>CM060947.1:14671527-15271527 GCA_030765055.1 Mantis religiosa | reverse complement strand
TAGACTCCATAGCTGAATTGTTAAATGGACAGTATGACATTCTAAGTAGGAGATGTGAGATCTTCCGCAATGAAGCACTAAAAGTTATTCCAGAAAATTGGAAGGCTGCATATGAATGTGTGAAGGGAGTAGAAGAACTGCAATGGGAATAAGAGATAATTGACGATATGTGAAGCAAAATGTTTATAGGTAAACACAATTCCACGTTGTGGACGCCAATTTGAAGCAATAATTTAATGGCGTGCAAATAAGTCGGCGAGCAATGAGGTTTCTCTCAGGGTATGCGTGGATGTGTGTGAGGAGGAGATTTTAATAACACTGGAATGCCCGTTTCCAACTTTGTTATTTACTGCTTCTTCTTTTAAAACATCGAAATGAAAGTTGCCGACCAAGCGTTACCAATCTCTGTTTAGAGTTACTGACTGCAGAATGTTTATTACTCGATAACTTTATTCGTTCCTCATATATATACGAACCGACAAATAAACACAGAACAGGTTGACCGCCCTAATAGGCTTCACGCCTCGGACTCTTGCCTCATCGGCTGCACGCCGAAGACTGTCCTAATAGCTTCCTAGCCACGAACTGGCCACATCGGCTCCACGCCGAAGAGTGCTTGAATGACCACAGCTGCGCGTGTGTGGATATGTAACTTTCACTCTCAAAACTCCTTTTCAACCAAAGTCCCTTTGTGGCTGTTTTGTCGCCATTGTAAATGATCCAAAGTATTTCCTATTCATACAAGTCAAGTGGGCTAAGGACACTGCTTCTTACATTGCTTTTGTTATAACACTTTCCCCCAACTCAACTGGCCTTGCCCTTGTAACAAAGAACCAACATTCCTTTGACATCTATCATGATTCTTTACTTCTGGCAAACCTTAATTTCGGTATCATATGTTAGACATTTCATCATAAATTTAGAACAAAGTGACTGTGAAACGGACTTTGAAGACTATATGGAGCTTAATATATTAACAGTTTGTCGGGACCGTCCCTTAAAGCGCTGCGCGAGAAAGTATTAAAGGAATAGCTACAATATAATCACGTTGAGTTAAACGGGACGTTGCATGGAACTGATGCGATGTGGGAATTAGGATTACGTACAGAAGCGCAGGCAAGAGTGAGTTAACTTCTGTATTTCAAGATAAACCAGACAAACTATACATTCATGTAGGCATTCCTATATTGTAAGCAGTAAGGTTGCCTGGCATACTTATAAGATGATCTGCCAAGTGTCTCCGAATTAGGTGTGTTGGAAAAACAACAGAAGAAAGAAGAAGAATGAACATGCGTTGATCTTCTGTCGTGCTGTAGTCTTTTATCTGACGGTGGCATGTTATTTCAACCTTTAAATAAACGGGAATTAAATCTGCAGTATGCACGCAAATATTAACTAGGTCTTTTTTTATATAGAAATTACCACATTGTCACGTTAAAATTTGAGGCTTTGTGAGTGTTAAGTTTCCACATGGAGTTGCAAAGGTTAAGAAATTAGGGTGCAACATGTAGCGTGTAAAGACTGGGACAGCTGGTGCCGACAAAGCGATGGGTTTGTTTACATTTTTGCCTCCCCGGACCTTATCGGCGTAGGCCAGGCTGAGTAAACGCAGATAACAGATGGCGTTCGCAGAGCCTTGCCGTGTCAGCCTGTGTATCCTGAATAAGATGTCATCTGAGGTTAGTATTATCCACAACCTCCCCCCCCCCCCCCCGTAGTTTGCTGAGTACAGGTGCCCTATACTTTATTGGTGACAAACTTGCTGATAATGAAAGTTACACTATTGCATTTATTTTTATTGCAATCTTTTCAGAATGTAGTACAAATAGGATCAGTGTGGCCCGAAGTGAAAGAAAACTTAACTGCCAAAGAAAATGATTTTTTGTACAAGTGAGGAAATGTGGTCGATAGTATTCTGTGTTATTTAAAATCAATCAACCGTAGGCTGCCATACTAAACGAATTGAAAATCGAAAGTGTTACTGAATACTGTGACTGCGTGCGTTATGTAGATTCGGAAATCCGCTTGCAGAAATATAAAACAACTTTTGCTGCTCTAAACAGACGTGAAATTGACAATCAGGTGTCTTCAAGGTCGACTCCTTGCTGCGCCGCATGAAAACAAAAGAAATCACTGCGGTACACTTGAAACGTCGACTATGGCACCATTACACAACTGCCGCTTCTAACACTGACGCTGTTTATACCTCCCAGTCATTGTTCCTAGAATGCCGCAGACTTTCCGAGAAAGGCAACAACAATCGACCGAGTGCTCTGGAGCACAACAATGCCATCGGTGACATAACGGAATGGGAATGAGAGAATAGAAAACCCGAATGTTAAAATACCCTAAAATCAGAACATAACGGCTTTCTCTCAGGAGCATAATTTATTTGAAAACTAGAATTTTCAAAGTTCAAAGAACAGGCCAATTTTCAACAATAGAAATTGAAATGGATTGGACTAAACTGGTTACTGATGCTACAATTCACTAACTATACTGGTCGCCAGTCTAGAAAGTGATTGACATTTCGTATGGACAGAGAGGCGACTGCCCGCCTCGGTAGCGTGCTGTTAGCGTGTCTGCCTCACGCTCAAGAGGTTCTGAGTTCGAATCTCGGTCAGGGTGAGTTACCTGGATAAGGTTTTTTCGGGGTTTTTCCCTTATCCTGAAAGACGAATGTCAGGTAACTTTAAGCTCTATGGACCCTAGGCTCATCTGAGCAGCATTTCACCCATTCCATTCATCGTCCGATATGACAACGTTGGAGGACGTAATTACGAGAGAGAGAGAGAGAGAGAGAGAGAGAGAGAGAGAGAGAGAGAGAGAGAGAGAGAGAGAGAGAGAGAGAGGTGACGTTGCCGCTTATTGCTGCCACGTGGAGAGCGCAATAGGATAACCCGTGTGAAGGTGATTCAGTTACGACTGCAATGGGTGTCTATTATTATTATTATTATTATTATTATTATTATTATTATTATTATTATTATTATTATTATTATTATTATTATTATTATTATTATTATTGTTGTTGTTGTTGTTGTTATTGTTATTGTTGTTGTTATTGTTATTGTTGTTATTGTTATTGTTATTGTTGTTGTTGTTATTGTTATTGTTATTGTTGTTGTTGTTATTGTTATTGTTGTTATTGTTATTGTTGTTGTTGTTGTTGTTATTGTTATTGTTATTGTTGTTGTTGTTATTGTTATTGTTTTTGTTGTTATTGTTATTGTTATTGTTATTATTGTTATTGTTATTGTTATTATTGTTATTGTTAATTTTTTATTATTTTTATTATTGTTTTTTATTATTGTTATTATTATTTTTTATTATTGTTGTTATTGTTGTTGTTATTGTTGTTGTTATTCTTATTATAATGAAGAGTTTCTGTGGACGATTCTAGGTATTGCTCTAAAACTCCTACCTTCAAAATATGTATATCTAATGGTTAAAAAATTAAGAATCATTACAATATGAATTCTAACAAGCTCTGGATTTTGTGCTTTCTGTAACATTTGAGGTTGTGTCGAGGGTATTTGAATTCAGGTAAATCATCTCCAGTCTAAACACGTACTGAATGGTACGAAAGCTATTAAAAATTCGATGTGTTGCACTTACAACTTTCTCCAAATATCTGCAGATATGTTTTTATGACATTTCTTTGTAGTTACAATGAGTATAGGGGAATAAAATTAAAATCTTCTAAGAAAATATTAATAAGCAATGCTTTGAAGTTCCGTGCATGATTTGGAGGGAAGCGAATAGCGACTTCTCAATTGACAAGAGTAAAGTTTAAAAAAGTCAAACTAATAAGAAGGAACACCTTTCAAATGGTTAGTTCCATCACAAAATTACTTAAATTGTCTACTTCAACGGGATCTACTTGCTTTGG
The DNA here is from genome assembly GCA_030765055.1 of Mantis religiosa. Lineage (NCBI taxonomy): Eukaryota > Metazoa > Arthropoda > Insecta > Mantodea > Mantidae > Mantis > Mantis religiosa. The sequence continues at coordinate 15,267,635 of CM060947.1, read as the reverse complement.
CTAATAAGATTTATCTATCTGTAACAGTTTACCAGCTATATAAAAGTCAAAACGTACACTATTTTAATAAAGTTTTTCAGAACCATTTTTTAAAAATCATAATTTCTATAAATATGAATGTAAAGTTAGTTTAGAATGCTGGAAGATATTTTTGAAAGAGCTCACGCAAGATCCTTGAATGAAGCTGCACTAAAATACCTTTTTGATTTTGAGTTGTATTCACAGACGAACACGTGCTTTTCTTTTCAGGGGTCTTAAAGCGTATTTCTGGTGAAATATTGTCGTAACTATTTTACTTGACGTTAATTACGAACTGGGGGGAACGTAACTAGATGTTATTAGAGTCAATTCGAATGGCATGAGAGGCTTCGGTACACCAAAAGATCGTTTTATCAGTTGCTGTCTAAATTACGATTTTAAAACAAAAACGAAAATTACTGTGATTTAACACATTTAATGAGCTTTAGATACTGCGGCATAATCCAGTGCCATTATGTTGCAAAACCGCATATTATATAAATTGCTTGGGTTCTTGTGGTTGAAATTTGGAGCTATGAGTTCTCTTCTCAGGTGAATGGTTATAGGAAAATGGGTTTGTAGATGTTGGTTGCCCAGTGGAATCAATAATTCTCAGATGACTGAAATTTTGTTTAATTCACTTATAGTGTTTGTTTCATTAAGACTGAGTTGCAACGGTGACCACTTCCAATTAAATTCTACCAACGTATTACATCTTCTTCTCCTAAACGACGCGCCTCTCTCCTCGAAGTATTAGTTTTACAAGTTTTACTAAGATATTATTTTTCTTCTCCCGACTAATAAGTCTGACCTCTTGAAGGACGATTTAGCAAGTAACTTTCCTCGGTTTCGCGATTCAGTTCGAACCTAATTCTGCTCCCCACTCTCACTTATCACATGACCAAAATAGCTCTCCCTTCTCTCCATTTTTCAAATCTTACTTAATTATTGGTTTCTGATTTATTTCGATTTATTTTTCATTGTTTTCCAAAACTCATCTAACTCATTTACTTAACGCCTACCCTGAGTACTGACAAGCCTACCCTGGGCTCTTTGTAACGGTATACATCGTTATCACATCAGTAAACTAACCTTCATGCCTCATCGCACCCTGAAAGCCTTTTTGTCTCAATGCATTCCTTGGTATTAGCGATCTATGGTTCTAAGACGTTCAACCCTTTCTGACGCAAAGAAGGTAACGGTCCTCTTTCCTGTCGCTTACAGCGTGTAGATTTTACCAGAGTATTCTTCCCTACCTTGCCTTGATGCTCACATGCCTTGCTATGTTGAATTATGTTGTTTCTTCCTCATTCTTTAACTAACCCGCTATTTTATTCATCATCCCAATCATTCTAATTTCATATTAATATAATAAGAGTTCTTTATATATATTGGTTTATCAAAGCATTTTTATTAATTAATATTCCTTTCTTCAATATCGAGATTTCTATTAATTTGTTGCCTCCTAATCGCTGTCTTATACTGACTGCGGTTACAATACGATTACAATAAACAAAAACACATTTACCTTTTAAGCTGGATTCAGAAGAGATGCGGTTGCACTATATCCTGCTATTCCCTAACAAGGTTCAGCAAGAAAGACAAGAGCCCGCTTCGGTAGCGTAGATGGTAGCATGTCTGCCTAACGTTCAAGAGGTCCCTAGTTCGAATCTCGGTCAGGGTGAGTTAACTAGATAAGGTTTTTCCGGGGTTTTTCCTTATCCTCAAGGACGAATGTCGGGTAACTCTAAGGTCTATGGACCCTGGGCTCATTTGAGCATCATTTCACCATTTTCATTCACCGTCCGATATGACTTGACGTTGGAGGACGTAAATTTAAAAAAAATTGCCACGCTATGTTAGCCTCGTGCACAAAGCACGAATCTATCCTCATTCCGGGTCCGCTAGGCATACCAACATCTACTTAATAAATTATGCCACAGAGAATAGACAAGAGAGTATAGCTAATTTGGCTTCACCAGAATATCGTTGGATGGAATGCATATGCATAGTTAGATCCATATAAATCTGGACCATTTCAATAGCTCATAACTTTTGAATCAATAATAGGACACACGTGCAGCTTTGGGAGAATATAATACACAATTGGGATATTACATTACACTATTTACATCTCAGAAAAAACGTTGGAAGTGTCCTCCACCAGTATCTATACATGTTTGCACTAGTCTCACCATATTCTCTGAAGGTTTACGGAGAGTATCCTCGTCAATGTTACTTATTTTGATTCGAATGGATTCCTTGAGAACATAATTGTCCGTGGTGTATTCTTGTACACTCTATATTTTAGATACCCCCCACAGGAAAAATTCCGGTGGGGTTAGGTCAGGGGATCTGGAGGCCCACAGACATTTTCAGATTATTCGATTAACAAAGAAACTGGTTGGAAGTTCCATAGTGGCATTACATGTATGGCAAGTTGCTTCATCTTGCTAGAAATAACCTTCTCTTAATTCTATACCATCTTTGAAATGGGACAGGTTTATATGGAATGCATGTGTACTTCGTTTACTACCTACATATATGTAGAAAAGACAATAGCTAGGCATCTTTAAATGGCTCCTACCGACATTAGTAAATGGTTCTTTTTGCGCGGGTGAGTGATTTTGTACTTTAGGTGTGCTCGTGTATAAAACACATTTTAAAATTTGTGTTGGAAGCCGAGCTCATGCAGATTACGCGCGGAGATCTGTTATTCAGGCAGGCAGGCAGGCACCCATTGCAGCTACTGTAAACGAACTCGGGTCTCTGTTGTGGCACAGTGGATCGATACAACCGTCATGAAAGAGACAAAACAGGAGTCTCTCTGAAGAAGAACTGACCTGGATTCTTGCCTGGAATTCAACACCACATTATCGCAAAACGCACGCAGAAGGGTGCGAGATGAAAACGCTCCTCGCTGCAGTTAAATTATTGTTTGGAGTCTCCCTCGCTTTGGAAAGGTCGGAGCTATTTAACGATGTTGATAAATCAGGTGAAGCGTATGAATGGACGGGAGCTTTCTGCTAATAAATTACGTAGCAAAACTTCCTGGCGCTAGCCGAAATTTAGGGCACATATGCTGCAATGAAATCCGTAATGTACTAGATTTGAATACACGATTTGTGTTTAAATGTTGTATTTGAATCGCAGGTCCTTCAGTGACGGAAATCTGATTCGCAACGGCCACGGGAGTGTGGTTATTAAAACTATGGTAATAAACACAACGGAGTCTATAACCTTTTCAGATTGAAAATACCGATTCCTTTTCAACTATCCCTACCTATCCTGGCGGGCAGGTTTAGAAGCAAAAGGGGGGAAACACTTTTTCCTCAAAGTGCAGTCGTGTGTTTGAAACCGTGCAGTGGTTTATGTTAGTAAGGAAATCCTAGACCACGCCTGCCATTCCTGCTCTCACACTTTACTTACTGTTTGTCTTGCTCTCCCCTTTTCCTTCGCTCCTACCTATATTCACTTTCAGCGTCTACCATTTATCATCTAACGGTACAAGTCGGACTCATCGAGAGTTCTCATTTGCACTGTCGTTCAGAAACCTTTCGTCCAGCAAGTAAGCTGAAATAGTTCCGTATGCCTTCCTTTTTACCACTTACCTAGGCCTGACTTTTGTGGATTCTTGGAGAATTAACTGGGCATTTGACAGCCACTTGACACAGGCAGCTCAAAAGGGGGCAAAGGAGGAGGTTCGCCTTATCGCATCCAACGTGTTACAAATACATCACTTGAGTATCAAATTTCAAAGAGTGTGTGGAACAATAAATAGAACACTTATAAACAAAATACGTAAAGAAACAAAATTAAAGTTCCACAAAGTTATGATTGTACCTATACTGACATACGGAAGTGAGACTTGGACATTAACTAAAAAGAAACAGAGCCTTTGTGGAGGAATGACAACAGTGTATCCAGAGGGATTCTATTTTTATTATTTTATAAAGTTTATATAGCAATGGGGAAGAAGATAGCTTAGGACATACCTTCAGCGTGCACAGAATAGAGGACTCCGATCCATCTATTCTGTGGGCCGTTCTTTTCCCGTGAGGTTACTTCACGAAGCTTCCCTTCTCCCATACGTGGAGGACGAAATTAGGCTCCGGGCAACAAAATTTTACGATAAAATTCCTGCTCATAGAAGCGCCCTGGTTCGGTCTCTAGGAGACTACGACGCTGCGAGACGCCGATTCAGGCGTTACCGGGTACCCCGTATGGCTTGCGGGCATCCGAGGTAACAAAGGAGTTAATCCTTACAGCAGCATATGCTAAATTACAAATCTCCAAAAGAGCTGTTGGGCTACTAAATTTACCCCATTTTAGAATAAAAAAACACCAGGGTGTAAACAAAAAAGCGGTTTGGCATCCTGTACAAAATTAAAGAGGAGCAAAAAGCTACCTGAACAAAATTTTCTTCAACAAAAAATATCACATTATCCTACAAATATCACAATTAACAACCTGCGGTCAGATCCAAAACCTGGGTGCGTACGCAGCAAAAACCTTCTGGCTGTTAACAGCCTGTCAGTACACGACTTGGACTTGGATAGCTTAGGAGTGGAACCACTAGCAATGGACAGCGAGTTAAAAAGGCGGCAGCGCTGCGACAGAGCGACCGGCAGCCAGCTATAACGCTAATGGCCAGGTTAGTTCTCCCAGACTTTAATGAGTGTGTGTCTGGCCTAAAATCACACCAGGACTGGTGTGGAATGTCACGTTGAAATACCAGGATTTGATTCCTTCTTAAAGCGTCAGTGCGTAAGATAAAGCACTATTCTTGTTGCAGGTATGTCTTATTCTTTTCATTCACAAAGGGAGTTCGAATATGTACTTCAATAGAAAAATTGTACAAATGCAAATATGTCCTGCATTATATGAGAGCTATAGGCACAATTTAAATGTTCATTTTCGATTTATAAACAATCAGGAAGGTGGAACGTAGTGAAGAAGCTGGTAACCCAGCAGCTATAAATGGAACACTTTGACCAGCTTTTTCTCACACTGAAAATCATTTTATCTTAAGTCTAAAACAATGCTAAAATTGAAAATAGATTTACAAGGCACCATTGTTGCGCCATCTATCTACAGATAATAAAAGCAGGGTACTTAAATGCCACCTATCCGAAACTGCCCGCCATTCACCCAGCCACGGCGTTGACCACATAGTTAAAGTGAGGTAAAATAAATACTCGTAATGTTAAAAAAAAAACCTAAACGGGAAAGACTCGCAAACAATTTGTTTGAGTGCACAGAGTATAATTTTACAAGTTATTGAGCTTTATATATATAACGAAGATTAAGATCTTTAAATTCATAACTAAAAATATAAAGTTCATCCTATAATCTGCTCGGTGTGTACCACGTTTGCTAACTCCTTTCCAAAAGCAAACACGGCGTGACCTTTCAAGACAGATGTTGATGCTGTTGGAACAGGATGAAGATGATTTTTTGATTGTCTGGTAACCATGGACGAATCCTGGATCTATCAGTATGATCCAGAGACAAAAACATGAGCATGGAATGGAAACATGCTGATTCCCCTCCTCCCAAAAAGGCAAAGGTGCAAAAGTCAGCTGTGAAGGTCATGCTTTCAGTTTTATTGGACTGTCGTGGAGTCATCCGTACAGATTACCTTGCCAAGGATCAAACCATCACTGGCAGATATTACTGCAATCTTCTGGACAAGATACGAGCAGCTCTGATTAAGAAACGTCGCGGAATGCTCTCCAAAGTTGTTCGTCTTCTGGCTGGCAATGCAGCAGCTCATTCTCTCATGTTGCAGTTGACAAAACAAGTGAATGTGGCTTTGAGAGCTTACAGCTCCGCCTTATTCGCCCGATCTCGCACCAAGTGACTTTTTCTTGTTCACGGAAATGAAGAATCCTTTGCGTGGTCACCGATTTGACAACACAAATGACGTCATTAATGAAGTGGAAGCATGGTTTAAAGCAAATTCTGCAGACTTCTATAATCAAGGTATTCGGAAGGTCAAGAAACACCTGAAAAAAGTATAAATCTGGATGGTGACTATGTAGAGAAACGCTAACAAGCAAATAACACTAACTCTCTATCACATTTTTTAAAGTGTGATAATAAAAACTTTAGGACACAACCTCGTATATCTGGGATTACTGAAAAACAAACTGAACCCCTAAGGTACCAAACTCTGGTATCAGTTCTTACACTTTTCCTGCTATAAAAATGAGGTATATTTTTATATTATTTTTTATTATATTTGCCTTGGTAAAGTGGTAGGGTGTCTGCATCAATTTCAAGAGGTACCGAGTTTGAATCTCGGTCAGGGTAAGTTATCTGGATAAGGTTTCTTTTTCCGGGGTGTTCCCTTATCCTGAAAGAATAATGTCGGTAAGTATAAGCTCTATGGACCCTGGGCTCATTTGAGCATCATTTCACAGATTCCATTCATCGTACGATCAATGATTTAATGTTGGAGGACGTAATGTGAAAAAAATATCTAGGACTCATCTGAAATAAAGCTGAATTAAAAAAGGGTGTGTGTGTTTGTTTGCCCAATTTAACCCACAAAGAAAAATCTGATAAATATTAAATAAAAAAATTAAGTGTTTCATCTACCAAATTCTGTTACTCATCTCAAGCCAACATTTATCTACATTTTTTTAAATTATTGGTATTATTCAGAAATGTTCAAATGATATTAATTAAAGTACCATATGTTTGATATATAAATACGAGGCCAGTTCAATAAAGACTGATCGCAATTTTTTTGACAACGTACCTTTCCTCATCCTCATAATTTTGATGGTTCTTCTCAAAATAGTCTCCCCTGAATGCGATGCACATGTCCCAGCGTTTCTGCCAGTCTTCAAAGACATGCTGGAAACAATTTTTTGAGAGATCCTTCAAAATTGTCTCCGCAGCCTTCACCACTGCTTCTGATTATAGATAATGCCTCCCACGAAGGCGTTTCTTCAAGTTAGGGAACAGATAAAAGTTACATGGGGCTAAATCCGGACTATAGGGAGAATGAGGGATGCAGTTCACGTTGATTTTTGCAAGATATTTAGCAACAACATTGGCAACATGCGGCCGCGCATTATCGTGGTGCAGCATCCAGCCTGCTTCACGGAAATGTGGTCTTTTGCGCCTGATATGGACTTGTAATGTTTTCAGGACATCCCTGTACTATTGTCCAGTTACTGATGTGTGTGCAGGTACAACATGCAGATAAACCATTCCACGAATATCAAAGAACGAGATGACCATAGCTTTCCCAGCAGAAGCAACCACTTTTGCTTTTTTGAGGGTTGGTGATGGAAGAGATTTCCACACTGAGCTTTGCTATTTGCTCTTAGGATCGAAATTATGTAGCCAAGTTTGATTAGCAGTGATTACGTTTAAAAGAAACTCCGGATCTTCCTCTAACATCAGCTTTAACTGCGTGTTACCTCCATTGCAGCGGTAGGCGATACTGAACATGTCTGAACTTACCTGGTTCTCACAGGCGGGCACCAGGAGTACCAACAATGAAACTACTAAGACATGTTTGTTTCACATTTAGCTAACAGAATATAGTAAGATTGAATTTTAGTGCGAATGATTATGACCGTAAAAAATTATGGTCATTCTTTATTGAAGAGCCCTCGTTTATATCTTGAAATTTTTGGGAATACCTTCTGAAATTTTCATTCGTGACGACTTTTGCCTTACTGGTAAATCTTAAGAGATGGTCAAAATCTTTATACTCAATGTAAAATAGCACACAGTTTATGCCAAATTGTTTTCTTATGCAGTTAACCATTTCCCATATATTGCTTGGTATTGGTTTGAATTTTATATTTACATTTCTGGATTGGTGTCGAACAACTTTCGTTATTCGCTTTCTCTTATGTGTGCAAAGGGATTGAAATTTCAAATAGAACCAACTGAGTTTTAAAGTATTTGATTATCGCTTATTTTTACTGCATTCCCCTAATCCTTTTGAGAAGGAAATGTACAATTAAACAATTCATAAAGTGTTTTTAAGATGAGATACAAAGAATACGCGTTTATAAAAAATAATTTGTTAAATAATAAAGGGACATGCATGTAACCCAACAGATTTTTTTTTTTCTTTTGGAGCGGAAGTAATGCGTTCTGATTACCACATGAGCGGTGGAGAAATTAAAACTTTTAATTAAAGAAAGGAGGCGGGAGTTCGTGCAACAAAGTGATCTTGTTGTGTTCAGAATGAAGTAAGTTAGGACGCAAGTGGAGTTGTTAGTATATGCAAATGTCTCATGATATATGCTGAAAGCTGCAGTTTCCTTGAAAGTGTTTTACCCCAGTTCGGTTGATTTTACTTACCCCAGCGCTATAAAGAGTGGCTCAGGCAAGTAAATTTCCCAGAGGAAAATAATTTAACCTCTGCAGCAAGAAGGACTTAACTCTGAAATGTCGTTATTGAGTACAGTGCAATACTCTGTGATATAATTAGTTCTGGGGAGTTAGCTAAAAGACTGTTTGTTACTCTGTGTTGTTTAAAACAGGGTCGCTGCAGAAGATGGTTGATACTCGGAGTTGCAAAAAGTTCAAGTCCATATTATTTACGGAGTTGTGTGTGTTCAGGCTTTTAAACCTCGAGGTCCCGGGCTCGATTCACCGACGAACAAGGGAGCTTTGTTGAATTTCTTTGTAATCTGGAAGTATGCTTATGGAAGTGAATTTGATGGTGCTTTGGATTATATACAATTAAAGTACCTACATTCAAAAGAAATGCACATTTAAGGGGTAGAAATTAAGACGTGGAGGGGGAAACATTGTGCATTGTGACCTCCACATAGATCTGTTGTGGCTAGCAACACTTACGAGGAAGGGATGAAGTGAGGGGACCACAGGAGTCCACAGGGCTCAGGTAGACAGGACACAGAACCGCGGAAGTCCTTAGTAGGTCTAGAGAGTTCATCAAGAGTGGTTACGAATCTACCAATATTTGTTCTGATGTTGGCAAGTGCCTTTACACATCAGGACAGCGACCACACAACGGTGACCAGTGCCGAAAAATGTATTAACAATGCGGAGACATCTGGACCATTTGCCCAGCACCGCCATAAGCCATGAGTCTGTGTACCCTAAACACATCCAGCAGCACAAGATGGTGAATGACGGAAATATTTAAAAGAAAATTGTGGTATAAAATAAATAGCCCAGCACTCACTTAACATAAACATCAGTCTCGCACAAGCCGGTCTGACGACATGATCCAGCGAGTGGAGAACGTTGTTTTGGAGGGTCGCCGATTGAGCATTTTCAGATCTTCATTCAGGATTGTGTGCATAGACCCCAAGGAGATGTCAGTTTTGGCGGCCATGTCTGCAACTGTCTTGGTTTGTTGTCACCCGATGTTCTGTCTTCATTGAACTGTCGCACCCAGGAACGTACATTAGACACATCCATGGTACCATCATCACATGCCTCACTTAACTGTCTTGGTTTGCTGTCACACGATGTTCTGTCTTCATTGAACTGTCACACCCAGGAACGTACATTAGACACATCCATGATACCATCACCACATACCTCACTTAGCTGTCTTGATTTGTTGTCATACGATGTTCTGTCTTCATTGAACTGTCACACCCAGGAACGTACATTAGACACATCCATGATACCATCACCACATGCTTCACTTAACTGTCTTGGTTTGTTCTCACACGATGTTCTGTCTTCATTGAACTGTCGCACACAGGAACGTACATTAGACACATCCATGGCACCATCACAACATGCCGCACTTAACTGTCTTGGTTTGTTGTCACACGATGTTCTGTCTTCATTGAACTGTCGCACCCAGGAACGTACATTAGCCACATCCATGGTACCAACACCACATGCCTCACTTAACTGTCTTGGCTTGTTGTCACACGATGTTCTGTCTTCATTGAACTGTCGCACCCAGGAACGTACATTAGACACATCCATGGTACCATCTCCACATGCCTCACTTAACTGTCTTGGTTTGTTGTCACACGATGTTCTGTCTTCATTGAACTGTCGCACCCAGGAACGTACATTAGACACATCCATGGTACCATCTCCACATGCCTCACTTAACTGTCTTGGTTTGCTGTCACACGATGTTCTGTCTTCATTGAACTGTCGCACCCAGGAACGTACATTAGCCACATCCATGGTACCATCACCACATGCCTCACTTAACTGTCTTGGTTTGCTGTCACACGATGTTCTGTCTTCATTGAACTGTCGCACCCAGGAAGGTACATTAGCCACATCCATGGTACCATCACCACATGCCTCACTTAACTGTCTTGGTTTGTTGTCACACGATGTTCTGTCTTCATTGAACTGTCGCACCCAGGAACGTACATTAGACACATCCATGGTACCATCTCCACATGCCTCACTTAACTGTCTTGGTTTGTTGTCACACGATGTTCTGTCTTCATTGAACTGTCGCACCCAGGAACGTACATTAGACACATCCATGGTACCATCTCCACATGCCTCACTTAACTGTCTTGGTTTGCTGTCACACGATGTTCTGTCTTCATTGAACTGTCACACCCAGGAACGTACATTAGACACATCCATGGTACCATCACCACATGCCTCACTTAACTGTCTTGGTTTGTTGTCACACGATGTTCTGTCTTCATTGTACTGTCGCACCCAGGAACGTACATTAGACACATCCATGGCACCATCACCACATGGCTCACTTAACTGTCTTGGTTTGTTGTCACACGATGTTCTGTCTTCATTGAACTGTCGCACCCAGGAACGTACATTAGACGCATCCATGGCACCATCACCACATACCTCACTTAACTGTCTTGGTTTGTTGTCACACGATGTTCTGTCTTCATTGAACTGTCGCACACAGGAACGTACATTAGACGCATCCATGGCACCATCCACATGCCTCACTTAACTATCTTGGCTTGTTGTCACACGATGTTCTGTCTTCATTGAACTGTCGCACACAGGAACGTACATTTAGACGCATCCATGGCACCATCCACATGCCTCACTTAACTATCTTGGCTTGTTGTCACACGATGTTCTGTCTTCATTGAACTGTCGCACACAGGAACGTACATTAGACGCATCCATGGCACCATCCACATGCCTCACTTAACTATCTTGGTTTGTTGTCACACGATGTTCTGTCTTCATTGAACTGTCGCACCCAGGAACGTACATTAGACACATCCATGGCACCATCACCACATGCCTCACTTAACTGTCTTGGTTTGTTGTCACACGATGTTCTGTCTTCATTGAACTGTCGCAACCAGGAACGTACATTAGACACATCCATGGTACCATCACCACGTGCCTCACTCAACTGTCTTGGTTTGTTGTCACACGATGTTCTCTCTTCATTGAACTGTCGCACCCAGGAACGTACATTAGACACATTCATGGTACCAGTACCGCATGTCTCACTTAACTGTCTTGGTTTGTTGTCACACGATGTTCTGTCTTCATTGAACTGTCGCACCCAGGAACGCACATTAGACACATCCATGATACCATCACCACATACCTCACTCAACTGGCGATGAATTTCAATAGGTTTCACCACGAAAATGGAGAAAACGAATGATTATACACTGTTCTTACAATGAAAACGTCGCCATTTTAAGTATCAAAAACAGTCCTAACTCTCGTCGCTGCCACTAGAGCTTTATGCACTGTGTACTGTTGCCATCTGTCGCGCATTCACAAGGAGTCCACGTGTATTTAAAAAAAACAGAAGGTCCTATCTGGTCTCATTCCTGTAAAAGGTAGCAGGTGTTATAACTTGAACGCACCTCGGAGATGTCGCAAGAAATGAGTACGCGTCGTATTAAGTATGCTATTCTGTTTTCATTGTCAGACTGTACTGCACTGTATTCCCGCCTTCTCGGACCTCTCTAAACCGAGTCACGCTACACCAGCTACCTTCCCAAACAGCTGCATTCATTAGAATTCGTCAGACAGGTAATATATACATATTTTTGCCCTTACCCTAAGCTCTTGTTTTACACATACGTATTTTTTATATCTACATCTTAATCTGTAAAGCAACATCAACATTTTGTTTGAGTTTCTGTTTTCATATGGAATATGCCATTAGAGGAACGGTAGAAGCGTTCTGTTAACGTACCGAAACTTCATACTTAGTTTACGGTAGGGGTGTTGTGAGCCAGAGCGTGAAAATTGAGGCCCTCGCTTGTTTTCCGAAATGAAGGAACGTTGGGAATCGGAGCATCTGCAACATAGCGAACACAGGCTGTACATAAACATGCAGGATCACTTCAGATGTACATACGTAGACAGCTTTGTATAAGGAAGTTAAGAGAACTGAAAGAACTAATACAGGCGCATTAAAACGATAATTTAAACCGTTTATATAAAATAAATTGTGAAATGTGATCATACACATCCTGTAAAGTTAAGCGTTTTATTTTAGTTGGACTGAGGTTATACACAGTGTCCCCGAATCCCCTACCACTTTGTTCGGATAGGCAAGCCAAGTGGCATCAGGGATGCTAAATTACCCCTATTGGTTTGCCATAGGTAATCCCATGAGAGGTCACGAATTTATTGATAGATTTCACGAGTGCAAAGCACGAGGGAGATCAACTGATGGCTCTCATAGCCTCGGATGGGATTTGTTGAACTATTTCATCAGGAATATGTTGTAGATTTATAAGTAATAATTGCTTTTTTATTTAAAATAAAATTACTGTTCTGTTAGCTGTCATTTTACGGTATAACTAACGATGATTTTTGGCCAGTATGACTTTCGTTTATTATGTAACAGTAATAATATGTATGAGAACACGTCTAAAGCAAAAATTAAACGTTTTGCTGCATGAAATTAATGTAACAGCAAACTGATTTCTAAATATATTGTGACTTAGTGGGATCGTAGAATTAAAAGTCCATTTTGCCGAAATACGAAATGTTCTTTTTTGCGTAGAAATACACTTCCCAGCAGCAGAATTACATCACATATCACAATCTACAACACCAAGGTCGATGACAATATCAAACAGCTATCTGATTACATAGAAATTAAATTTACACAAAATTTTTGCATTACAGAAAAGAGCAATTAGATATATATCTAATTTAAAAACTAAAGAATCATGTAGGGAAGCCTTTCGTCAGCAAAAAATAATGACGCTGACAAGCCTGTACATCTACAAAACAATTTTATATATGATAAAATACATCCCATTGCAAAGAAATTCGGATATTCAAAACCACAACACAAGAAACAAGAATGATTTCGCTACAATGATGTATAGACTGCACCTGTGTGACAAGTTGCCTAGTTACATGGGAGCCAAGCTATATAACAAACTCCCAGCAGAAGTTAAAGTGTCTAGTAACTTAACAAAATTCAAATTTTTCTTGAAATCATATTTAATTAATAATGTTTTTTATTCACTTTATGAATTTCTAGACTAAGACTACAACTTCAGAATTTATCGTTTGAGTGCTAGTTTCTTATTTTACAATACTTATGACTAAAACCTAGAAATTGTATTAGGTGTACAAGACATACATTTAGAATAACATCACCTAAGATATTTGATGGATAGAGTCAACATGAAAAATTCAATGCCATGGCCGGGATTTGAACCACGGATCTCCTGGTTTCCGTCCAGTCGCTCTTAACCTGGACGGAAACCAGGAGATCCGTGGTTCAAATCCCGGCCATGGCATTGAATTTTTCATGTTGACTCTATCCATCAAATATCTTAGCCGATATACGGCTAGTGTGGAGAAATGATTAATTTCCATCAATTAACTAAAACATCACCTAAGTTTTAATTTCTTCTAATATCTATCTATCTATCTATATATAATCAAAATAACCAGCAACTTTAATTATATATAATTGACGACTTGCCTGTTTTCAACAATGCTTGTAAAAGTATTATTATGATTATGATTATGAGTATGATTATGAGTATGATTGTTGTTGTTGTTAGTGTGTATAGATTTATTAAAGCAAGTTAGTATTCTATTTATATCACACAACCTGTATAGCTGTGTTCTTAAACTGTATAAATTCATATGACGTGGTTCTTTTGTGTATTAAACACTATACTGAACTGAAAATAAATAAATAAATAAATAAATAAATAAATAAATAAATAAATAAATAAATAAATAAATAAATAAATAAATAAATAAATAAATAAATAAATAAATAAATAAATAAATAAATAAATAAATAAATAAATAAATAAATAAATAAATAAATAAATAAATAAATAAATAAATAAATAAATAAATAAATAAATAAATAAATAAATAAATAAATAAATAAATAAATAAATAAATAAATAAATAAATAAATAAATCAGCACTAGTTACAACATCTGTTCACAACTCAACACTTGGCGAGTCGTCGGCCTCTTAAATACCTCATATGATAATTCCAGACTGTTTCGGTACAATTAAGAAACCGAATAATCTTTATCATGCAAGATGTCACCAGAAATTTCCATTTATCTCAATTTGTTTGTTTCGGCAGACCTTTATCTGCGTGCTATCTTTATCTGCTGGATCTTTGTGTACACAAGCCGCGCTATTGTTGATAACGGGTTCGCGACACTGCTCCCTCCTCAAGGCTGGTTGTCCCGAACAGCACCATCGTAGCGGGCCAGACGTACCAACAGCTTCCCTCGGGGCACCTTCTGGATGCGATAGAGCACGTTGTTAATGCTCTTCACCACCCGGTACGGTCCTTGCCACGGATGTTGAATTTACGATAGCACGGCTTGTGCAGAATATCTATAGTGTCGCGAGCGCATTGTTGAAGCGAGGCGGCGCGAGGGACAAGTTCAAAGGGACGGAATAGTGCAGTGCGGAGATAAAAGCTTGCCGAAACGGTGGGGGAAGGAGGTGGATTTCTGGAGAGTTCGTCTTTCTTCTAGCGCCGTCTTGATTGTTTGAGAACATTCCAAGAATTTCTGGAATAGTGAGTAACTATAAAAGGAGCCGCCGCCTGCCACTGACAGTCAGTCAGTAATTGGACGCCTGCGCGTGAACATCTGTAAAAGTGAACTTTTTTGTGGTCGATGGCCTTTCAAGTTGTATGTGTATGTGACGTAATTGTGTTTCTATGGAAATAAAGAGCAGTTTTTAGTGCTTGTAACCTGGACTTTTAATTTCAGCACCCTCAAAGTCACAATATATATGTGCAGGTGAGTATTTTACTAAAAATGTTGGTGGACAAAAGGAACAGTTAATAAAGGATGATTTGGCTGTTGCTGATTCTACAAAAAGCTGTCAATAAGCTACAAAATGATTTCAAATTGAAAGAAGATATTGGTTGGTTACCAGCGCGCCCCATATGGCAGCCTTAATCTTCATGGTAACCTCTAGATGTCTGGACGCATTTCTCAGGTGGAGGCACCCTGAGGGCGGTGTCCATGACGTCCAATGATAGGGTGATAGTGAAGATGAAGGTGAGGTGAGTGGACCGTGGACTTCTAACCACGTTGGGCTGAGGGGAAACTTCACATGCTAGACAGAGGTGAAGGTGTGGATAGAGCCGATTTAAAATCGCCAACCCTAGAGCCGGGAATCGAACTCGGGAGCCTTAGCACGGGAACCGTGAACGAAACGCTGTGCTACCACGGCGCTCTTCAAAGAAGCTATATCTCAGCCGATATGAAGCATCTCGGTGGCCCCTGACCTAACCTCACTGCATTTTTCTTGTGGAGGTATCTAAGAATGGGCCACGGACAATTGATGTTCTCAAGGAATCCATACGAACCGAAATAAGTAACATTAGCGAGGATACTCTCCGTAAAACTTCAGAGAATATGGTGAGACGATTGCAAACATGTACAGATCCTGGTGGAGGACACTTCCAACATTTTCTCTGAGATGTAAATAGTGTAATGTAATCTACCAATTGTGTATTATATTCTCCCAAAGTTGTACATGTGTACTATTATTGGTTCAAACGTTATGGCCTATTGAAATGGTTCAGGTTTATATGGATCACGCTGTACTTATCTGCCACCCCGAATACTTTCTATTTAAATAGACCGCTGAAAATTCGTGACACCATTATTTCATTTCCAGTGCTGTAGGACTAGACGACAAAGGAGTTTGCGGAGTGTAAACTGCTCCCTGGCGTTTGGTTGGCCGGTTAAAGGATTTGATGTAACTTTGGAATTCTTAGACACCTTTGATAGATAGTCAATATGAAAAATTCAATGCTTTGGCCGGGATTTGAACCACGGATCAAAGACCTTAGCCTATATACGGCTAGTGTGAAGAAATGATTAATTTCCACCAATTAACTAAAATAATAAGTTAAGTGATGAGCCGGCCTCGGTAGCGTGGTGGTAGCGTGTCTGCCTTACGTCCAAGAGTTCCCGAGTTCAAATCTCGGTCAGAGCGAGTTATCTGCATAACGTTTTTTACGGGGTTTTCCCTTATCCTGAAAGACGAATGTCGGGTAACTCTAAGCTCCATGGACCCCGGATTCATTTGAGCATTATCTCACCCATTCCATTCATCGTCCGATATGACTTAACGTTGGAGGACGTAAATTACACACACACAGACACACACATACACACACACACACACACACACACACACACACACACACACAAATAAAGTGATGAAGTCTGGGACTCAAGTACTTACGATAGTAAGTCGCCATAAACGGCGTATCTCAAATGCGAGGGCCTTTAGTGGTCTACCGGGGAAATATACGAGTCAATTGGAGAATTTAATGTCATGACGGCAAGTTGGCCATGGTAGCTCAATGGGTTAGAGCAACTGGCCGGAAACCAGGACATCCGTGGTTTAAATCTCGGCCATGGCATTCAGTTTTTCATGTTGACTCTCTGACGTTCCTATAGGAACCTCGGACCGAACATTCGAGCCCCTCCCTGAATGCGAATTATTCGGCTTGGGTTGGACTCGAGGGGGTAGTGTTCTCGATACCCGTGGGAGATCGGTTATCTCCGGCTAGGCTTCGGCCGCCCGGAGGGGGCAGAGGGTTGCCTAAAATGTCTCGGATACTAGCCTGCAGAGCTAGTAGATATGCTAGATGACCAGGCGGCCCCACCGAGGTTTTCGGTAGTCTTTCCTGCGGGGTTGACGCGCGTAAGTGGCCTAACCACTTCCAGCCGTCTTGACGTTGTTGTCGATGGGGGGGGGGGGGGGCTTTTTATACTCTAGGTATTGCTCCAAGGAAAGTACCCCGGAGTTTTACATCGTTCCCGGATTGTTAGAGGCCTGAGTTTTTGAACATTCGGGTAGACCTTGCGCCAACATATTAACTCTATCATAGACCTTAGCCTATATACGACTAGTGTGAAGAAATGATTAATTTCCATCAATTAACTAAAATCTTAGACACCTTGTACTTGCTAGCATCCCTCCTTGTCCAGACCTGGTATCCTTTTTCATCCCTACTTCCCATAAGATACAACGAGCGTACTGAAATGCCCTAAGGCTCATTTATTCCTAAATATTTTGTAAGTAAAGTAATAAACGTCACTCATTTTATGGTAATCATAACAGCAATAGGAGGATGAAAGTGAGTAGGTCTCGGCAGGGGGTGTACCTGCAAGGTGACATGAACAGATGTTCCGTCCCCACCGCAAACTGTAACTTGCAGAGAGACCCATTGACAGGTCTGGGGTGGAACTTGTCCCGTCAGTAAATTAATGAATCCCTACTGAGGACGATATTTCACCGGTGACTTGGCTGTCCACTTCTTGCCCTCAGATTTATGTGACCCACCCGGCACTTGGATTCCTACGAAATATTATCTTCCGCCTTCTTGATATAAATTAAAAGTGGGTTGTGGTGAGATAAGTTATGTTCCAGAGACAAAAGACTTCTCATGCTACTAGTAAAGGAACACCTGCTCGACCGAATACGAATTATCATGTCATGCCTTGTATGTTAAACCAGCAGGCATTTGTTTGGAAATTGAGTATCAATTAGAGAATTCTTATCTCTCTATGGTTACCATATAACTAAAGGAAATATTGTATTCCACAGAAAGGTTTGATACTGAAATATCACAAGAAAAACACCTATTGGGGATATTTGGATCCAAAACATTGTTTCGCTCATATGACTTTCTCTACTCCTGTACGAACTGTTCTTACAAACATTAATTCCTATGCATTTCAATACGAAATAAAATATTGGAAGAACTGTGATACCAATAAAATTAATATGGTGTTCTATTTTCTCTTTTCCACCACATAATTCACAAATTCCCTTTCCCTATCTCTTATCCCTCTTGGGAATATTGTTCCTGTTCTCATCCAAGCTAGCCCTTCTCTCTCTTGCCTATTTCAGTAATTACATATGTTTCTCTTCCTCAATTTCTTTTTATTTCTTTGTATAATTGTAATGATTTCATGTTTCCTAAACTTCCCCATATCGCCTGTCTTTCTATATCTTCTATTCTGCATTTTACCAATTTTCCCACATCGCTTGTATTATTTTCCTCTAATCTCCATATATCTCCCATACCTATTTTTTTTTTCCATAATTCCTCCTATTTCAGCCCACCAATGGTTCGAGTTCTCTAATCTTTTTTGTTCTCTCTTGCATAATTTCATAATTTCCCCTTCTTTGGCCAAACACCTGTGCCAGAATGTTATTGTTCTTTCCATTATTATTCCATTTCTTCTTGTCTTTCCTAATTCTACTAAAGCTACTTCCCTAGGTGCTAATCTTGGTAAACCTGGTAGCTCTTTACTAAACCTTCTGCAGTTTTGGTCCACCGTTTTGTTTACCTCTGCATCCCCTTGCACAGGACCTACTACGTACAACATTTTGGATTCAACTAGTGCTTCGTACATTCTTTTTAACCACTTGGTTGTCATTTCTAGCTTATATTTGCATATTCTTATCTCATTCATTGCCAACCTTCCTTTTGCTTCCATTTTTCTCCTATGTGCTCCCCATTTTTCATTGTTATTCAAGAATACTCCCAGATCTTCACCAAAGGTGAGAATAATTAATCATCCATCATAGTGCATTTTGCAGAAGTTAAGCGTTGCACGCACCTTTGGAAGAAATTAAAATAAATCCTAATTTTTCTTATGATACTTTTTTTTAATTCAAGAGACCTGAAAATGTATATTTCAAATGAAATTTCGCATCGAAATGTTGGCTGGAATGGAATACCGTGTCTACCTAGCAGAGGTAATAAAAAGAAGTTTAAAAACAGGACCCGTTTGTGTATTTGTGGGGGTTGCAGACGGGTGGTGCTTTTTTAAAGTTTTCTCAAGATAGCCTGTTAATTTTGATTGATGTACCACATGTCGAAGATATCTGCATGATTTATAGATTGTAGTTAGGTATATATCCGATTCTATGCGCATAATCTTTAAAGTAATTTTAGTTCTAAACTAACTTTGTGTAAATCGTAAGAGACGAACCAAAACCCACTAGGCGGTCTCTGCATTTTGTGTGTTAAGGGGATCCTGCGCTCCCTAGTTCTTTTATGAAACCTTCTACTAACCTAGATCTCGTTTAACATAAAGTAAACAAAGCTATAAGCTTTTTAGAATAATTTATGTAAGGATATATAGAAAAAGTCATGTGAATATCTTCGTTTATTCCTTTATTTATAGCTTGATAAGCAAGAGATCACCCCAGGAACTTACTGACAAAACCACAGTGCCTGCGATTTCCATTTCTGTTGCATCTGCCCTTAGGTAGTGTGACATATGTTGCCTCTTCTGGTAGTTGGAGAAGGAAAAAGCATTTTCACTTCATCAGAATGGAAGAAAGTCATAATATTACCACATCTGTCCACTTTGCGGTAACAAGTAGTCGCCAGGAAAGATTTACGGACTTGTTTACGTGCAAGATGCAGGGGCATCTAAGAAATGGGCTCACACGGGAAAATGACAACAAAGAAAAGCGTAAGAAAACGTTTTACACTATCACAAACTGTCAATACTTCGTAAGCGGTTACTTAAAACAAGTTATGCCTTCTATTGATATCATTTGTTTTTCTGTAATGTTTCTGGATGTATTACAATTTCAGTTATAGCAATTCAGTAAAAGTATTTTCTAGTTGCTTGCTTATTCACTGCTATTTTAATCAAATCCCCCCCTCTGTTGCGCAGGTGGTAGCGGTTTTGCATCACATTCAAGAGGTCCCAAATTCGAATCTCAGTTAGCTCGAGTTATCTGGATAAGGTCCCCCCCCCGCCGAAGTTTTCCCTTATGTTGCAAGGGAAATACCTGGTAGCTAAGCTCCATGGACCACAGACTCACTTGAGCATCATTTCATTCAACTTACGATATGACATAACGTTGGATGACCTAAATAAAGAAAAAAAACTTATTTTTGGCAGGAAATGTGCATATATCTGTGGTTGCCAAAACTTTAGGGTTGAAGGATACCATATTTAAATGCAAAGTTTTTGTAGGTATTTGTCACATTTATCGTTTTTTAAGTTTTGCTGCCCTTTTCCTCCCTTTCTTTCCTATGTTCACAGACAAATGCACATATGCCATCGCGCATGTAAGAATCGTTTTCTATATGAATTTCGTAAATGAAAAATGCTCATATCGGGCCGAAATGATATGATATTTCTGGTAAGAATTCAATTGCATAGCAAGGATAACGGAGGGGCATGCGTTTGTTTATCGGTAAAGATTATACTTGTGTTTTGTCATCACACCAAAACATCACATGGCATGCGAGTTGCACAAATAGGAAAAAGAGTGATGTAGAGTGAGAGTGTGAAAAGGTGCAGAGATGCAAGGGAAAAGGAGCTAGAGATGTATAGAGATAGGGAAAACAAAGTGAATTTCAGAATTTAACAAATTAATGCAAGGAAAACTTCGGACTATGCTAGTTAAAATAAAATATTTACTTAAGTTTAAGTCCCTTCTCAATATTTTCTCCAAGAGTTTGCGTGCAACTAAATTGAAACATTACTGTATCATTCCTTTAGCTTAAGGAAATACTAGAAATCATCCATTAAGATAATTAATGGAGTATACGACGTCTTCAAACTTTTTTTCTGTAACTCCAAGTTGCTTTATGATAATGGACGGATGAGTTTGGTCACTTTTGCCCCTTCCTCTCACTTCTTTGCATTGCATTCGCCAGATGCTGCCTTCGGCCCCGATTCTAATTTCCAGTATTGGGTTCCCCCTCCCCCATTTCTTTCTCGACTTCACAGAATACGTTGTCCATTGGGGGTTCCCCAGTGTTGCAACATATCCAACGCTACAATAGTTGCTTGCTTTAAAGGGGAACTTCTGGACTTTTCGCTAGTTTTGGAGACAAACTAACAACAAACATAGGCTTGATTTGAAATGTGAATTCATACATCTTCTGCGTTACGTTCACATTACTTTCTCTTCTCACTGTTTCATAAATTCTATTCACACTATGTTAGTGTCTAATTCTTTGACTAGAAGATCTTTCACTACTACACATTTGCACATTGTTGTAACATTAGGAGACCAAAGCGATACTTAAAATAAAAATAAACAATCTAATGTGCATTCTTTTATTTACTTCACGTTAATAACTGAGATAAAACATTTGTAAAAATGTATACTTCTGTTGCATATTTTCTTGTGGGTATTAGAGAATATGGGGATACAGTAGTCTTAAGCGATAATGAGGTGTTTTAAAGCTAGTCGAAAGGTTATGGCTTTGAAAGTTCGAGGCCGCGCCGTGGCTCAGTGGTTAGACAGCTTGGCTCTCACCAAGGCGGCCCGGGTTCGATCCCAGGCGACCGCAAAGTGAGATTTGTGGTGGACAATATGGCGCTGGGGCGGGTTTTCTCCGGGATCTCCGGTTTTCCCCGCCATCTCATTCCACTGGTGCTCCATCTTCATCTCATGTATCATCAGTGTCACCGCCTGTGGTGCCGTATACAGTAAAAGCGGGCGTTAAACACTACACATTCATTCATTTGAAAGTTCGCTAACTTTGCCTGACCAGGAGGGAAACAAACCAATTAAGACTTTCCATTTGTAATTATTGGAACATTCTAATAAAAAACAAAGAATACCCAGAAGTCTTTAACAAGACAAAAAGTTGTATTTGACGTAAATTGTGTGGCCTCCAGTTATTTTGTAGGATGCTCTTGTATGTTTCTTGCGGTTTCCCAGTCATACGATGGGTCATTCACAATGAAGATCACTTTGTGGGCAATTCCCAGAGAGTTTAGGATATATAGCTTAAAAAACAACAACCTGAAAAAGAAAACAGGGTGGAGCTGTAAACGAAAAACGATCCGAAATCTCTCTTGAGGACTTAAATAATCATCATTATCGAACTAGATTCCTAATGTGGATCAAAGAAACATCTTTACTAAATTGACTTGGCTACGTGAAATAAAAAAAAAAAACAAATGGACGTCCCAATCCAGGTTTCAAATATAGAAATAAAACTCGTGTAGTTTACAACTTAATTCCTTGTAAAGATATTCCGGAGGAAATTCTTGAAAATCGTATCGCATTCTTGGAGAACACTGAACTTGAAGTTTAGGAATGATAAACCCTTTTTTTCATTTTTGAGTTACGGTTTTCAAAGACGCGGTGGCAGCGCCGTGGCCTAGTGGTTAGACTGCTTGGCTCTCACCAAGGCGGCCCAGGTTCGATCCCAGGCGACTGCAAAGTGAGATTTATGGTGGACAACACGGCCCTGGGGCGGGTTTTCTCCGGGACTTCCGGTTTCCCCCGCCATCTCATTTCAACAGTGCTCCATATTCATCTCATGTACCGTCAGTGTCACCGCCTGCGGTGCCGTATGTAGTAAAAGCGGGCGTTAAACTCTACACATTTTTCAAAGACGCCTGCGCGTAACCACTTACTATAGTTAAGCAGTAAAGATACTAAAGCTAACAAGGGAATTATCACTGTACACACACCGCTACGCACCTGAAAATTTGATAGTGTAATACTTGCTGTATATAAACCATGTGGACCAAAAATCTGCTGCGGAGTAGAACCGCAACGCCCAAAACTAGAGCTTGGAAAGTACCACATACGACCACTTGCAAGTAGCTGTTGGACATCCCTCGTCAGTGTGCTGGAAGGCGCTCCTTCCATATGCCATGTGTAGACCGCTACCCGACAGGGGTAAGTAATCCTTACCGTTCAATATTGTATTATTTTATGTCTGTATATTCTTAAGTATTCTGGTCTCATTTTCGGGAACTTCCAGCTATACTGTGCACCCAATTTTTGGTACACAGGCTCCATATAGAGCCGCGATGATGTCATGAAATACTCAAGCACGAACAGTTGTGAGCATAGTGATAGCTACCTTTTAAGATTTCTAATATGTTAGGAATGCACATTTTATTAACTATTAGTTGAAAACTCTGTTTCACGATTTATTCCTACAACTTTTAGACTTAGATTGTACCTATCCAAGAGACATTTAAAATTATTTTAAGATCCATTTATAAAGAACAAAAAGGTAAATACAGACTTCGAAATTCATTGGGCTGAGTGTAAGTTTAATAAATTTGTCATACATTTATGACTCCCTAAAGCCCTCTCAAAGACCCTGTTTCAGGATCTATGAACTAAGCAGGGGTTTTGCTGTTCAATAAAAATACCAAGGAGTGAAAGTACACGTGTAGTACGAGTTGCAGCAATTTTCGTTAATAAGCAAGATGCCACTTATATGATTTTGGCATGGTTTTAAGCAAGCGTTAGCCTATTATTTTTTAAACATATTTACGGAAACATGAAGTATAACGAGCTCAAATTTGACTGCCATTCATTCAATAGAAATTGTGTAACCAGAACTTACAGTAGTGTCATGTTTTAGTTTCCTTAGCTCCCTAACAAGATCCCAGCGCATTTTAAAGAAAATATTAAGGTCTATTTTATCTGATATTTTATAGAATTCTATACAAATGAGATTGTTATCTGGCGTTGCCGGTGGTTCGACTGTTTGTCCGTGTGTTAACTTTGGGTTGCATCTGCCCAATAGCCTTGTGTTCGCATGAAGATACTTAAAAATACTTAAAGAGCTAATTGAGATTCTCAGTACTCTGTAATTACAATAGAAATGCACAGAAAATGTTATGCAAAACTGCTAAACAACTGCGAATACCATATCTTCTGGGAAAGGCAGTTAAATGACTTCTAAGTTCTTGCATTCGAGGGTATCTTAAACCTTGAAACAGGAACTTTGGTCCTGGATCAATTATTTATTTACTAATATGTTTAGTAATTACTCATAAATTTAAGAACTGTAAATAATTATGTTAGTTAAAGCAAAATTGTAGACTTGAAGGAACATTGTGATGGACCTGGGCAGACATACGTGAGAAACCCTGAACTCCCGGACGACAGCCTAGAACGACCGGATGTTTGGACAATAGAATGGTATGCTAGCTATTTTGCGTACCATTATACAGGTCAATACACCCTTAATTTTTGCTAGTGACGCGGTGCTGCGTGTATGTAATGTGTGGTAACCCCTACTCATCCCTCAGTCATCCCTCAGTTGTACTTAGTTGTTACTCAGTTGCTACTTAGTTGCTGCTCATTGCAGTATTGTATACATCCGTCAGGTGTGTTCGGCGAAGTACCGCGTCTAATAAAATGTACTATAAAATGTCCGCCGGAAGTGCAGTTAATCAAGTGCCCGGGTTCCACGATGCAAGGACGAATAAAAGCAGTTAAGAGATTATCGTTGGTTTGTGTTGTCTCAACCGTAACCCCTGAGAACCCAAAAAGAATCCATGCAGGAGAAGCCGCTAGAGCTAGGGTGAAGCAAGCAGCCGACGACGACGTGGAGACCGAGGAAGGAGTCCCGACGTAGACCCAGGTACGTGCAGCCGGGAAGCAGAGAGGTAGTACTGCCGCAACCTTATTCCCAGAAACCAACATAACAAAACTTAAGAAAAAGCAATGTCATAAAAAAATGGAAGGCCATTTAGTGTATTATTGCTATTTTTTTTTTTAATTTACGTCCTCCACCTTAAGTGATAACGGACGGTAAATGAAATGGGTGAAGTGAAGCTCATATGAGGCCAGAGTCCATAAGCTTAGTTACCCGGCATTCATGTTCCAAGATAAGAGAAAATCCTGGATAAAACCTTATCCAAATAATTCGCCCAGACCGATATTCGAACTCTCGACCTCTTGAACGTGAGGCAGATACGCTAGCATCCCGCAACCGAGGCTGTGGTATTGCTTTGTGATCGATGTCAGAACCGATCAACGAAGATTACTTGTTTGAAGTTGTTAAAGTGAATAATTATGTTGGCAATTTTCGAACTACGATTATATTTCACAAAGATTTAGATGATCTTTTGAGCTACCATAAGCGTGGCATAAAATTGATTACTAACCTGAAATCCACCGGACTTTTGTCAGGTGGGAATTGGCGGTAGTGTTTTTTCTTTCCTTAAGAAGAGACATGAAACTCAGTATTTTTTCAGGTCTTAAAGACATCTGAAATGCAGCAAAAAGTGCTCAGCAAATTAAGGGAAATAAGCAGTTTTAACGAATGCTTGCATTTATACGAAAGGGCACGTCTATTAAATTAGACACCTAACACACATCAAGCAAAGATTCGAACTTCTCTTATCTGGATTTCCAATAAAAAGAACGCTCCGCTGCTGAGCAATAAGGTTCGTAGTTTTCACTCCCTTATTTTCCAGGTCACTGCGCCATTTGATTTATTAAAACAGGCGAAAATATCCTCAAGTGCTTCATTAGGAAGCAAAAGGATAGCGAGCTTTTGCTCTCTTCCACTTTAAAAAAAGAAATAGCGTGAAGTTAATCAAATTGGGAAAGGAAAAAAAAAAAAAAAAAGAAGACTGAGAAACCTGTTTCGATGTTGATTTTTATATACAACATTGACAATTGACAGTATAACGTAAAATAAGATAATTTCTACAATGAGCTCGGAAAGACGCTGTCTGTACATTTACAGAAGAAATGTAGATAGAGCCAAACGTGATGGTTTGTACATGGAATCATAACACAAATTGGCTTATGTAGTTGATGTTTCATAGTGGTGTTGTTTATCACTCCCTTCATTGCTGTGTAACGTGTATGTGTGGAGTTTAAGTGTTAAATTTTGTGTTTAATTATTGCGCTTTCAGTTGAATGCTTTTTCATGAACATGTATTTTAAAAGGCTTTAAATACACAGATTTGGTGCAGGGAGAATTTGATGATAAAGTTCCATAAACAGCTGTGTTTCGGCTTATTGAAGGATAATTAGGTTAGATGCTAAACATACTGAAAGGCCACTTGAACTACACAAAGATAAGTTGTTGGGCATTGATGACACTACGTATGTGGCATAAATGCGCAATTGTACGTGTTGGCACAAGGAAAGCATGGGCTTGCAGTCGTGCGTGCATAAACCGATAGCAAAAATGCCTATGTGAGTAGCTTATGAATGACAAACAGATTTTCTGATACTGCTTTCCAATAAAATTAAACGGTTCAGGCTTTTATGGGTCCTCGATACCTCGACACTCTCGATACTTGCATGGTATCGTCATCGAAGAATACTTGAGCGAATTCGCTCGGCACTTGTTCGATACTTCGGCGGTGTTTCTGTAAGTTTATTTTCAAATCACAAAATATTATTGAAAGCAGAACATTACAAATCTCGAGAAATTGCCAGGAATGTGGTACCTGCATAGTAATATTATGCAAATAGATAGATAGTCTTACTCACCTTAGGAATATACAATATTCATGGCTTCGTCAAATTTGTACCCATAAGAATAATACATTTCTTATGAGTAATACAATTATGAATAATACAATAGTAATTAAATAATACAATAGTAGTTAAATAATACAATAGTGATTAAAGTAATGCAGTAGTAATTAACAGAATAATAATACAAATAGTAATTAAGAATAAGGCAACTTAGGTCACATAATAGTTTAATGTATTACATTTTTAAGAACTAGGCTGTAAGAGACATAATTTTTACCAAAAAAAATCAATATGTACTTTATTATTTAATTTTACTTCTTAGACACTCATCTGTTGTCTGTGACATTACTTTTAGTAGGATATTTTTTACAGCTTTTCTGAATATTACAAGTATCACCTCCGAAGTTGCACAGGTATTTGTTCACAAACATCATTTTAGGAAGCATTGATATGTTGATCATGTTTTAAGTATTCTTCCACTGAATAATAGCAACCTTCTCTTAAAAATGATTTTACAGCCAGTTTAAACTTTTTTTCCGATGTTATACTTTTAATGCCATCGGGTAGTTTGTTATATAATAATACTGCTTTATGTTCGAAGCTATGTGTGAATAATCATGTGTCAGATTCACTGCCAGTTAACAGTTCTCAAGAAGAAATCTCAACGGTGATTTGTCAGCTTTCTCTAGTGCACTTGGTAACTGGAAAACAAATTCCAAATTTCTGAAGTTAAATAAAATTAGCAGCTAAATATTTTTGTATTCCATTTGCAACATTTTTTTTTTTTTCTGAAAGACTATTTAGCACAGCATGACTCATATGTGGCAGAAAAAGAAATACTTTTCCCGGAAGAGTGAAAATGCTAGTATTTTTGTAACAAAAACTTGTAAAAGTGGACTGTTTCAAAAACGCATTTTGCTTTTAAATTTTGCCTTATTAAACATGTGAAATTAATTTTAATTTCATTACACAGGTTTCACAACATTCTGTTTTGTATTGAAACTAGAAGTACAACATGGCAAAGCGGGAAAGCGTATCGGAAAAAATTCGCAACACAGAGATCTTTAGTTCAGCTTACCACACATATACGGCGAGTACAGTGTATGTATACTCTATTCAGATATAATCATGTCTTCTGGACATTGGCAGGCGCGAAAAAACATATCATATAGACAAACGCAGCTTCCAATCACTCTATTTGTGTTTCGTAACTTACTGTACGTCAACCTACTAATATTTCACTCTTCTAATCGACTAGATAAGCCCCGATAAGAGATGATGACAGCGCTGGTAACGTGAAGGTCATTTGCCTCAACAGTCTGTCGAGTAATAGAAATGCCGTCGAGTATCCTAAAAACTGGTATCGACCCATCCCTAATAAATATATATAAACACACATAAATGGATGAATGGGTTAATAAATAAAAATAAATAAATATTATCTATTAATATATTATTAAATATAATATTATATTAAATAAATATTAATAAAATATAAATACATTATATAATATTATTAATAAATGCATATTAAATAAATTGCCTGCCTCATGTTCAATAGCTCTGGAGTTCAAATCTCGGTCAGGGTGAGTTATCTGGATAAGGTTTTTATCCTGAAAGATGAATGTCAGGCAACTCTAAGCTCTATGCGCCCTGGCCTCTTTTGAGCAATTTCTCCATTTGATCCATCGTCCGATATGACAACGTTGGAGGATATACATTTTGAAAAAATCTTTCTTTGGCTGTGGACGATTATGTTTTCAACTAGGTTGAAATGTTTATCAAATCCATTTTATTTTCATGCAGCCCATTAGCACGTTAGCTATTAAACTGAACATTTGATTGAAAAATACATAAAACATGAGTTTTTCTGAATTTAGAATGAAAAGTGACAGTCAGGATTTTCAGTTCATTGAAGTTGCCGATGAAGACAAACGCTTAAGCAAAATTAATAGTCACTCTGTGAAAAGCTCCCAGAGTTCCCTGCTACGAGGACAATGGAAACTTAATGTTCATTTTCCAATTTACAGTCTGATCATATCGCACTCGATATACTTTCTTTGTTCCTTTCTTCAAGATTCTCTCTTTCCTCTGCCTCAAAATCGATTTATCTTTTTATTGGATTTTGTTATTAAGTTCTTATCGGCGTTCTGGAAGTCTTTTGTATTCTTTACGCAGCCCTAATTTATGTAGGTACCCAACTTCTATTGCGCTTATTTTCGTCACTATAAGAGGTGAATACATTGTAGAGAGAACATAAATAAGACTGAAAGTGAAACGGTATTTGGGAGCGCGATATCACATTTGTTTGCGTTTTGTACCACAACTTTGTAAATCGACAGAAAAAAGTTAGAACGGGACTCAAACACTGAGGTGTTGCACTTTGTCGCGCTCTTTTATAAGCTGCTCTTAAGAAAGTTTGTTTTTCAAATAACTTTTTTTAATATAGATAAACCTCCGTTACACATTTCCACATTTCGTTGCAGAACATTCTACGTAGGCTAACACGATAGTCATTTTTTTCAAGGCAGGTTACTATATTTTGGGTATGAAATTTCCTCATAAGATACTGAACTTAAATAAAAGTCTGCTATTTAACAGAATTATCATTTTGACCTTCCCTTTTCACATACTTAGTTTAAAATTAGTTTTTGCTGATTCAGGAGCCTCTAAGGGTGTGGAATGCACTACTGCTATTTATTAGAGGTAGGAGAGAAATTAATAGCACTACTGCAAAGCAAATATAACAGTACTTCATTTGGGATTAATAGCTTCAAAAAGGTAAACTTCCAGTTTTAGGGTGTAACAGTTGTTTCGATTTATATTTAGAAAGTGTTTGAAACATTTATAAATTTATAAAAGAGAAAGAAGCTACATTGTGTAAAAATATATGTAATTTTGTGATTTTTGTTTTGTTGTTAATTTTACGTCCTCCAACATTAAGTCATATCGGACGGTGAATGAAAAGGGTGAAATGATGCTCAAATGAGTCTGGGGTCCACGGAGCTTAGAGCTACCCGACATACGTCTTTCAGGATAAGGGAAAACCCCGGAAAAATCTTATCCAGGTAACTCACCCTAACCGGGATTCGAACTCTGGATCTCTTGAATGTAAGGCAGATACGCTACCATCTACGCTACCGAGGTGGGCATTTTGTGATTGGCCGTAGTAATAATTGTATTACGTAATGTAATAGTAAATCGGCCAACCATATAAAAGTAATATATAGATAGCGATAGTAACATAGGATTAAATAATCTTAGCGTAGAAACCGAAAGAAAATTCGCCTTTCTTTCTGGATCGCCAAAGAGATCGGACGCTTTTTAAATTGCTCGAAAATATTTAAGTGTTAAAGTTGAAGTATTAGATTGATTCCGATCACAGTATAAAGTTTTGTGATAAGAATTGTAATGGATTTGGTGTTAAAAGAAATAAACAAAAGATTGACTTCTTATAGAAATTCAAATTAAAAATCTTAATGATTTCTTCACTCGTTAGCATCCTTGTAACTTAGAGTTTTCATTGCTCGTAAGGATATGTATGACTGAAATTTTCAAATTCTGAACTAATAATGCTAGCTTTTTCAAATTTACACCATAGGTGTAGTATAATGTAAACATGTTACAACCTAAACTTAAACCATTTTTCTCCAGTAGTTTAGAAATTATGATAAATTTTGTATATTTTTTGTTACGTCACTGAAAAAGTCCCTTGCGACAAAATATTTTGAATTTTGGTCTAATATTTTAACCCTATGTTCATAATACACATACTTTTTGAAATTGCTCTGGGTTTTTCTGTGTCTCCTATAGTTTAGGTCACAAAATTTTTTTAATTTACAAATATTCTTTTTTTGTCTAAAAAACTAAGTTTTGTGTTTGAAAATTAAAAATATATGCTTATATACATTTCACAATAAAACCTAGGGCAATTTCCATTCCTCGTGATATTCTGAACCTGTGTAGGAAACTTCATGAATGTAGTACAAAAACTGCATCGCAAGGAGCATTTTACAGGAAAAAAAATGCTGAAAATATGAACATTGAGAAAACAGCAATTATTTGATTGCATAATTCACATTAAAATCCACCAGGCTGATAGGTTGGACCCTCAGATTTCTTTTTCCTCTCCTCTGTTGCTGCTTTTTCCACCTTTTTCTTCTTTAGATGTTGCTTTTCTTTTGCACAACTTCGCTTCTTGCTTTGCAGGATACGAGTCTGATCTCGCTGCACTGAAGTTTTCCTTGCTGAGTCTACTACACTTTCACCTCTGATATTTTGCTGCAGCTCCAATGACTTAAGACTACCCATGTTAAACTTATTGATGCTTTTAATAATAGCAAGATCCAATTTTTGTTTTGATATGAAAACTTCCTTTGGGCACTTATTCCATATGACATGATGCAAAGATTCATTGGCATTTTGTGTTTTTCCTGTTTTGCACCTCTCTAGTAATGTTGCAGAAGCCAGCCTCTGATATATTGACAACATTTTAGGAACTATTTGTCTAAAAGCCTTATTTTTCTTTTCTTGAATTGAAAATTTAAGAACGGAAACAGACAAAGAATTTGGATGTAGGCAAAAGAGGGCGTGACTCTGACAGAGTTTAAAGGCCACCGACATTTAAATAAGCATTTAAAAATGGCGTCCGGAGGCAAATTATGCATTTTTCACATTCGGGAATGTCTAAATTATTTTATAGAATTAAAATAAAAAAGTCGTTATTTTCACGATTTTCATGAAATTTCAGTCATACATACCCTTAAGTAAGAATATAACAAAAGAATATTAAAAGTTAGCCGAGGCATAATTAAGGATTTTCCTGATAACGTCGGGGAACATCTTCATCAAGTCATAATATTTTGGACGAAGGTAAGATCGACGAAGTAAGACCAGCCACGGGAAACGGGATCCCAGTACGAATTTAGCTATATATGTTGCCGCAACTTTGGGGCATCGAAACCCACAACAACGGAGGAATTCTGCTACGTATGTCACCACAACGTGGGGATCATAGCATCTTCAATCAATGCATGTGTAGCAAAATGGGAATCCTGTTACAGGGGAAAAGAAGCGTTTAAAAACGTAGAAAGATAGTTTAAGTTTAATAAATGGAATATAATGCATGGAAAGTATCTACTTTGTAGTGTGCTGTACAACGTTGTGGTCCGAAACGAAAAAGAAAGGAAAGTAATAACGAAAAGGTGAAATGTAGCACGGAATGTCACCGTTACGGAAATAAGAACAGTGACAGTAACACAGCAAGAAAGCAAATGGAAAACGCAATGCAAGAATTGCTCATGTCCAAGAATGAAGCAACTTCATATTCTGTGGCGGCGAGTAGACGCTTAGACAATCATGCACAATCCAGTGGACTTACACAACATTTTAGGTTATCTCCTAATAGAAGTCACATTTTTAGTACTATAAAGTGAAAAACAAATTGATATTGTCAAAATGATGTATTAAATAACAAAGACAAAACAAATTGAAAGCTAAGAGTTAGGTTATGGCATTACTATTAGTACTGCTTGTGGTGCAAGGTGAAACCTGCGTTATCGGCTTTGTCCAGACCATACGACGGACGTGGAGACCGTTTGACGAGACCTGAATCAGTTAATAAACGAAAAAAAAAAGAAGAAAGACAAAAGTCCAATCAAGCCGTTTTAATGACTGCAGTTTCGGGAGAGCGTGAAATCGCCATCGTGACGGAGCAGACAATAGTTCGGTAAATGGAAAACGGTGGCGCTCGGCGTCGTTATCGTCTGTCGCTGTATACATCACATTTTACATCTGCATGTCGCTCAGCACAGTAACGGTTTAAGTGACATCAACAACGTTCATATAATTCCGGCTTTTTCCATGCTAAATCGTGTCATCCTAATGCCTGACTTTACCAACATGTGTTAAAACTTAACACGCCTGTTATTCTACATATTTAGCAATAGTGTGACTTTGCGGGTTCGTGAAATGAAAAGTCCAATTACACAAACTCAACAATGTTCTTTATTTCCACCGACTTACAGTTTAACACTTGCCAATTACACGGAATTACGTACTGCACACAATTACAATTCACCAGTTCGTCCGTTAAAGTTACACTTGCACTCGCGATTACGTAAACTCCGAAGCACATACACAGTCTTCTCGTCCTTACACTAGCACTGAACTCTTACGCTGATTGCCAAGAACTCTGACTCACTGACTAACTAACTCCTCTTGCACGACGTGTTGCTTATATAGGGTCCGCTTGCCGATCTGGAAGGTTCTCCATTAGATGAAATATCCCGTAAGTTCTAGAACACAGGTGGAACGGAAAGAGACGGCACAGTGATGTTTTTTCTCCCAACCACCTCCTGTCACCACTATAAGACAAACGAGGGGGGGGGGGGCGTGGCTAACACGGACCTCCCCTGCTTCCCGCTCTCAGCTGCTTCTATAGGGTGTTCCAACGCTCGGGTGACAATAGTTATAAACAGGGCTAGGAAGTTCGTACCGTCTGCCGTTTCCTATGCAGGTTGCGACCGACCCTCTCCCGGCATCCAAGCAAGTCATAGATAAGAAGCGCACAGCGGAGAGGCATTGAAACCGGTTGCCCAGCGGGAAAAGTGACTTATGAGACTTTCTATTTAGATCATTATGTGCAACATACAAATTCTTTTATAGTACATAGGGGTTCGTCTCTGGCTGATCTCATTATGTAAATAGGCACATTGTGGCAACACCCAAGCAATTACAAGGGCTGTTCAACAAAGAACTGTCATAATTTTTACGGTCATAATTTTTCGCACTAAAATTCAATCTTATTATATTCTGTTAGCTTAATGTGAAACAAACACTAGGTGGGTTTTATTTTGGAGTTATCCTTCTCCTAGACCAGTTGCTTTCACCACAGCTAAAGAGCCTGGTCCGCCCTGATAGTTTTGGTTCGCCCTGGGTATTTTATTTCCCCAGTACCCTTCACATCAGAAGATGTAACAAGCTTTCCCTTATCCACCACCCAGGGAGGCGCCTGATGGGGGACTATGAACCCCACACAGGACTTCTAAATTATAACCACATATTGGCTAAATGTGTGGCTTTTAAATTTCACATTCTTTCTACTACAGCGCGAGTATTAACTGAATAGCAAAGTACATGAAAAAATTCAAACCAATATTAGCCCTTATCTAGTATTTAATAGTATTTTATCAGTATTTAAATATTTACTCCATTTATTTCGCATTGCAACACCGAGCACGGTGTTAGGGTACTGGGGTTCCATTTAAGCCCAACTGTTAAATCGGGGTGAGGTAGCCCAAAGCACTGAGTCTGATAGAGGAAGCAGTGTTGAGGGACAAGCCTAGCGACAGAAGTAGATCACAGTATGAGGGTAAAATGAAGGATAGGAAAGATGATGGAGCAGTAGGTGAAATGATGGCGGGGAAACCGGAGATCCGAAAAAAAACCCGCCCCTACAAATCTCACTTTGTGGTCGCCTGGGATCGAACCTGAGCCGCTTGATGAGAGTCGAGTGGTCTAACCACTCGTAATGTAATGTGTAGTGTTTAACGCTCGCTTTTACTGCATACGGCACCGCAGGCGGTGACACTGATGATACATGGGATGAAGATGGAGCACCGGTGGAATGGCGGGGGAAACCGGAGGTCCCCGAGAAAACCCGCCCCAGTGCCGTGTTGTCCACCACAAATCTCACTTTGCGGTCGCCTGGGATCGTACCCGGGCCGCCTTGTTGAGAACCAAGCGGTCTAACCACTGAGCCACGGCGTGGCCGTCTAACCACTTGGCCACGCCGCATTCACTAAATATATTTCATGTTGTCTTATAATCTAAATATTTAGAATGGGTTTCGAAGAAATCGGAAATATCGAAAAAATCATCTATGGAGAGGAGTGTGGAAAGATAGACGGAAAAAATCAATGCCATAGCCGGGATTTGATCCACGGATCTTCTGGTTGCCGTCCAGCCGCTCTAACCCTTGAGCTACTATGGCCACATGCCGACATGACATTAAATACTCCAACTGACCCTTGTTTTTCCGGTAAACCACTTAGGAGTTGTCATAAAGACATAAAACAACTGCCTTAATGGCGACTTACTATGCTGTAAGTACTTTAGCCTACACACGGCTAGTGTGAATGAACAATTAATTTCCATTAATTGTACCTAATAGTGGTTAACTATAAAGCCCGGGGCTTAAAGTACTTACACGTCGTAAGTCGCCATTAAGATAGTTGTCTCGTGTATTTATGTGAACTCCTAGTGGTTTTCCGGGAGAAACACGAGTCAGTAGGAGAATTTAATGTCATGTTGGCACGTTGGCCAGTGTAGCTCAAATGGTTAGAGCGGCCCGGCGGAATCCAGAAGATCCGCGATTGAAATCCCGGCTTTGGCATTGAATTTTTCAGTCTGACTGTATCTTTCCATACTTTAGCCTACACGGCCAGTGTGAAAGAACAATTTACATTATGGAGAGGAGTGTTTGGAATGGGGGAGTTTTGTTGGAATGCTTCGTAAGTTTGATATTTCTCCAACCTCTCGCTTTTGTGTTAATGTTGTCCATCAAAAACGTGGTTAAACTGCAAGTCTTCATCTTTACATACTAATCGCTAAAAGAATTAAAAAAATCATGGTATGAAGTTACTACTAAAGAAACCAAAGAAGTTGCAAAGGTTGGCCTGATATCCACATAGAAAGTAAATATAGTGACCTCAGAAAATATTAATATATAAAGTTTAACTAAACAGAGTGGAAATATAAATGACAAATGTTTACACTTACGTGGTTACATGATTGCTAAAACTAGGTATAGCCAAAAATAAATTAAAAGGAGGATAATAGGAGAAACTATCAGTATTCACTAAATGAATTTTATATCTAATACAGAATTAAAATTATATCCCTGAAGTTACCTATGGCAATGAAACTTGGATCTTAAGTAAAAGGCAGAAAAATATGGACTTGCATGTTTGCTCAGATTGATCTAGACGAACAAAAACTCAATAGATCACTGCGCCCTTATTCTCTGTAGCCTGTGTGGCGAAAAGGAAGCTAACATATTTGGAAGTTACAGCTACAAGAAGGGTTTACATCATATTTGAAAAAGTGGAGGAGACAGGAGTCGAAAAGCCAAGGACACGTTGGTTCGATAAAGTGAAACAAGAGGCCGCACTCAAATGGGCAGACTTGAAAGAAATGAGGCAGAACAGGTAGAATGAAGGGAGTGTTTTTGAAAGAAGACCAGAAATAGGAGAAAAACTTGCGGTAAAAATGAGTTTTCGTAAGCTGGAAGAAAGATTGCAAAATTCAGAAATTATGGAAATTACTGTTTCTATCCTTTAAGCTCGTACATTGGCGGAAGAGAAATGATAGTCCTAGGTTTCAGTGGCTCACTTAGGCGTAACACCGCCTCTTGATTGTATGTAGCCTAGAACAGTCGATGGCAGTTAATTTCGTTGTATTTTTGTTTCACGTTTTTTTTTTTTTTTTTTCATCGAGCAGGTAACGGAAGAAACAAAACACAGAAGAGATAAAGATTGTACTTTTTTGTAATTTCTATCGTTTAATAACTTTCGAAGTTAGATATATGTAAGGAATTTACATACGATTTTAATGTTTTTTCATATCAGACCTGCACTAAACGTGTGCTTTTATGTACGATTAATTTTATCTATACAAACGTTGTTTCTTCATGTGATATTAATGTGAAAATGACCTCTTATAAATATAGAAACTAATTTTGGAAACGCTATACATGAAGTAATTGAAAAATCAGTGCTTATGAGGGTCTTTCAGTTAATTTAGTTGTTGGCCCACCTCGGTAGCGTAGATGGTAGCGTGTTTGACTCACGTTCAAGAGGTCCCGAGTTCGATTCTCGGTCAGGGTGAGTTACCTGGATAAGGTTTTTCCTGAAAGACGGATGTCAGATAACTCTAAGCTCCATGGACCCCGGATTCCGTGTTCCATTTATTTACCCCGCCTTTAACTGCTATGGTCATATCGGCGGCCGCTCTCCTTTGGAACATACTGAAGGTGTTAACTCGTTATCTTTTGGTTTTTAATTGTCTCTCACCAAGGCGGCCCGGGTTCGATCCCAGGCGACCGCAAAGTGAGATTTGTAGTGGACAACACGGCGTTGGGGCGGGTTTTCTCTGGGACCTCCGGTTCCCCCGCCATCTCATTCCACCGGTGCTCCATCTTCATCACATGCATCATCAGTGTCATCGCCTGCGGTGCCGTATGTAGTAAAAGCGGGCGTTAAATACTACACATTTCACATTTTGGTTTTTAATCATTAGATCACGCACACATTCACACTCTCATTCATGCTTCCAGACTCTGGGGAAGATGGGGAATTATCTTGGTCGGAGAAAAATCCACAACCCCACCTCCGGGAATCGAACCCGGGACCCCTAGGACGGCAGGCAGGTGCCCTACCCCCGGATTCATTTGAGCATCACTGCACCCATATCATTCGTCGTCGGATATGACTTAACGTTGGAGGACGTGGAGAAAAAAGAAAAGAAAAAAAAAGAAACCTGCGGTTGTTAGGCATTAACAAGATACAGGCTGCCGAAATGAGAATTTTAAGAGCAGTAAAGGGATGTACTCTTTCAGATAACAAATGAAAAAAATAAGAGAAGATTTAGAAATAAGTTCTTTAGAAGAAAAACTAATAGATTATAGAAATGAATGGAGAGAGCATATTGAGAGAATGCGAAGAGATAGGATCCCAAGAAGTTATAAACTATAAACCTAGAGGAAAGATTTATCTGGAAGACCACGAAAACGATGGTCAGACATGTTTTAATCCGGAACAGGCAGCATTACCTAGCCCTTGGAGTGAAGAAGAAGAAGTTGTTAGGCAGTTTTGAAGAGTAGTTATTTCTTTAAATTGCTTCAAGTTTTGAGGTACATTTTCCGAGATGTAATTGACTCCTGTTTGATGTGCCGCTGTTGCTCTTAGCTGCAGAATCGTTTAGGAGGCCTATTCGCCATCACCCCGCTTGGTGGAGGGAGAAATGTGTCATTGTACATTTCACATTCCGATTTTCCAAATATACTGTGTTACTGCAGATATCTGCCGTTTCCCGTATGTACACAATGGTTTTCACTCGGATCGCCGTTGTTACCACATTTCTCTCTCTCTCCCGAATGGGTTCAAGGGTGCTTATTTGACGTCACAAACAGTGAACGTGTTTCTCTGATCAATCCATTAGAAGCGGCCTAGGCTTGCAGTGTATTTCGATACAGTCAGATGTATCTGTATGTGAATGAGAGAGACAGTAGCATAATCCGAAAAACAAAAAGCCCGATGCCCAATTCTCTCTTAAGTCTATAAGCTGTTGGGTGAATAACCCTTGACAGGACCGTTTATGACGTACATCTGGCCGGCGATGCTGGTTGAAGTGTCGGCGGTGCGGGTAACAGGGAGTCCATAGTAAATATAGTACGATTTTTCACGTAACGCTGATAACATATCAAGCAAGGAGATATTAAAACTGCCTCCCTTTGTATTTCAAGCACTGAAATTGCACATTGCTCCGGCGATCCCTCTTAGAAATGAGAGCAATTTCTTAGTGAATATTATTTTTAATTTAAAATGTCTCGATTCTTTTTCATACTATATACGATGTTGGAATAAAAACTTAAGCGCTTTCTGTCAATAAAGAATGTTGTGTGATAGTACCAATTGATTTGATTTACTATTTTACTCTCACTATGTCTGATACGTATGACCAAGGAATTGCTACCAGTGAAAGGCTATGAAGCCTGTACAATGTTAGGTTAGTGTCGCGTGCGTTAGGTCACAGTGCTACTTCCCTCAGTTACGTTAAAGAGAAAAATAAAACAACGAACAAACTAACGTGGAGGTGCAACGTAGTCGAGCCGTAATAGAAAACAAAGCAATCAAGAGTATTACGGCGTTTTCGAATGTTCCTCCTCCAAATAAATATTCATCTAATGTTTTGTGTTTGAAGTCGTTATCCACTACCAACCACAGCCAGTTGTGCAAGTTAGCTACCCAAGGTTCTCAGTCGAGAGGTGTGGGTTTCGATTGCCGTATATCATCCACTGTGACCTTGATTTTTTGATATCCCTGCTCGATAGGCAAATGCTGCAGTGGTTTTTAATTTCCCTTCTATCTTTTGTCTTTTATTCAAGTTTCTTTTAATTTTTCATATTGCTATAGGTTTCGTGATGTTTTTCGACGGCGTGAATACTTGGTTAAAGAAAACAGGCCCGTCGAGAGGGCTGTTATGCTATGTTACTTTCAGTTGATCCCTTCCTCTTGAGCACTGGTAGCGAGGTGTCCTCCTCTGTATAACGTATTGTGACTGTGGGTTCGTAAAATTAGAAATCCAGGTTGCAGAAATTCAAAATGCTCTGACCCTTGTACAACTGATATCAGCAGAATTACGTAATACACACCTACGAAACCTTCAAGTCCGTCGTGGTTAGACCGCTTGGCTCTCACCAAGGCGGACCGGGTTCGATCCCAGGCGATCGCAAAGTGATATTTGTGGTGGACAACACGGCGCTGGGGCGGGTTTTCTCCGGGATCTCCGGTTTCTCCCGCTATCTCATTCCACCGAAGCTCCATCTTCATCTCATGCATCATCAGTGTCACCGCCTGCGGTGCCGTATGTAGTAAAGGCGGGCGTTAAACACTACACATTTCATTTCATTTTCAAGTCCGTCTGACAGACGTCCACCCTGCACCATCAACAACTCTCGTCTGATTTCTTCTCTGCACTCACGTCAGCTTTTTTACAAGGAAGGATAGAGGACAGTAGGAGGGAAAGCAAGAGTAACAAGACGGCGTAAAGAGATAGTGGAGTACCGCTGTCGCACCTCCGTTAGTGTCGGTAAATGCTGAACTGCGCGTAAGGAAAGGGGGTTTTCTGGCTATGGCCATGACACTAGGCCCTGACCATAGCACAGAGGCTCAAGGCGAAGATTGAGAGGAGTGAAAGTATTAGAAAGAATGTAGTTAAGTATTTATTTATTGTCTGTGCACCAAAGGTGCTTGGGACGGCTCTAGGCAATTGTGGGTCTATCGACGGCGTGGGCGTGGTTGAGTGTTCGGGCTAAGAAGGTTCTGCAGCCCGAGAAGTGCTGTGAGTTCGGTGTGATTCTGTTCTGTTGTGTGTTGCAGTATTCCAATGAGGTGCACTACTTGAGTGGCATGCCCTTGTAGTGCCTCCTTGGTCTTCTGAGTGTTGTGCTCGAGCTGAGTCGTTGTCAAGAGGGAGTCCTAGAAATTTTGACTGGTGGTGTCCAATGTTTTTGCCATTTCTTGAAGTGTAGTAGTGGTGGTTTCTGCTATAGTCCAAGTCTTTTCGTCTATTTTGAAGATGATGGTCAGTAATTCTGTCAATTTTCTTGTGGTGTCCGTGATGAAGTGTTCTAGTTGTCTTGTGCGCTGATCTATGGTTTTAACGTCCTGGAGTGGTCGTCGTTGTGTGTGTTGGAGTTGTTGGTAAGTGCCTTCTCCAGGTTGGTGAGGCGAGGGCCGAAGTTAAGAACCTCCGAGTGGAGGTCCTGTATCGCCTCGCCGGAGGGCCCAGTGGCTGCAGCTGTGGCGGAGTAGGTTGCGATCTTCTCCTCGATGGCGGCTAGCCTGGTAGTGATGTTGCTGAAGTCACTGCGGAGGTCCCGCAAGGACTCCACGAGCGGTCCTGCAGCTGTTCCCGTGGCCGGTGAAGGGCGTGTGGCGGCGAGTGGTTGCACTGGTTGCCTCTCCTTCGGGTAGAATGGGCACTGCGCCTGTCCTGTAAAATGGCCGAAGCCATTACAGGTGGCGCAGTACCGGCGGCGGCGGCGGCGAAGGTCGAGTACTCACGTCCGCACCATCCGAACTGTTATTTATGCACGAGCAGCTGTTCTCGAGGTTTCTTGAAACTTGGCGAGGCCACACGGGGCCACACGAAAGCTACCAATCTTTGGAGAAGAGGCGAGAACACCAGGGAACTGTCTGTCTCTTTATCCCTCTATTGCTCTCTCTCTCTCTCTCTCTCTCTCTCTCTCTCTCTCTCTCTCTCTCTCTCTCTCTCTCTGGGCTTGGCTTGGGTGCTATCTGTCTTTTTCACTCCGCGCTTCCCTCTCTCTCGGCGTTTTCTTACGAGGGGCGTCGTGACAGTATAGTATGTATAGTTCATACCTTAACTTTCTGTTAGCATCTAACCGAAACGTTAACGGATCATAATGCAGATATTTTATTAAGATATGACGTATTCCTTACACGTCTTGTGTATAGTTATCGACCAACAATGTGATGTGTGAAAAATCCTTTGGAGCTGGTGGACGAGCAACCAGCAAAGGTTGTAAATATCGTTTTGGATGTCATTCCTCTCGTCCTCTTTGAGCGCTAGAAACAAGTCACTGTTTAACCTGCCCGGACAGCGAGGATACTTAGTTACTTATTACAAATAGCGAAACTGTTTGCAGAAACTTTCATTTAGAAATGAAGAGAAACGTTTCGCACGAGTGCCTGTTTATTGTTCGTGATAGTGGAATATCGGGCACACAGTATTTAGAAAACTGCAGTTAGATGTAACTGATATTGACTGCAGCGGAACCAAGAGCCAGGGTGCGAGGTCTATTGGAAGGATCTTAAAAACGTAAGTGACTCACTCCTTATTTGCCACTTGAAACTCTAAAACGTCAAATTGTTTGGCGATATAGATATACTTGTTTGCAATTGGTATCGAGTTTTGACAAGGTCCTCGACTGCGCCATGACCTGCACTTTAAGGTTCTTAGGCACGTAGATGCTGCAGATCATAAAACAGAGTTTTGTTGGCGGCTTGAATGAAAACCTCCATCATGCGGTAACTACTAGACCAAACTTTACTGTGTGCGCGTCTTTATTGCCGTCCATAAATTGCACTGGGTTTATCTACTTCCCTTTTTTTCTCCTGCTCCTCTCATGTTTATCATCACTTCCTCGCCAATCGGAAAAGTTGGAAAGACAGAAAAAACATTGTGATTCATTGATAGATCGATACTACTCTCTGTGAACAAGTTAGCTTCTTCTGCAGTGGGGTCTTTTTGTATTGCTGGTCACATTACTTCTACTCAAGCATTGTCAGCCATTTGTTCGGCTTATATCAACAAGGAAGCTAGCTCTGTGTGTGCAACTGTGTCCGGAAGCTGAAATCCCAGTATCCTCAGGGTGGGAACACTATCACTGCACTAGTTATGAGTTTGCTTTAAAGGAAGAGTAACATTAAAAGAAATTCATTGCTTAACGTTTTAATTTCTAGTGAGTGTGTAGTGTTTTAGGGTCCGTCGACAACAAGGTCATTTGGGCCCGTTTTAATTTCTATAAATTTAATACCGGAATTATTGTGTCATAAGGTTAAATGCCTATTATGAGAAACAGGACTACATTCTTGTCTGGGAAATAAGTCACTAGTCAGAGACTTAGATGTTGCGGAAAAGTAATTATCACTCAGAAATTACCAGAGTTAGGAATACGCACATAGGCAAGTTTTTAAAACTACCTATACAAAGGGGAAAAGGATCCTTAGATTTTAGAAGATAGAATAAGATATAATGTGATGAATACGACAAACAAGCTATCCTTAAAACTGCTTTATTTACACCAAAATCATTAGTTCAGTGCTAACGTACATTTGACATTTCTTTTACACAAATACAACACTTCGAAACGTCTCTGCAATGTAAAACTCTGTAAAACGTACCCTTTGTGCTGACCCGCACACAGGTCTACTCTAACACGAAGCTACATACCAATTCTGAATGCACTCTCTCTCTCTCTCTATTCGCACTTACAGTCTGATTTTTAAAAGATGATACGTGGAGGTCATCTGCTTCTCCACGTGATGTTCCGCATTGTTGCCAAACAGCGGACAACACTTGAAACATAAACAAGGTCTCGAGCTCTCAGAGTATGTGATTTATTAGTGTAAGCAGCCTGGCAAACTTTGTTTACGTTACCATAGCAACGACCTTCCCCTATTACCCTTCGCGACACTTGCTTGATGACCTTCAAGTATCTTCTTTTAAAAATCAGACTGAAAGGATATCTCTGACTGAAAATTTGAAATCCTGAACTAATAACGCTAGCTTCTTAAGATTTATACCACAGATGTAACTTAGTGCAAATATGATACAGCCCAATTTTTTTCAATTTCACTGTGAGTTTGAAAAATATGGTCAAATCTATTTATTTTGGTTGCGTCACCTAAAAAGTCCCTTGCGACGAAATAGCTTAAATTTTGTACTAATATTTTAACAACAGATTCCCAATACATCCATTTTTTTTTAATTTGAGCCCTGTTTCTCTGTAGCTCAATAACTTTAGCCTCCAGAAGTTTTTAAAGCTCTGAATGTAGCTTTTTGGCATAAATTTTGAAATTTTCACGTTTTGAAGTAAACAAAGTGTACTTAAAATGCATCTCACAACAAAACCTAGGCAATTTTTATTCACTGTGTCTATATGAACATGTGTAGCAAGTTTCATTAGTCTAACACTAAAACTTTGCCGCAAGGAACATTTTAAATGATGGAAAATGCTGAAATTTTCAATACGCAAAAAGCAAGGATAAAGAATTGGAATTTATATCTAACACGTAACTGTCAAAATAGATTAGAGCATTTAAAATGGCTTGCGGATGCTATCGAAGCATTCTTTCGATACAGGAAGGCTTACACTATTTTATACGCTTAAAGGTGGAAAGAGTGATTTGTTTGAAAATGTTCATGAAATTTGAGTCATACATATTCTTAAACTGCTTCGCTCCCGGTCCTACAGCTCGGCGATCCCTCACTCGGACCCTCATTTACCCTTGAACTGCTTTCTACCCGTTCCTGTAACTCCTCATTCCGGAGCTTGGGACCTACTACATTCGGCTTGAAGCACTATACTGCCCTGCACTATTCACTGTACAACGCGCGATGCTTCACTCTGTTGGCTGCATCGGTTTTTATATATCTGCCGGGTGTGGTATATCTTTCTGGAACTCAAATCTTCTGGAAATACCGTTGCGAAACGTTGAGCGCATGTTACTTTCTCACGATAGGCTTGCGCGTTGGTCAATAAGATATTATTCACATACAATAAAATAAATAGTGATAAATTCAGACTCGGCTACATTTTAATTTTTTTAATTTTTGACGGCTTCTTTAAGAACATTATCCTCATACATTTAAAAATAGAACGAAGAAGAGAGGGACTTGTAGGTATACGTAATAAAAGAGAGGGGAGGATTACTTTGGATAACGAAAGGAGCATTACTTTTGGAAGGAATGTAACGAAATTAACGATTTATATGCTGGAAGCAGGAGAATATTGTTCATTGTTTAACGGAATGTAGAGAGATGTGAAACTGGAAGGAATTAAGTTTGAGAACGCAAATGTAGGTGGGATTGTAGTGATAAATTGTTGAATTGGAATGTTAAGAGAAAACACAGCTTTCGTCACAAATACCAAGAGCTTAAGAGGTACTCATACGTTAAGGTTGGAAAAATAGGTAGATAGGCTCCAGAAATAGATGAAAATGTAAATTAGGCAACTATATTTACTTTTAAAATATTCTACAGACTTCGAAGGCTGCGACACGCTGTGAATATCACATGTATTAATATTTTCTGACTATCCATCTAGATGGAAGTGTGTTGGTCCCATTTTTTTTTTATCTCTTGCGGGAAGACAGACGTCTTCCAAGTTTCATAATGACACAGTTGTTGTCCATATTATTGCAGAGAATGTCTCCGCCTTGAGACATGGCTTCTCTCGAGGAATTTTCTCATTAAGCGCACAGAACAAGATGTACGGTTTCTAGTGATAAGCTGGGTTTGCTCCTCGCAAAAATCATAACTACCCAAGAGAAGATTTCATTCACTGGCGTTTCTCATTAAGGAGATATGGTTAGTAAGCCTAACAAGTTTGGTCACAATTTG
Organism: Mantis religiosa; assembly: GCA_030765055.1. NCBI lineage: Eukaryota > Metazoa > Arthropoda > Insecta > Mantodea > Mantidae > Mantis > Mantis religiosa. Next base: position 15,223,010 of record CM060947.1, on the reverse strand, counting down.
TAAAGGAAGTGAACGAAGCCTACGGATAAAAATGTTACTAATTTGTGATTTGCAGTAGCCTTCGTTTGCTCCAGCATCTGATACATACTCTATGACTCGCCGCTTCGAGTTTCAAAGCCATCACATTATCACCAGTTCTGAAGTACTTTACTGTTCCTTAAACCTACTGCATTCCAGTATTATCATTTGAACTACAAGAAAATCTGATAAAAGCATTTATGAAAATGTTCTAAAATTGATATAAAATCAGCTTTCTTATAAATCTTTTTTTTTTGTGCTAAGTCGTTAGTGTAGGACTTTTAAGAGACTTGATTATTTCTTTAGTCTAACAGTTACATCTCTGGTACATACAACGCAATTTGCAATAAATATTCCAGTCATATTGATTATGCACATATTTAGGAAATAGACTTGATTTTTATATTACTAATTTCTCATTGCTGTCAAATCTATTCACATTTCCGATTATCTTACTTCAATTTATGACACTGTATTTTCCAGTTGAATACGAGGAATAATAGCTACGAGTACGACATTCACTAATTTCTAAGGGCCGAACTAAACACTGGAAGCTGTCGAAAGGTCAATACTGGAAGTGTTACCAGAACTTCCAGAAAATAATACGACGAGCATATTGCTTCGTCGACTGAGCACTGAAGAGCGAAACAACAAAACATGCACATTTTCGTCTGTTGGCCTGCTTCTAGTCTCCAGATCTTTTATAGCGTGGTTTATATAAAACTAAAACATTTGAATAGGTCATAACTTTTGGACCAATAATAAGACACACGTGCAGCTTTGGGAGAATATAATACACAATTGGGAGATTACATTACACTATTTACATCTCAGAGAAAATGTTGGAAGTGTCCTTAAAGATATTTATGGAGCAGCTGGATGACATCGAATTGACAGAAGCTTATTTCCAACAAGATGGAGCAACGTGCCGTACATCTAATGACACCATGGGATTTGTAACCAGTTTCTTTGATAGTCGAATAATCTCAAAAGGTCTGTGGCGACCCAGATCCCCTAACCTAACCTCACTGGATTTTTCTTGTGGGGGTGTCTAATAATTGGAATGTATAAGAATTGGCCACCGCCAATTGATGTTCTCAAGGAATCCATTCGAACCGAAATAAGTAACATTGGCGAGGATACTCTCCGTAAAACTTCAGAGAATATGGTGAGTCGAGTGCAAACATGTATAGATGCTGGTGCAGGACATTTCCAACATTTTCTCTGAGATGTAAATAGTGTAATGTAATCTCGCAATTGTGTATTATATTCTCCCAAAATTGCACGTGTGTCCTAATATTGGTTCAGAAGTTGTGACCTATAGGAATGGTTCAGGTTTATATGGATCGCACTATAATTGCATCGATACCGAAATTATTGGTCAATTAATTTATAACCTGGAGACGATTTAAAATGGTTATTCAAATATGTTTAAATGTTAAAAATTATAAAATGGAATTATCTGGAAAAAGTATGAGAAAATCATCAATCAAAATTGTAAAAATTGAATAATGTTAATTCGTCGTCATAGCAACGACCCAGTTAATATATAAGAACGAGATGAAGCTGTTTCCTTCTTCTTCTCTATCAAGCTGTTGTGTGAGTAAGACGTACTCGTCAAATTGTAAAAATGGACGCTATCGTCTAAAGTTGTTATAGTATAATTGTAATTGTGCTACGAGTAACAATTGTCAATTTATAGTGAAAATCTTTAATTATCAAGTGTTAAAAAGTCAAATTATCAATAAATCCAAAAGAATATTCAAAAGTAATTCGATAAAATAGTGTTTCATTTAAAAATGCACCATCTTCTTTACATGCGCGACCCGTCCTGGGAAAAAGAATCTTATGCGAACATCAGAGCAGCCGTGGACGAGGTAATACTTCCAGAACATCAGGGAACTGCAGAAATTCGATACATATTGTCTACGCAGCGTGGGATTTAACCAACCTCAAATACACAGCGAAGTATTTTCGTTACAACCTTTAAATTAAATATTAGTATTTTATGAAGTTGTTACGTTTGACAATAGATTGAGTATATTTTGGCTCGGGGTTAGATGATATTTAGTACGAAAATTAACGACTGTTCTTCAGGCAAATTCATAAAAGCAGTTCGGACGCGAGTGAAAGGGAAGATTGCTATCCAAGGTTATTTGATAAGGTATGTGAGGCTAGCTAGGGAGTCTTGGAATGTGAGATAAGGTTTATGGAGGGACTCAATTTTAAAGCAGAAAATATTTGAAAAGTAGAAATGACAACATCAGTTTAGAAGCTGGAAGGATAGCTTTTGACCCATTAACAAAGGGGAGATTATTAGGAGAATTTGACGCTTAATAGTATATCGTGGGCATAATCTAAGGCCTGATCACTGACGGATTAGCCATCATTATTGCCTCAGTGGCAGAACCGCATGTTATCAAATACTTTAATACCAAGCATTCATACAATAGTGTCCATTGGTCGGCATCTTCTCTGTTAAAGTGTGTTGAAAATTTCGAAGTCACACATATACTGAGGTAGATTTCTCATATCTTGAGCAGAATTAACACAAGACATCCTGAAGCGACATAACTTTAAGTTGGCGCAGCATCGCGAAGCATATATACCTGGAATCGGCATCATATTTTATTGTTAGTTCTTAAAATCGCAGAGGTGTTTAAAATAGGGTACTACATGAAAAACTCTGCTTTTAACGCTTCCTCTATATGTGTAGACCCTCACACCCAATAGAACTTTGAAACGGTACTCTCTTCCTCGAGTTGATTAATTAACTGTTAAAGAATATATAGAAGATTAATTGAATGTTAAAGGAATATATACATGTATTGAAACAAATATCTTGTGTGCAGTGTCAAGTTTGTTAGGGGCTCTGAATCGGTAGCATTTTTTCTCCCATAGGAAAGCCGGCCGCAACCATAAGATTTAAGGGTCGCACCCGGCGTTTAGTTTCAGACATAGTTTGACAGGAAGGGGACATTTTGGGTGGTCTAGAGTGAGGTTCTCGTAACTGGGACTCCATATGTGTTCTACCGACCAACTAATTAAAAATAATGAACTGAAGGGGGAAGCGAAGCGTCATATGACCTATCTGGGAACAAATACATATCTAAAGTCAGTCGGTGGCTGAAAGCCGAGCTAAACCGTGGTGCGACTGCACACGGACAGAAATCGCGTTCATTAAGGTTATTTTGGCTACTCTGGGCCAAACTGAACGGGCGAGTAAACTAAAGAAATCGCGTTCAATTAAAGGTAGTTAGTAGCTGAGTGACAATCCGATGAGTCCTGTTATAGACACGGGAGTACAACCAGGCCAGCGTGAAGCCTACCATTCACAGTTCGTATAATTGACATGTATTTCAAGAGCCGCCACGACCATCCAGCCGACCGCCACGGACACAGCACAAGACACCGCAGAGATCATCACACAGCTCGAGGAGACCATCATAGAGGCGACAGCAAAGAGCTTCCACACCTTTCTGACCTACTTCACATCCGAACTCACAAAATTCTCCACCCGCCTTGATCGAATGGAGGATGTTATCAACAAACTTTCAGAAGCAGAAGACAAGTACCATAACCTAGAGCCACTCATCAAGCAAACTCACCAATCTGCCACCATGGACATACCATCTTCACTTCAGACCTTAGCCAACGGACTGGACAACAGCAAGATCGACCTGCACAGGATCGTTCGAACACTCCAAGCCCACCACGACTCATACGACCACAAGCACACCATCGGCGAACAAATTAGAGCTATAAATTTAACAGTTAACCCATACTTGGGCCATCTACGCCGACTGAACACTTAGTACCGTCCACCCTGACTCCCCAGTTTGGCTTCCAGGGCGCAAGCCATGCCTGCCATCCTGGCCTTACACTTTACGCCAGGCAGCAAGATAGATGCTACTCGAAATAAACGAGAATTTCCAGAGTGCTTATCGCGGGATCTGCACAAACCTACCCACACTTTCCCTCACCTAACCCCGCTTCCACATAAGAAGCGATGATCATTGTTTTTGTTTCAATAAAGCTTAAAACAAAGTAATTGAAGTACAAAGGATCGTCATAAGAGAATTAACCTGTGTTTCCTTCCAAGTACCCTAATTGATCCACCCAAAACGTCCTGAATCAAGAGATCCTTGCCACAGATCCTATATTCATGAATATTAGGATAACTCCGAGAGCAGGCGAGGACATCGATATTTTTCAAATTTTTATTGGCGAGGCTGACGACCCTAGGAGTCAAGCCCCTGCCAAATAATTGAGTCGAACTGAGGGGCAACTCAACACCACTTCATGCGACAACTTATAGTGGGCGACTGTGTGATGTACGTGTTGAGGAGCAAACTGTGGAAGTTGACATGGTGTGAGACTGAGGGAGGAGATGAATATGGGCTAAATGAATGAAATGAAACATATTTAATTTTATGGAATGAGTGACGGTAAAGGTGGAGAGACGAGATGTCGCTTTGTATACCAGAAGTTCAACTTAGTCCCCTTGGATCGAACCCTGACTACCATGGTGTGAAGCCAGTGGTCTAACCACTTGCTTGTCATCACGAGAAGATAGAAAAACATACATTTGAAAGAACAGTTTATAGTAGAAAGGGTATAAAAGGTGACGTAAATGTAAAGCATTACGGTAATCCACAATGTTCTCAAGAAATCCCTTCGAACTGAAATAAATAACATTGGCGAGAATACTCTCCGTAAAACTTCAGAGTATATGATGAGACGAGTGCAAAAATGTATAGATGCTGGTGGAGGACACTTCCAACATTTTCTCTGAAATCTAAATGGTGTAAATATAATGTCCCGCTTGTGTATTATATTCTCCCCAAGTCGCACGTGTGTCCTATTATTGGTTCAGAAGTTATGACGTATTGAAATGGTTCAGCGTCTCCAAAACCATCAAGAAACAGAAGACCAAGATCTGTTTAGCAAGAGTATCCTCAAATTAAGATGCCAGTAAAGGTGATACATTGTGTTTTGACGGAAAGGAAGATACGGGTATGCAATCCATTAAGTCAAACGTTCGCTATTGATCATACATCCATTTGTCTCCAGGTAGAAAAGGATAGACTATAAGCAACAGATGTTTCAATATATCATTCAACGTTCTCTGAAATAAGTTGTAACCTTGTAGCTCGCTTTTATCAATTTGATTTCTCTTGGAGTGAAAGCTCGTAATAAAATGAGATAGGGTTATATACAGTTAGTCTTTTCATAGCCGACTCCTTTTAATTGCTTGGTTCCCCCCAAACCGTAGTAGCTGCTTTGATCTTATCGGTGGCTTTGACGCGAGGTATTGGTAACACATTGGGCTGTAAAGGTTATCGTCGGTGTTTATTATTTTTATTCAGGTTATATCAAACCCTTTAAACACTGCCTGTCAGCACCGAAAGGAAAAAGAAGTAGAATTTTTGCTCTTGTACGAGGGCTGTTAAGGCTGTTAATAGTTAAGTTTGTTAAGGCTGTTGTACCCTTAAGCGCCCCCCACCAAGAAAACCATGTTTTTGTTATTTGGCATAGTTAATTATTCCACACCTTTCTGCAAATTATGGTTCTTACTTAGTGAAGTGGATTTATATGTATTTTAATTATACGACAATATGTGTTATTTTAGCTTGATGTGGAGCTATTTGACATTTGGAGTAAATGAAGACTATTTCGCCTAGTGAACCGTTTAGCGAATTTGTTACCATATGTTGCGATGATTGTCATTTTGTTATAGTGCATTTTACTAAAATTGTGTATTCCTATTCCAAATTTTTAGTACCTATTTAAGTGCCTATTTTTCCCCATTTTAGTGTCTTTTTGCCTGCCTATTTCACACATTTTTGGTGCCTATAAATCCGCTCCTTACTAATGACATACTACTACTTGCGATAAGAATGAGAAACGCGAAGTTGCCATTGAGTCGTTGAAATGGCCGAGAGACTCCTCTTGCAGTGCCTACCAAATTTTAGAGTGTGACTTTGTTTGTAAAGCGCTATTAATACGTAGAAGATAATTTTGGTCATAGATCTATTGATACATCATAACCAGTCTCCTGTAACAAACGTCTTGATAACTTCAGGGGTTGACCTCTATAGTCATCATCAACAGTATAGAGCCTTGGAAAACATTGTTTGCCTTTTCTATCAGTCCCAGTATTGTTTCTTTTGTAAGGATTACGAACAGCAAATTCTCTGTGGCATCCCTTCGAGTAGCTGTAATCCCGTATTACATCACAAGGACGAAGCCATTGATTTAATAAGTACTTCATTTTCAGTGGCTGGAACATGTCAAGAACAGCTGCCAACAGTAAAACAAGGCAATATAAGAATAAACGTCTCAGCTCTCGTTATATAAGAAATCAAAACTCATTAATTTGACATTAAAGCCTCTCATTAAGTGAATTTACACCTAAATAAATGAGAATATGTCACTTTTACAGAAACCATACTGTGTAATCTCAGGGCTAAACTAGTTTAAAGAAGCAACAAAGAATACAAAACCTCGCTCAGAATTTCCCAGTGTATCCCTCATAAAAATGCTGTCGTACCAAAGTGAATCACTGCTTGCATGAGTGAAATAACGATCACATATTTCATTGATAATAGCATACCTATGAATTGCTGTACAATTGTTTATATAAAGGTGAATTTTAAATTTGACACTGTCTATGGTGTAATAGTACGAACGGTTTATTAGATTTCGTTGAATTTGACACTTTACATCAACTCCCGCTGTTTTCTGACAGCTTCTGGCTAAATGGGAATCACAGCTTTTAAATCAAGACGTAGGCGAACCCAAACATCAATACGTAATGCCATGTTCTAGAAGTGAAATATCTCATCGATCCCCGTTGCCTAGGATTACACGCACAAATCGGCTGTAGAGTTGGGCGGAAGTGTTGATCCAGAAAATTAGGAACTGTCACTGTGAAATATCACACAATTTGTCGCTGTGTCGAGGAGAAGCGGTTGCGATATTGAGGTATCTTCTCCCGTTCCACTTTTTTTTTCTTTGCTTGGGCTGGATCCCGTCTCATTTGGAACTCATATATCACGGTTGGTGATGGATGAGTTCCATTAACATCCTTTGATGTGGTGATCAGAGAAAGACATCAACTTTCAGATAAAATCACTTCTTCCACGCTTTTGGTTTGGCAAAGTCAAGCTTAGATCAGTGTCTTGCACAGTAACTGTCATAAAGTGTATTCTCTCTTTTTAATGTTTTTTTCTGTTACATTTATACCCCACCTTAACTGCGGTGGTCATATCGGCGGCCGTTCTCCTTTGGAACATATGGATGGTGTTATCTCGTAGACGTTGGGTTGCTGGTGCTTTGGATTTTTCTGTTTTAATCATTAGATCACGCACACATTCACACTCATTCATACTTCCAAAATCTAGTGAAGATGATAATCAGTTTGATTGGAGTAAAATCCCTACCCCCAGCCTGAAACCAAACCCGGGACCCCTTGCCCTTTTAATTGTACTCCGCTGAAAATTGGTTTCTGTATACTGTTGCCCTAAATAGACCTTAAACCACAGTGACACTTGATTGTCTTAACTTATGGCGACCCATTTTGCCAGCGAGACAAAGTATCCAAGTATCACTCCTGTATTATCTCGCCGATCACCAGCATCAGTTACAAATGACCAGTTCGTGGTCTTAACATTTTAATATAATATTTGAATACAGAGGTGAACTTTTGGACAGATTTATATTTTAGACCAAATAAAACCGGGGTGACGAAAATTATTTGGGTTTTGATTTACTGTAAATTAAATTCTATGGGTCCTGGAGCAGATTGGTGCTTTCGTTCGCGGATGTCGCGCTGAGGGTCCGTGGTAGGAATTTTGGCTTTGAGCGTAATCTTTAAATTGGACCTATTCAAGCCTTCATCTTGACTAGATCATAGGAAGTATCCCCAAGGTCCAGCGCAGTTCGGACTCGACGATGCTCTCATTCCACCGCCATTCTCAGCCATGGGAAGTAATGGTCCTCTGAGTGTCTTTATCTCAGAGGTGGGTCCAGTCATCATCCTTGATGAAATGAGATTACCTCCAAAGGTGGTCAGCGATCCTTGCTTTATAATGCTTTAGTGGGCAACGTAGAGTTCTTAACTACACCAAATAGAGAAGTTCCTCAAGAATAAAGTACACTTGTTTGAAAGAATGTCTGAAACGATTGTCACGAGACATGTTATGTCATTTTTAGTGCCATTGATGACTTGGTATTAATGATTTATCAAGTTAACTTAAAATGGATGAATTATTTATTGTGCGTATTCCAAAATTGTACAGTTTACAACTTTAGGCTACTTTGCCTTTACCTTGTTGCTACCTTGGCTTACAAGACACCCTGGTCTTCTGCTCTGCCAGGTAGCTCTTAACCTCAATGCCTCCTTGTTACTTAATTAGTCCCATTCTTCCCCCTCATCTTCCTTTCTTATATTCTTTACATTTATTTATCTTTACCTTGTTACCTTGGCTTACATGATACCCTGGTCTTCTGCTCTGTCAGGTAGCTCTTAACCTCCATGCCTCCTTGTTACTTAATTAGCCCATTCTTCCCCCTCATCCTTCTTTCTTATATTCTTTACATTCATTTGTCTTTACCTTGTTGCTACCTTGGCTTGCATGACACCCTGGTCTTCTGCTCTGCCAGGTAGCTCTTAACCTCCATGTCTCCTTGTTACTTAATTAGCCCATTCTTCCCCTCATCTTCCTTTCTTATATTCTTTACATTTATTTATATTTACCTCGTTGCTACCTTGGCCTACATGACACTCTCGTCTTCTGCTCTGTCAGGTAGCTCTTAACCTCAATGCCTCCTTGTTACTTAATTAGCCTATTCTTCCCCCTCATCATCCTTTCTTATATTCTTTACATTTCTGGCACATTTTTCCTTTACTTTCTGCAAGAACTCACCAATACTTCTTACCTTCTTTTCCTCCTTTCCTGTTAACATTTTTATAGCTACCATCCTCTTCTCTACTTTCTCCCATTTTCCCTCCTAAGCCCTTTTTTCCATATTGCTAACTCCTCGCAATCTGTTACATAGTGTTCCATACTTTCTTTTCCCCCACACAATTCACAAATTCCCTTTTGCCTACCTCTTATCCCTCTTAGGACTATTGTTCCTGTTCTCATCCAAGCTAACCCTTCTCTATCTTGCCTATTGCAGTAATCTACATATGCTTCTCATCCGCAAATTCTTTTTATTTGTTTGTAAAATTGTAATGATTTCATATTTTCTAGACTTCTCCATATTTCCTGTCTTTCTATATCTTCTATTCTGCAGCTTACCTATTTATCCACATCGCTTATATTCCTTTCCTGTGATTTCCATATATCTCCCATTCCTATTTTTTCCCATAATTCCTCCTAAATCTGCCCATCAGCTGTTTGAGTTCTCTAATCTGTTTTGCTGTCGAATGCATAATTCCATAATTTCCCTTCTCTGGCCAAATACCTACACCAAAATTATATTATCTTTCCCATTATTATTCTATTACTTGTCTTTGCTAATTCTACTAAAGCTACTTCCCTAGCTGCTGATCTTAGTAAGCCTAGTAGCTCTTTACAAAACCTTCTGTAGTTTTGGTCCACCGTTTTGTTTACCTCTGTGCTCCCCCCCCCCCCAGATCTCCATTGCATACAGCATTTTGGATTCCACTACATTCTTTCTAACAACTTGTTTGTCATTTCTAGCTTATATTTGCATATTCTTATCCTATTCATTGCCGCCCTTCCTTTTGCTTCAATGTTTGTCGTGTGTGCTCCCCACTTTCCATTGTTATTCAACATCACTCATAAGTATTCAGATTCATTGACCATTTCTACCCTTTTGCCATTTAGTGCCCACTTTTCATCTTTTTTTTAGTGTAACTCTCTTCTAGAAGACCTTAACTTTTAACTTATTGATGGTTATTTTTATTCCCCACTTCACAAATAATCAATAGTTGAATTTTATTAATAAATTAAAACGTATGTCCTACATTTCATAATATAAATCTTAGCAAACCAAGCTCAAAATTATAACAGCTAGAGAATAAGACTGCAGCACGCAGAGAGTGCCCATTCAAAAGCAAAAACAACCCATCCCATCTCATATGACAAGTGCCCCAATTTAAAAATGCGAAACATTGAACCATAATCTAACAGCAACAATTTATATTTACAAATGTACATAAACTCTGAATATATATTTACACCTGAAATGGACTCCGAATATAAAACGACAATAATAAACAACTAAGACTAAAGTGGAATAAACATTTTCTTATGTGGTCTAAATTGACTGACTATATCGAACAAGAAACATGTGTAACATTATATATAGGGAAAATATAATGTACTTTTTGAGGTTTCTGGGAATAGTTTTTGAAGCAAAAAATAGAATTGAAAGAATGAGACATATTCTAAACTGTTAGAAAATATGTCCTTTGCATAATATAAGTATGTGTGACAGGTGAAGATCAATGACTTATTTAAAATTTGCCACGAAGGTGCTACTTACTAAATGCAAACATATGAAAATCGTATTATATTAATGCACTCTGGATTGTAGCGGAATAAAGCAGAAAATTTGCGCGAGGGTGCCAATTCAGTTATTTAATGGGCAAATGCACACTAGCCCTCTACCACAGGGCTTTCGCCCCTTCTGCTGCCGGCGAGTGGTCTTCGTAAGCACTGGAGCCTTCGCTCTCATGTACTGCTTTTTACATACACACAAACAGAAGCCCAGCACCTGTATCAATGCATTACTAATATTGTCACGTTGCGAAGCTCATAGTGGAGTTATGCTACCATCGCGGGTGTATCTTGAAGGAGAAGTGGGTGTCGGAGCCTTGTTGTCTGTTGGCTGGTGGAACGGGACAGGCACCATTTCAAGGACAGCCGGTGGCTCACATCGCGAACTGACGTCATGGGTTCGGGACGGAAGTGTGTTGTTACTATGCAAAAGACCTTTCGAGAAGTTTGAAGTCCCAGAAAGATCTACTGCGCCCGGGAGGTATATAAAGTTACTGTGAGGCCTGCAGTCGGGCTACCCTACTTCGCACTTTGGACGAGGTAAAGGAGGCCACCCAGGCTTCGCAGCGCGGCACCCGGGAAACTGACGGCAGCTCAGAAGCCCTGGACTACTGCAAGACCAAGTTGGAGAAAATAGTAGGCTACATCAATGAAATACGCCTCTTCACGCTAGCTAAGCTCGAGGGACCTCTCAGGATGCATCAGAACTCCATCACTGACATCAGAGACCTCGCAAGGGCACAGCACCCATGCAAGGGGCCCCTCCACCCCGCAGAGACAATCGCACCCGAGGGACGCCACCACCGGATCTGCCACGCCGATACCCTCCGTTAGATACAGGTCCTCACGAGACCTACATCGATCACCACGGAGCAATGTAGGAAGAACGCCACCTCTTGAAAGGAACGGTGGGCGTCAGGGCCGAGTGGCCATGACGTCTATCCCCCCCCAGCACTCCATGCGGTTCGTCGGAGCCATCAACACCACTTCTGAATCTGGATGTCATTGAGCGGAACCAGCCAACTTCACCAGTGCTGCTGCCCCAGACAGTGGAAGGTTTTTTTAGTAGGTATTTTTTCTTCCACGTAAAGCATATTAAAAAAAATGCAATCGGTCAGAGTAGTGAGAGTAGTAGTACAGTACCTTATGAATGTTTTAGAGTTCGTGTGCATTTTTGCTTCGATCGTCAATTGACGAGTGCGGCTCCGTGCGGAGGAGTCGATTCAGTGAAGCAGTTCACGACTTTGTCACTCCAGTTGCGTGAATCGACCAAGCAGTGCATCAAAGCATCTAGTTGCAAGCTCCGTGGAACAGTGCAGGAAGTAGTTCACAGGCCAATAAGCGCAGTTTCTTGGCGAGGAACCGATGGGCAGTGGAATACGCAGTTTACGTGCCAATACTGAAGTTGTGATCAGAATCGGCGTGCAGCTCCGTATATGAGGTGAACTTGTGTCTACATCAAAAATTACTAGCACAAAGGGTGCGTATTAAGCAGACAAAAAGGGCATTGTGGAGCCGTGTCGAAGTGTTGTATTGTTGTTAAAGAGGAGCTGATTGTATATTAGGATTGACCTAACAAGTTTTAGTGACAAAGCAGTTTAAGGTGAACGTTGGTTTTGTCACAATATTGACTCCAAAAATTATAACAAATGTCATTCGGCGGGAACTAAGAAAATTTATTATGCTGGGAATAACTTTATTTTCGCAATCTGGAAAAAAAAAAAGTTACTACATTCGACAGTGATCTCTTTTCCCATTTATTCTATGGATGCACCATTTCTTCTGCTTTCCTCTATCGATTCTAATATTAAATATCCTTCCGCAGAGATGCAGTTTGTACACATCCGTATTTGATATGGTTTCTGGTCGGAATGTGCTAAACTTCCGCGGAAGAGGACGGCTGCAGTGGGCGTTGAGCTAGTCTGCTGTTAAAATCTCGAAATCCTGAAGCTTTTATCTAAATGCTTTTAGACCTACGTCAAATGCTTTTATACTATACGTATATGTGTATTTAGATTTAATGTGCATATGAATAGGAATTTTGTTTTATGGAAAATGTTGCTATTGTTATGCTAATTAATTTAGAGGATGCATAATTTTGAAAAAGAAGTTCTAAGATATTTAAAAACTGATACATAATATTTCGTGTATCTTTTTTCTTGTAGCAAATTATAATTAGGGGTAGAATTAATTATTTTAGATATTGAACATTTTGCAAGTACAGCAGAAAACATATGCCAGTTTCGTACGTTGTATCAAATTTGAATAGAATGGTTTCAAACGACATCTTATGGAACACTTATTGCAAAGGTGCAGGAAAACCAAGTCAAGTTAAAGATATTGGAAGCCCACCGCTATAGCGTAGATGGCAGCGTGTTTGCCTTTCGTTAGAGAAGTCCTCAGTTTGAATCTTGGTCAGAGTGAATTATTTGGATAAGTGGTTTTCCGGTGTTTCCCTTTATCTGCAAAATGAATGTCAGGTAACTCTTGAGCTCTGATTCATTTGATCATCATTTCATCTTTTTCATTCATCGTCCGATATGACTTAACGTGGAGGATGTAAACTAAAAAAGAAAAGAAAGGTGAAAAAAGAAGAAAGAAAAGGCTTTGGAACTAACTACTAGCAATTAGGCCATATGCTCCTGTACATTGAAAAGGTCACGTGTTGAAATGTTCTATATACTAATGAATAAGGGAATTTTTTTTAAACTATTTTGCTTTAATTTTCGTAAATGTTAACCAAAATCCAGGCGTAGGTATTGTGGCCGAGGCATTATTATACTGATACAAAATATTTCATGTAAAATTTTCTTGTAGCAAATTATATTTATTGGTATAATTAACTATTTTAGATATTGAACGTTTAGGAAGTACAACAGAAAACATATGCCAGTTTGTAGGTTCGTATTGTGTGAGTTTCTGTGAAATTTGAATAGAATGGTTTCAAACGACATCTTACGGAACACTTATTGCAAATTTGCAAGAAAACCAAGTTAAATATAATGGAAGCCCGCCTCTATAGCGTAGATGGTAGCGTGTTTGCCTTGAGTAAGTGAAGTCCTCAGTTTGAATCTCGATCAGAGTGAATTATGTGGATAAAAGGTTTTCCGCTGTTTCCCTTTATGTGCAAGATGAATGTCACGTAACTCTTGAGCTCTATAGCATCATTTCAGCCACTTCATTCATCGTCCGATATGACTTAACGTGGAGGATGTAAATTAAAAAAAGAAGGTGAAAATAGAAGAAAGAAAAGGCTTTGGAAGTAACTACTAGCCATTAGTCTAAGTGCTCATGTACATGTAAATGGTGTAACCTGTTTCTCTATTCGTAGCAGAATAGGATGACGTTGACGGTTTCAAAGGCCAGGAAGCCAGGTCGATACGCCAGATGTAACAGGGTTACTTCGTTGTACTTTTAATTGATTCTTGATGATTGCGTTTGAATAAATAAGAGTCATGAGATCTCTCGTTTTCAGGTGTGGTTTCTAGTGACGTAAATAACATTTTAGATAAGTCCAACTTCGTAATATATAATTTAATTGTACAATCTAGATTACATTTTTAATCAAACTTTCTTTCCTAGTCAATCATTGCTGGTTACCTCCAGCAAATCGATAAATCCTTACTTCCTTAATAGTTTCCGTTAATTACATAAAATTGCTGACTCCTGCACTCCACTAATCACTATCAAGATTACAGAACATATATCTATGAAGATTATTGATTTTCTGCTCCTATCCAAAACTTTTCGTCTTTCCACATCATGCAAGACTATTGATTTTCTTTTTCTTAGCTACCGTTCGTCATTTTTTTTATATTGTCATCACATGGCCCACTAACAGTCAGATCAGAAAACAAAAATTTCCAAATGGTTATTCATATAAAAAGTTCTGACTAAAACGTATCGTTACAATGGTCATGTGTTGAAATGTTCTACATACTTAAGAATACGGGAAATTTTGTTTTAGAAACTACTTTTTTCTAATTTTCGTAAGTATTAACCAAAATTTAGGCATGGATATTGTCGCCGATGCATTATTATACTGCAGCCGGCCCGCGCTCGCCGACAGAGACAGAAGCTTGGAGAGAGACGTAGTGATATCTGGATAATTCTTTCCTTCTCTTGTCGTCGTGAAAGGCCGTGAAACTTCGGCAGCTTTCGAGAAACAATGGCTCGGGTGTGGGCAAGGTGTGAAATCAGTTAATAGTTGCGAGTTGAGCTGTTGTGTGTGTGTGTGTGTGTGTGTGTGTGTGTGTGTGTGTGTGTGTGTGTGTGTGTGTGTGTGTGTGTGTGTGTGCAACTATTTGAAGTGTATCGCAAGTGCATTCTTTCGTTTGTTTAGGTGTGGTGAAGCAAGGAGAGACTGAGTTGGTGTATTTTGTGTCATTCTGCTGCTGTCGGGGTTGTACAAAGCGTGCTTTTACTTGTAATAAAGAGAATTTTTAATTTTTGCAAATAAGACTTTTAATTCTACAAACCCATGAAGTCACGTATTGTTAATTTGTTAGATACAAAAGCTATGCTCCTGCTGCTGCTGCTGCTGCTGCTGATGATGATGATGATGATGATGATGATGACGATGATGATGATGATGACGACGACGATGATAAGTTTAACGCCTTCTAATAAAATGAAATGTTAATTTGTTCGTGTTGGATTAATCTCCTTGTTAAAACACTTCATCGCCTGCGTAAGCACAGAATTATTTTCCACATCATCGTACAATGATAAAGTTGCCAGAGCTGGAGCGAGCGTCTTCATTACAAAAAGCGAAGATGATGATAGCGGCAAAGTTTGCGAGAAGAAGTAGTCTTGTCAATAGAGAGGGCGAACTTCACCCCCATCAATAACAAACAGAATTACGAGAAAGTGCTCTGGCGCCCGCCGATGACGTAAGTGGATCATCATGTTATTTCACAGTTTCCTTGTTAGAAATTTCATGTTGTGCATATTATAAGGTTTATGTTGCAAGATTCTGTTACCAATTTAGTGTTGGAGTGCAAGGCAACACCTGTTATTAATATTAATCCTTAGTAGTTATTAATTCTCTCCCAGGGTGACAGATGCAATTAGTGTAAATATCATTCTAACTCTTTCACTCTGATGTATTATGTTTACCTGGCTTTTGCCATCTTCCACCGTTTATTTATACGTGGCATCAGCAATCTCTTCTGTCAAGAACTTTTAGACAACTGACACTAAAATTATAACTTGAAGGCACATGGATTAAAGGTTGCACTTGATCGCTTTGGTGCAATAAGAAGTTTTTCCAGTCATATTGTGGTAAGCTTAGTATTATGTATATTTTATCTTTATGAGTAATTAGAAATTACCTCTCAAGGGAAGTAAGTCAACTTACCTCTCTGCTATGAAGGACTGAATCTGTTGTAGGATCTCTGAAATCACTTACAATATTTCTATACATTTCAGAAACTACTCATTTATTTACTGTTACCCCCCAAAAAATCCAATAATAGAAACAAAATTAAATACAGATGAAACAAATGTAACTTGGAAAACAACAACAGATGTGAGAGGTTACTTCCTGAATTGCATAAATAGCTAATGGAAATAAAGTTAATATAAACATATTATATTTATTAAATTCGATATTCATTTACATTTTATATCATATACATTATTTAAAATTTATCGTAATATTGCAATTATTGCAGGAGGTTATATTTGACACAACTTTTTGACTAATTTCAGGAATTAACTGTATATCTTACTTTACTTCAACACTTTCTTGAATTTCAACCATGTTCATATTAACAACTACTATCTTTTGAAAGTAATGAGTCGGCAACTCAAACACAAACACCACTTAAATTATCCTTACTTAAACAGTTTCGGAGAACGTTTTGTCACCATCGTCAGCAGTTATCCGACTGGTTGGATCCTTGGTTTCCTGAAGTGAGCTGGTTGTCTGTGGTGGCATCTGTCGTGTGTGAGATGAACTTCTAAAGACAGTTTTCAGGTGGCAATTCGAAATTTAAAGTATACTGTTTGTTTTCTATAATTAGCAACTTTTCCCAAACACCGCGTTCGACTGCATTACTGGCTGGCTTTAATAGTTTTGTATTTGATATGTAAATTTCCTGAACTGTGTCTCGGTTTTTGATTCTGTTAGTTTTGTGGTATCCAATATGTATTTCTGTTTCTTGAAATATCATCCCAGAGTGCATCATAAATTCAACAAATAAAAATGTGTATGGTCATGCAGCGGTGGATGTCAGCACTGTTAGACGATGGATTCGTCGCTATAACGAAGCTGAAGAGCAAACACCATTGGCAGATGAAAAGCGAAGTGGCAGGCTGGTGACTGCAGTGACTCCATGCAACATTCAGCGAGTCGATGACATCATTCGGGGTGATCGCCGGGTAACAACAGGTGAATTGTGTCGCATTACATCCCTCAGTAAAGGCAGTGTGATGACGATTATTCAACAATTGGCTTATTTAAAAGTTTGTTCACGTTGGGTACCAAGAATGTTAACCGCCCAAAACAAAGAAACAAGGAAAACAATAGCCTTCGAACACTTGCAGCGCTTCAATTTGGAGGGAGAGGAGTTTCTGGAAAAAACTGTACTGCAGACGAAACGCCGGTTCAGTTTTTGAACCTGAATCAAAGAGGCAGTCAATGGAATGGCATCACACTACGTCACCGAAGAAAAGAACATTCAAAACTCAGCGGTCAGCAGGGAAAGTTATGGTGACAGTGTTTTGGAATGTAGAGGGTGTGCTTATGATTTTTTTGGAGCAGGAATGCATAGTAAATTCTGTACAATACGTCAGAACTCTCAAAAAACTGAAAGCACGTCTTCGCCGAGTTCGCCCAACAAAAACTAAGGCGGATGTTCTTCTTTTGAATGACAATGCAAGACCACACACCAGGCGTTACACCACTCCAGACATTGAGAAATTGGGATGGCAAGTCTTACCTCACTTGACCTGGCACCATCAGACTTCCATCTGTTCGGGCCACTAAAGGAAGCTCATCGTGGGATTCATTTTGAAGATGAGGAGGCTGTGAACACGTCCATGCGTCAATGACTTAGGAAGCAAGAACGTGTGTTTTACCACACTGGAATACATGCCCTAGTTAAAATGAGAACCTAAACTGTGGAAAAGGACGGAGATTATATTGAATAGTGACAAATTAATCATCAATGTTGTAGTTTTCAAGCTATGTAAATTGGATTCGATTTTCTTTGCAATTAAAAGAGAAAAAAATAGGAGGCATTACTTTTTGACCCACCCTCGTAAATGTTAAGTGTTCTCTGAATATCCTCTGAAATCCTCTTTATCCCGAAGGAACTTTAATAATGTTGTATAATTACTATATGTTAAGAAGTACACAAAACATATTGTACAGAAGGCATAGATGTCTTTAAAAACATATATTATTCTAAACAATTGTTGTTGTAGCGTAAGCCATTTCCGAGATGTTATGTTTTCTTTTGAAAGCAGGGATGTCCAACGAAATTATGAATAGGTAAAATGATGCCTATATTGACCTCGGCCTAACAGCTTTACGCCACATTCGTCTTCTTTACGATAGAAAGTCACCTTTGCAGAAATTTCAATGTAAGATAGACGTGCTAACTCCACGCCATAGACCCCCCAGGGGCCTACTTCGGTAGGTACGGGTTTGGCGCACCCGGGGTCCCGAGCCAACACTCTCCCTCGTGTGGGCTCCTCTTCGTGGTTGAGGGAGACGGTCAACAGGCCCACCCACGTGTAGGCCGTGCGTGGAGACGATTAGATTCTTTTTAGATTCTTTTCTAGTTTAGAGTTTAGGATTTAGTGAACGAAATTTTTAGTAGGGTTTGATTGATTTTTTTTATGTACGTGTATTTTTAATAGGTTTTGTTACACTTGTATAGTTTTTAGAAAGTTTTATATCTGACTTTTGCCATGACTAGTTTTTTTTTATTTTTTTTAAGGTCGCTGATGACCGCCGTAGTTGAGCGCCCTTATATATATATATATATATATATATATATATATATATATATATATATATATATATATAATCATCATCCACGCCATAGAGGCGGACTTCAGTAGTTAATGATCCTGTGATAATGACCTCGTAGAAAGTGTACAACACTTTTAGGGTCAAATATAACGTTCAGTTGTTAAGCAGTTAATATCGCTCTTCACTTTGTATCTATAACGAAATGTGTAGTATTATTGTGCTGCTCGAATGGTTACCATGGCTTTATCTTTGTTAATGGAAGCCTCTCAGATGACGCACTGATTACTTCACGTGGACGTAACATCTGTCAGTTGTGATTCCTGCTAATTCCATTGGCTAAAGTCATACGCTCATTAGCCCGCCTCGGTAGCGTGGTGGTAGAGTGTCTGCCTCACGTTCAAGAGGTCCCGAGTTCGAATCTCTGTCAGGGTGAGTTAGCTGGATAAGGTTTTTCCGGGGGTTTCCCTTATCCTGAAAGACGAATGTCTGGTAACTCTAAGCTCCATGGACCGCGGACACATTTGAGCATCATTTCACCCATTCCACTCATCGTCCGATATGACTTAACTTTGGAGGACGTAAATCACAAAAAAAGTCATACGCTCATTGGTACTTAGCACAGGTCCGGGAAGTGCGACAGTACCCCTCTCACCCTATCGAGAATAATTAGTGCGTATTCTGAGAGGTTTCTATGTAAGAAAGATAACGCCAGGGTAACTGTTCGAGTAACGCGACTAGAATTGTTTCTTGATTAAAATTAAGTGAAGCAAAAGGGTTAGAAATTCATATGAATGTAGCCCATCAAATAATCATCAAATAGCATTTAATTCCGAAAATATCAGATAGGGAGAAACATTTGTAGTAACGCCAGGAAGATGCGAGTATTACAAAAACAGATGCACCAAGCACGATAATTTTGCAGCACAAAGGTCAAGGCCACTCCGTCACGACCTCGCCAAACAGGTACGTAGGTAAGGATTTGCTAGTTTGGCTCCAGGGAATTCTTGCTGAATCCGTCTCAGTTTAGAGGTTAAATAAATCCCGGCACAATGTAGCAACGTAACGAAATCTCAGCTGGGATCGAACGCACCTCCCCCAATTCAATCTCGGCTAAGGATTTAATATCGCCCTCAGTAGAGGATTTGCTACCAGTTGAATGCTGACGGGGCATCCACCAGCTGCCCGGGGTTCTAAAAAAAACCCTCATCGACGGCCCTGCGTACGAAATGAGCTCCATCACCGTAACTTGATTTCACGGTTCTCTCGAAGGCAAAGAAAATCGGATGCAAAAAGTGCTACTCGTTAGACAAAGTGCGAGAAATGTGATGAATAAATGTTAGCGTCAACTGGCAATTAACTAGTTGTTACAACCATTACCGTTCTCTCTAGCAAGTACAGAGAGAGATAGATAGAGAGAGAGGCACTTAAACCTACATGAATAGAATAGAATATTTATTTGTGATCTTTCTTTATACATACAATCATTAATGCATTACCAGTTAAACATTCCTAGCACATAATGACGAACTTCTTGTTCACATCCAGTATACCCTTCCTACCTGCTTGCCCTAAATTTCGCTCTCAGTAGACACAACCCCTTTTATTTTCGAGTATTGATAACCCTCTGTTTTCTTTCATCCCTGGTTCTTATTTCTCCAACTTTAATTGTTAGTTATTCTTAATCATCCTTAACCATTTCTCTCTGTCTTTCCCCAAATAACCACCTACAGTTACTTCAAAAAGTATTCGTCTAATACATGAGCTTATGTTTAAGGATGTATGGATGGTGGAAAATCATCAGAACAAAGTTCTGCAGTGACACTGTCTTATTTATTGATTAGTGAAAAAAGAATATAATAAAGAAACACATTATCTATTCACATAAACATAGTTAAACTTCCAAAAGTAAAGGCATGCAATATAGGATTCAAAATAAGTATTCGTCTGCATACTGAAAATATTGTAGAATGCTACGTTTAGTACTTAGTAGGCCCTCCATTCCTCTTTATAATCTCTTGTATTCTCCTTGGCATGGATTTCACCAAAGATTGTGTTGTTTCTACTGTAATTTTACGTCATTCCTCTAGAAGAGCGTTCTTTAGATCCTTTATATTAGATATCTGATGATTCCTAATGCTTTTCTCCAGTATACTCCACAAATTCTCTATTGGATCCATGTCTGGTGATTGCAGTGGTGTCGGCATCCATCGTGGAGTATTATACAACAACCACAGCCTTTCATCTAGGGCTGTGTGTTTTGGATCACAGTTCTCAGAAAGACCCATTTTATTCACACTTATGGACAAAGTATTTTTAGGATTTTAGTTAATTGATGGAAATTAATCATTTCTCCACACTAGCCGTTTATAGGCAAATGTTTTTTATGGATACAGTCAACACGAAAAATTCAATGCCATGGCCGGGATTTGAACCACGGATCTGCTGGTTTCCGTCCAGTCGCTCTTAACCTTTGAGCTACCACGGCCAACGTGCCGTCCTGACATTAAATTCTCCATTTGACTCGTATATTTCCCCGGTAGGATGTTTATGTAAACCGTATCGTTCATAATTCCATCAATAAAACACACATTCCCCACACCATTTACACTCATGCAGTCCCAGACAAGTACTGAAGCACCTTCATGTTTAACTGAAGCTGTTATATTTCCCTCTTCAAGCTCACAGTTCTTTTTTCTCCACACTATTAGTCGTCCTTTTAACTTAAAGAGCTCAAATTGAGCCTCACCAGTAAATACAACCTTCTTCCAGAAATCAAACCCACTGCATTTGTTATTTTGCAAAAGCAACTAGCTTTTTGTTGATTTAAGTGATGTATGGTTTTCTACGGACTGTTCGGCCTCCATACTCAGCTCCATAAAGCACGTTTCTTATAGTTTGTGCTGAAACGGACTTTCCTGTGTTTGTTTGAATTACAATAACAAGTTTTGAAGCACTTAGTTTAGGATTTTTCGACTTCTATGTATGACTGGTTTCCCCATCTCTTATGGAACTACAGGACGACCGTTTCTTGATTTAGTTTTGTAAGTTTTGTTTCGATCAAGCCTGTATATAATAGTCTTCTCTCTAATGGTAGGTCTTCCACTAGTTTTTTTTTTCCAATTTCTTTAATAGATTTTCCTTTGTTAAATAACTTGGTGCAAATTTCTCTCTTCTTTTGTAGTTTCACGACGTTTTCGACCCATATTACTTAAAATAGCAATCAATGGCTTTGAAAACAAAGAGATGGAAATGTCAACGACAGTGGACGAAACACAACTGCATAAGAAAAGTGAAGGTGTGTGTGTCAGCGAGGCACCATACCTGCGATCTCGTTTACTAGACGAATACTCGTTTGATATAAAATGGGACATGATTTTAAATAACGTAGAGCTGTTCACTAATTAAGCAATATATGAACCCAAATTGTGTTTTAGTTTTCAATCTAGATATCAACCGATGTGAGGCAATAGTTATTGTTTATCGATATTTTTCTGATTGTGTTTGTTATATTCTATGTTCTATGAATAGACGAATACTTTTTGGAGTATATGTATATTTCTGGCAGTATTTTCCTGATTAGTAGTACCTCCTTCTCCTTAATTGTTCCACTTTGGTTGCCAAATTTGTTTGTTTCAACATATTACACCGTGCCAGTCTGTGTCATCTGCACACATTGGGCATTTCCCTTTTTTCTTTATCCTGCCTTTCAATCTCGTTCGGCCATATGAAATCAGATTTTCATTTGTTACCTGTGTGCATAAATCCACGAACGTGGAGACAAAGTTCCAGCACCACTAGCGTCAGATTTAACTTCTGTAACGTGTATTTATATACTCAGTTGAGCTGCAGATGGGTTCGCGGTTTTATGCTTCTGTGGGTAATATTTTCTCCAGTTTTAGTTGGCTGCAGGAACCGTTCTCCTTTTCTATATTTCACTACATGTATCATAAAAAGAGTTGAAAGCTGTTCTCGGAGAGTTCGGGACCCCAAGCCGTTGTAGCAGATTGTATGTAATTCATATTCAACAGATACAACAGCTGGTATAAATGCGCGGACTCCATCAGCTGTGAATAAAACATGCTGGCGTATTTCATGCCCAATGCGCATCATGGAGACGTGTATCAAGTTAATTATTGTGCCTCTTAGCAGCGAAAATATCTCATTTCTCTTGCCACCATGCGGCTTTACTTTCTCTGCCATTTTACGTAGTAGCTACGTCATGTGGAGATATCACTGAAAGTGAAGGATTTGACGAGGTCTTCCGAAACCCTAAAATATACGTTTAGAAAAACATGTGTGTGTGTAAATCAAGTACATCGTCTGAGGATGCGACACGTTGAAGACGTCCCGAGTTTGATCATGGTCAGGATGATTAATCTTCTTCTTCACTTCATGGATTAGGCTCTTGCCTGTTCCATCTTCACAGTGTCTCCTTCCATCTTTTCCTCTGCCTCCCTACGTCCCTCTTTGCTTTAGGACTATATTGGAAAACAACTTATGGCAGTCTTGTATCATCCATTCTTCCAACATTTTCAAACCATCTTCTTCTGTACCTATCCATTCTTGAAGTGATAGCTTCCACTTGTAATTCATTTCTTATATTTTCATATCTAACTCTATCTTCCCTTGTACATCCTTTTGTTCTTCTCAAGAATCTCATTTCGCAACTTTGTATTCTGCTGATGTTTTTTGTGTAAGTTCCCAGTTTTCACATCCATAAAGTAACGTTGGGACCGCAATGCTGTTATAAAATTTTATTCTTGTTTCAGATCTTGTTTTATTCTTTGGGGTTTTGTGAATTGTACCACAAATTGTTTGAAATCTCATTAAGTTTTTGTTCGTATCTTTATTTTCTCATTGCTGATTTCACACTCTAAATAACTGAAGGAGGATAATTGTTCCAATACTTTGTCATTAACGACTATTTTCGACCTTATTGGTATTTTGCACCAGTTTGCCATTATTTTTTACTTTTCTATTGATATTTTAGTATTAACGTTTGCATATTTGGTTAAGGTGGTGTATTGATAGTTGCAGATCATCTTCTGTTTCCTGTATAATTACTACGTCATCTGCATGTAATAAAATATTTAAAATATTTCCTTGGGCTACTTTTATGCCTGTGCCATTTTTTTTCTCCAATTTTGGATTATTTTATTAACATAGAGTTAAAAAGTGTCGGTGACATTGGGCGCCCTTGTCTGACTCCTTTGTTAGTTACAATTTCTTCTGATTTCTCTGTCTTGAATCTTAAAATTATTTTAGTGTCCTCGTATAAACTTTTCACCACCTTTACCAAATGTCTTGAGTAACTTTGTTCTTTCATTATGATCCACAGCTTTTCTCGGACTACATTATCAAAAACCTTCTGGAAATCCATAGATAGATAGATAGACTTTTTATTGCCAAAGACATATACATGTGTAGCAACGTCAAGAGTATATAAAATTGTAATTTATGTCCAAACAATAGAATGAAACTCCTGGACCTTGTAAAGAGGGTTACACCTTAAAACACCTGTTACTTTCCTTTTAAAACAGCTGGCTGGAATATTTCTAACAGAGTCAGGCAAACTATTAAATAAATGCTGTATGTGTCTGCAGATTATGTTCTAGTCTTTTCTCCAGTATCTGCTGCAATATGAAAATATTATCTGTTGTCGATCTTCCTTTCCTGAAACCACTTTGTTCTTTCACTTAACAGGGATTCAGCTTTTTTGCACTATTTTATTTATCACTCTAGCATACAATTTATAGATTGAACTTTGAAGGCTAATACCTCTGTAATTCTTGCAGTGTCTTCTGTCACCTTTTTTAAACAGTGATATCACTTCTGCCACTTTCCATTTCTCTGGAATTTTTCCTTTTATCCAACATTTGTTCATGATATGTAATAATCTTAAATGTGATAACATTAAAGTACTTACAGCATAGTAAGTCGCCATTAAGGTAGTTGTCTTATGTGTTTATGAGAACTCCTAGTGGTTTACTATAAAGCCCGGGCCTTAAAGTACTTACAGCATAGTAAGTCGTCATTAAGATAGTTGTCTCATGTGTTTATGAGAACTCCTAGTGGTTTACTATAAAGCCCGGGCCTTAAAGTACTTACAGCATAGTAAGTCGTCATTAAGGTAGTTGTCTCATGTGTTTATGAGAACTCCTAGTGGTTTACTATAAAGCCCGGGCCTTAAAGTACTTACAGCATAGGAAGTCGTCATTAGGGTATTTGTCTCATGTGTTTATGAGAACTCCTAGTGGTTTACTATAAAGCCCGGGCCTTAAAGTACTTACAGCATAGTAAGTCGTCATTAAGGTAGTTGTCTCATGTGTTTATGAGAACTCCTAGTGGTTTACTATAAAGCCCGGGTCTTAAAGTACTTACAGCATAGTAAGTCGTCATTAAGGTAGTTGTCTCATGTGTTTATGAGAACTCCTAGTGGTTTACTATAAAGCCCGGGCCTTAAAGTACTTACAGTATAGTAAGTCGTCATTAAGGTAGTTGTCTCATGTGTTTATGAGAACTCCTAGTGGTTTACTATAAAGCCCGGGCCTTAAAGTACTTACAGCATAGTAAGTCGCCATTAAGGTAGTTGTCTCATGTGTTTATGAGAACTCCTAGTGGTTTACTATAAAGCCCGGGCCTTAAAGTACTTACAGCATAGGAAGTCGTCATTAGGGTATTTGTCTCATGTGTTTATGAGAACTCCTAGTGGTTTACTATAAAGCCCGGGCCTTAAAGTACTTACAGCATAGTAAGTCGTCATTAAGGTAGTTGTCTCATGTGTTTATGAGAACTCCTAGTGGTTTACTATAAAGCCCGGGTCTTAAAGTACTTACAGCATAGTAAGTCGTCATTAAGGTAGTTGTCTCATGTGTTTATGAGAACTCCTAGTGGTTTACTATAAAGCCCGGGTCTTAAAGTACTTACAGCATAGTAAGTCGTCATTAGGGTATTTGTCTCATGTGTTTATGAGAACTCCTAGTGGTTTACTATAAAGCCCGGGCCTTAAAGTACTTACAGCATAGTAAGTCGCCATTAAGGTAGTTGTCTTATGTGTTTATGAGAAGTCCTAGTGGTTTACTATAAAGCCCAGGCCTTAAAGTACTTACAGCATAGTAAGTCGTCATTAGGGTATTTGTCTCATGTGTTTATGAGAACTCCTAGGTGTTTACTATAAAGCCCGGGCCTTAAAGTACTTACAGCATAGTAAGTCGTCATTAAGGTAGTTGTCTCATGTGTTTATGAGAACTCCTAGTGGTTTACTATAAAGCCCGGGCCTTAAAGTACTTACAGCATAGTAAGTCGCCATTAAGGTAGTTGTCTCATGTGTTTATGAGAACTCCTAGTGGTTTACTATAAAGCCCGGGCCTTAAAGTACTTACAGCATAGTAAGTCGTCATTAAGGTAGTTGTCTCGTGTGTTTATGAGAACTCCTAGTTGTTTACTATAAAGCCCGGGCCTTAAAGTACTTACAGCATAGTAAGTCGTCATTAAGGTAGTTGTCTCATGTGTTTATGAGAACTCCTAGTGGTTTACTATAAAGCCCGGACCTTAAAGTACTTACAGCATAGTAAGTCACCATTAAGGTAGTTGTCTCATGTGTTTGTGAGAAGTCCTAGTGGTTTACTATAAAGCCCGGGCCTTAAAGTACTTACAGCATAGTAAGTCGCCATTAAGGTAGTTGTCTCATATGTTTATGAGAACTCCTAGTGGTTTACTATAAAGCCCGGGTCTTAAAGTACTTACAGCATAGTAAGTCGCCATTAAGGTAGTTGTCTCATGTGTTTATGAGAACTCCTAGTGGTTTACTATAAAGCCCGGGTCTTAAAGTACTTACAGCATAGTAAGTCGTCATTAAGGTAGTTGTCTCATATGTTTATGAGAACTCCTAGTGGTTTACTATAAAGCCCGGGTCTTAAAGTACTTACAGCATAGTAAGTCGCCATTAAGGTAGTTGTCTCATGTGTTTATGAGAACTCCTAGTGGTTTACTATAAAGCCCGGGTCTTAAAGTACTTACAGCATAGTAAGTCGCCATTAAGG
This sequence comes from Mantis religiosa, assembly GCA_030765055.1. Taxonomy (NCBI): domain Eukaryota; kingdom Metazoa; phylum Arthropoda; class Insecta; order Mantodea; family Mantidae; genus Mantis; species Mantis religiosa. Next base: position 15,196,431 of record CM060947.1, on the reverse strand, counting down.
TAGTTGTCTCATGTGTTTATGAGAACTCCTAGTGGTTTACTATAAAGCCCGGGTCTTAAAGTACTTACAGCATAGTAAGTCGTCATTAAGGTAGTTGTCTCATATGTTTATGAGAACTCCTAGTGGTTTACTATAAAGCCCGGGTCTTAAAGTACTTACAGCATAGTAAGTCGCCATTAAGGTAGTTGTCTCATGTGTTTATGAGAAGTCCTAGAGGTTTACCGGGAGAAACACGAGTCAGATGGAGAATTCAATGTCATATCGGCAAGTTGGCCATAGTAGCACAATGGTAGTGCGGCTGGACGGAAACCAGAAGATCCGTGGTTCAAATCCCGGCTATGGCATTGAATTTTTCATTCTGGCTCTACCCTTTCATAATGTAATAACATTCCTCCGTTCTTTAAAAGCTCTACATTTATCTTATCTTCTCCAGGTGCCTTCTATTTTTTATCAGTTACAATTCATCTTTTGGTTCTTCCAAATCTATTAAATCGACCGTTCCTTCTATTTCTTCTTCCTCCTCACAGGATGATTAATCTGGATAAGAACTTTTCCCTTACGAATTCTCGTAACTCTAAACTGTATGAATCCTGCACTCATTTGAACATCATCCATTTCATTTATCGTCCGATATAACTTGGGAGACCTAAATTAAAAAAAAAAAAAATAATTGAAAAAGATTCAGTGCGAAATGTTAACATCCCCCACTCCAGACTACTCCCTACTTGTAAAAGTATATTTTACCAATAACACATAACACAACACATTTTTAGTTAAAATATCGTAACTTTAACATGTTTTATTTACTGATGAAATATTTTTCTTTAATTTTCCAGAAGTTGTCTCTGCATAACTGTAAACCTCGAAGAGAAAATCTTAGTGCAAAAATAATTCGGAATGGGTAGATACTAGTTTTTCTGGATATCGATATACGATATTTCCCACGATACCCGATACTTCGATACTCGATACCGTCATTATTTCTTCTAGTTTTAATATAAGACAATGTTGGGAGAAACGTGTAATGCCAATAAAATTAAATAGGCGCACATATTTAATGAGAGAACATTCAAAACCGTCAGTGTACTTATTTTTAAACTGTACTGTCCAGCAACGTAAACAAGGTCCCTGAAAAGAATATGCCCCCTTACACAGTGGGACAAGGACAGCGAATGTGTGTTATGGAGAGCATGCTACACAAGGAGTAGAACCGTTAAAAAAACATGCGCCCTATTCACGCTGTACGCTAAAACCAAGAAGATTCATTCACAAAAGTAGAAGCCGTCAGAATGTTTTTGAATGGTCTATAACTGCTGACATGGGGTGTCATAAACCTGTTTAGGAAGGACGTGGAAACCTTCTCTAACCCCTCTGCGTCTCAGGCCTCGGAGTTTTTCTCTCCTGAGGAGGACTGTACATTAGACATTTAAAAGCAAAACAGTCACTTTTGTAAGGTTTTGTTCGAAAATACTAGCATACTGACTCTTTCATGGTCAAGTCTACTTCTGTCCTGCTGTGCTAAATAGTCTTTCAGAGAAAGCTGTCGTAGGTAGAATACAGATACCTACTATGTTTGTGTTCCGGAAATTTTGAATTTGTTTTCCAGTAATCCAGTGCAGTAGAAAGAAGTGGTGACAAACCGTTGTTGAGATATGCACTGATTTCTTCTTGGTAACTTAACTAGCTGAGAATTTGACACTATTATTTCTTTCATAATGTTACTGTACAATTACCACACTTCTGGCAATTTCTTGGGCCTTTGTAATGCTCTACTTGCGGCAATACGTGCGATCCATATAAACCTGAACCATTTTAATAGGTCCTAACTTTTGAACCAATAAAAGTACACACGTGCAACTTTGGGAGAATATAATACACAATTGTGAGATTACATTACACTATTTACATCTCAGAGAAAATGTTGGAAGTGTCCTCCACCAGCATCTATACATGTTTGTACTCGTCTCACCATATTCTCTGAAGTTTTACGGAGAGTATCCTCGCCAATGTTACTTATTTCGGTTCGAATGGATTCCTTGACAACATCAATTGTTTGTGGTCTATTCTTGTACACACTATTTTTTTTAGATACCCCCACAAAAAAATCCGGTGAGGTTAGGTTAGGCGATCTGGGGAGCCACAGGCCTTTTGATATTATTTATCAAAGAAACTGGTTACAAGTGTCGTGTGCCGTGGCGTAGTGGGCTAAGGCCTTGGTCCCTGGCCACAGAAAGCGGCCCGGGTTCGATCCCACCCATGTGGTGGGGATTTTAGGTCCCGGGTATAGGACCGGTGCCCACTCAGCATCGCGAGGAAAGTGAGGAGCTTACGCTAGGTAAGCGGCCCAGGTCACGGAAACCAACATTCCGGCTGGGGGATGCCGAGATGCTGACTACATCTCTACCCGTATCGGTTGAATGATGTGGGTGGGAGGCCGACAGTCGGGTTGGTAGGCCTTGGCCCTCTACCGGCTGTCACGCCATGGGTTATTTTGTTTACTTACTGGTTATAAGTTCCATGGTGTCATTTGATGTATGGCACGTTGCTCCATCTTGCTGGAAATAACCTTCTCTCAATTCGATATCATCTCCGTAAAACTTCAGAGAATATGGTGAGACGAGTACAAACATGTATAGATGCTGGTGTAGGACACTTCCAACATTTTCTCTGAGATGTAAATAGTGTAGTGTAATCTCACAATTGTGTATTATATTGTGACTTTGTGGGTTCGTGAAATTAAAAGTCCAATTGCACAAATTAAAAATGTTCTTTGTTTCCACAGAATTACAGTTGGAACACTTGCCGATTACATAGAATTACGTTCGTCTGTCCCAGGTTCACTCTGCACTAGCAATTACGTACAACTCCTCCGATGCACGTACACAGTCTTCCAGCCCATTCACTAGCACGGCGCTGCTCGTGCTGCTCGCCAAGAACTGAACGACTCGTCCACTGCAGGCCTTATATAGGGGAGATCGCCGTCTCTGGAAGTCTCGCGGTTCAGTGAATCGTCCCGACTGTTCCAGACGCCAGGGAGGGGGAAAGAGATGGCTAGTGATGTTTTTCCAACCATCCCCCTTGTTAGCGCTACAAGATAAATGGGTAGGCGTGGTTTGAATGCCTCCTGTTGCCCACCCGGCTGCTAGCTGGTCGGGCCTTCCGATAATTACGTGACAATATTCTCCTAAAGTTGCACGTGTCCTATTATTGCTTCAAATAATATTGTTCCATTTAACTGCTATGGTCATATCGGCGGCCTATTGGTTCAAAGGTTAGTGGTTCAGGTTTATGTGGGTCGCACTACATATTGGGATTTTAAAATAAAATAAAAATTACAGAAGCACTACGGAAGTATCCAGCGAGATTTCTAAAGAATCGTTCAATGTCGATACCATGCAAATATCGAGAAGTAGTAGTATCTAGAAAAGAGGTAGATCTCCTCAAAACAGCATTTATTTACCGTTAATGGTTTGAATTTACAAATTCCATGCTTTGTCCAAATGGGAAATCTTTTTTCTCCTGATCATAAGGAGAAAGAAATTTCAAAACCATCATGTAGTGACCAGCTCTTAAAATGTGCTGTTAGTTAAGTCTCTGTATTTCCTCTTCCTACTGTACCTCCTAGCAAATATGTGATATAAAAATTTCTACAACTGGTGTAGCTAGAAGAACAGGCTGTACTAAGAAGATCCTGAAAAATGGGTCGAGAAGGTTATGTGAATCCATTTGTCTGCCCCCCGTATGCTCCTCCCCACATGACCTTGCAGTGGTGTTTTTTGGCACAGCCTGTATTGGTATTGAGGTTGCAGCAAATTCGGGGGCGCAACGAACGTATTCCATTGTAATATATTACGTTATATAAAATCCCAAAGGAAACAGGCGCGCTGCAATGGAGAGATACGGGTAGCGTCTTTTGCAATTCACCTTCTCTTCAGCGTTACGTGAATCTATGTATTCTTTTTCTTGTAATATATATCGAAAGGGTACGAACCAAAGTTTCTCGGATACGTCTAACTTTGTTTAGATATCGCCTGTGTTTTGCATAAACAGGAACATTTAGCTAAAGTCTGTAACTTCTTTTTCTTTTATGCGCGCAAGTTTATACTTTTTCAGCGCCATATATGTTGCATTCCGTAAACTAAATCGAGAGGTTTGCAGAAATTCTTTTTTGAGGTTTATTAAACTTTTAGAAGGTTAGAAGGTTTTAGAAGGTTTTAGAAAACTGATAAACACAGGCCCAGATAGATACACAATACAAGATGCATAACTCAGAATACTTCTGTGTCATTAAGCATTTTCGAGAAGTGCTAATTCATACATTTTCTTTCCGCCCACCTCGGTAGCGTGTCTGCCTCACGTTCAAGAGTTCCCGAGTTAGAATCTCGGTTAGGGTGAGTTACCTAGATAAGGTCTTTTTCTACAGTTTTTCCTTATTCTGATAGACGAATCTCTGGTAACTATGAGCTCCATGCACCCCGGACTCATTTGAGCATCATTTCACCCATTTCATTCATCGTCCGATATGACTTAGCATTGAAGGACGTGCCCGCCCTTGTAACGTAGATGGTAGCGTGTTTGCCTCACGTCCAAGAGGTCCCGAGTTCGATTCTCGGTCAGACCTGGATAAGGTTTTTCTGGGGTTTTCCCTTATCCTTAAGGACGAATGTCAGTTAACTCTAAGCTCCAAGGACCGCGGGCTCATTTGAGCATCATTTCACCAATTTCATTCACCGTAGGATATGACTAAACGTTGGAGGACGTAAATTACAAAAAAAAAAAAAAAAAAAAAAAAAATTGAAGGACGTAAATTAACAAAAAACCACTTTGAAAGGCTGGAGCCAGAGTGAAAAATTAAATGCCATAGCCAGGATTTGAACCACGGATCCTCTGGTCTCCGTCCAGCAGCAACACGAGTCAGTTGGAAAATTTAATGTCATGTTGGCACGTTGGCCATAGTAGCTCAGTGGTTTAAAGCGTGCTGGACGGAGACCAGAATATCCGTGGTTCAAATCCCGGCTATGACATTGAGTTCTTCAGTCTGGCTCTAACACTTTCATAGTGCGTCCTACACACGGCTAGTGTGAAAGAACAATTTCCAACAAAAAAAAAAAAAAAAAGTTTTTCGTGATGTTAGGCAATAGGTTATTTCAAGCGACGTTTTGTTTTGATTATTGCTTGGCCTCTTCTATCCTCTGTTTATCTGGAAGAAATATGTAATTAAACAACTTATGGAGATGTTGATCTCGATTAATATTAATCAGACAGAAATAAGTTTTTGTTTGAATGGTATTAAGTAGAATTAGTAAAAGTAAACGATTCTGGATAAAGAAACTCATGGGAATGTCTGTCAGTTTTTTAAAGCAAATATCAGTTAATTTCATTTTGTATTCAATTATGCGGTATAACGAAACATTTGAATACGAACAAAGAATAAGTCGATTGCAAGAAGGCACTGTTTCCTTATTTTTTGGGGGGGGGGGTATTTCTTTCCTGCAAGTTTTTCAGTTCACTAATGCCTGATTTCACCAACAAAAGTTAAAATCGACGTTAACAACTGTGACGTAACAGTTGTCTCAGCGCTAACACTTCTGTTAAATTTCTTGCATTTCACCAACCTTTTTTTCTGGAAATGTTAACAAACACGTGTTAACGCCAACAGACTTGTAAATATTACAGCTATAGAAGGCTATGGATGAGTCGTATTGTTTTCTGAACGTACTGCGATGCGCTTTTGTTTTCATTTTCGTCTGCACTCAACTGAAAAATGGCGGGTGAACAAAATCGTAAGCAAAAGCCGTGAGACAAATTTGTCATCCATGGAGAAAGAATTGTTAATTGAATTGGTGAGGATGTGTAAGGATATCGTAGAAAATAAGAGGACGGATGCGGTGAATGTAAAAGAGAAAGATGTCACGTGGGAAATAATTGGAAACGAACTAAAAGCACCAAATAACTTCATCAGTATTACGCAAATTTAAAAGGTGGTGTCAAGGAAAAGTGACTTCAAGACTGGAGGTGGACAGTGAATCCACATAATTCAGTGAATTATAAAATCGCAAAGGTATTAATACTTGAAGCAAAGACGAGATCGGCGTATTCCTTTCGATGCATGGTCTAACTCACTATTACGTAAATTTAAAACGAGGAGCGAAGAAGGACAAGTGACGAGTGACTTGAACGTTTCAAGACGGGAGGTACACGGTGTATTATCCACATAATTCAGTGAATTATAAATTCGCAAAATTATTAATACTTGAAGCAAAGGCGATATTGTCGTATTCCTTTCGATGCATGTTCTAACTCACTATTACGTAACTTTAAAACGAGGAGCGAAGAAGGACAAGTGACGAGTGACTTGAACGTTTCAAGACGGGAGGTGGACAGTGTATTATCCACATAATTCAGTGAATTATAAAATCGCAAAGTTATTAATACTTGAAACAAAGGCGATATCGGCATATTCCTTTCGATGCATGTTCTAACCTCTCTTGTACTTCCGTAGTAACCTTCATAGCAACTTGTTTCGACAGTCTATACCTCTGTGGAAAATTTTCTTCTGATAGCTCCTCAAAATCATTTCTCCTCATAGGCCGTACTCTATTATGAATGCTATTTAGACGGTCTTAAATATAACAAATCGACATCAACAGCTGCGTTCACGCCCGCCCTCTTGACTATTTACAATTGTTAAGGACTTAACAGAAATATGGCTTGTTAGTTTACCAAGAGATTTAACATTAGTGTGAAGTTAACATTTGTTGGTGAAATGCAGTTTTTGTTTTAACAATTGTTAAACTCGTGTTAAGTCTTAACATCTGTTGGTGTAATCGTGCATTAAGGTATTGAATGGTCATTCCTCTTTGATGAACAAAAACCCTAATAGTTTTACTCTAGCCAGTCTAATCAAGGTCACGCACATATCTCCCCTCAAGTTGTTTAAGGATTCTTTTAGAATTTCCCAGCGTATAGGTGCGTTTGTGTTAACTTTAAGGTATCCCATTGATCCTTGGTTCATCGTTAATATTTCCCTTACGTGTGTTAATATGTTATAGTGGATGCCAAATTGTGCTGTGTTATCTATGTCTAATATAATTTCAAGATTTAATGCATCGTAAAGAACGGTTTATGAAAGAGCAGAAACAGGGCAAAGGTAAGCTGTAAATAAAAGATACACAATGTCGCAAGCTACGAGGTGAAGTCGTAAACCCGGAACAACCTGTTTCACAGAAACTGACGTAAAAAGTACGTCCGGGAGATTGCAAATAAAGTGCCAGTGACAGCGCTGGTTAATAAGTTCAATCAAGTATGTAATTTCCGGAACGTTGACAAGTTTTGTTATTCTGGTAAACATGGCCTCTTTCCCACAGAGAGAACATCCTTTTCCCCTTTTGTAGAAGTGGAACAAGGCTGTAGAAAACATCTGAAGTGTTACACCACATTCTTCATCAAATCGTTGTTATATACTTTTCTTTTCCATCTACTTCATAAAGATTTGTGGCATATTTCGTTGTAGATACAAACGACCATGGTAAGTTAAGCAATAATCAAATCTTTAAGAGCTGGTCATTATGTGATGACTTAGACATTTGTCTTTGCATCATAAATACGGATAACTGCTTTCCATTTGAGAAAGTTATTGTGCATGAAAATTTAAAACAATATGAAATTACTCGGAAATGTTTGAATAAAAAAGGAGTTGTGCTTTAAGGGGGGATGTATGTAAATATTCAGGGTCTTACATAAATAGCCATAACATCCAAAGTTTTCAAGTTAGAAAAGAGAAACTTAGTATACTCATTTATGATAATACAGTTAATATGTTTTCATAATTTTCCATTGTTTATAACCAATGCTACATATGTTTTCTATATGCAGAGATATTTACAAACTTAAGCCCATTTTTTTTCAAAATTCATATATGCTATCTTTCTGAAATTTGGTGTGTTATTTTAGAACACACTAAAATGAATTTGCTGTATTTAGATTTCTTATTGAAGCTGTATAGAATTTAAGAAAAATGTCAATCATATGCATCCTTTAAAAATTAAAATAATTTCATATATTTTGTATCATCACATTCCATCTGGAACTTAATCTTAAATTCTAGAACCAACAAAATGTTCATTGTGGCATAAGAAAGCTGTGTGGTAAATTGCATCACTGTAGATGAAGTAGTTTGAGAGAAAAATGGGTTGAAGTTGTAGAAAATGCAAGTTACGGGGAAAGGCAATTAAAAATACAATATATATTATTCAGTTTGCCTTTTAATTTTAAGTCAGAACTTCCCATATCCATAGTCTGTATCCTTATTCTGGTCTTCTTCAGCCTTTCTTTTTAAATTCCTCTTCTGTCTTGCTTCTTTCTGTGTTAATTTCATAGCTCTTTCTGCACCAGCGATGCGAATGTTGTCGATACTCTGCAAAATTGTTTCCATAAACACACCAGGTTGATACCCTAACTGATGCATAACTTTCTTTCTGCCAACATTCCCATCATTAAACACTATTGCAGCATCAAATGTAGCAATTTTCACCACTATGGAAGACACAAATGATGTTTTGGGACACCTTTTCCATATCAAACTGTTGAGGCTTTCATTTGGGTTTTGTGTCTCTCCATAGAGCAAGTCTGGGTGTGCTAAGAATTGGTAGGTGGGCTTTATAGATTCCAAGACAGCTGATGGAAGACTATGTGTTGCTACTATGCAACACTACGGCATTTAATTTTTTAAAGATACATACAGACCACGTACAGTCATAATATTTTGGTGTTTGATAGCTAACACTATATACTAATTTACAAAACATTAAAAAAATTAGATTTTTTGAACATTTACTCGTACGTCCCCCCTTAACGAGCTCTGCATTTTTGTATAATAAGATTGTCTTTTACGCTTACAAGTTAGGCTAGCCCGCCTCAGTAGCGTAGATGGTAGCGTGTCTGCCTCACGTTTAAAGAGGTCCCGAGTTTGAATCTCGGTTAGGGTGAGTTACCTGGATAAGGGTTTTTCCGGAGTTTTCCCTTAACCTGATACACGAATTTCAGGTAACTCTAAGCTCCATGGTCTCCGGACTCATTTGAGCATCATTTCACCCATTTCATTCATCGTCCGATATGACTTAACGTTGGAGGACGTAAATTAAAAAAAATAGGCTAGTATTTACAAAATGAATAGAACTTCAGGAGCTCTCCATAGAGAACTCAAAAACATACATTTCACTGTCATGAGACTGTCTTAAACATCTGTTAATTCCATCACAAGAATGCAAGAGAGGGATGAAGGGGAGAGGGGTTTGAACTACTCACGTGCTCTGGTGGTAGATCTGTTTACTAAGAAATGTGTATGAAGGTACATATGATCACCCATGTTGCCAGACTTAATGCTCGTTGCCAGCCAATGAAAAGTACTGCTTCAATTTTCTTTGGATTGTCTATTCCCACAGATCTTACTTGTCGGATTGCTCTGCTTTTATCACTTGCTGTCACTCTCGTTGCGTCGCCTTGTCTCTTTGAGAATACCTAATCCCACCACGTTTGAAATATAACTCCACTATTACCTCGCCATCGGATGTTAAACTAACGCATCTTCTCCCTCTTGTTGTATTCGAGTGACGCTTCTCACCCCACCCTACTCTCGGCTTCTTCCTAGATTTGTTGACCTCCACCCCTTTTCTATTTGTTCTCTATTTCACGTCTATCACGTGGTTTACGCTACGTCTTATTGGGGGAGTTTATTTCCACCATTTTATCTTACTGCTCATTTCCATTCGTCTTCAACTGTGCAGCAGTCACAGATCCACCCCTAGAGTTGTATGACCCCTTGGCGTCATTACGGTACTGCATCCTGCCTCTACTTATTTTGCTTGAACCTCGTTGTCTCTGGTTCCGTGCTGGTGAAGGAATTTGGGTGTGTGTTGTCCTATTGTTTACTTATCCGGCCTCGTGTGCCCGATGTAACATATGGCAACTTTCCCTATATTTTGTTTACACGTTATTTTTGACTTTATTTCATATATCATTTATTCCCAATTGCGTAATAATTTATATGGTTTTATCATCCTTTCTTTACGTTCTTCTGTCGGAAACCTGTGAGTTCTGCTTCAAATTGAATGGTTTTAATATCGAATATTTACTTTTAATACCAGTTGCTTCAGTTACTAAAACAAACTGAATAATGTAAGTAGATAGTCCCCTGAAAACTTTCTTCGAAATTAAACCATCGGAAGAGTAATGTAAAAGTACTTGAAACTCCATCTCAAATAATTTCGTTAATCGCGTGTAAGAGAATCTGCTTGTAGTAACGCTGTATTTATACAAATGCCTAAGGCATACTTTTAAGTTTTCCTTCCTTTTTTGTTAGAACTGGAGCACCCTTTTTGCAAATTACAGCAGCAGCAGCACCTACACAAAAACTGTGCCCTCAGCGGCGTTACGCCCACGCACGTAATTCATACAGCGCCCTCGTTTTCACTTCCTTCTCTCATTTGGCGAGGGTAGGGCGAATTTAACTCCCGTCTCCACTTTGTACACTGTGCAGAACTTAACGACGCCAGGAATTCGTACTCCACCATGGTAATTCACAAGATGTAAGCACGACGTGGGTGCGTTCGCTTGAAATAACTCGCCAAGTGCTGCATGTACTGGTTTGAAGTTCTACATCCAGAAGTTTTAAGGAAAAATTTTGACATATTTACATTTAGCGCATAAATTAGGTGTATTTTACGAAGATGGGTCAAAAATTAATGCCTCCTATTTTTTCCCCTAAATAAGTAAGTTATGTGGAAACTTTAAATTTGGCGAAATTCCTCAAACCTTCTTCTCCAATCCCCTGCAGTAGTAACTTCCTAAGTCTACAAGTGGCAGCACTGCATCCTCTTGCAAAATGGCTGACATCGACATTCGTATTAGACAGCGTTCTGTGACTGAATTTTTTAATGCGAAAAGTGAAACGCAAATTCGCATTCACGAAAGGCTAAAAAATGTGTATGGTGATGCAACGGTGGATGTCAGCACTGTTAGACGATGGGTTCGTCTCTGTAACGAAGCTGAAGGGCAAACACCATTGGCAGCTGAAAAGCGAAGCGGCAGGCCGGTGACTGCAGTACCTCCATGCACCATTCAGTGAGTCGATGACATCATTCGTGGTGATCGTCGGGTAACAACAGGTGAATTATATCCAATTATCTCCCTCAGTAAAGGCAGTGTGATGACGATTATTCAACAATGGGTTACTAAAAAGTTTGTTCACGTTGGGTACCAAGAATGTTAACCGCCCAAATCAGAGAAACAAGGAAAACAATAGCCTCCGAACACTTACAGTGCTTCAATTTGGAGGGAGAGGAGTTTCTGGGAAAAAATGTTACTGGAGACGAAACGTGGGTGCGTTTTTTCAGCCTGAATCAAAGAAGCAGTCAATGGAATGGCATCACACAACGTCACCGAAGAAAAGAACATTCAAAACTCAGCGGCCGGCAGGGAAAGTTATGGCGACAGTGTTTTGGGATGCAGAGGGTGTGCTTATGATTGATTTTCTGGAGCAGGGATGCACAATAAATTCTGCCCAATATGTCAGAACTCTCAAAAAGCTGAAAGCACGTCCTCGCCGAGTTCGCCCAACAAAAACTATGGCGGATGTTCTTCTTTTGCATGACAATGCAAGACCACACACCAGTCGTTACACCACTGCAGAAATTGAGAAATTGGGATGGCAAGTCTTACAGCCCTGACCTGGCACCATCAGACTTTCATCTGTTCGGGCCACTAAAGGAAGCTCATCTTGCGATTCATTTTGAAGATGAGGAGGCTGTGAAAATGTCCGTGCGTCAATGGCTTAGGAAGCAAGACCGTGTGTTTTACCACACTGGCATACATGTCCTAGTTAAAAGGTGGACCAAAACTGTGGAAAAGGACGGAGATTGAATGGAATAGTGACAAATTAATCGACAATGTTGTAGTTTTCAAGCTATGTAAATTGGATTCAATTTTTTTGCAATTAAAAGAGGAAAAAAAATAGGAGGCATTGCTTTTTGACCCCTCCTCGTATATGAAAGACTTCAGCAATATCAAGAAAAGTTTTCTAACAAACGTCGCATTGGGAAGTGCAATAACCTTATATTATATTTACATTACTTTTCTTCCACACTATAGTTTATTACTTTGTCATTTAACCACCAAAAAGTTCCACGTGAGATTTAAGCAGAAGTAACAAAAAGGGTTTACAGAAAAATGGGCCCCTGGGTTTGGGGGTGTACCGAAATCACTTATTTTTGTATTATTTCTAGGTTTAGCTTCAAAGCTGGTACTTCCTTTTTCCCGACGCTTCTTTTTTTTTCTTTGTCGTTTTTCTCAGCTTTTTTTTTTTTTTTTTCTTTTCGCTTTTTTCAGTTCTTTTTTTCTTTGCTAAAAATGAAGTACGAAAGTGTGAAAAGAAAACTAAAAAGAAGTGAAAAATTTTAAGTTTTTTGGTGTCCTTACGAGGTGTGTGCGTAAAATAAGGTCTCCCAAGACGTTGGAGCCCTGAGGAACGCTATTACGCGAGATCCGGCAACACTGGCATGTAGCTTGGTCTTACCCCTTCAAATCCCCACCACAACGAACATGTTGCAACCATTAGTCTCGGCTGGGCAGCCATTTGCGATGGAGCTTCCTATCACTTCCGCCGCTAAGTGCGAGTTGCGTGCAGTGATCCGTTTTTTGAGTGCCAAGGTCACTACCCCCAGTGAAATTCATCGCCAATAATGCGAAGTCTATGGGCCACAGTGTATGGACGTCAAAAACGTGCGAAAGTGGGTCAAAGAGTTCAAAGACGGATGTAGAGACGTCCATGACGAACAGCGTTCTGGTCGGCCTTCGGTTTCAGCCGAAACAATTGCAAAAGTGGATCAAGAAATGCTTAAAGATCGACGTGTGACAGTTCGCGAGCTGTGTGAACTTATCCCTGAAGTCAGTAAGATTACGATTGACAACATTTTGACCTAACATTTGCATTATCGCAAGGTGTGTGCGTTAGCCAGTTCGGATGGGACATCCTCACCTTTCCTCTCTCAGTCCAGACTTAGCACCTAGTGATTATCATCTGTTTTCTGAGTTGAAGTCACACCTGGGTGGAACACATTTCCAGACCGACGATGATTTGAAAAACTAGGCTGAGTGCTACCTGCGCAATTTGCGGGAGAGTGCTATGACAAGGGTATACAAAAACTGCCACAGCGCATGCAAAAGTGCATAGATCGCAATGGTGATTACGTTGTAAAATAGCTGTAAGTTCCGCCTTTCCATTAATGTAATATTCATTGATAATAAACATGTTTCCTATATTAAATAAAATTGTAGACTTTATTTTACGGACACGCCTCGTAAAATATTTCCAACTCATCACAAAGGGCTTGAATACAATAACTTAAAATCTAAATTTATATACCAAAATCTGTATTTAAACTTAAAATCTTCAAAGATTGCGACACAAATATTTTGAAAAGTCCGGTCTCAAAGGATTTTAATTGAAATGCCACATAATTAGGAAATCACATGAATCTTTTCAATTTTTTGGAAATAGCCTACAAGCCCTCTTCCTTCGAATAGGAATTGTGTATCTTTGACAATAAATAAGGGAAAAATAGCTATTACACAAATATAACTATTTGTAACAAAAACTTCACTTATCTTAAGAAATTGCTAATTTTTCTTTTTAATTGAAATCGATTTCACAGACATCGTCAGTCCATCAACAAACTTCGCCGTCAAGGAATCTGGTTACCATGTTATGTTTCTTCAGTATTACCAAAATCTGAAAACGAAACAAACCTAAAAACAGAATCAACTGCGGTTATTTCAAACTTCATTGCGCGATGTTTATTTTTTTAGATATATTTTCCCAAACCATTAAACTATCGGACCATTTAATTGTTTTAATAATTTAATTTCTAGACTTATTTCATGGTTAAATGACCAAAACTGATTTGCTACGGTCGATTTATCGGTTTGTTTATACTTAATGTAACGAAAATGTTCTTTCATTCTGGCTTCCAAATTACGTTTCGTATTTCCAATATAAACTTTATCACAATCCAAACAATTAAATTGAAAAATACCAGATTTTTTATTATTAGAAATTTTTTCTCTTTTATAGAAATGTACTAAATTTTAATACTATATTTATTTTGAGCAACTTAAGTTATACCAACTTCTTTAAAGTTTTTGAAAATTTTTATTAACCCAAGGATGGTAAGTAAATTTTTTAAAATTCTAATAGTCTTTTATTTTTTAAGGGTAGAAATGTCATTAACAGTTTTTTAATATTTAAATTTTTCTATCTTCTTTTGTATAAAGTCTCTTAAAACCATTAATTAAATCAGTATTAATAATGTTTCTATACTTTATTAAATTCTTACTTTGAATATTTAATACGTTTGTTCTTTTTAAATTGCTGTAGCTTTTCACTTGTTTTTCGCAGTATCTTGCAGAGAATATGAAATTTTAAGGTTGATGCAGATAAATACCGGGCCTCATTTAGGAATGACACCACTGGGTCAGTTTTATGGATAGCATCATATAGTTTAACTGTCAGTTAGCTCCTGTCCTACCTGTGAATTTACCGTTGATAAATTTGTGTGAGTTATACTGTATTTAAACTCCACTGATTTATGTTCAAAACTAATTCCTTATTTCACAAAAGGGACTATGATACAGGAAAACTATAAGTTCATGTTAAAAGATACTGTTTCATGCATTTCGCGTAACATAGTTCATGGTTTAATTCACGATAATGGAACTGCGTTTTGGAGTTTGACAACAGCCGTGGCGATTAAGTACGTTCCATAGGGAATAAAACTAGTATAACAATAGCAAAGCTATTAGCAATGAAACGGCACTAGAGTGCGACATAAATACCTACATGGCGCAGTAAATGCTAACATAACGACTTGCCTAATGTTTAGGGAAAGTGAAGACAATGGAAGGGCTGACAAGGGTACAGAAACTGACCTTTTACCATAAATAATGTATATTTTAACTTTGAATTGAAACGGCATCATAGAAAATAATGTTTCATAATATTTTATATCATTTTGTGTTATATGAGCCTTCGTTGCGATGATATATTGTGAATGAATAGAGCCAGACTGAAAATTTCAATGCCATAGCCGAGATTTGGACCACGAATCTCCCGCCTTCCGTGCGGTGGCTCTAACACACTGAGCTACTATGGCCAACATGCCCATATGACATTAAATTCTCCAACTGACTCATATATTTCCCCGTAGAACACTAGGGGTTCTCATATGATACGAGACATGCACCTTCTGTGACGACTTACTATGCTGTAAGTACTTAAGTCCCAGGCTTCATAGCTACTATGGACAACATGCCGATATGACATTAAATTCTCCAACTGACTCGTATGTTTCCCGGAAGACCACTAGGGGTTCTCATATGCTACGAGACATGCACCTTCTGTGACGACTTACTATGCTGTAAGTACTTAAGTCCCAGGCTTCATAGCTATTATGGCCAACATGCCGACATGACATTAAATTCTCCAACTGACTCATATATTTCCTCGTAGACTACTAGGTGTTCCCATATGCTACGAGACATGCACCTTTTGTGGCGACTTACTATGCTGTAAGTACTTAAGTCCCAGGCTTCATAGCTATTATGGCCAACATGCCGACATGACATTAAATTCTCCAACTGACTCATATATTTCTCGGTAGACCACTAGGGGTTCTCATATGCTATGAGACACGCACCTTCTGTGGCGACTTACTATGCTGTAAGTACTTTCTCTACCGGTAAACATACGAGTCAGTTGGAGAATTTAATGTCATGTCGGCATGTTGGCCATAGTAGCTCAGATGGTTAGAGCAACCGCACGGAGAGCGGGAGATCCGCAGTTCAAATCCCGGCTATGGCATTGAATTTTTCAGTCTGGCTCTGCTCATTCAAACCTTAGCCTACACACGACTAATGTGGAAGAAATGATTATTTCCATCAATTTACCTGAATAACAGTGGTTTATTTATGAAGCCTGGGACTTAAGTTGGGCCGCGCCGTGGCTCAGTGGTTAGACCGCTAGGCTCTCACCAAGGCGGCCCGGGTTCGATCCTAGGCGACTGCAAATTGAGAATTGTGATGGACCACACTGCGCTCTGGCGGGTTTTCTCCGGGACCTCTGGTTTCCCCCGCCATCTCATTACACCGTGGCTCCATCTTCATCTCATATCATCAGTGTCACCGCCTGCGGTGCCGTATGTAGTAAAAGCGGGCGTTCAGCTATACACATTTCATTTTTGGGAGTTAAGTACTTACAGCATAGTAAGTCGCCACAAAAGGTGCGTGTCTCATAGCATATGAGAACCCCTAGCTCCCCTAAACATGAGTCATTTGGAGAATTTAATGTCATGTCGGTATGCTGGCTATAGTAGCTCAGATAGAGCAACCGTACGCAGAGCGGGAGATCCGTAGTTCAAATCCCGGCTATGGCATTGAATTTTTTAGTCTGGCTCTATTCATTCAAACCTTACCCTACACACGGCTAGTGTGGAAGAAATGATTATTTCCATAAACACAGTGTGAGTTGGTTGTTTTTGTGGATTCGCGCGGGTGGATGGTCCGCGGTTCGATTCTCAGGTATGGCGTGTAGATATTTAAATCGTCCATATCATCTCATCATTGTTATTCTGCCACCGGAGGTAAGGAACATTGTCCTCTTGATGTCTCCCACTTGGTGGAACAGGTTTCCCCGAAGGGTTTGACCTCATAGGGAACGTTGGAAATAAAACGAAATGTGTATGATTGAAGTATGCTCTCAATTGATGCCGGAGTTAAATAGTCTCCATCGATATTAAGTATCTCGAAGATCTCACCAGTAGCCGCATCAATCCACAGGTCATTACTATGAGAGGTCACCATCAGGGTTTGCGTAGGTATTGCAAGAAACGACAGTGTTAAAGTTTTTAATCAAGGTTTATTGCTTCAAAACTTAACATTAAATGTTCAAATATGCCTATCACGTGTATAATACTAATTCACTTGTTTTGAAACAAATATATTCATAGGTCCGTTCTCGTTGCCAGCCAGACGGGAAGTGAGTTAAAGTGACGTGGCCAACGGTTCGGTGCTTTAATTCAAAATTTGTCCTTTAGGCAACCACTGCTTCCAAATCAATACTCATTTATTTATTATCTTTTTACTTCTTTCATACTTGACTGTTATTTACTACTTATATTCTCGTTGTTATAACGCATTTATCTTATTAATTCTAATATAAAAACGTATCTTCTAGAATTTTACATTACTTATTTAATTATGGTTATACTGATGTCAAATAAAATCTCTTACTACTAACACCCAATTAATTTCAGATCGCAATTCAGGATTATATTTCAATCTACAGGCATTTAAACTTTTTTAAGGTTTTAAACGGCCTATTTGTTTTATCAATATAAAAGGATATCGCGCAAATGTGTACAGTGCGATATGCATAAACCTGAACAATTTCAATAGGTCATAATTTTTTAATCAATAGTAGGACACACGTGCAACTTTGGGAGAATATATTACACAATAGGGAGATGACATTACACTATTTACATCTCAGAGAAAATGTTGGAAGTGTCCTTCATCAGTATCTATTGATCGTTGGTGCCATTTTCTTTGGTACGACAGTAGACACTGAAGTTTATATGGGTATCTTCAAGACATTTGTGGAGCAGCTGGATGATATGGAATTGAGAGAAGGTTATTTCCAGCAAGATGGAGCAACGTGCCATACATCTAATGACACCATGGAACTTGTAACCAGTTTCTTTGATAATTGAATAATCTCAAAAGGTCTGTGGCCTACCAGATATCCTGAACTAACCTCACCGAATTTTTTTCTTGTGGGGGTAACTAAAAATAATGTACAGGTATAGGCCACGGACAATTGACGTTCTCAAGGAATCCATTCGAACCGAAATAGTAACATTGGGGAGGATACTCACCATAAAACTTCAGAGAATATGGTGAGGGGAATGCAAACATGTACAGATGCTGGTGGAGGACACTTCCAACATTTTCTCTGAGATGTAAATAGTGTAATGTAATCTCCCAATTATATATTATATTCTTCCAAAGTTTCTCGTGTTTCCTATTGTTGGTTCAGGTTTATCTGGATCACACTGTATTATAAGAAGTGGTAAAATGTTATCTTTCTCTTATACATGCTTCTGAGAGAAAATTCAACCAAATAGAATAGTACTTTAGTGTCTTCGTGGTTCATATTGAGAATGGTTCAGTTTTCAGAATGTTCGGTCATTTGTACTTATTTCCAAAATAAGAGTCCTCTGGAGACCGGGAGATCCGTGGTTCAAATCTCGGCTATGGCATTGAACTTTTCAGTCGACTCTCACCTGCAAAAGCCTTGCCCTACACACAGCTAGTGTGGAAAAAAATCTCCATCAGTTGACGTGATAGGCGTATAAACTAAGAAGCGTGGGACATAAGTGATTACAGCACAGTAAGTTGCCACAAAAGGTGAGTATCTCAATGAGATTTCCTTGTTGTTTACCGGAAAAATAGGTGTCAGCTGAAGAATTTAATGTCATGCTGTCCTGTTAGATCAATGGTTAAAAGGATGGAGACTGGGAGATCCTTAGTTGAAATCCTGGCTATGGCATTGTGAATAATTCAGTCTGTTTCTACCTTTTGAAACTCTGTACATGTTTTCAGTTGGATTCAGGGAGTCCATTTGATATTTGAATAAAAAGTCGTTAGAATTGTTGTAAAGTAAAAGATAACAAAGCTTCCATGCAAAGTGCTGGGGGATTTTCTGTAAACATTTGTGTCGCAAAGTTGGGAAATACTTAACTCAGACATCTTGTTTATAAATTATGCTGTTCAGATTAACATAAACCTTTGTTTTCTAAAACAGTTTTTCCAAGATACCTCTTACATACAAAATCTCGATATAGTATTTTTGGGAGTAATTATTACATGTTCCTTTCGCTAATTTTGGCGCTAGAATTATTTAAAGTAAAGAGCAATGCTTTTTCCACTCCCTGTACCTTCTGTTACTGCTGTAATAAACTATAAAGCAGAACCTGGCCGCTCGGTATCAGTTTCCCTGGAGTAAACTTGTGGCTTTACTAATTCGTTGGTCCGCGAGAAACAACAAGCAAACAGCGCTATTTCACTTTAATGGTGATGTATACGCCGATAGTGAATTTACTCAACTGTTAGGACGCTCGAAATAGTTTCCTTTCTGAGATTAAGTCTTATAGTTTACTGCAGTTTGTCGGGGAAACTATCACGGCACGTGAGATGAAGCATGAAACTCTCGCAAGTTTCTGCTGCTCGTGTCGAAGTGTATGTGTGCAACCAAGGCGTAACATTTAGTTACCGTTTTGGGTTATAGGTTATACAAGCGAAGGGGACGATGGCTACACTCTCAGGAGGCTTCAGGCCACAGCAGACTGGCCAAAGGGTCTCTAACACTCCCAGGCTATAACTGTCTCATTACTGGCGCAGCCTAGTCCAAGCAACTGTCTGACACTACCATACGCCACGAAACCTAGAAGCATACCTGAAAGATGAGAAGTACACGCAGTGAAAGATACATTATGGATATGAAAATCTGATAGTTAAAAAATTCACTATTTTCCCATGAAAATACTAAACGTATATACTACCTTAACCTCATCTTTGAAGTATTGGAAATTTTATTTTTAAACATGCACATGCATACTATTTTTCTAGAGGTTTAATGGAGGTTCGGGTGAGCCTAACAGATATATTTCTGATAAAACATCGACATCAAATTCTTGAATATAATACGGTACCTTGCGTATTTATTATACCCAGAAAGTGTTTGAAATCGGAGGAGGTATAAAAATGCTTTTATTAAAGAATGAATGAAAAAAA
Source organism: Mantis religiosa (assembly GCA_030765055.1). Lineage (NCBI taxonomy): Eukaryota > Metazoa > Arthropoda > Insecta > Mantodea > Mantidae > Mantis > Mantis religiosa. The sequence goes on along the minus strand of CM060947.1, from coordinate 15,176,529 downwards.
TGATTTTTTTACGAAAATCTTATTTCTTTACAAATTTCTGTTAAAGTAAAGTGTGCTAACAATTGCTGTGAATCTTGCCAGTAAAAAAATGATTCTTCTCTACGTTTAATATGTACCAAGCTATGGATGCTTTAACAGTGAGGTGGGAAAATTCTAGAGGTAGTGCCGCTCAGCTTTATTGTACACAATTGTTTAAACTTATTTACTGTTAATGTACGGCTATGAAAGTTGCATGAAATGAACGAAAGATTTGAAATATTACATGCAATTATAATTTGGAAATTGGGTGGTGAAAACTGTACGCTGCGCTTTAAAAGGTAGTTTTAAAAACGGTTTTGAAATTACCGATTACATGTACGTTGCACAGAGAGGCAAAGGATTCTAATGGCATATGGAATGGAGAGTAACGGTATAAAGTGATAATAGAATACACTGGTAGTATTAATAATTATACCAAGGAGTGATAGCCACACTTCAAGCTAGAAACACTCGGCTAAAACACGCAATCTAAACAATAAAAGTGCCCAACTAGGGCTCGCATCGGCTCTTATGTATCTCCCGGGCGCGGGAGATAGTTCCAGAATTCGAATGTTCTCGAATTAAATTCTAGATCGGTTTCCAACTATATTTGCGCAGGAGTAATAGGATTCGCTTCTAGCTTCGTGACGTCTTCGTGACCTCAGCAGTGGTCACTACGCGTGACCTTCAGGCTCTCCAGCCAGTAGACGACAGAGGCGGAGCATTTCCTCTGCTCCCATTCAATTTCTCGGCAAGTTGATGGGCCGTCGCCATTGCGTCTTAGCTAGGTAATTTAGCGAGTTCCTGGCAAATCAGAGTAACTAAGACACTTACGTTATGCATAAGTTTGAGGTACCGGTACGTGCAACTCAATACATTCAGAATCCAGTTTCTGCAAATATAAAAGTATGCCAAATCTGAAAATTAAAAAGGGAATTCAACAAATCGCTGAATAAAAGTTGTGCTTCAGATTTGAATAAGCAGCATATGATGTAAGAACTGTTTTGGGGTAGGTATAATGTTAGCGACGATAAGAGATGTATTTCTAAATTTTAAAAACAGTTTTACTGTAATGAGTGCTTAGAGGGCAACCTATGCTTATTTAAAGCCACAAATTCATTGATCTCTCAGAAGTTGGCAGATATAATGGATCAATATTCGCACTTCTAGACTAAGGTACAGAAACCATTTAATTGTATATACTCAATTAGCCGCCACTAAATTTATAAACCAACTTGATAGGTGTTAGAAGTGTCAGAGAGGAACATAGGTTTTCAAAAGGGAGGGAAAGAAGGAAAGAAAGGCGTTGAAGTATGACACAATTAATGTATCCTGAATATGTAGGGAACATAGAAAATGTAACGGCATATCTTGCATTTTATATGGTTAATGCTGTATACACTCTAACAAATGAGCTTCAAACTTACTCTCTTGAACAACGAACAATACCACAGACAAACGTATGCTTTATTGTTAACTCGAAAGCTTTAGGTTAAGCATTTAAAAATTAATTAGTTTAGAAATAATTAAACTTATTTAGTTTTATGAAATTTCAGAAGTAATATAGGCACTTAAAAACATTTTTCTTTCTTTGCAGATGCCCTGGTGAGCCTTGAACTTGGACAGAAAAAATCGGTGAGTAATAATTGGTTTCCTTATTCCATTTAGTTTTTAACTTTAACGCCCTTTTGCTCCTACAAATGATTAGCAGACTCGCTGAAACAGCATTATTGAGTTCTACAGTAGTATTTGTGGTTAACTGAAGGTAGAAAGATAATTTGAAAGAAGTTGCGCTGTCTTTGAGGAAGCCTGAATTCAGAATCGATAAATCACACCTTCAGTGATTAATGTAATTACGAGTACTGTTTCGGAAATATACAATAAGGACCACAATTCCATGTGGATACCTATTTTATATCTGAAAGAAAGAAAAAAGAAAGAGAAAATGAGTTCGTCTTTAACTTAATTGTAGTGCTAGGCAGCTGTTCACACACCTCTGCATAACATGTTAGTTTTATTCATATGTATTTGAATGCATAATATGGAATTAAATTGCAAAAGAAAGGAAATTCATCTGGGAAGATCGACTCGTGGTTTTCTAAATTACAAATTATTATTATTATTATTATTATTATTATTATTATTATTATTATTATTATTATTATTATTATTATTATTATTATTATTATTATTATTATTATTATTATTATTATTATTATTATTATTATTATTATTATTATTATTATTATTATTATTATTATTATTATTATTATTATTATTATTATTATTATTATTATTATTATTATTATTATTATTATTATTATTATTATTATTATTATTATCATGATCATGATCATCATCATGATCATGATCATCATCATGATCATCATTATTATTTATTATTTATTTATTATTGTCCAAATAAAGTAACCCTATTTTACCAGAAAGATATGTTAAGAGTTCTAGTTACAAAAACACAAATACAAAGATCAAAGTAATAGAATACGATAATTATAACGTTTTCAAAATTTGGCCAATAAAGTGCTCAAAGGCTAAAGTGCAACAGTTTTCAAATAATACATTAATCATCGGTGTTTGAAGATCTGTATTACAATATGAAAGATGGAAATTGTTTTTTCACACTGGCCGTGTGTAGGCTTAGGTATGGAAAGACAGACTGAAAAATTCAATGCCCTAGCCGGGATTTGAACCACGGATCTTCTGGTTGCCGTCCTGCCGCTCTAACCCTTGAGCTACTATGGCCAACGTGCCGACATTACATTACATTTTCCAAATGACTGTTGTTTTTCCCAGTAAACTCTATCTTTTCAATATGAAAGATGTTGAATAAGATTATATCTCTTTCTGGAGTGAAGATCACATCTAAATATTAAGTGTTCAACACTTTCACATTTACATAGGCATCCATCAGGAGTCTATATGAAATCTTCGAAAATTATTTTTAAATTTCCCATGTCCGATAGAAAACTGGGTCAAAATAAAATTATTCGAAAAGTACTTGCAGTTTACACGATCATTAATAGTAGAAAAAATAGAGTTATTTGTCCGTTATCGCTGTTTATCCAAGTGCTGTTCCACATTTCAACGTTTCTTTTTCCAATGTTTTCTTAACAAATGTGGCTGTAGGCTCTTTAAAACAGATTTCCTTTTGGGATAATGTATGGTCTCTAACACATGTGATACACACGTGATTGGTCTTTGTTATAGTATCGTTCCTTACTTTGGTAGCAAGTGGAAATGTAGTGTACTTATCTCCGATAATACTGGCAGATTGCCTGAGAATACAAATACATTTTAATTGCTGTAGTACAGTAGTACGAAATAACAGATTTGCACCACGAATCGTAAGCTATGCTTATCACAAGTCTGTTTTGATACCAAAAACATGGATCAATTGAATAAGTTAGAACTACTAATAAAATTGAATATGAATATTTTGTGAATTTGTGTTAAATGTTACAAGATTGTAGGTTTGGAATGGATTATGACTATATTTTGGCTCGGGCTAAGATGACGTTAGGTACGGTAATAATTAGCGACGGCTGGTTTTAACTGAAATGTGGGCAAAGGTAAATGTGACGCCATTATTGCAACAATATTATATCGACGTCGTAGAAGTCGTAGCCAATTCGTAGTACTTCGGTCGGGATAAGGGATAAGGTTGCTATTCAAAATTGCCAGATTAGATATGGCAGGCTAGATTGGGATTCTTGGAGTGTGAACGTTTCTAGAAACTTATAGAGGGAATTTAGGTTGTAATGCAGAACATTTCAGAAAATTAGAAATGAGAAGCTAGTAGTAGGGGGTCTTAGTCATTACCAAAGGGGAGACTATTAGTAGAATTTGAAGCTTAATAGTACATCTTGGGTATAATCTAAGACACTTCTGGTCTGATGGGTGTTAGGACAAGACGGATTAGGCTCGTTCTTGCCTCAATGGCAGAACCGCGTGTCATGAAATACTTTAACATCGGACGTTCAGATAGTTACTTCGTCTAGCTACCATAGATTAAATAGAAGATAAAGTAGCCAACCGAAATATATCCAAAACATTTCTGTTACTATCAATAGATATCAGAAAGACAACGCAATTAATGGTTCAACATATTATTGGGATTGCAAAGTCAAGCTGATTGTTTTAAGCTTAAGAGACATTAATATATTTAAATGACTTCATATCCTATTTCTGGACTTACTAGGGAAGTTGTTCTTACATCCAGGGATTAGGCTAAAGACCTGTTGCGTCCTCATTCAAGAATCCCACATCTTCCTAGGACGTTTAATGTTCCTGTTGCTTCTAGGCTTGTAATTACATATGATCCGTGGCAATCCTTTATATCTATTATGCAGATATGTTCTTTCCAATTTTGTTTATTCCCCAATGTTTTATTTAACTCTTCTTCTTTCTCTAACTCCTTTGTGCTGTTAAGCGTGGAGTACAAGCCTCTTCTAGCCATTTCCTCCACTTTTCTCGGTCCATTATCATTCTCTTCATTTCTGTCAAGGTTTTCCCTCTATCCTTTCCCAACTTCTCAATGTATTCCTGATACAGCATGCGTGGCCTTCCCCTAATTCTTTTACCTTCTGGTCTTGCTTCTAAATATTGTTTGGGTTTTCTTTCTTCTGACATGCGGAGTACATGTCCATACCATTTAAGTTGTCTTTTTTCCAATATTTCTTTAACGGAGTGTGTACCCAACTCTTTCCTTATTGTCACATTCCTAATCATATTTCCTCTTGTCTTCCCCACAGCTCGTCTTAAATATCTCATTTCCATAGCTCTTATTTTGCTTTCTTGTTTCTGTAGGACAGTCCAGCTCTCTGCTCCATATAATAGAATTGGTAGTATTATAATTTTTGTATCTTTTGTTATTTCCTTTTTTCCCACAATAGTATTATTAATCTGGTAGTAGACCGAATTGGCCTTTCTTGTTCCTTTTAAAATTTCCTGCTCTATTTTTCCAACCTTATTTAGAATTGTACCCAGGTATTCATAACTGTCTACCTGTTCTAAGATTTCATCATTACATTTAATTTTAACTTCTTCTTCTTTCCTTCCTATATACATGGGTTTACTTTTGGGTATGTTTAATTCTAAACCTTTTCTAGTTAATTCTTCTTTCCATTCATTTAGCGCTAATTGTAAATTATTATTACTATTTGCTATTAATATGACGTCATCAACATATATCAACGATTGTGCCCAAACTGGTCTTAAATTTCTATATCCTATCATAGTTCTTGCTGTTCTTCTTTTGCAAATTTTCCATAGTTCATCCATCACAATAATAAATAAGAGTGGGCTGAGGCTATCTCCTTGTTTAACTCCTCTATTCATCAGAAATGGTTCTGGTTCTTCTCCATCTAATCTTATTATCCCTTTTGGTTCTTGATAAACTTATTGTATTGCTTCAATAAAATTCAAAGGTACTTTTTTGTTCTTTAGAGCTCTGCAAATATCTTCCCTAGGTAATGAATCAAATGCTGCTTTCAAATCTAAGAATCCTAAATAAATACCCTTTCCTCTATGTATAGCTTTCTCTATTATCATTCTCAATGAGAAAATTTGGTCTTGGGTTTGTCTACCCATTCGGAAAGCAGCCTATTCTTCTTCTAAATCTTGTTCTACTATTTTCCTACCATTCCTACCATTTTTATTTAACTAAAATTTCATTAACTCTTTCCGTGTACTCTTATTTATTTTGTTCCTCCTTGTAGTACCTTCAACCTTCCTTTAAAGTCGCATTTTAGCAGCTTGAACCTTTAATTAATTGTTCTGTTTATCCATGATTCACTACCATACATGATCACTGGTACATTCATTGTCTATCTCTTCGTGTTTTATTATCTATTGCTCCACATATGTGCTAGAATTTTTAATTTTGTTTTCGGTACAATTATAGTAACACTGCAATATACTAAATATATACAGTAGCAGACATGCTCTAAATATATTTCTTCAATGCATCTGACAGGATATTTGCCATAGCCTGCCATAATTTTCATTTTATTTGCAGCAGATACTTTTAAGTTAGATTCTTTGCTTTAATGTAATCTATGCTGTAATCGCTGCAGACTGGATTTCCTACCTTGCATAATGATATGTTGTTGTTTCGTATCTTATTATTCCTGGGCTAACATTATCTTTCTATTGTTTTAGGAGCTCATTTAAATGTATGTTGTAGAGAGTTGGAGAAAGACTGCGTCCTTGTCTAACTCTTTGATTGGTTTCAATTTGTTCTATTCACGTTCACTACTATCTAAGTTTCCTTAACATTTCAATTACTAGGGAAGTTCGTATACTAAACTGTATTGGCAGGCCTGAGGTTTGGAGAAACGTTTCTAACAAATTTCTCTCCTGCCAACTGCAGTTTATTCGTGTCAGGTTTTAATTGTAGAAGGATTAAAGCGTTTGGCATGGCCGAATGACCGTGCCCAATCTCAATTTGCCGCCGTCCATTCACGAGATTTGAGTCAAATTCTTCTCGTGCTTCATTAGAGTCGGAGCACACATAGCCGAGTTTGAAGAGCATCTGTTAATATCCTGTGGAACGGGAACGTTTGCTGAAATAAGGTAATATCTCGGCGAGTGTAGAAAAAGGCAAACAAGTCTGGAGAGACGGAAAAATTTACCAACGAGATTTCTGTCCATGAAAGGGAAACATCGCTTCATGGGCCAGGAAACACACAACCATTTCCCTCCATTACAGAACGATGAAAAAAATGCTCGGCACGATTTCAGCAATGGCACAGGAAATAAGGTTTTGCGGTCCGAGGTATTTTTCAGGTAATTTCTACTTGGATAAGTTGTCAGTCACACATGTAGGCACGCTGCTTGTGATAAAACATATCTTGTTGGTGTTATACCTTTAATTTCTTACACATTTCATCTCCATTACCAACATATTTTGACGCTCCTGTCATCCGAAATATTATACCATATGTTTTGAAAGATGTATTGAAGAACAAAACTTATAAATGATTATTTATATTTACTGGGTACGTCCAGAAATTAGGCTCTCTTTTTGTAATAAAATTAAATTGCGTACAGATACAGAGAAATTATTTGTTGCAGAACTACTTTTCCACATAATTGTCGAAATTTTGCAGGCATTTGTCATAGCGAGGCACAAGTTTTTGTATACCTTCTTCATAGAGTTTGCCGCCTGTGTCTTCAACCAGTTGGAAACGTTTTCTTTCAGGTCTTCGTCATTGTTGAAGTGTTGACCGCCATGGACAGATTGAGGTGTAAAAACAGATGAAATTCGCTAGGGACGAGGTCAGGGCTGTACGGGGGGGGGGTCAAACACGTCCTAGCTAAATCCCAATAGGATGTTTTTCGTCGCATTTGCAGTGTTTGGTCGTGCGTTGTCATGAAGAAACACAACCCCTTTTGACATCGCAAATTTGCCGATCAATTCCTAGCATTCAGAAAACGAATCATAGATCTGAATCACGAATCACGGTATTTTTAATCAACAACGACATTGTAAACAAGCACAACAAAGCGTACGTGGCTGACAGCGATCTCACAATGGCGCACGTTTCTTCTCCTTGATACAGAGCGCCTACCGCGGATGTGCAGAACTGCGATCGCAGTGCTGCAGCGGAGATAATTTGAAACAGAACTTACTTTCTGGATGCCCCTTGTATATCGTTGTAATCGTCTCTTTCAGCTCTATCGTATGACATGTTTCTATCCTCTGTTTTTTTTTTCCGTTTAACTCCAATGGTCATATCGGCGGCCGTTCTCCTTTGGAACATATCGAAGTTGTTAACGCGTAATCGTTGGGTTTTAATCATTAGATCACGCACACATTCACACTCTCATTCATACTTCCATACTATGGGGAAGATGAGGAATTACGTTGGTTGGAGAAAATCCCCATCGTCAGCCGGTAATCGAACCCGGAACCCCTAGCACGGCAGTAAAATATGTACTAATAAGTAAAATATGTGTATAAATATACAGACATTAGTTAAATATGCACTATACAACTTCCGTCAACCTCCTTAATATGTGAAATAAATGTATTATTTACATTCATACGTTTAACTATCCAGAAATAAAACATACAAAAATGCAAAAATCCTAGCCTTAGTCATGACGATCTTCAGGTGCTATGGATTGCCGATAATTCATCACAGTAACTTATTTAAAATACCTATGAGGGACAGAAGCACACTAAATTTAAAAACACTGTTATCAACTTGAGCCCGCCGTGGAAACTGTTCTGAAAGCTCCGAGATTGCAAGAAAAATGTAATGGGGTCGAGATTATGTAGACGCTTTTGTTTACTAGAGGGGAAACAGTCTCTTTGAAATAAACTGTACAAGAAACAAGATCTATGTAAGCTACTCTGACAGATCTGTTTTCGAAACCTGCCGTCGTCAGGATAATGAGCAGCGCGGTCCTTTTGAATCCTTAGAACAGTAATGGTAATGAATCCTTTAATCACTCAACAAGCCCGGATCCTTTGAGAAAGGCGACACGGTTTACTATGTCATTTAAGTGGAATGTTCCAACTTGCCCTTAAGGGGGGCAATCTGAGTAAGGGTAGTCCTAGAAGATGAAGCGAAGAATTTCACCAGCAACCTAGCAGCCTTTGTCCAACTTGTATTCACAGAGAAACAAGCACTGCAGGGGATCTCGCTATGTTAAATTTGTGAATTTCATTGTAGACAAATGAAATGCTACCCACTTATATATTCCGTATCAACAAGCGTAGTATTTTAGAGAAATGCGTGTTGTATCCAGAATTATAGCCCGGTGTAGCGTATTAAGTAGTTATACCTGTTTTACATTGCAAAAATATTAAATGTATTCGTTTAAGATGTAATTTTCTTTTTCTTTTAAAGTATAAGAAACAAACTCCATGCAAATGCATACTGTATATCTGGCAGCTTCCATTCAACTCACTACACTCTTTGTTTTACTTGTGCCCTCCCCATCCTTTCCATCTGATGCACTTCTGCGGTTTAAAGTGGCATCATTAGGTTTTGAGGCTTTGATGGCTGGTCAGACCATTACGTTAGCGCTCTAAGGATCACAAAAATTTAAACGCTTTGTCTGTGATGCCTGTATAAGTTATGGAAGGCAGTTTAGGAGTTAGAGGAAGGCCGGCATATGTAGCAAAACAATTTAGGAAAAAAAGTTAACAATTACTAGGCTTCAGAAGGTTAACTTCCATTCCACTGTTTATAACTAAGCGAAGAAGCCGGCCCTCGTAGCCATGGTCGTTAGAACGTATGTCTCTAGCGTTCCACCGCGTAGAGGGTCGCGGGATCGAGTCCCGCCCTGGGCATGGGTGTTTATGTGTATAGTGTATGTGTGTGAAACTACAGAAAACAGATAGGCAATTAAACGGAAACAATAAAAAAACGATTAAATAAGGAAAAGAAATATATATATTAAAAAAAGAGAGGCGCTTGTCTCTTAATAAGTTTATGAATGGTGGGCAGTGCTCAGGCAGTGGGAGGTGGCAGTGGAAACTTCTGCATCGAAGTGTAACCCTGTTCTAATGAAAGTGCAATGAAACAGCTACCGTGTCCGAAGTCTAACAATTACCACTTTATTTTATTGTAATTAGAAAGTTTAAAAATGCAATTGCTTAGATTATTACTTTTACACTAAAATGTCAATGTTCCAGAACTTAATAATTAAGAAAAATTAAGAAAAAGTTATCAAAAGTGTATGCTAATTTGAAAACTATATATATAATATCGGTAACAGGAAAACGATTTTAATAGTAGCTGGTTACGAGCTTCTTAAGCCATTCCTGCTCCATAATGAGGTCTATCATCAACTTCATCATAATGTTCTCTTTCATTCTGCTTGTTTCTTACCTTCTATCAATTTTACAAAAGGGAGATAAAATAAAAATAATGGATAGGAGAAGGGTCATATCAGTGCGACACATGCTTTTAGGACCAATAAATGCCAGCTGATACAAAACAATAAACAATCTATTCCTACAGAAGTTTATTCTATAGTGCGATCCAAATAAACCTGAACCATGTCATTAGCCCATAACTTTTGAACCAATAATAGGACACACCTGTAACTTTGGGAAAATATAATACACAACTGGGAGAGTACATTATACTATTTACATCTCAGATAAGACGCTGGAAGTGTCCTCCACCAGTATCTATACATGTTTACACTCGTCTCACCATATTCTCTGAAGTTTTAGGGGGGATGATATCGAATTGAGAGAAGGTTATTTCCAGCAAGATGAAGCAACGTGCCATACATCTAATGACACCATGGAACTTGTATCCAGTTTCTTAGGTAATCGAATAATCTCATAAGGTCTGTGGTCCCCCAAATTCCCTGACCTAACCTCACCGGATTTTTTCTTGTGGGGGTAACTAAAATCTAGATTATACAAGAATAGGCCACGGAAAATTGATGTTCTCATGGAATCCATTCGAACCGAAATAAGTAACATTGGCGAGGATACTCTCCGTAAAACTTCAGAGAATATGGTTTGATGAGTGCAAACATGTATAGATGCTGGTGGAGGACACTTCCAACATTTTCTCTGAGATGTAAATAGTATAATGTAATCTCCCAATTGTGTATTATATTCTCCCAAAGTCGCATGTGTGTCCTGTCATTGGTTAAAATGTTATGGCCTATTGAAGTGTTCCAGGTTTATATGGATCCAACTGTACTTCATGTTAATATGCAGATAAGCATACATTCCTAGAGAAATGGTTTCATTACATATATACTTTTAGATACAATGGGAACACAGAAGGCTTAGTCAACTCGTTCAAGAGCCTGTCCTTATTAATGACTATGAAATGCCAAGCATGTGCAGGAGGATTTAAAAAATAGGAAATAATGACTTCCCATTTGAAAAAAGTAAATGTTGGAGAACTCAAAGTAATTAAAACAAATACCTCGTAAATTAACTTCACGCAAATATATTTACGTAAATTATATGTTTTAACGATACCTAATTTTTTGTACTAAGATGTTATAACTTACACTTCACTAGTTATGTAAAAGTCTTTCAAGTGAAGAGGACTGAGGACATTCTATTCTTGAGAAATTTCAAGATAAACCTTTCATTTTTCATGAAATGTGTGGTATTTTAATTTTTGAGATACTCAAAATTGTCAAACATTGGGTCCACATAAAGGGAGTCTGAGGTAGGGGAATTGTCTTAAACATTTTCTTTTCCCCTTAGACGACATTGAACTGAAATACCAAGTTTGGTATTAACCGCTATTTTGAGTTACACTATTCACACAAACAGACTTTCCTCTACAAAAAAAAAAAAACCCTAGATTCAGGTGCGAGTATTTTAGGAGAATCGAATTAGGTATTGAATTTGTTGGCGAAAGGCAATACTTTCCCCTCCTACCCGAAAGCCGAAGCTCCAGGGCTCTTTCCATAGGGCAATATCTGGAGTCTAAAAAGCCCCTCCATCTACTCGAAAATCAAGACTGGTGGAGTACGCCACTTACGCGTCAACCCCGCTGGGAAGTCTAACGAAAACCTCGGTGGAGCCGCTTGGTGATCTAGCATACCTTCTACTACCCCTGCAGGATAGTACCCGGGACTTATTAGGCAACCCTCTACCCCCTCCGGGCGGCCGTAGCCTGGCCGGAGATACCCAATTTCCCATGGGTGCCACGAACACACTGCCCCCTGGAGTCCAACCCAATCCGAACAACTCCCAATCAGGGAGGGGCTCGTCATTTTCGGCTAGAGGTTCCTCTAGTAACGTCAGAGGTACCACGAGTGCTACGGGTCCGCAGCGCCCGCACCTTGGCAGCTGAAAGGGACGAATCCCTCCCCCTACCTAATGGTACATGAGATGAAGATGGAGCACCGGTGGAATGAGATGGTGGGGGAAACCGGAGGTCCCGGAGAAATCCCGCCCCAGCACCGTGTTGTCCACTACAAATCTCACTTTGCGGTCGCCTGGGATCGAATCCGGGCCGCCTTGGTGAACGCCAAGCGGTCTATCCACTTAGCCACGGCGCGGCCGTCTATAAATGAGAAGCAAACGTAAGACCTAAAACAATTTGTGCCATTCTTAACAAAATATGAAATCATTCACAGCTTCTACGATGACATATACAATTGACCAACATGTGTCAAAGAATGAACCTTGTGTAGAATATAATGCCAAAGAGTTATTTTTGGCACAATTTGTTTCATTTTTGTCCTTGTCAGCTACATAGTGGGGGTTAAGTAATAATTTATGCATATATATTACAAAATATTGAGAGACCCCACATGTTCACTGAATAAATGTTAACATAACTTCAAGAAACTGGATGAAGAATATCTACAGTGCAATGGCATGCTTGCCTTCTCATTCATTTCAACGAAAAATGTGGATAAAGACTGACTTTAAGCATAATTTTAATAACTGGAATGTTATTGCATCTCCTGAAAAATTCAGTTTTGTTGGTCAGGTGGAGTTTCTCAATATTCCGATTCAATTATTTTTTCAGTCCCACTTTTAGGTAGCATTAGTAAATATTTTGTTCAAAGACGATTATTCATATAGTGTCTCGTCATCTCACAGCTGGCAGTTTAATTTGAATCACACGAACGAAATTATAATTTATATAGTATGTTGCAGTTCGTGGGTAGTATTTGTGTCATAGATGCCTCATGAATAAATAGAATTTAATCAATAGTTTTAGGCCATAGTGGTCATTATCTGAATACCCTTTTAAGCCTTCATTTATTTTGTATTTCTGTAATATATATTCAGTGCCACATAATACAAAAGGGTAAGCAACTTGAGGCGGTCCTTGCCCGTTAGGTACCTCGTTGAGCCCTCCCGGTACTCAACACCTCTTATGAGAAGATATGTGATGGGTGAGGATTACGAATGGGAGGTTTACAACAGGTCGGGGTTTTTCTCAGGGTATATCTGCATGAATTATCTCTTTTGAGTTTCAGGGAGTGGGTGCGTCCGGACAGGGTATGGGTATTATCATATAGAAGACACCACGCCCGTTGAATGTCAAGTTTATTGATAAAAGTAGTCCTCTCCACTCGTCACCGTTATCTTGATGTTATGTATGTATCTGTGTACGCATCGTTTGTGAACGTCGACGACATTACTCCGTCCATCCGCGAACACGGACTTCGATGAATTTTCAGTACTTGTGGCCCCCTTCACTCGCCGAAACAGAGTGTTTTTTCTAGCAAACATCAAACGTCGCCAAAGCACAAATTTCCCCTTCCTTTCGCCGAACTTTGGACACTTTAGGGGTCATGTGACCTGTTACTTATTCCTGATAGGTTGTGTTTCATCCCTACCTTAAATCTAAAAGCAATTTCTAGTGTCTGAAACGTGTATTCTATGCAATTTTCACTTTCTCACAGTCAAGCTAATTAATGCATAAGCATGTTTGAAAAATGTGTATCTTAAACCCCGGTGCCTATTCTATCATCACGTACCAAGTGCAGGCCAAGACATGGCTGGCGCCTAGGCTCTAGCCTGAACAATGCCACCTTTGTCGGCAAGAAACTCAAAGAAAGTACCTGTGAGGAAAGCTGTTCATTCACCTCGCTATTTGGATTCTCGTGCTTTCGATAACATATACATACATATATATACATACATACATATATATATATCGGGATTGCCTATTTAGTATCTGCACTTGTATATATAATCATTTTCCTCTATATTTATTATAACTTTGTTTAATTCATATTGTGGTATCTATCCGCCCTTAATTATGCATGTAATAAGACTTTCGGGGTTATTATGACAATGTTATCCCTAACAGGGACGGTATCAAACTTCAATGATTATAGTAAAAGCACAAATAATGACATTCTCGCATTGTAATCGCTTCACTGATTACTAAAAGTAAAGGAATGACAGCATCCTCGCATTGTAACCCGTTCCTGCATTGTAACCACTTAAGTGATATTGCTTACAAGTATAAAAGTGGTACCACGTTCGCATTATAACTGCGTTACCAATCTCTCGTTTGTTTTGTAATTTCTCTTAAGTAAGTTAAGTGAGCTTTCAAACTTATTCCTCGTCAATCTCAATTTAGTTATGAAAAACTAGGAGCACTAATGATATTGCTGAAGCTAGTCTTTGACTACAGCTGCAGCATCCTTCCACTCCTTAAGATGCAAATGGTTTTCCTTGCCTCTTCTAATTTGAGAAGGCAGACGAAATTGATGATGGAAGGATGTGCGTCTAAAATGATAATTTATCAGAAGACTGCAAGTTTCTCCTCACTTGTTGATGGCGCCACCTTTTGCCAAAGTTGAACAAGGAGATAAATACCACGCCAAGTTGTATGATAGAAACGAGTTCCGTAGTTCTACATGTAATTTGCGTTTCGCGGTTGACAGCGCATCTCAAAGCGCCCTTTGTGTGCTGAGCCGCCCCAGTTTCACTTCATTACACTGCCAAGGAACATCCCCACCTCCAGCTGATTAGGTGCCCCACAATTCCGAGTCTTTGTTCCACGTGACCCCGTCTGCAAGTACACGATTGGTTTGTTGCAGGCTCTGCAGAGATATCAGTATCGTCGTCGAGGAACCTCTGCAAACAGCGTTGTCTAACCTAAACTCGTATATCATTAGGGATAGGTTACTTCCTCTACCAAGAAGGAAACATTGCTCTTCAGTTGCACCCGCAAGGCACTCCCTCTTCCTCTCTCTCTCTCTTGCTCTCTCTCTCTCACAGAGAGAAAGAGATTCGCAAGAAACACTTTCTCTTATTTACATGTTAATCGATGAGCATTTGCATTAATTGTATATTAACTTTTACTTATACGAAAATAGAGAAGCATACTAAAGCGATATAATATATATAATAAGCTCGAGGGCATCTACCAGGGCAATCCACAATCCACACAGAGTGAAGACTGACCCCCCCCCCCCCTCTAAAGACCAGTGAGTTACCGAGCTGTTCCAAAAGGGCGCTCGCCACCTTCGTTGGGCTTTCCATAGGGCAAGATCTAGAGACTGACAAGGCCCCCATCTGGTCCTGTGGACTCAAGACGGAATGGAAGTGGATACGCCACTTACGCGCGCCAACCCCGTAGGAGAAAGGTGCCGATCAACCTCGGTAGGGTCGCCTGGTGATCTAGCACACCTTCTACTAGCTATGCAGGCTAGTACGCGGGAATATATGGCTTCCCTCAACCCCATCAGGAGAAGTACCCGATCACCCATGGGTATCGGGAACCACTGCCCCCTCAAGTCCAATCCAATCCGAACAACTCCCATTCAGGGAGGGGCTCGAATGTTTCGGCCCGAGATTCCTCTATTAACTCAGAGTTACCACGAGTGCTAGGGGTCCGCAGCGCCCGCACCACGGCAGCTGAAGGGGACGGATCGCCTCCCCTACCGGGACACTAAAGCAACAGTCAAACATTTTAAGAGCTGTCGCTGCATTAAGATTTTGAAGTTCATGCTTGTTAATAAACATTAGAAATAAAAGCAAATAATGGTGTACCATTTGAGAAAAGTGTAGGCTTTGAAAAATTCAATGTTGTAAGTCGCCATTAAGGTAGTTGTCTCAGGTATTTATGAGAACTCCTAGAGGTTTACCAGGAAAAACACGAGTCAGTTGGAGAATTTGTCATGTCGGCATGTTGGCCATAGTAGCTCAAATGGTTAGAGCGGCTGGACGGACACCACAAGATCCGTGGTTCAAATCCCGGCTATGGCATTGAATTTTTTAGTCTGGCTCTACCCTTTCATAGTGCGTCCTACAAACGGATAGTGTGAAAGAACAACTAATTTCCATTAATTGTACCTAATAGGGGCCCGAACTATAAAGCCCGGGCCTTAAAGTACTTACATGTCATAAGTCGCCATTAAGGTAGTTGTCTCATGTGTTTATGAGAACTCCTAAGTGGTTTACCGGGAAAAACACGAGTCATTTGGAGAATTTAATGTCATGTCGGCACGTTGGCCATAGAAGCTCAAATGGTTAGAGCGGCTGGACTGACGCCAGAAGATCCGTGGTTCAAATCCCGGCTATGGCATTGAATTTTTCAGTCTGGCTCTACCCTTTCATAGTGCGTCCTACAAACGGCTAGTATGAAAGAACAACTAATTTCCATTAATTGTACCTAATAGTGGTCCGAACTATAAATCCCGGGCCTTAAAGTACTTACAACATAGTAAGTCGCCATTAAGGTAGTTGTCTCTTGTGTTTGAGAACTTCTAGTGGTTTACCGGGAAAAACACGAGTCATTTGGTGAATTTAATGTCATGTCGGCACGTTGGCCATAGTAGCTCAAGGGTTAGAGTGGCTGGACGAATACCAGAAGATCCGTGGTTCAAATCCCGGCTATGACATTGAATTTTTCAGTTTGACTCTATTTTTCCATACTTAGCCTACACACGGCCATTGTGAAAGAATAATTAATTTAAAAAGAATAGACAGAAGTTGTGAGCTTTAAGGTTTTTATATATTAATGTTATAGATTTACAGTAAGCTAATGCATATGTATATGACAAGTTATTCAGTATGACTTTTTCTGTATACTATTTCTATATCAGGACGACTTATAATGGGCTCCTAAACGCTATCAGCTATTTCATACTGTTCAACAATGCATTTATACAATGAAGGATTGAAACAACTGAAGTCGTTCCAAAGACAGTGACAACTATTACAAATACAAAGTAGCAATGTCTTTCAACATGCCGAAGCAATAGCAACTTAGTTAGCAAAATCTCTTTTAGTATTTACCTCCACTCTTACATCCGTTAAGTTTATTGATTTATTCAAAATTTTCTTCGATATCTGCTTTCCTTCGAATAACTCATTTGTGCAACGGGAATGTGTTGCAAATGGGATGATTAAAGATGTGATTTTGTTTCTCACCTTTTGTGAAGCTCTAGTAGTCTAATCCTGTAGGTTCCTCGGCAGCATCCCTGGAGCTAGAGATCTTACCTCTGGTCGTGGTTGCGGAGTGAGGACAAATTATTACTGTTAGAATGAACAAATACTTCTTTTTTTAAAGTTGAATATTTAATTCTTCGGAAAATGTACCAAGGTTTGATACAAATTTAAATGGTGTGGAATGCTGTCCTTTTAACAAACTGTGATTGATGTATAGATGAAATATTCCTGTTTTACACTCACACATTAATGCATCTTAAATTCACACACATAATCGTTTCTGTACACGCTTGGCTATGGAGTTTTGATGCAGAAAGCTAATATTAGTTAATCTCGTGCTCCCCTCTCTCTACGTTGCTGTAGCAACCAAATAACTTATCTTTTAGTGGTCCACGTCACCACATTACGTAATCACATTCTTAAAATTAACGACAATATTACATAACATTTCACTCACATTGCATCATCTCGTGACCAACCTTAATTTTACACTTTTATTCCTGTACAAATTAATCTTTTCATAATTCCAAATCAATTTTTAAAATTTAGAAACATGAAATATCCGCCTAATTTGGAACTTGAGAAATTTGCACGTTGCCATTTGTTCACTTAATTTTCCCTCTATGATTTTCACTCTGAATTGTTCTTTTCGCCATATGGCCGTAACTTTAATTTTCTCACTAGAAATTTACATACATTTTTTTATTATTTCGCTCAAACTGAATATTGGTTTTAGCAACTTCTCTTCCTTTGCTTCAAGTAGGATTTCATCATATGCGAACAAAATCGTTTCTTTTTTATTTTATTCCTACTCCTTTGGGTTTACTGGTACTTCTCCTCCCTTCAGTGACTTTATTCAGATACAAGTCGCATGGTTGTCTCAGGCTGTATTCACCTAGAGTTTTCGTCCCTTTTCCCTTAGGATTTTTATACTGTTATGCATACAATGCCATAACGGAACTGAACAAATTAAAGTATATATTGTATTCTTCTAATATTTGATATTATTTCTTTCGATCAACACTTATCACAGGTCTTTATATAGTCCTAAAGCAACAGACTGGGTTTTAATAATAAGACATCTCCATCAGACCTAGACTGGCTAACCTAACCGTCGGCCTCACGCCCAAAGCAGAAGCTAATGATCGCCCAACTAATACGGGAATATGGTGTCCGTATTCATCGTACTTCCAGCCCGAATCTTGGTTTTTGTGACCTACGTAATTCCTCAAATTTTCCACTGATTCTATACAGGAGTTCTGTTTTGGGGCTCGAATCCAAACGCATTCTGTGTTCGGAGGCAGAACTTTACCCTCTAGCGGAGGATACTGTGACTTTGTGGGTTCGTGCAATTAAAAGTCCAGGTTGCAGAAATTCAAACGTTTCTTTATTTGCGTAGTAATACACTTCGTACACCAGCAGAATTACGTCACATACACAATTACAATCTTCCAGTTCGTCTGCCGCAGGTCCACACTGCACTCACTATCTTGGCTACTTGCCGTAAACTCAGCCCTCCAAGAGCCAAGAGGCAAGAGCAGGTGCAAGTCGCCCGGGTTCTCCCGGGCGGAGGGTTACACGCCACGATACCTATCCGCTGTGCGGATTTACCCGTGCGGTATGATAGATAAATGTTTATGCGCAAGCTTGCGTGTCGTTTAGTAAGACGGCGCAGTTGGCCTCTACTGATGCTTCTGGTACCGGGATATTCCCCCTTAGGAGAGGGACAGTGCCCGTTCCACCTTGCTTTGTGCGGTCGCTAGTGATCCGTCAAGCAGAGGGGGAACCAGTAGCGAGAGACCAGAAGGGAATTGGTTTTGGGTTGAGTAAGACCAGGTCGTGCGCGCGCCCCAGGGCACGACTGCAGGTGTTAACCTTCAAGCCGCAGCAAGGCGCGTATTGACCAATTAGTCCATTGCATCATTATGTACACCAATTGCAAGTATCTAGAAGTTTCCCGACTATTCACGAAGCATCACGGTGTTTCACGATGGAGCCAGAATGGTCTCGATCATCTTCGTATTTTTTCCCTCTCTGCCACTCCCTCAGCGGGCGACAAACAGCCACGTGAGTAGGCGTGGCTTAAACGCTATCTGTCTCTTTCTCTTCCTGTCATCTGGCTTTGGCTAGTCTTAAATGATGTCTCGCGACAATACTTTTATCTTTATATTCTGGAAGAAAGAATCACTTATATTACTTTTATAATATTTATGAACAGTTTTATCGTTAATATTCATACCTTTCTCTAAATGTTAGCCTCAAACATGTAAGATAGAAGAAATAAAGATTAAGAAAAAAACCTGATTTGTCTCTCACTTCACTCGCATATATTTGCCACCTAAGTTCTGCTACCAAACGATAGGTCATTACATGGAAACTATTTTCGAAACCAGGGTCAGAATACCGAGCATTACAGCTAACGCTTCTAAAGCGACGCAACATTTGAGTTTGACTGTCATGACCTACCTTGTTCACGTCCCAAATTACAACGTACTGCCTTTCTCAAGGTACAGAGAGCACTTCCAGGGCTATCGGGGCCTTTGAGATGGCACGAAAATATAGTACACGCGAAAAAGCAGTTTACTGCACTGCAGGAATACACAGATACCCAGCTGTATGAGGTCATATCAGATAATATGCATATCTTTGCATCTTTTGGATCCCCCACTCCTCTGGAGGAATTCAACTCCTTCCGTGCGAAATTGGACAAAATTAACACGTCTTTTTAATGAGTTCATTCACGCTCTGGTATTATTGGGGCTTAAAAACCGTATAAACAGGCTATGTAAAGCTTTAAAAAGGTTCGTAAGCTGTTACCACATCTTTAAAATGAGTTTTTATTTGGTCCTATATCATAAGGCGATAAATGAATAAACGGTGAATATGTAGGCGCTTTCTTGAAATTTGCATGTTTCGCACTGCAATTACTTTCACAGAATCCCAATAGCACAATATTCAAAGACTTTTCGGCAACTTAAATGGGACTAGTAATTGAAAAATTGGGAGGAAATGGGTGTAGCTGTTTTTGATAATTCTTTCACCAATTCATTCTGGCGGACATCTATCAGTTGCCTTCTAATTTCATTTAATTTGCTAAAATACGAACATATAAGAATATATTTTCAAAAAAGCCTGGACTTTGAGGTGCAGGATATCATGGAGTAGCCAAAATACCTGTTTTTTACCCCACAGAATATAAATAAGTGGGTAGAGATAGACTGAAAAATTCAATGGCATAGACGGGATTCCAACCTCGGATCTCCCGGTCTCGTTTTTTAACCATTGAGCTACCACGCCAACATACCAATATGGCATTAAATTCTCCAACTGACTTGTATTTTTTCCGGTAAACCACCAAGAGATCTGATACACACATGAGACAGCTAACACAATGGTTAGTACAACAGGACGCAGACCGGAAGAGCCCTGGTTTAAATCCTGGCTAAGGCATTGAATTTTTAGTCTGACTATACCTATCCAAAACTTATCCTACATACGGCTAATGTGGGAGAACAACTAGTTTCCATAAATTCCAACCTTTCTTTCAGTTACAGTATCTTGTTATATTTGAATCGTCACGATATGTTGTAAGTACTTCTTTTGTGATTTGAAGATCATTTCTAAGCAAAAATAAGAGCACTGTTCAATAAAGAATGATCATAATTTTTACGGTCATAATTTTTCGTACTGAAATTCAATCTTATTATAGTCTGTTAGCTTAATGTGCAACAAACACGCCGTAGTAGTTTCATTGTTGGTACTCCTGGTTCCCGCCTGTGAGAACCAGGCAAATTCAGAGATGTTTAGTATCGCATACAGTTGCAATGGCGGTAACATACAGTTAAAGTTGATGTTAGAGGATGATCCGGAGTTTCTTTCAAACGTAATCACTGCTGATGAAACTTGTCTACATCATTTTGATCCTGAGAGCAAACAGCAAAGCTCAGTGTGTAAATATCCTTCATCACCAACCTGCAAAAAAGCAAAAGTGGTTGCTTCTGCTGGGAAAGTTATGGTCATCTCATTCTTTGAAATTGTGACTTTGTGGGTTCGTAGAATTAAAAGGCCGAGTTGCAGAAATTAAAAATCTCTTATTTACGTAGAAATACTCTTAAGATTACAGCAGCATTACGTTACATACACCATCAGTCTAGCAAGGTCGATGACAATAACAGTGACAGCCTTAGCTCTCGTTACAACAACACAGCTGTCTCTCATTTCACAACACTGTTTCACAGCTAACTCTTTGCGAGCCGTCACGTCCTTAAATACCTATTTCGTAAATTCGAGATATTTCTGGACCAAACAGGAATCGAATGTTCTATCGCCTTCCAGAAGCGTAACCCTATCTGTGCCGGCAGGTCTTTTATCTCGCGCTATTATTATTTCTTCCGGCATACTCCTTATCTCCAGGCTTTTTGTGTACACAAGCCTCGTTATCGCGTTCGGGTTCGCGACTCTACTCATGGAATGGTTTATCAGCTTGTCGTACCTGCACACACATCAGCAACTGGACAATACTACAGGGATATCCTGAAAACATTGCAAGTTTATATCAGGCGCAAAAGTCCACATTTCCATGAAGCAGGCTGGATGCTGCACCACGATAATGCGCGGCCGCATATTGCCAATGTTGCTGAATAACTTGCAAAAAAAACGTGAAGTGCATCCCTCACCCTCCCTATAGTCTGGATTTAGCCCCATGTGACACTTTTTTCTATTCCCTAAGTTGAAGAAACGCCTTCGTGGGAGGCATTATCCATCATCAGAAGCAATGGTGAAGGCTGCGGCGTCGATTTTGAAGGATCTCTCAAAAAATAGTTTCCAGCATGTCTTTGAAGACTGGCAGAAACGCTGGGACAAGTGCATCACATTCAGGGGAGACTATTTTGAGAGGTACTATCAAAATTATGAGGATGAGTAAAGGTACGTTATCAAAAAAAATATTGTGATCATTCTTTATTGAACAGTCCTCATACTTGTGAATAACATAACGTGAAGAATACTGCAATACAAATACTGAAATAATTAATATATGAAAATATACATAAATGGAACTAGGTGCTTGTGTATTACTGCATAGGTTTGCTTTTGCTAATATTTATTATCGATATAGAAAGTTTACCAAATGTTTAAGGTTTACATCCAGTTTATTTTCGTTAAGTAGGTGGAAATGGAATTGATTTTGTGCGCCATAATGTTGCCATGCTGGTAATCAGTATTTTGCCGTTTAATTTAGAAACAATGGTGGCTTAATTAAGTGCATAAGAAGAGGATGATGACGTCTTCACATGCGCCGAGCTGAAAGTAATTACAAGCCGGTCGGAGAAGGGGCTGATAAAGTGGAAGGAATGTCAAAGAAAATGAGATGGAAGCGTTTGCTGCAGGTCAGGGTTAACACTGCTTGCCTTATCTCTGGAATGAAAAATTAGTTAACGCCTAAAGCCGGAATTTCGTAGGAACAAATTCATTTATAGTGCACGCACTTCCCCAATCTTTTACATGTATCCTCATTTAAAATTATATGAGAATTTTATTATCTTTTTTAAATTCTCCCTTCCTCACCAGTGTTTGTTAGGAACCGCTCGTGTTCCCTCAGAGCGAGGGAGCTGAAGCATTTGACCTGAGATACCAGGGTTGACGGGGGGGGGGGGGGGCTAACGCCTGGGATGGTGAAGAGATGAATCATGGAGCAATTTCTGGAATGAAGCTGGGGAAAACCGGAGGACCCGGAGAAAACCCACCCGAGCGCCATGTTGTCCATTACAAATCCCACTTTGCGTTCGCCTGAGTTCGATCCCAGGCCGCCTAGCTGAGGGCCAAGCGATCTAACCACTCAGCCATGGCGCGGCCAATTTTATTATATTTTCTCTCAAAATATACCTCTTAAGATTTAAGAGTTAATTACTGGGAATTGTAACTACAAGTCATCCTCTCTCATTTTCTTTATATTAGACTTGTAACAGTTGTTTTGATTTCTATTTAAAAAGGGTTTGAAAAATTTATAAATTTATAAAAGAGAAGCAAACAAAATTTTGTAAAAATAAATGTAATTTTGTGATTGGCCGTAGTAATTATTGTATTACGTAATGTAGTGACGTAGTAGTAAATCGGCCAATCACATAAAAGTAATATATGGATGGCGATAGTAACGAAGGATTAAATAATCTTGATTTATAAACCGAAAGAAAATTCGTCTTTATTTCCGTAACGCTGAAGAGATCGGAACCTTTTTAAATTGACCGAAAATAATTTGTGTTAGTTCAATTTGAAGTATTAGATTGATTCCGATCATAGTATAAAGTTCTGTGATAAAATTGTAATGGATTTAGTGTTAAAAGAAATGAACAAAAGATTGATTTCTTATAGAAATTCAAATTAAAAATCTTAATGATTTCTTCACTCGTTACCATCCTTGTAACTTACAGTTTTCATTTCTCGTAAGTAAGAATATAACAAAAGAATATTAACAGCTAGCTGAAGCATAACTCAGGATTTTCCTGATAATTTCGGGGAACATCTTCTTTATCAAGTCATAATATTTTGGACGAAGGTAAGATCGACGAAGTAAGACCAACGACGGGAAACGAGACACCAGCACATATCTTGCTATATATGTTGCCGCAACTTTGGAGCATATAAACCCACAACAACGGAGGAATCCTGCTACAGGCTATACATAATGTCTTATGTTTCTTAATATAAAAAAAGGATATTCATTTTGTATTTTAAATTTTCTGGGAGTAGTCCTTGGAATCCCCTCCATTCTGGACGATGTTTTTATACCTGGTACATCATAAGAGAGAGATGATCTTATCTTACACAAAAAATTGTAAAAATCGTCAAATATTTTTGTGGGAACCATTTTTTATTATTTGATGGAATTTTCCAGTGCTTAATATGCTTCTTAGATTGGGATTCTGTCTAGAAAGAAATATTGTTTAATAAAATCATTTATAGAAATGTTTATTTTGTTTACATTCATAGCAGAGGAATAAATTTTTTAAAGAATAGTTTGCTTAAAAATTGGTAGAAGGTTATGCGAGTGTAATATACTTATTGTAATTCTGTAGAAAGCTAGGTTTACAGATAGACATCTAAGGTGTTATATGACAGCATTTTGAAGGTCCTACACAAACTGTATAAAAGCTTCATAGAGTTAAAGTGGATTTGTAGCACTTAATATCACTAAAATACATTGAAGTCAAGAATTTTTGGCAGTTCGACCTTTTCATAGATGAGGTGCCGTTCAAAGTGTTGTAGCTTTGTTGCAACATAATGGAAGAGCCATCAACATATGTGCAAAAAATACTGCAAGACAGAGTTCACTGAATGAGTATTACACTAGTCAACAGTGGTTTTGGTACAAAGTACATGTAAAACATACTTCTATATTGTAATGTGACATAAAATGTGAAATCAGAAAGGGTCCATCACGTCAGAATTAAAAATTATGGCCTGCAACTTATATAACATAGTTGAATTTACTGTATAGCTTTTAAGTGCTATGTGTTTGAAAGTAGTGTGATAAAAGATAATGCAGTGACCCTTTTTGTTCTTAGCTTTAAATGTAATATGTAAGAGAGGATTTTTATTGAGCCACAAATAGGAAGTTAATGAACGATAAGAGCTTCGAAAAAAAATTAAGTCAGAGCTTGTAGCCTGGCGTTTTTATGGATGTCGTTGAAGGCTTTCTAGGGAAAACAAGAGCAGAAAACAGTGACATATTATTAGGGACTCTTTTAGAGCATTATATACATCTTGGATGCAGAATGTCACTAAAAATGCACTTGCTTCATTTAGATTTCTTCCCTACCAATTTGGCAGTGGTTAGTGACGGACACATAGAAAGGTTCCATCAGGACATTTTGGAATAGAAAGCCCTTAAATGTTAGGTGAATACTGTTGATTTTTAAAGTGTGAAGGATATATATCTTACAGAAGGAAGCTGTCATAAAAAAGACTCAACCCTCCACCAGCAACATCATCGAGCAAATGAATGTTGTAATATTTCTTGTAAAAATGTACATTAGGCCCAGGTCACTAAAGTAAGATACTTCCATGACATTAAGTATGTTATATATTGCATAAATATACCTTAGACCACCCCTCTGTTTTTAGATATAGGAATTTAAAACCTCAATAACAAACAAATGGAGGGTGATGGCGAAAATCTAACTGCATTTTCAGAATCATGTAGCGGTACTTTCAATGCTGAAGATGTGGGACGGGATTATCCTCACCTCTACTCGTCCCACATTGCGTCTAGGTTTGCTGGTTGAACTCAGCCATCCGAGAAGAAAATGACGAGGCCACGGGTTGCTACGTTTTCTCGATCCGAGTCTTCTGCTCAGATCTGACACTCAGATGTAGCGATGCCTCTAGACGATCTCCGGCGCTGCTCCAGTCGGTGCATGAGAATTCGGTTTACTCAGACTCTCGAACGAGGGAATTAACCTTTTATCTTCTGAAGAAATAATTTCATTCTTTTTTCAAGATAATATCATTTAATTCTTTTAACTCAGAGTAATAAATTTACATAACACGACATCACGTAGATACACAATGAGCTTCAGCAGTGTAATTGAATTGTATTCACGCAGAGATTGTAAATAAAGTTTATAATCTCTTAAGGTTATAGAATATCATTTACATTTTTCCTACACGACGTTCCGACACAATTGTACGTCCGTTCACTTGAATAATTGTAAATGCAAAACACGTCTGTTCACTTCGCGGTCACCATCGAAAGACTCTTTCTTTCGTAGATCTTTCTCCAAGATTATTGAATTTTCCTCCGCTCTTTACCATCACTACCACTCAAACTCAATTCTTACTGGTCCACGTCACACACTACGCAATCTTATTCTTAAAACTACTTACAAAAAAAATCATTTACATGTAGCGTCATCTCATGACCTACTGACGTTTAACAATTTGTCTTGCTTATTCTAACATTCCATATTGTGACTTTGTGGATCCGTAGAATTAAAAGTCCGAGTTGCATATATTCCAAATGTTATTTATTTCCGTAGAAATACATTGTTCAATTCTCACGTACACAAACACAACACAATCTACCAAGGTCGATGACCAAACAGCGTTCTGATTACATCACTTTACATCAGCTCTCGTTACAACAACACTCTACAGCTGTTTACTCCTCTCTGTTTACGACTCCCTGTGTTTACTACTGTTCACGACTGACTCTTGGCGAGTCCTCCCCTTCTTAAATACCTCATTGACAAATTAGAGAGTCAAGATATTTCTGGAATAAACAAGACATTGAAAGTTCTATAAAACAATCAAGACGTCACCAGAATGTTCCAATTACCTCGCTTATCTGTGTCGGTAAGTCTTATCTCAGTGATTCACTATCCGACTGTTATCTTTATCTGCAGGCTCTTTGTGTACACGAGCCGCGCTTATCTCTCGGCACCGAACTTTCTGTGCTTTTCGCCGTGACAATATTGATTCCTAAACCACATATTTAAACATATTTAAATAGTGTTCAATTCTCGGGGCTAAAACCAAAACAACTGTTACAAACAACAGGTCCAAATTGGTTAGGTCGGCCATGTTTCAGCTGTGTACTTGTAAAAAAGAATTTTTTGTTCTGTTGACCAGTTTTATTAATATGCCAGTGTCATTAAACAAAGGTAGAAAAATAGGAAGTAAAAATCGCAATTGTCCATCTCTCATGGTTTGCGAACTACGAAAAAGTCATTCAGAATGACTTCAGAAGTTACTACCCCTCAAAAATTCAAAATACATGTGTGTTTGTCACAAAATCTCTTAAACATATGGTAATTAAAACAAATTTGTAGATCTTGTTTTTAAAACCTAAGTTTTCGAAACGGTCTTTTAAGTGGGTGTTTTTGGATGTAACATTTTCTTAAACATTTTTGTGTCGTTTCCGTGGAAGAATGCTGAACTTAATAAAGTTTGTTATTAATCGATCCTTATTTTACTGTCACCTAAATTTTGGCCTCTTGACGATGAAGTGATAGTATCTATAGAACAAAAAGATCTCGAGGACAATGCCGGTTCTCTTGAATCAGCACTTGATTTTGCTCTGGTGCAGTATTAACAAAATGGAGCACTTTGCACGTCTTTTAGCATGAATTTCATATGAAACAAACGATCTTAAAAAGAGTTAGCTGCTGGGTTAAGGCTAAATACTCTCATATTTTCCATCTTCATCCTTAAATCTTGTATTCAGAAGGTATTTATGGAATCGTTACCCAAATTGCGTTTCTGTTTGTGTTTCTATGGATCGTGTAATTATTTTAAGTCCGATTACTGTGTCATTTGTTATTAACATACTTGAGACAAAAGACTATAGAGTTGCACTCACGCGATTGTCATTTTTTCTGTGCTACGAGAACAAGGAACAGCATTTTAGGGGAGGAGGTTGGGTGATGGCGCTAGTTGCACTTAACAGCCGAGGGAGCGTCTTCGGGGAACCCATTAAAGCATTGAAGAAATCGTAGAACAGTACTGAGCCAGAAGTTGTTGTTTAATACAGTTTACACTTCGCCATCCAAGTTTTCATGAGCTCATAACAGCGATATCTTTAAAACACATGTTGTCGAGAGAGGTCGTTAAAGCATCGCTCGCGGCCACAGCTCTGAAGAAAACTCTCACATCCCGTCCTCGTGTGCTAAGATTTGGCGTTAGTCGTTTGTTTGTAGGGCAAACCATGGAGTGGTATAAACAAAATGCAACAGGATGAGTGTACTGACAGATGGAAAGGAAAGAGACTCGATATGCGTAATCCGAGTGCCTTTCTGTTTACGTTCTCTTTTTCTAATTACTATTATTATTTTAATCTTTGACGCTATACCTGTAAGAATTATCCATTAGAATTAGAGATTTGTGTCGTTCATTGCTCTCTCTAGGTTCCTTCAGCAGTGGGAGGGGTCTTCTAGCCCGAAAATGATAGGGATTTCTGCTCGTCTCCCCATGACCTCTAGCCTCCTGTAGATCCTTCACTTTGTTGCTTCCTCCTGGGGGTTGTCAGCCACAATATGTATAGATAGGTTTAACGTAGTGTAAAAAGTGTTCTCCTGTTTGTATAACTTCTACCTGTAAGCTTTCTCCCTCTGAAGAACTTCAGAACCGAGCGGGATGGGTCAGGCAGTTTCGTCTGTGGCCGGCATACGGGAAGCCCGGGTTCGATTCACGTGGTTGACCTATCTGACCCATGCTTTATCGACGGGTTTCCTGGTTCGCCTGGCGAATGTTGATTAGGTTAATTACATTACATAAGTTCCCCAAATTTATCAATTCACATCTCGCCTCTGGTGGCTCTTTCAGGGTAGAAGTATCGGCGAGAGTCCTGGCGCTGCATGGCAGGATGGTATCCTCTAAGTAAAACCTTCTCCTGCTGTGGACGGTCTCCGGGATTCGAGGCAGGTCCGATGAGGCCGTTTTCAAACCGCAGTCGGGTGAGCTGTCGGTTGTGCTGGCCTGCCTGGGAGTTTTCAACTGCTAACGTGTATGGACCCTGTCTCTACACTGTCGTAGCTCCTTGGGACTGACGCCCTCTGACTCCTCTCCCTTATCCTTCCTCCAGGATGCCCCACTTGAGGGTATAGATACAATAGATCCAGATTGGTCTCAGTGCCGAATCCCCTCCGTGCCGTAATCCAACCCAACTTCAAAAATTACTCATATCTGCATTCATTTAAAATTATTTTTCGCTACATTCTTACGATGCATTGGGATTAAATGTTTTTAAAATTAAGAATAAAATACAGCTGAAAGCAAAATAAGAGGAGTAGTCGGTTTTTGTTGTCTTAAATAAGTTTTCCAACATCATCTAACCAGCAGTGGATAAATTAGATACATTTTATTCAAAGGTGGTATAAAATTAAGGAAAAGATTTTTCTTCTTAATAAACATACTCCATAAAATTATATATAATTCTATTAAAGTAGTATTGTATGTCCTACAAGACAAATATTTTAGTTTGGTATGTTGAATACTCCATAAATTAGCAGATTTGACATTGGCATCATAGTACCTTTAAGCTCATTTTAGGAGGCTCTCCGTGTAAAGTTCCTTGAACTTGTGATACTGTTGATATCTGTAAGGATTTTTTAATGGTTTCTATGAATGAAAATAATGAAGATATATCTTCGATGAAGAAATAAGAGGTGCTAAAGAAGGGTAGCTCTTTTGAATTCATGCAGTGAGCTAGTCCACATGAAAATAATTTTGTTCTACTTTGGTCTTTGTTAACTTATAACTGTCTGTTCCACCAATCACATTTACTAGTGCTGCACTCTGTAGAATTCTCCATTCATCACGACTCCTAGCTATTCTGGGCCATTGTGGACCTGCAGTTTTCCTGAAGGAGTCCGCCCATCTGGTTGCTGGTCTGCACCTGACGTAACTGTAGGTAAGCGGAACCAAATACAACATTGCAGAATGCTATCCATATCAAATGGTGCCCGCATCGGTAGCGTAGATGGTAGCGTATCTGCCTTGCGTTCAAGAGGTCCCGAGTTCGAATCTCGGTCAGGGTGAGTTATCTGGATAAGGTATTTCCGGGGTTTTCCCTTGTCCTGATTGATGAATGTCGGGTAACTCTAAGCTTCATGGACCCCGGACTCATTTGAGCACCACTTCACGCATTTCATTCATCGTACGATATGACAACGTTGGAGGACGTAAACTGCAACAACAACAAAATCAAATTGATATTTATAAATTCAACTAAAATAATGATAATAATAATAATAGTAATAGTAATAATAAAAATAATAATAGTAATAAAAATAATAACAATAATAATAACTTTTAAATATAAATCATTACATATTGTAGTCTTATAAAAGTAAGATATTCACTTCAATTGCACACTACTTGTATTTGTCCACAAATCTTGTACTTTCCTAACATTTTATATGTTAAAGTAACGTTCATCAAGCAAGCCTTTCCTTCCTAGTTTGACGTCAGTAATTCCATTGAGGCTACAGCAGTTATTTTGTCCCTGCCCATCTGCAGCTTATGAAGAGCCTGTTAAATTGGGGTTGTACAGGTGCATTATTGATGTGCTATCGCTGAATTTTTAAAAGCTCTCTCTTTCATTCCTCTTTTCATCGCCAAGAAGCTGCTGTCTTGTTTACGACACAATGTGCCCCCCTCCCCTCCAACTTCCTCTATTGTGCGTCATTATAATAGATGTACTGATAAAACGACTCGAGCTGTCAACAAATCGCGAGGCGGGACGAGTATTTCTGTAAGCGCCTTTACAGTTCAATCTTCTTTTGCAGTGTAAAATCCTTCCTTAGGTAAATATATTATTAAAAAGTCCTTTATTTGCCTTCACAAAGTTTATGGAGGATCAACAGCCAGAGGCAGAGGCAGTGAAAATTGAGAGAAGGTAAACATGACGTCAACACAAGTATTCGTGATCTTATTACCACCTTGTCTTTGCTTTTTATTACCCTTATTTCCTTCCTTTCTCTGCTATGTGCTTCAGTTAAGTAGAGGAGGCATTAATTCACTCACAAACTGAATACGAATGACAGGATCTTTTAAACCTAGCATTATTAGAAAAAGAAGCTGTATTTGTGTGTGAACACATAAATAAAAATGAGAAGTCCGATACATTTGGTATTTTAGTTCACCAATGCGGCCAGGGTTCGATCCCAGGTGACCCTATGTGAGATTTGTGGGGGATAACTCAGTGCCAGGATAAGTTTTCTTCAGGATTCACGGTTTCCCCCGCTATCATTCCACAAATTGCTCTATTATTCTTTTCCTTTCATTCATTTTGCTCTCGTTCTGTCACCTGCTTCTCTCACTCTCTCATACCGGGCTGATCACCCATCCTGGGTTACCTAGATTCAGAGTTTTGTGCTCCTCAAGCCGACGAGGGAAAGGAAACCCCTAACACCACGACAGTGCTAAAACTAGAGAACTTAAAGTTTTTTCAGAGATGCTACACGAAAATCTTGAACAAAATTCCCCACACTGCATTTTATATGATCGTTGAAGGCCGGAGCCGTGTGCGTGTCCACGACAACCACCTCACACTTCCAATCGAAAAATTGGGAAACAATACTGTTTTGGCAGGAAGGTTTTTCGCTGGTTTTACTTCATTTTATTCATTTTTTCACATTTAAAAATGTTACTGAATAAGATCCAAATTTTAAATCATTTCAATTCTATTCTTTTTTCCAAAGCGAAACAAAACAGCCTCGTTATACTACACCTTGACCTTGCATCTGCATCCACTTGCAAGGCAGTGTTTTTTTTAAACATATTTTGGCCTTCAGGAAGAACCCATTTGGCCATCGGCGGGGAGGGAGAGGAGGAGGGGTACCTATTTTACCTAGTAGCGCGCTAATACACACAAAGTACGTATACATACACAACACATACACCCATGCCTGAGATGGGACACGAAGCCACTACCCTCTACGCGACGGAGGGCTAGAGAGGTACGCTCTAACGACCATGGCTACCAAGGTCCGCAAAGGCAGTGCTTCACTAGTTCGCAGAGTAATACGTTACGTTATTTTGGACCTTTCTACATTTGTTGGCCGTGCTGTACATCTGACGACATTCATACTCTTTTTCCGGCTAACTTGTATCTCATGCGAGCGGATATCCCTCCGGCTAACTTGTATCTCATGCGAGTGTATATCCCTCCGGCGTTTGGTGATCATTTTTTATTACATTTAACTTTCCCAAAATGGCTCTTAACAATTTTATTAAAATTCCATTACTTAAAATATTTATTGCTTTTTCATAAATATTTATGCTACACAATTGAATTATTTTCTCGAGTGAACCATTTCTGATATATTCCTTTTTATTAGTTTGAGTGTTCCAATACTTGCTCTTTTTTCGAATGAAGCTAATTTTTCCCTCTTTCTTTCACTTTTCTCCTAGTCACGTATAGAGAAAATTTTCAAAGCTATCACATAGTGACCTACTCTTAAAAAGTTCACTGTTGCTTAAATCTACTGTATATCTTTGACCTGAGTTTGCCTACAAGGAAGGATGCAATTAAAGCATTTCTACATAATGTTATCTCAATGAAGAACGCAAAAAGAAGGCCGTATAAATGGAATAAATCAGCTTCTTGCCTTTTTGGAGCTTCAATGGGCTTGAAAACATACCTCCTGTTAAACCCTGATAGGGAATTTTCAAGTGGAAATCCAAAACTTGCCTAAAAAGATTAGGTTTGACTGCGTCATCGTTTCTCAACTTTGGGACAAGCGTTTGATATGGAACACAGCTAAGCATGTGTGCTTAAGGAAAGTTTATTAGTGCATGCTTTTATTCATGCTTCGTAAACACGAACAGCTGTTCTCGTGGCGGGGATGTCGCGTGAGATTCGATGACAGATTTCAGAGCAACAAGTGTTTTCGGTAACATTGATCGTGAAAGAATTCCTGGCATTTCCACGAATCCCCAACACACGCCCAGTCTATACATCGGAACTGTTTACTTCTGCTCGTGTCGTGGGGGAGTTCATACATGGAAAGCAGCTTAAGTATCTGTAATTATGTTTAATTTTTTTAACTTTCCATGGTCATTATTGGCGTTTAACTTGGAACACACAGCAATACTGTTTATTTACTTACATTGTGTTTCTGGACTTAGTTTTGTTTTCTACATCCACTCTCTCATACTTCCAGACTCAAGGGAGGTAGTAAATAATCTTGACTATATAAATATTCCCACCCCCATGCCCAGGAATTGAATCCGAGATCTCTCTCACAGCCTGTCTTACAAATGTTGTCTCAATGGAGTTCATTTTAAACCATTAGAAGTAGAGATACTGTACTCAATATCTTGCATAACTGGCTTATGACAGGAGTACCAATAACCAATGATAGCAATGATGTATTCCAAGTTGTCGTGGCTTACAGAGAAAAGATGAAGTCATTTTTGATGTTCTTTATTCTAAACAAGAAAGACATAAGCGTGCCTATACGATATTGAATGCAGCATAATAAGATCTGTCAGTCTGGGTGGCTCAGTTGATTAGGCGCTGGCCTACTACTCCCGAGGTCGCAGCTTCAAACCAGGCCTAGACAATGCGTTTTATTTGTACTAATCACTGGGCAACAATGAAAATGTTTCGGGCTTAAAAATAGTGAATATACATGCATTTACATCTGTTGAATTCAAAAGTCACCATTAAAATGACAGATTATGTCTTATTTTGAAGATAAAGTGGCATTTCATTTTTTAGAGTGAATATTTTAAATTTGGGGGATTGTTTTGGTAGTTGGCACACCTGTCAAATAACAAAACACAGTCAGAGAGAAATTTTGGAAATTATGTGATGCAAAAGTTAAGGAAGGCATTTTTGTCGGACCACAAATAAGAGAACTTCCACATTTTATAGAGGAAAGGAAAGGAAGCTTATTGTTCATGGATTTAACCGTTTTTTTTTTCATTATTTCCGTTTATTTTATTATCTGTTTTAGATAGTTTCACACATTCACTATACACATAAACTTCCATGCCCTAGGCGGAACTCCAACCCGCGGCCTTCTACGCGGCGGAACGCTAGAAACATACGCTCTAACGACCATGGCTACGAGGGCCGGCAAATTCGCTCATCTGCCACGGTATGTGGGTGTGAAGTCGGTAGTATATTTGGTAATCCTAGGTCTGCCATATCTGTAGCGCCACTGCATTTAAATACGAGTACCAAAACTTACATAATTCAATTGTTCACTCTTCTGGTCCTTTCAAACTAGTCTTTAATTATAATGCTAGTTGTTATTTAATTACGACATATCTAGAGCAATTTAAATATATTTAAAAACCTTTCCACTTTTTAAAATTCATTTCTCTGAGTTTCTGCTGAAAATTTGAAGATTAGTTACAAATTGTATCGTGTAGAATACGTTTAAAGTATATTAAGAATTAGTAAATGACATTGGAAGTAAATACATCATATAATGCTGTATTTGGGCATCTAAATGATCACATCGTGAAGTGTTCAGCGGTTCTAAGAACAAAATTAAAGGCTTCCATTATTTTTGTAATTTTTTTAAATGATCAAATGTCAGCTATGAGTATTTTGTAGAAGAAACAAACCTTATTTAGCTACGTTACTTATTAGAGTTCGCTACTAAGGAAGAACAACTGACGACCATTTAATGTAGGAACAGTAGCTTGAAGAAATTCCTCAATGTTTCGAATTTGTTTGAAATTATTACAAAATTAAAGTGGTTATAGCTAACCTGTGAGATGTTTAACCCTCCACAATAAAAGGCGCCAATATCCCGAACGCATCTATTACCCTACGCTATGCCTACATTTAGCGTAGGACACTGCTTGCTTGGACTTAAATTAGTGATGCTGAAATAATTTTCCCTGTGGAATGAGTATGGCTTTATAAGCTATTGTAAGGCCTGTTACAGCATGGCTAGATGTGACAACGCTGTGTGGAACCCGCTTTATTGTTCTGCTACCAACACACAATGGAACTAAATGTTGTGCTGTGATGACGTCATGGGGCGCCATCCGGACGACAAACGCACCCTCATCCACTTTTATGGTAACAGAGGAGG
The DNA here is from genome assembly GCA_030765055.1 of Mantis religiosa. Classification (NCBI taxonomy): domain Eukaryota; kingdom Metazoa; phylum Arthropoda; class Insecta; order Mantodea; family Mantidae; genus Mantis; species Mantis religiosa. The sequence goes on along the minus strand of CM060947.1, from coordinate 15,142,065 downwards.
AAAAGCTCTGGGTTATATAACAGACGTCAAACTTCTCTCCCCCCCCCCCCCCCCACCGCGTTCTCTGCTTTCTGTGAGAGGCCTCTCTCTGCTAATAAAATAACGTCTTCAAGGAAACAGAACATATCTTACTTCGGTTTCTCTCACACAGCGAATGGTTTCCGTTATCCAAATTATTGCTGTGCAAATGTTAAGTGAAGTTTCCAAAACCTAAAGTATTTTACTCGAAGGTAGTTTTCAGGCTTGTAGGTTACGGTTTAGTTGAATTATCTGATGTTTCACACATAACTCCGTTGGGTATTTTCAGGGACGGTTTATTTATTCTATGTGGCACTAAAAAGTGTACGGATATCAATATTAGTTGTATCACAACTTCTAAAGCAATTGGAAATAATTCGTTACTACATTGCGTGTAAGTTCACTTATTTATGTTTAAGTAGTGAACGGGGTGAATAAATATTATAATTTTTAGAACATTTAAACGTAAGATGCAGTGAAACATATGATGGTTGCGGTAAAGGAGTCAGAGGTAAACAGTTGACACGTGTTTATGGGCGAAATGATTCAACAGGGCTGTATATGTACCTCCCAGAGGAACAGTAGTTTACTAGTTGTAAACCAGCCAGGAGTCAACTTATTTGAAGATGCCCAGCGTAGTTATGAGCCAAATGAGTGATTCATCAACTGACCACAACTACAAAGTCGGAAACTACCTTCTATTGCATGAACACCGCGATGAAAGCTTAAGAATATATATTTTTTCTTGGCTATTTAGAATTTTTGCCAACAGCTATCATGGTTACCAACCAGTGTGCCAGATCTTGGGGTGCTACTGGAATCGTTAATGCCAGGGGTTCTACTCCCATTAGTCCTGGATCCGTAGGACCAAGGACCTGGGTCTCCTTCGACCAGGGAGTTACCGAGCTTTCCCAAAAGGACGCCCGGCGCCTCCTTGGCCCTTTGCATAGGGCAAGACCTAGAGACTAACAAGGGCCCCCCTATCTGGTCCTGTGGACTCAAGACGGGATGGAAGTGGATACGCCACTTACGCGCGCCAACTCCAAAATGGGAAGGCTACCGATATGACCTCGGTGGGACCGCCTGGTGATCTACCACAACTACTAGCTGTGCTGGCTAGTAGGCGGGAATATTAGTGACTTCCCTCAACCCGTTCCGAAGCCGTACCCGATCACCCACGGGTATCGGGAACCACTGCCCCTCAAGTCCAACCCAAGCCGAACAACTCCCAATCAGGGAGGGGCTCGAATGTTCGGCCTGAGGTTCCTCTAGTAACGTGAGAGGTACCACGAGTGCTAGGGGTCCGCAGCGTCCGCACCACGGCAGCTGAAGGGGACGGATCCCCTCCCTTACGGGAGGTGCTACTGGACACTCGACTAACTTAGTACGCCCACATCTGATGGCCTGTTACACTTGTGGCTGCCCGGCTATCAAAACTGTACGCATTACTCAACAGGTGCACCTCCCTTCGTTATGAATCCTCCCTTCTTCTTTACAAATCTCTAGTCCGTCCCCTTTTTAACTATGCAGCTGCAGTCTGGAGTGGCACCAGTAAGACTAATCTCCGCCGACTGCAGGTATTACAAAACAGGGGGCTCCGTACAGCTACAAATGCTCCATGGTTCGTCAGAAACCAACAACTTTATCACGATTTTGGTCTTCTACCAGTTCACCAGTACATCCGCCGGCTGGCACGACCTTTCTTTTACCATCTCCAGGAGGTCCATGGAGCTGTTACCTACAACGGCGCTGGTACCTACATACTTCGGCGCTCGCACTCGCCAACCAATTCGCCTCAAGCGCAGACTGCCGCAAGATCTTCTCCTGAGTGACCTCTCCAGTACAGACCACCCAGATGAATGATACCTATCAAACTTAAAGTCCTCAATTTGTGTTACAGTGATCCTGCCATATTTTGCTAGAGGAGTCGTTCACGGCTACCTCAACTTTATTGTTATGTGTACTGCTACTAAGGACCTCAATAACAAACATCTGTAAAGCATACTTGCTGATCGATGGATAATAATAATATAAAATAAAAAAATTAATTTCTCTATGGACTACTTACAAGGGCACTTTGACTCCGAACGCTCTAATGCGCATGAAAACATGCTTATAATCAGGCATCGGATGCCGTACACCTTTAAAGGGATATGAAGTTTACGAGCTCGCAGTCTATAACTGCTGACGTCAGTCTCGGGGACAACACGCAGGGATAGTCCGGTTCACAACGCGTAGCTTTAGTTTCATTACAACTACTGCTCGCCACGCAGGTAGATCTGTCTTTCAGGCAATGCAAGGTGTTTGAACTATTGTGTTAAAAGTATTACTTTAACAACATTTATTGGACTATCTCCATTTTATAAATGGAGTATTATCAACAGCTTGAAGAATGTAATTTCGAGCTGCTTAAACGCAGTCGAGGAGGTGCACCACCTACCAAACGAGCAAAAAATAAATTTTCCAATATTCTGCACTAAAATACTGGATTTTCAGTGCTGCATAATATAAGAAATAAACTAAGTGTCTAACAAACACATGAAAATGATTTGTACTACTCACATGCACTATTAACGTCATGTGACGTTGAATGAACTTTCTCCCAATATTTTTATATTGTTTCAGCGAGAGGCGCAGAAAATTCACATTTGACAATTTACGAATGTACATGGTTGTTCAGTGTAATTCCCGCATCGAAAGCAATGAGGAGGATGACATACGGAGGTTACTTTTGTATCTGTACCAGAGTATACACACAGTGCATCGGTGTACTTGTTGACACCGACGTCTGCTGATGTCACGCTTGGCATTGTATGCATACATTGATTGCTAAGGTGTATACGATACGATGTCTGCTTATAATAACCAGCGACCATTAAATAACCGTGCAAACCTCCGCACTTGTCTACTGGCACTATTACAAGATCTACTAAGCAGTATAAGCTCTATATCAGAAGGGTGGCTAATTTTATAACACTGCAATATGCTGAGCCACAAGTGAAGATTCATGCTCGCTATTTCATCTTCAAGCTTCATTCTAATTTACAATCAATATGCTCCACCAGAATGTAAGCCCATGTTGCCATATGCTTGGCTAAATGTAGGTTATGACATGACATACCCTGATCATCATTTGGAAATGTAATTAGTGTGGCATTTCATGTTGGACTGCGTGAATACGAAAGTGATTTGGAATGTGATAACTTTGGTGAGGTGTGAACTTTGTTCTCTTACTCTTTGTTTTAATCATTTCATCGAAATCCTGCTTCTGCACATTGAGAACTAATATAATCACTTTGACGTGTGTAGTTTGTGTGCGTTTTACGCTATTACAAGTACTTTAAGTGGAGGACTTTTAGCACTGCTGATTGAAAATGAAATTACATCCTGACGTCATTGAATTGCGTATAATTTCCCTCCTACGGTATTGATACCGTAACAATTACTTCGTTTCTGGTTATGACATTGAAGAAAAATGAAAGGCTTTGAATGGAAATGAGAGGGTCCACTGTTTTTATTATGATCGATTGTAATTCTAAGCATGTTTTCGTGCTGTTCTGAGCGTCCGAGGTCTTAGATGTCCTTTTTTGTAATTTTACGTCCTCCAACGTTAAATCATATCGGACGATGAATGGAATGGGTGAAATGATGCTCAAATGAGCTCAGGGTCCATAGAGCTTAGAGTTACCCGACATTCGTCTTTCAGGATAAGGGAATACCCTGGAAAAACCTTACCAAGTTAACTCACCCTGACCGAGATTCGAACTCGGGACCTCTTGAACGTGAGGCAGACTCGCTACCACCACGCTACTGAGGCGGGCTATCCTTTGTTTAGTAGATAGGAAAGCGATGTGGGCCATCCTAAAGTTTTACATCAACATTTCAGTAGAAGTAAACGTTTTGAGACTCAAATTAGTTTTGTGTGTTTGTGTGTGTGTGCGTGCAATCAGTAATTAAATCCAAAAGGAATAGGCCGCGCCATGGCTCAGTGGTTAGACCGCTTGGCTCTCACCAAGGCGGCCCGGGTTCGATCCGAGGCGACCGCAAAGTGAGGATTGTGGTTGACAGCACTGTGTTGGGGCGGGTTTTCTCTGGGTCTCCGGTTTCCCCTGCCATCTCGTTCCACTGGTGCTCCACCTTCATCTCATGTATCATCAGTGTCATCGCCTGCGGTGCCGTATGTGGTAAAAGCGAGCGTTAAACACTACACATTTCATTTCATTTCCAAAAGGAATTGTGGGCTAAATACCAAGCTTAGTATTTGTCATTTTCAAACGATGCTGCAATAAGATTTTTTAGAAATACCTCCACCATGAAATATGTGTTACGTAGGACGTTTTCCAAAATGTTGATTTTTTTCATCAGTGGCTCCAAGGCTTTTCAATAAAATACGTATGTTTAAGATACTGCCATAACAAATGAAAAGTAAGGAAATAAATTGTTATTTCACACTACCCTCTTGTAGGGGCGAGGTTTGGAAAGATGGTGAGACTGAAAATTTCAATGCCATATCCGGGATTTGAACAACGGATCTCTGCTGTTGCTCTTAACCATTGAGCTATCATGGCAACATGTCAGCATGACATTAAATTCAAAGTACAATTAAAATTAAAGTGCAATTAATGTCCATTATTGTTATGTTCTGGCCTTATGAACTCTGAAAGGAATGCGTTCACTACAGACATACACACGTATAGACAAGATGACGTAATGATATACGAGTCGCACACAGATAGAAACGCTGCAGCCCACTTATTACACAAGCGGCAGCCCGTTGTGTTACTTGTGACACTGGATATGAATATTGTTTTTTCAAAGCTTCTTCATCACATTTATCTATAACGCTACTTATAATTTCATGCCCTTCCGAATGCACAACCTTAAATGTCTTAAGATATTCAGACATGGTGAGAAGACTAGTACACCTTACTGCACTGAACTAGTTCTGCATCTTGCTACGCAAGTAGGCTACGAGTCCTACTGCAGGTGATTGCTGAACGTTTACTGTATTGCTCACTCGCTGCGTAACCGGACAACGGTTCCTCTCTCCCCCACACCTCATCCCGTGGAAAAATGAAATGTGTAGTGTTTAACGCCCGCTTTTACTACATACGGCACCGCAGGCGGTGACACTGATGATACATGGGATAAAGATGGAGCACCGGTGGAATGATATAGCGGGGGAAAAGGGAGATCCCGGAGAAAACCCGCTCCAGCGCCGTGTTGTCCAGCACAAATCTCACTTTGCAGTCGCCTGGGATCGAACCCGAGCCGCCTTGGTGAGAGCCAAGCAGTCTAACCACTGAGCCTCGGCGCGGCCCATCCCGTGAGAGTCCAGAAGACGTCTATAATTGACATAATAGTGGTCTCAAATATAAATCCTGGACCTTGAAAACTATCGGCACAATAAGTTGTCATTGAGGTAGTTTGCTCAGGTGTGTATGAGATCTCCTTGTACTTTACCAGGAAAATACGAATTAGCTGGAGAACTTAATGTCATGCTGGTATGTTGTAATGATAGCTCTATGGTTAAGAGCAACCGGAAGGAGACCGGGAAATCCGTGTTTCAAATCCCGACTATGGCATTGTATGTTTTATTCTGCCTCTACCTTTCCAAATAAAAAGCGTTTCTTGACTTTTCTGAAAATGTTCTCGTAAGCCCTCTTGATTCTGACTTTTTCACAATAGGTAAACCATAACAAGTTACCTTGCTATATCAATGATGTATATCTCATTAAAACACAGAGTTTGCGTCAAATACAATTGTTTTGGGGTGAACCGTTTCCGGATATTCATTTTTTTTTTAATTTTTCAATACTTAAGCTTTACTCAACTTCAAAGCATTGGATTGTTTCGCTATCCACGTTAAATTTACAGAGAAAAGTAATGTAGTAAATCAATTTCTACATATCATGATTAACGTAAAAAAGAAATTAATGTGAAATGTGTGTTTGTAAGAGGAGTTTGTTAAAGAATGGTAGAGAAAATTCTGAGAGTTTCAGATGTTTTTACCCCGCTATGTTATTTTGAAAGGCATTTGGGTATTTTCTCTATGAAGTATAAAATGTATCGAAAAGTACTTCGTAATGTATGAAATAATAATCCTCAATGGTTTCTTTGTCAGGTATCTAATACTTCATTTATTAAATCAATGTGTACATATAAATTCTGACTGTCGTTTTCTGTGGTCAGTGATTAAATCGACTTTCACACTTCATTAGATGGCACTTAGGGCATGTTTGTAGCAACTCTTGCAGATGTAGTCCTGCGTGTGTTCATAATACAGGATGTCCCCATCGAATCTCCCTGATTTCCATTGCTTTGCCAATTAAAACGAAAGTCACTAGGACAATTTTATAATTTTTATTGAAAAATACAACTCACAATCAATTTTCTTGAAAGTTGCCAGTAGGTTTCTATGGGCGTTCCGTGAGTTACACGCAAAATATCCAAACGACATTCAATTTCGTTCCGGGTTCCTTCCAGCAGATCTGGTGTGATGGTTTGCTACTGCTTCTACGATGCGTGTACGTCAGACGTTAATGTCCAAACATCATAGAATGAAATCTAACGGAATTATGTCGGGTGATAGAGGCCAAGCTATTGGCCCGTTGCGTCCGATCCAGCAGTTTGGAGAGTTTTGTTCAGATATATACGCACGAAGTGGCTACAGTGAGGTGGCGCACCATCTAGATGGAAGGTCTTCTGGCTGCTTATGTTCTATCTGGAGAAATGCGTACACGCATCGTAGAAGCAGTAGCAAACCATCACACCAGATATGCTGGAGTGAACCTGGACTGAATTTGTATATCGTTTTGATTTTTGCGTGTAACACAAGAAGCGCACATAGAAACCTACTGATTACTTTTAATAGAATATTTGAGTTTTACTTTTCAATAAAAATTTTAAAATTGTCTTAGTTTCTTTGATTTAATTTGCAAAGCAATGGAAATAGAGAGATTCGAGGGGGGACATCCTGTATAACTCGTTCTGGCAGATCCTCCCTTGAATTCCCTAGGCGGCTAATCGACTATACAGGTGTGGATGCTCGAACTGTGGTCCCTTTCAGAATTCTGTCTTCATACTTTCGGTCTCCATTATATTTTACGTTATCTCACCAGCTTTTTTCTCCTCTCTTTGAGGATGATGTTGTATGCTTTTGTTTTCTGTAATTCTAAGGTGTCTTATTAGGTCTTTTATGCAGGTCTGTCGCTCTCTCGCACCATTTTATAGCCATTGCTGTTTCCAGTGAATTTTGAGTTTGAGCAATCTCTTTTTAAGAATGATAGGACTTTAAAATTGACAGAAAATTTGCAAGTAATGACCTTTATCCTCTGAACTACAGTTACTGGAATACTTTGGTCTCTCACATCGGTAACCCCGAAATGCATACATCCTCTGTTTAGTAAAGTTTTGATCAGTCTCTGTTAATGGAAACAAATATTATATAACCTAGAAATAACAAAATAACTGGTCGACGTGCTACTGTTTAGTCAATGGCAGGAACTCAATATTGGGAAATTTCAATATAAATGAAAACAGGACTTGCAGTGCTGAATTTGATTACACAACATTTCAAAACAAACAATGGGAAAAGCTATCCAGGGCGACAGCAGCTCAACCTCTAATTGAATTGCATTTCTCCCCCCCCCCCTCTCTCTCTCTCTCTCTCTCTCTCTCTCTCTCTCTCTCTCTCCGCTCTAAATGGCATTACCTTGAACGAAAATGTAATTTTAGCCGGAGGGCATCCTGATTTCCTACAGAAATATTGACCAAGCAGTTCTTTCCAAAGGAACAGATATAATTGGCTTTTTATTTTCTAAGGTAAATGTGAACTATTTGGTCGCAAACTGACGCAGTGATCCAGGCTTGGAAATAAATATTACGTCACGCCACTTCAGCATTATAAATTGCCGCTCCCGGAGTTTACTAGTTGTACATGCAATTACTTTGATGAAATAGCATTTTGGAATTTAAAATCGCCATTTCAAGGTCTTTGAGGCTGTCTACATGAGTTAAAGAGAAATCTGATGTGCTGCTCTCGCATGAGTTTCTCTACTCACTTTTCTTGTTCTCGTGGTGTAGGACATTCATATTCATTTATCGTCTTCTACCCCTTATGCCATTTTAGGCGTCGGTTGAGGGAGCCACGACTATGGATCAGAGAGAGAAATCCAGGGATGTGTGATCAGCCCGGTCTTCGGAATGAGAGTGAAGGGATTAGATGAACGGAATGAGAGCAAATTGGATGATAATGGAGCAATTGGTGGAGTGATGGCGGTGGAAATCGCAGGTCCCGGAGAAAACCCTCTCCAGCGACATGTTTTCCACTGAAAATCTCTTTTAAACCATTTCAAGACATTTTTATTGATTTGAATTTTGCAATAATTTTCTTAAAAGTCAAATCGTTATCTATTGTTTTTACTCCCCCCCCCCCTCTGCTAGTCTGTAGTTATGAAAAGGAAATTTAATTTCAAAGCCATTATGTAGAGATTAGCTGTTAAGGTTTGCTATCACTTAAGTCTAATTCCTTATTCGTGTTCTATTTGCAGGAAATTTGCAAGGAAGTCATATCTGTAAAAGTTCATTTGGATTGACATAAGGTAGCTGTCATACTATTGTTTGTTGAAACATGAACATAGAAGGCCATGTGAATGTAACACGTCAGCCCTTTGTTTCTTTTTCTCTGTCTTAAATTTGCGTGTGTCATACCTATATCATACGCTGTACTTTGCTTTTCTGTCACGGAACGTGCCCTGGTTCTATTCCACTCTCGAGGGTGTGGATTTATGTGCCGGGTACAGCTCGTGAGGAATTGGGCAGCTATCATCTAAGCTACAATGCTTCTACTTCCAAACAAAAATGAATGTGAGGAACAATGGTAAAATTTCTAAAAAGATTCTTACTATTCAGGGTGTCAGACAAGGGTGTACTTTATCACCTACACTTTTTAGTATTTATATTGACGACCTAGTGTGCAAATGGAAGCAGCTAGTGACTGTAGGTTTTAAAATTTCAAATAAAAACTTTTAAAATATTTTATTGTTTGCTGACGACTGAGTTATTATACAAAAATTGCGAGTCTGCCCTGCAAAAATCTATTTTTAAACTTAGTGAACTTTGTAAGCAATATAATATGAAAATTTCTTTTATAAAATCAAAGGTAATGGCATTCATTGGGAAAGAGCCAATTAGAACAAAAATAGTTATAAATAATCGTTGCGTTGAACAGGTAAGCCATTTTAACTACTTGGGAACTGATGTTAGTTATCACAAGGAATATGATGTCTACAATAAAATATGCAAATTTCAAAGAGTGTGTGGAACAATAAATAGAACTATTAGAAACAAAATACGTAAAGAAACAAAATTAAAGTTCTACAAAGTTATGGCTGTACCTATACTGACATACGGAAGTGAGACTTGGACGTTAACTAAAAAGCAACAGAGTAAAATACAGGCTTCAGAAATGAAATTGTTGAGAAGTGTGAAAGGATGCACGAAGAGGGACGTAATAAGAAATGAGAATATAAGAGAAGAGCTGGACATTTTTAGTATCAATGATAGGTTAAAAGATCTCAAAAAAATGGAAGGAACATGTTGAAAGAATGCCAGATAATAGACTTACAAAACAAATATTACAGTATCATCCTAAAGGTGGGAGATCGGTGGGCAGACCCAGGAAACGATGGCTGGAGGACTTCGAAGGTGGAACAGGCACTTGTTTGCTATGTGATGATGATGATGATGATGATGATGATCATCATCATCATCTAAGCTAGCGAATCCCGGTCAAGAAACGCCAACATTTCGGCTGGGGATGCCGAGCTGCTGATCACATCTCCTCCCCTAGTCTGTTGGATGATCGTCCATCTATGCCTTGCGTGAGGCCGACAGGAAATGTCCTGTTCGCCTTGTAAATATGAGATATATGGTGTATATATGGTTTTATAAAGGGTATTTCAAAAGAGTGCCGTATCTTTGACATGTGACAGTTGCCATTATTATTGAGTTACAACGGTCACTGTTTTCATATGGTACAGTTCTTATTGACAATTAGCCATGTAACGTTACAGAAAATTGTGAAAATATATTATCAAAATGGTTCATCTGTTTGCGAAAATTTCCGTGTATTTCGTGATACCGGGCTTCTATATTTATTTGTAGCCTCAATTGGATGGTATGGATCTGGGAAAACATCTAGTTCCATCAACATGGTGCTGCATGTCATACTGCTCTCGAAACAGTCGATCCTTTTACGGAAAAGTTCCGAGGTTTCATCATTCCCCGTGGTGATGATGTAACTGGCCCCCGAGATCCTGTGATTTAACGCCGTTGGATTACTTCTAGTGGGGTTATGTTAACACTGAATTTATGCCAACAAGCCAGAAACAGTAAATGATCTTAACATCACCCGTGTTATTCGTGACGTTGGACCTAACTTACGTTTTTCTGTCATTGAAAATTAGTCACTTAACTGATGCTCTGTTTCACACGTAATATCATTATGTTCTAAAATAAATAAAATAAATTACGAGCCAAATTTAAGAAAATAATATCAGAGAGCAAATGACCATGGAGTCTAGGAGGAAGAGGAGTGAAAAACGAAAGAGGAAGGTTGCTGATTATGATAAAGATACAGAATATGGATCTGGGGAAATTCTGAGGTGTACTTCCAACATAGCAAAACTTTAATGTTGTTTTTCTACCTTTTGTCTGGAATTAAAAATAATACTTAAACTGTTTAAAGTACTTGTAGAAAGATATGTGAAAATTTGAATTAAACATGAATTTTGAATATTTATTTAAAAAATAACATATCATTTATTAAAATTCTAAAATTAGATCTATTTTAATGAATTGTGAAATTGTTGCTTAATAGCAAATAAGCTTCAAATTGATACGTTCAGTGGATCTTGAGCTAAGCGCACCAGAAAACTCTCATTTTAACATTGGTGAGAGGCTGTTCCTGCTTCACGTAAGTTCAAAGACCTTTTATATAAAATTTACTGATAAACCATAAGAGAATGAGAAGCAAATTGAATCATAGTTGTGGATGTTGAAATATATCAATGGCAATGAAAACACGCGAGTTGGTAAATTTCGTGTGGCTAGGTTCTGTTGTAGGTCAGGAAGTCAAGGCAGTAGTGCACAAGATGCTTGGCTTCTCTATCGTTAAGTGCAGCAAGACATCGGCTATTGCCTAATGCCTTAACCCGTTTACTGCAGCAACGTTATTAGTCGCGCATCTCCATACAAGCAATCTCATCCTTCCTAATAGCTACTTGGGTAACTCAATTTTAATAATGAAGCTCAACATTGCCTTCCAGCGACGGTGCCCTTATTACCGTCCTTGGCTCAGGCTCCACAACATGAGTCACCTACACGTTCTACAGTTTGTCGTTATTTTATCATAATGTTTGGAAGATTTTCAAAGCAGTCGCATAAGATAGTCATTTTTGAACTGGAAATTTAAAGGTGTATTTCTGAACGAACCTTTCATCAAATGTACTTAGTTTTGTACATGATTCTAAGTAGAAGTATATATTGCATTCAAAACTTCTACATCGAAATTTCACGGAAATGTATTTTTAATCCAGATTTATGAACCCTATTTTACACAGTGGTATATTAGGGTTAGAGTTGATACATAAAAATATACAATTTTAACAAAAATATTTTAAATACTAGAAGGAAGAAATTATGTTTTAATCCAATGCATATTAATTTAAACTATTTAAGACGTTTAAACACTGAGTTTATAAACATCATGAAGTACTTACACTGTTGTGGCTTCATTAGCAAAGATGTGAGCGGAGCAGAAAATTCAGTTCCTAGAGAGTCTAGCTTGAATATTAATTCTTGTCTTTCTCTCCAGAAAATGGAACAACAGAAAAGGAGATGAACCACAGTTTGAAATTCTTCACCACACATGCACTTGGGGTTGGATGTTAAGTGAAAGCGTGATAAGTATTTACCAAATTCACTATGTCCACTTAAAAATTGTGTCAAAACAAAATTTGGTACAAGAGTTTCACATTTTCCTCTGTCATATACACTAGGGAAAAATAATGTTTTTGTTAAACTTCCATTTGGAGTTGTTAGCCATTGTTGGTTCCATTCTTATAGAATATGTTGATGTATTATTCTCCTTACATTCGAAATAGGACATAAAGAGTATGTCACAGGAAGATTGGATTCTGCAGCCTTCTTAGCCAAGCAATCAGCTCTCTCGTTACCTAAAATTCCACTGTGTTCTTTAAGCCATCCCATGCAAATATGTCCTGGATGGTTTTGATGCAAGGTTCTGATTTCATGTGCTAGTGAATTTAAGTTGTATTTATCATTAATAGCGAGTAGAGCTGTATGTGAATCACTAAGAATACGGGCACTGTTCCCATTAACAGGACACCATTTTATAGCTTCTTTAATTGCTAAGAGCTCCGACTGGAATACAGAACATTCAGGTGACAATTTAAACGTGGAGTGAGTTAGTTCCGTTTGGTTTTCATAAACAACAAAAGCACATCCTACTGCGGATATACTATCTTCAAATTGGCAACGCGAACCGTCTGTATATAAACATGGAAATTACATATTTCCTTTAAACAGGTTACAAAACTTGATAGTGTCCTGCTGTGGTAGGATGCTCCGGGATTTGTAGTTTTAAGTGAGACAGATAAGACGCACATTCACGTTCATGTCTTAAATTCGTAATTGTTGCTGTTGATGAACCAGTGAGAGCCAAAGGTTCTTTGTTAGCTATAATCTGAGCTGCATCAGTGGAGATTGTACGATATCCTCGAATTATGTGAAGGCGCAATCCCCTTTGAATTTGTGAAAGTTTTTTAACTGCCCATTTTTTTTTATTAAGAACATCCTGGAATGCAGTTTAGTTGCTCGTAACTGGTACACAACTGGCCTGCCCTCCCCTCCGGTTGCAACCGTTCTGAGATGGACTCGTCCAGATACCTCTGCGCATCGCTCTCCATCTGAAGAGCTGGTAGATGTGCTAGATCACCAGGCGGCCCCACCGAGGTTTTCGGTAGTCTTCCCTGCGAGGTTGACGGTCGTAAGCGGCGTATCCACTTCCACCCGTCTTGACGTAGTAGTCGATTGGGTTGGGGGCTTTTTAGACTCAAGGTATTGCTCCTTGGAAAGAACTCTGGAGTTTTCCATCGCTCCAAGGTAGAAGGAAGCCCGGGTCCTTGGTTCTACGGGCCCAGGACTAATGGGAGTAGAGCCTCTGGTGTTAAGAATAGTGAAGAATTCATTGTTCATTTTCAGAGATATCTGAATGTAAGCGGTACTCGTAAGCCCATGCTGCTCGGGAGTTGTTTTGGTTCTCAGTAAATAATGTTTGTTACAAATAAAAACATATCCCCCATGGCTTAAAAGGTTCATTAACTGCTACTGTAGGTAATTTCAAAAACAGCGAAAATGAGGCAGGTTTTTAAATTTGCTGAAGTTGATTAGTGCAGACTGATAGAAGTGACATTCATCACAGAAATAACGGAAGGTTTGTCAAGTCTGATTATCTGTTGATCAATGCACACGAAATGTAATTCAATCATAAAGCGTGCACTAACGAACAGAGACCGGGCCAGTCATTTCGTGTTCCGGGCACGTCCGATGGCGCTGCGGGATTAGGTTCGATTACTGGTCGGGCCAAATGAGTTTTTGCTGGCTGTTTTTAAAAACAGGAAATCCACGAATAGTGATGTCGTATGACCTGACCTCAGCTGACCTTATTGGGGGTTCATACGTTATTTCCATTGTTATTGACCCTTGTGCATATCAAACGTGTTACAGTAGGAGAGCTTTAGAAGAAAAATTGTCAAATACTGTAAACGTTTTGACAATAGTAAGATTGGAGAGTGATATAAATGTATATTTACACATTGCTCTTTATATAATTACAAAACATTTGTATTTCAGACAAATTATTGCACCGTGGATCCAATAGCGAATTACTTTGTTGTGACATGTTATCGATTATAATGTTTAGCTAATTCTGTCATCAGGATCTTAGTGGGAAGACAGCAATTACTACACTAATGTAACTAGGTTATTGTAGAAAAAATTAAAAACCGTGTTCTGTATACACTGCTGTCATAGAAATGCCAATAAACAGCACATTTAGCGTGGAACTTCGAAAAGTTAAAATTCTTACCAAGGTAAAATGAATGTATGCTAAACAGAAATAATTATATTTTGTATTTAAGAATGTTTTATACATGCAATGCACTTCTTCCTCTGTGATCTGAGGTTAACATGAGAGATCGTGGGTTCAAACCAGAGGATTTTTTTTTTTAATTTACTTCCTCAACGTTAAGTCATATCGGACGATGAATGGAATGGGTGAAATGATGCTCATATGAGTCCGGGGTCCATGCAGCTTAGAGTTACCCGACATTCGTCTTCCAGGACAAGGGAAAACCCCGGAAAAAACCTTATCCAGGTAACTCACCCTTACCGAGATTCGAACTCGGGACCTCTTGAACGTGAGGCAGACATGCTACCATCTACGCTACCGAGGCGGGTAAACCAGAGGATGATGGATCTTTTTCGGCCGTTAAAATCCTTAGAATGTCTTCCTTCGAAAGTGATTCCGTGTTTTAGATTTATGGCACCTAAAAGAACTTCAATCCTGATAGAGACCTTTGAGCAAAATTAAGAGGTCATTCATGCCCATTATTGGAGTGTTAACAACCATAGCAGTTAAAGATATTGTCGGCGCTGGGCATAAACGTTTCGGCACAAATAGATAATAGACGGCGGATAATGTTTCACGAGCTGGTATGAGCAGTTAACGATAACGCGGCGAGTGATCACAGAGGCAGCAAACAATGTTATCTCAGATAAAGAACTCGCCGCCACAGGTAGGGTTTCATGTCTGGAAATTTCTATAGATATCTCGATTGACGGAGAATGGTTGCTTTTCTTGTTTGTGCGGGAATGTTCTCGACTTATGAATGGACATAAAAGGATTGTGACACGCCAAAGGAGGAGTAGTTGTGAAACAGTTGTAAACAAGAGTGAGTAAGCAGTTGTTGGAACGAGAGCTAATGATGTAATCAGCTGTCACGGTTTGTTATTGTCATCGACCTTCGTAGACTGATGGTGTACGTTACGTAATGCTGCTGTAATCTGTAAGAGTATTTCTACGAAAATAAAGAGGATTTTTAATTTCTGCAACTCGGCCTTTTAATTCTACGAACCCACAAAGTTACAATATACATAGATACATATATGTCAAGGTATTCTCTTAATAATATCAGTTATTTCAAGACAAAATAATAATAGGTATCTTTAACCAACTTATAATTCTAAAATTAGTTTTTACAAAGTTATGATAAAATGACAGTCTGTTCCATTTGCGAGGAGGCAGAGGAGCCGTGGATGCACGTCATGATGTAGATGTGCGGAAAAATAAGTATTTTACGGCGATTTTTACCACTTTGTATGGAGGGGGTGGTTAAAGGCGCGTTGGACGCCACTGAGAGGCAAAGAAGACCAAGAGCTTGAAGGTATATAATTACGAAAAGAGAGGAGGGATACAGTAGAGCTAATAGCGACTGGGTATTCCTGCTTTGTTTTTTATTGTTTTGTCATGTTTCTCTTACTAGTGTACTCATATTTCTTTGCTCTACATTGTATTATATATAATAATGCATTCTAATAGAATTTTCCGCGGTTTTATGGGTTCTTTATGTTTAAATATGGTAACTTTGCGTTGTTTTCATACGGTGGTACGTTTGTGACGGTTAACGTTTCTTTTTCTATCGTTCTCAACCTTATTTTGTTGTTATTATTTAAAAAAAAAAGCGTAGCAGAAAGCTAAACTAATGTTTCTAACAGAAATCAATGGGAAAAGCATGTTCAAAGGATGATTAATAATAGAAAACTTAAAATAGAGAAACTATAAACCAAAAGGTACCAGAAACCAGGGAAGATCGAAGATTAGATTAGATTGATTTGCGTTTAGTAGGTTCACTTGTAGCCAGAAAAGGCTGTTAACATTGAACATGTCCAGAGGTATAAAGTTTAATAGCATATATATGTACAAAAGTTAACATAAGACACATATAATAGTATACAGACATTATGGAAAACAAAGCAGAGATAATTATATATGATACAAAATCAAACTCTTTTTAATTCAGCTTCCACTTGGCTGATGCTAGTACGTCTCAACCTTTTAGCAATGGAGACCATTCATTGTTATTTCTTAAATAAATATACATTAAAAATAAACTTTCAACATGCATCAAATATTTATTAGTAATGATATGTCATTGGAATAGTTAGATACTACTTATAGAGCTACAGAAGCATTATCAGTATAATTTGTCATTCAGATAATCTTGTGCAGAATAAAAGGATTTCGGGCAAAGGTACTCTCTAACAGCATTTTAAAAGCACCGAAATTATGATTTTTTTTTCTTTAAGAACATTAGGAAGTGTGCCAAATATTTTGATTGTTTCATAATACACACCTTTCTGGAAGCAAGAAAGTTTAGCACGGGGATAATGGATATTATACTTTCGTCTAGTATTTATTCTGTGAATTATATTATTTGTTGCAAATAAGGCACGATTGCACATAAAGAATTTTAGGTTCGAGATTATATACGTGCAAGGAAGCGTTAATATCATCTAAAAAGATCTTTACAGGAGCATCTGTTGTGGGTGTTAGTAATGATTTGTAAAGATGGGCAGACTAAACTGGAGCCGGAAGGGATTGAAAAAGCCAAAGCCCTGAAATAGAAAAAGAATACAAAAGAACTTAGTCTGTAGACCTTTGGGATTTATAGATATCAGTGTTTGAATACTTTTATTTAAGTAAATGCATTCTTTTATTAATTAGAAAGAAATGTTTTCGTACTTTCAGAAATTGAAACACTGTTCTTTGCTTTTGCTGCTACATCGTTCTTGGGCAATTAAACGCTAGCAGCTTTCAACACCAAGAAGCAAAGCTTTAACACGTTGTAATCCTAGAAGTTTGGCTATTAACGTGGTACAAACTCCCACCCCGCGCAGAAAAGCCAATTTTGCTCGCCATCACTCGGTTCAGCAAGTTCTGCCCAAGTTAGTTCAGTCCGTAAGCTGAGGCTGTAACCAAATCAATCTAAAGGTATTACGTGGACTTAAGGGCACGTGACTGGTCCAGAAAACTTGAGGCTCGCTTCTTATGAGCAGGGATTCGAAATTTACTCTCCATTACTTGGTGCTTTACGTCGTCTTATCAAATTAATTAACGCAACTCTGCTTTTCGTCATTTTCTTCCTTCGCGCGGGGAGGGGATTTGAACATCGTTTGCTACTTTATACGTCATAAGAGAGGCCTTTATTGATCTTGATCTTCTCTTTGGTCCTTCTTTATGTCCTTTCGTACGTTAATGTAGCCATAAATTTGTTTCTAACTCTGCCTTCGTTTGTTTGTAAGACTATCTTGATTGTCTTCATTAGCATTTCTCTTTGGCTTATGCATACCTCTCTTCTTGATGGACTCCTAGTTGCCTTAACAAACACTGATGTTATTAAACATGTATCTAATCCATACTCAGTCCAAAATATTAAGTCACCATTACTTTTACATTTGAGGTGCCTTAAATGAATTCGTTGATTTTCAAATTTTAGCTAAATTGCACAGAAAGTGATTTCAAATCCAGTTTTACTTTGCTTTACAAAGATAGTAAATAGCAGGGGCAGCTGGTGGCTCTGAAAATCGGTGGTTCACAAATTTATCCATGCAATTTAATTTTTTTAAAGTAACAAACGGTTGTTTAAGCCTACCACTATAGACTGCTGTATACACAAGTTAACGGTAATTCACAGCGTATAACACAACATGCGTATTTCTGAAACACACTAGAGCATAACACTCTTCTATTTATGCAGCGAAAAATGGACTTGATATCTCTTCATGACAGACTTCAAGTGTACATTGCAAGATTTCGTTCTGGGTTGTCTTGGAGGTCCCCTTAAACACTGTAGCATTCTCCAGATAGGTTTTTCAGAACACAATCTAGCTCTGCCCGAAGTTTATCAGTCCTCGAAAAATACCAGGATTGCTTGACGTAGCTGAATCATCGTGTCCTCGTAGAGCTAACTCAAAGGCTCTACAAAACCTAATGCACTTAACAATAATGTGTAAAACATACCTATTTTGAGCCACTTTCTTGTGTTCTTCAATTGTTCTCCGATATGCACTGTCCATCTGTTTGCTATATTTACATTGCCAAGCATAGCAAAACTGTGTGTTTTTAGCGCGATCATGAAGATGCTACAAAGCATTCACGCCATGTTTTGTCCACGGATCTTCACCGCCAAAGAGAACGCAAGGAAAGCAGTACAGGCTATTTTTAATATTACAACCACACATAATAATTTTATTTCTCATATACATTGTTGTTAACGTTCCTGTTCAAATATCTTGTTTTTGTTTTGACTACCTGTGTGATTTTAATATTTGGCGTGGGACTTCCAAGTGGCTTATTTTCGGTTTTTTCTTCTAAGTTCATTTTTAAAAAGGATGTGCTAATAGAACCTTATTAGAATTCATTGTTTCTCCTTATATAACACAATATACTTGTATTTAAATAAATCACTCTTTTTCACTACTCAAAGCACGACACAGCTAACGAAACACGGCACAAAACATGTGGCTATGCTCTGATAGGTAATAGTAATATGTGGTAATATTTGACCGATGCGAACATTTAATATGAGAATAATAGGTGGCGCTGAAAACAGAAGGAGAAGGCTTGGCATTCACTATTCTCTGGCTGCTAGGTTAACCAAACTTATGCAGCCATAAGTCCCGCCCTTCCCCCCTACTTGCCTCGTCACGCCCTAGGTTCATCCTGTCCTATACCTCCCCATTGTATACCAGTGGTTTGCAACTGAGAGTGAACTACTTGGCACCTGCAAACAATACATCGCGCTGAGGGCCACTGCACTAGACAAGGTCGAACTGAACTCCAAATTGAACATGCATTTGCATTAAAGGGAGACCCAGCATTTTGGTTGTAGCGCAAACATGCTACCCCATCGAGAAGCCGCCCCTGGTAAATAGAGACGATTTTGTAGTCCATCCAAAAATTCGGTATCCGGATTTTACTGGAATAACAAGTTTTGATACTAGCTGAAACCAAAAGTGGGCTTCGTGTGAACAACTTAACTTTAAAACTAATAAACATTGTATATATTTTGGAACCATCCAAGGATAGCACATCAAGATTTCCAAGAAAATTACACTACCTCAAACTACCTTTTACACGTACGGTTTTTTTTTTTTTTTCAAGGGAAAAAAAGAAAAGAATTCTGAAAACGTTTCTCCGAAGTTATAACGGTTTTGATTAAAATACTTTGTGTAAGACATTATTCTACCCAATAAAAACCAACCACAGTCTTTATTTTACATGATTTTTATATAATTGGTAAGTTTAAGAGATTACATACCTCCTACATACATTGTCGAGCCAATCATTATTTCAGAAGTACTGTTTATTGGTCTGAGTTTTGTAGTACTTATAGTTTTTCCAATAATAAGTCATCTGTTCTTTTTTCTCCCGACCATACAAAGAGAATGGATTTATCAAAGCTATCACATAGCGACTACTTCTTAAAAGTTTGTTTTTTCGGTTAAAACTATCATATTCGCCTATTTAAAGTGTATGTCTCTAGCGTCACTGCGTAGAGGGCCGCTGGTTTGAGTCCCTTCTTGGGCATGGGTATCTGTGTGTGGTGTACGCGTATAAAGAATACATAAACCAAACAGTAATCAAACAAAAACAGAAAACGGTGAAATAAGGAAAAGAAAAATATATATTAGAGAAAAAATCTAATTGAACCTAAAAGCAATATGCATACACAAAGGAACGGGTTCTGCAAAAGTGTGTTTTGTTTTATTTTTTTAATTAAAATTAAAAACTTAAATTACAAGTTAACTACTAATAAAACTGCTTCTATTTGCCGGACTTGTAGGTCATAGTCTAAGAGGCATCGAAGATACCGATGTTCCACCAAGTATTGCCCTTGGCATCTTCAGGGTAAAGATGATCCGTAGTCTCTCGTGGCTGGAGCTGAGCGCGGACGAGAGCCTTCTTGTATAGTAGGGTACAGTGGGGGCGTGGTTTTAGTCATGCGTGCTGATTGTCTCGCGTCCGTCTGAGGGATGGACTGCTGCACACGTTATAAGTTTTCTGATTTCCAGGTGAAAAAAAAAAAACTACTTCCATAAAAATAGTTTAAGGAAATAGATGACTATCACAAGATATAATAACGGCATAAGCCAAGGTCGTAGTGTATCTCTGCTATTATTTAACGTTTATATGGACGACATTCTTACAAAATTAAAATACGAAATACCTTTAACAATAAAAACAAATAAAAATAATTAATTTACTGTGCAAATAAGTAGGTACAAGTTACAAAAGCTGATCCAGGTTTATGATTTAAATATATCAGTAGAAAATTCTAAGATCATGGCGTTTATAGGAAAACATAAAAAGATGGAGGGTAGTATTAAACGATAAAGTGTTAGAACAGATAAGAAAAATACATTTTGGTCTGTAATGTAACCTTACTACAACTCGAAAGGATATTGTGGGTTCGTAGAATTCGAAGTCCTGTTTGCGGAAATTTAAAATGCTCTTTATTGCAGTAAACAATAACTTTGTACACCCCTTGCAGCAATAAAAACGTAACATACATAACGGTAGTCTTCAAGGTCGTCTCATTATTTCCGCCACACTTAAATAAACGAAAGAAATCACTGCGATACACTTCAAATATCCACACTCAATAAGGTTTTTCCTTATCCTGAAAGACGAATGTTGGGTAACTCTGTTCTATGGACGCTGGGGTCATTTGAGCATCATTTCACCCATTCCACTCATCTTCCGATATGACTTAACGTTGGAGGACGTAAATTTAAAAGAAAAAAAAAACATACTGCACAACTAACAACTCACTGGCAACTGACTACACTCTGAACTTTGCGGGCTTTAATATCTTCAGTCGATCGCTCGCGACACAGCGAGACAAAGACGGAACTATCCAGACATCTGTCACTTTCTCTCTTTATTTCCTTCTCTCTCGGCAAGCGTTCAGTGTTCGCCCACGCGCCTGCTGCGGCACAACAATGCCTCGGTTACAATACAAACCTAAAATTATATAAGATAATGGCTGTTCTGTTCTGGCTATATGAATCGGAAATTGGGGCCAAAAGCAAGCGGCAGAAATGATATATCTACAAGCAGTGGGCAAGATCTTATTATAGATGAAGTGAGGGAGAAATTAGATATTTTTGTTAAAAGAAAAGATACAAATAAATATATAAAAATGTATAAGTCATATGCAGAGAATCAGTAGCTCTCGCATTCCATTCGGACGCGCCATGGCTCAGTGGTTAGACCACTTGGCTCTCACCAAGGCGGCCCGGGTTCGATCCCAGGCGACCGCAGAGTGATATTTGTGGTGGACGACACGGTGCTGGGGCGGGTTTTCTCCGGGATCTCCGGTTTCTCCCGCCATCTTGTTCCACCGGTGCTCCATCTTCATCTCATGTATCATCAGTTTCATCGCCTACGGTGCCCTATGTAGTAAAAGCGGCGTTAAACACTACACACACTCGCATTCCATTACTGTTCATACAGATAATAACTCTTTGAATTATAGAACAATAGAAATAACAATAAAAATGTAGAGAAGCCATGAAGTGTAGATTTAATATCTGTGTGTGTGTGTGTGTGTGTGTGTGTGTGTGTGTGTGTGTGTGTGTGTGTGTGTGTGTGTGCGCGCGCGCGCGCAAGGGGCGTTAAATATTTAGTTAAATGAAGTACATATATCGAATTTTTGCAGGGCAAACAGTACATCATTTTGCATAATCTATAGCTAGAAGATAGAGAAAAGAACCGCTTCGTGGAGGTGAAGCCTTCATTCTAATTCACGGGCCAAGTTCCCGTACACTGTGGAAGATGATGACGAAGCAGTTGGTCAGCGAAGCGTAGGGATCTGCATTCCGTGCCGCAGATCACCTGGGATCCTCAACCCCCGCTCTGCATTTAATCTTCTTTGCCTGACTTGGGACTTGACCCTGGTTACAGTCACGCATAACCCTCGCGACTTGGGGATTACGCAAATATATAACAAGTAGGAGTTTAGCACGCAAGACATTCTTAAGGGCTGAGGTTAACGCCATGACCTCAGGCACGCACACCCCATACCACGCATTCTTTTGGCGTTCGACTCCAGGAAATAGTGGCTTTTAGATAGCACAAAAACCGCTGGGGCTTCAGAACGTATGGAAGAAAAATATATGTGGTGTTGGGCCCATGTCGTCATTCTAGTACAAACTCCTATTGTTCTACCCACTTAATATTATTGGAGAAAAATATTTGCATAAATTATCTTATTGCAAATTTCCTAGTAGGCACAGTACAGTAGACCTAGGATAAGGTTTATTGTACCTAAGCCCCAAGTGGAGCATCCCCCAAAGGAACTATGGGACGGTAGGAGACAGAGGGAGGACGATCCATGGAGTTAAGAAGGTGCAGAGGGAGTTCACTAGTATTTACCAATTGGAAACTCCCACGGAGTTCATGACAACCGGGTTCACACGCCCGTGGTCTGGAAACGGCCTACCAGGTCGGTACGGAGACAGGAAACCGTCCTACCGAAGGAGGAAGAGTTTACCATTAGTATATCATCCTGCCATGCAGCGCCGAGACACCCAGCGACACTTCTACCCTGAGAGAGATGAAATATAGCTAGAGTAAATTCGGAGTATGTAATTACCTACCCAGCATTAACTGGCGGCCCGTAAAGGCCCACGAAAACAAACCATGGTTCATGTAGGTCGGCCACGAAAATCGAAACCGGGCCTCCCGAATACGGGTCACAGCCTGTGCCATCCCGCCTCGGTACAGTAGGCCCATGCGATAGTCAAATATTTTCAGAGATGGTTGCTCATGGCTTAAAATTCCATTCTTTGTACGAAGAGAAGGCAAAAAACGAACAATGAGAAAAGTTCAAGTATTCCAAAAATAGAAACAATAAGGAAACAATCTTGGAAATGATTAGCTCAGCAAAAATAGTATAAATTAATAATAATAATAATAATAATAATAATAATAATAATAATAATAATAATAATAATAATAATAATAATAATGATGATGATGATGATGATGATGATGATGATGATGATGATGATGATGATGATGATGATGATGATGATGATGATGATGATGATGATGATGATGATAATGATGATAATAATGATGATGATGATGATGATAATGATGATAATAATGATGATGATGATGATAATGATGATAATAATGATGATGATGATGATAATGATGATAATAATGATGATGATGATGATAATGATGATAATAATGATGATGATGATGATAATGATGATGATGATGATGATAATGATGATAATAATGATGATGATGATGATGATAATGATAATAATGATGATGATGATGATAATAATGATGATGATGACGATGTTAATGATAATGATAATAATCCATGGCGCGACAGCCCTTAGAGGGCCACGACCTATCAACCCGACTGCCGGCCTCACGCCCACTTACGCACGGCAGAGGTGGACGATCATCCAACCGATACGGGGAGGAGATGTTTTCAACATCTCAGCATGTCCCAGCCGGAATGTTGGTTTCCGTGGCCAGGGCCACTTAACCTAGCGTAAGCTCCTCACTTTCCTCACGATGCTGAGTGGGCACCGGTCCTGTAACCGGGAGCTAAAATCCCCACCGCATAGGTGGGATCAAACCCAGGCCGGGTCGCCTTCCGTGGCCAGGGACCAAGGCATCCTGCCTTAGCGCGCTACGCCACGGCGCAAGACAGCTCAGCAAAACTGTTTTGACATAAGTTGAACGTTTTAACGTCTAATTCTTACGGTTTACCGGCTGTTCATAAATAATCATTGGAGAAAAGTTCAATTATTCCAAAAACTGAAACAATAAGAAAAAATTTATTGGAATTTCATTGATATGTAACTCAATGTTGTTAGGTATTTTTTGGCATTTTATTGCGTACGCGAAAGAGGTTACAAGGCCATCCAAACCAAGGGGTAAATGGTGCGGATTGCATACCGTGACTATAGCATTAAATTTTTTTCTTGATCTTGTTGACCTGGTAGAGACTTACATCTCTTAAATAACTTAGCTTGCGTTATTTTAAAGCTAGTTTGTTTTCTTCTCATGATCGTACGGTTACCTATACTATTCAGAACATTTAGGATTCTATAAAATGATAAACATATTTATTTTATGCAACCTTTAGCTTGCATTTGCAGGAAACGCTGCTCAACAATCATTTTCACAGCCATTTTTACTCCAATCAGGATACTCCCACTTCCGTTTCCTGTATTTATTGAAGTATTTTCCAAAATAAGACCTATGGTTTGATAGTTCCCTGCGTCTAAAGTTTAAAATTTTCCTTTATCCTTGTGTCCACTTCCGTAAACCATCAGTAAAGGTTAGCAAACATTAAGGGTACCAAGACATAATCTGATTACCAAGGACACCGAAAAATAGCAACTGTGTGCTTCAAAAAGTTAGTAGTGCTTCTTCTGTTTCAGCTAAGTGCATTCTTCGGGTACATAACTGAGCTCCGGGCCGATCCAGCAAAGTTATTCTGAACTCGTATTTTACTGCAAGTGATAAAACTAATAAAAAAAAAAAAGATTGCAAACCACATTGTGACTAGCACTTAATAGGTTTGACTTAACTTCCCTGTTACCGTTCTGATTTCAAGCAATAAAACTATTACTAAAATGTCTCTATAGATTAAAATGTAAATATTTAATGTGCATTTGTAAGAATAGTTCATACAAGAGAGTAGATAGCCATGTAAGTACAACACATGAGGTTTTTAGTAAATACTAAAAGTATTATATGGAATTTGTATATCTACTGGATATCTTGGTTTCTCAGTTACAGATCCATTCACTCTGACCTTTACGCATAGGTAGTAGCCCTTCCATTGCAAAATTATTTCCTTAATTGGAGTAAAAACTGTCATCTGTCGAGCACACATGTGTAGAAGTTGTCTACCATCCCGGGGACGCTGACACTCCTGCAGTAGCGGAGACCGTTAATCCCGGGCGCTGAAGAAGTTGCCTAACATTCCGGCGTAACTTTTAAAATCTGGATAATAGAAACCTTGGGTAGCATTGCAAGAAAACTAGATCCTCGGACACTAGTTGCTGGATATGATGTACCTCCGTAGGTTATCATTATGGAGTCCATGTTAAAACATTTATACTCCAGACTTAGATGTTTTGGTCCATTTGTTTTCATTTTGAAATTTGACATTTTATCCAATAGTCCTTTAAATAATGCATGATAAAGCAACAGCACTTTTGCTCTTTTACCAGGTTAAGAAGGTAGTACCTTCCATACAAATATTTGATACCAAGTTTTAGCAGACGTACATTTTTGAAGTCCGTAGAATAAAACAAAGATATGTGTGTGTGTGTGTTTGTGAGCAAACATAAATAAAATGCGAAAATCTGGTTAAATAGCATCTTCCAAGCATAAGATACGCAAATTTACAAGAATATATCTCACCAGAAACAACACTCCATTTTTGTTTGTTTATAATTTACGTTAAGTCATATCGGATGATGAATGGAATGGGTAAAATGATGCTCAAATGAGCCCAGGGTCCATAAAGCATAGTTACCTGACATTCGCCTTTGATGATAAGGGAAAACCCCGGAAAAACCTTATCCAGGTAATTCACCCTGACCGAGATTCGAACTCGGGACCTCTTGAACGTGAGGCAGACATGCTACCACCACGCTACCGAGGCGGGCACACTCCATATCGAAGGTTTCTAAAATGTATGATTTCTGAGAAATGGCTCTAAGGTTTCGATTAAAATATGAAGTGCAATGTATTTTCATAACAAATTAAATGTTTACCTTCAATTTTCTCTAAGTAACCTCTAAAATCTCCTTCATTCTGAATAACTGTTCTATAAATGGCAAACCCTAAGACAAAAATTCAGTATACCAAAAATATAGATCTGTTTAATCTATATAATTGGCATAAATTCTGTCATGTTCGTAGGTATTTGTAGATAATACTAGTTTTTAGTTTAAATTTCCAAATAACCATACTTTTCTCAAATTGGAAATCATTTAGTGTTCCTTGTTCTCTCTTGGCCGTACAAAGAAATCAGAATGCAGCCTAACTACCATATTTTAAAATATTTGACTATCGCTGAAACCCTATTGCGTTTTCATTTTCAACTCTGTCTACAAGTAACTATATAATAAACCATTTGTAGAAAAGTCTATTTCGGTTAATGCGAGTTAAATAAAAGGATGTGACTTTATTAGACCAATTTGTTCAAGTATGATTCGACCAAGTCGTATGAGGGCAAAGAATTACGTTTTTTAAGTTCTGGTCATATCGGGGTCTTTGATTTAGGAAACAATCAAAGGTATTTTCACTCGCTGAACTGTAGGCTGTTTAATATTGCTTTTATCATCTTTAACAAAACTTTATTTAAGGTCGCTTTGGCCCTCAAGGTTTTATCGCCACCATTAACATTGTGAATACATTGGTTAATAAACTCACATAATAAATAACATTTGAACAGAACCAAATGTAAACAGTTGACAAGAATACTTACAAGTTATGAGAATCAGTTAACTACAATGGTAAAGATTAGAGTATTTAAAAAAATTAATGAAACTATAAATGAGATGCATCATTTATTGCTGCAGAAGGGCTTTTCGGGATGCTGTGTTGTCTACGCTGATCTTCAAATTTTGCACAGTTTATTATTTTGTATAATGGAAACATGCTCATGTTCATACGGGCTTTGTGAAGGATTGTGAAGGACTGTGGTTAGCAAGGAGACAAAATAACTTTACGGCTCCTTTAATATAATAATTAAAGAAGTAACTGAAACAGTAATGAATCATCCGTTAGCGATACCGAGTCTGAGGCCCGGCACACGTCACACTGTACCGGTAAGGTTTATCTGTACAGGTCACATCTTTTACGTAGTATCCTTCTCTTGTTGGTCCACAAGGACAAAAGTAATCCACAAGCCAGTCCAGCAATTGATGCGGACCAAACATGGCAGGATACCCGACAGCCTCCGTCCACCGATATGTAAAAGAGTTGACCTGTACAGGTAAACCTCTCCGGTATACAGAACGTGGGAGCCGAGCCTGAGGGACATCATTTACTGCATTTGAATTGGTATCGCTTATTGAAGAGTTCATAGTTAGTCGAACTGTTACATATATATCTCCCGCTCAAGAGATCGTAAATACCATTGTAGAAAGTCTAGATTTGTTTATCACAGCGCGTTGATTATCACTTC
Organism: Mantis religiosa; assembly: GCA_030765055.1. Lineage (NCBI taxonomy): Eukaryota > Metazoa > Arthropoda > Insecta > Mantodea > Mantidae > Mantis > Mantis religiosa. Next base: position 15,114,655 of record CM060947.1, on the reverse strand, counting down.
GAAAGCAAGTCGCAACACACGGGTGATAGATCAGTTAGCACCCGGACAGTAAAACAGTATGCATAGCATTAGGATGGCCATTGATATACGATTATAGGTACACGATTTTTATATCTCGTGGGAGTATATTAATAATGAAAATATACAGATTAGTGGCAAATTTTATGTGTGTGCGTGCGTGCGTGTGTGCCACTAGGCTCAAACAACGAAACACTAAGTGGTGAATCAAAATCCAGAGTTGCACAATTTCAGCATGTTTAATCTCTAAGGTTCCTTAAAACAGTTAAATATCTGTCACTTTGAAATTAGAAAAGCACATGAAAAGGTGCATGCCTACAGTTTTTACTCCTTTGGATTTGTTATCGTGGATATTTGCTATATTAGCATTTCATGACAAAGAATGAACAGCAAAAAAAGTGCGAGTGTATACGACAGGGTGTTTTTGGAATCGAAAGCTGGAGATGGACACCATATTGTCACCCGAACATTGGAATTCCCTAGAGAACCAGCTGCTGGCAGGTAGAGGCCAGAAGGGAAGCATTCATTCCACGCCTACCCATTTGTGTCGTGTCACTGAGGGGATGGTTAGGAAGGTATCACGGGCACTGTCCTGTCTCTTTCCCCTCCCCCCTGACGTCTGGAACAGTCTGGGTGATTTTCCGAACCGCGAGGCTTCCAGAAACAGCGATCTTCCTATATAAGGCTGCAGTTGGCGAGTCAGTTCAGTTCTTGGCGAGCAGTCGTGAGGAGCGTCGTCCTAGTGAACGGACCTGAAGACTGTGTACGTGTATCAGAGGAGTTGTACGTAATTGTGAGTGTAGAGTGGACCTGTGACAGACGAACTGGCGAATTGTAATTGTGTGCGCTACGTAATTCTGTGTAATCGACAAGTGTTCCAACTGTAATTCGTGCAATTGGACTTTTAATTTCATGAACCTACAAAGTCACAATATCGAAACAATACTTGCTTCTTATCTCCAGTTTTAGGCATTTAATGATTATTTTTAACATTTTCTGGTAACTGTTCCCACTTGCACATGCTACCAGAAGTATACAATAGTTAAGGCAATAGGGGGAGGAATCTATTTCTTTCTGTGCGTGCATTTGTGTACATTCTGGAATTCAGAAACAAGTTTGAATGCGTTTTTGGATTATAAAATCCATGTTTACACAGATAGAGAATAACAAATGAGTCTGCGTCGACATAGTTCATTCGAATCGTGTTACAGCCAGTCGTTTCTCTTAACCAATATATGTAACTTGAACGTCATTACCTTTGAAGCGCCGTGGTTCTGCTTCACGGGGTTTCGTCCGAGGATATGCATATGGGTGCATGTTCAAAGAAAGGATTACATCGGAATCTGAGTTTGAAACATTTAACAAACATGGAAATAATCATTTTTCCACACTAGCCGTGTTTAGACTGAGTAGAGACAGACTGAAAAATTCAATGCCATAGCCGGGATTTGAACCACGTACCTCCCACTCTCTGTGCGGTTGCTCTAAACCTCTGAGCTACTAATAGTAGAGCAACTACACGGAGAGTGGGAGATCCGTGGTTCAAATCTCGGCTATGACATTGAATTTTTCAGTCTGCCTCTACTCATATAATAAACAGTCTACACTTTAACTGAGAGTTGCCTACCAATGGAAGGAAATGTACAAATATCGAGAGTTAATGCATTTGTATTCTACTGGTTGTTTCGAAATGACAGCAAACTAATATAGCCGTTTCGTAGTTTGTCACTGTGACCAGCCCAATGTTCCGGTCCCAGATGCTGGTATTGAAAATCAGGAGATCGTCAAGGGGAGGAGCCTTAAGTTTCTTGGAAAGTCAAGTTTATGTCCGCCGACATTAGTTGTAGCAGCCCCCACGGAAGGTGGTCTGAAGCAAAGACCGAAAAGCGCTTTTGGAAGGAATGGTGAACACCGACCAGTCTGACTGAGTAATCTTACAAATTAAGCATGCCAGCTACTCATATTTATATTGTGACTTTGTGGGTTCGTGGAATAAAAAGTCCAATTACACCACTCAACAATGTTCTTTATTTCCACCGTCTTACTGTTTAACACTTGCCAATTACACAAAATTACTTGCTGCACACAATTACAATTTACCCGTTCGTCCGTTACAATTTCCTTGTACTCGCGATTACATAAACTCCGATACTCATACCAGTTACGTACAGCCTTCCGTTCCACAATCCTTTCGTTCATTAACACGTCACTGACTAACTCTTACACCAAGAACTGCGACTGTCTTCTCGCTCACACTCACTAACCAACTGATTGACCAACACAACCAACAACTGAACTCACTCCGTCTGTCTGTAACCCTCTTTATATCGGAATATCGCCGGTTTCTAGTGACCAGGAGAATGTTCCAGTAAACGAAAGGTCGAGAAACAGGTGTACAGAAAAACAGGCGACCAGTCATGTTTTCCCCTAACCACAAGTCTGTCACCACTACAAGACAAACGAGGAGAAGGTGTGGCTAACGCGGTCCTCCCCCCTGCCTTCCGTTCGCAGCTGGTACAGGGTGCTCCAGAGGTCCGTTACACTGCTCCCTCCTCAAAGCTGTTCGCCCACGAACAGCCCCATCGTAGCGTGCGAGGCGGTCCAGGTGTACCACCAGCATCTGCTCGGAGTCTCAGCCAGAAGTAGCGCTGCCGTAGTTTGTGAATCATTCGGTTCGCTCCCAGGTGTCCTCCTGAAGTACCGGCGTGCACTTCCTCCAAGACTTCCGGGACCTTGCTCCGGGGGATTACCAACTGTTCTCTCTGCGCCTTCCCATCGGGCGACTCCCATACCCGGAACAGCACGCCCACTCTGGTCTTCAACGAGTCCCATTTTGCCCAGTGCGACTTGTAGGTGGCGCTCCTCGGTGCGATGTCCTCCCAGGTTGGCCTCGTCCCTGCGTCCACTTCCCTCAAGAGTGGCCCCAAGTCTGCGTCCGCCAGCTGCTCCCTCCTCAGGCCTGCGCTATCCCAGCCTTCAGCAGGCACTGCCACAACTACTCGGACTGCTGCGGCACGCTCCTTCTCTTCCACTCTTGTGCGCTCGTGGCCGTCCTGGATCTGCGATAGGACACCACCAATGCAATGGTCGCTGGCGTCGGTGTCCACAATGAAGGCGCCACCCTGTTGCGGGAAACCCAACATTGAAGCACTGCACAGGGTCCCCTTCGGGTGCTGGAAAGCGTCTTCGGCGTCCTCCGTCCACACATAAGGCCGGTTTTCCTCTGTCAGGCGGGCGAGGGGTTTTGCGATGTTGTCGGCCTTTTCCTCTAAATCATTAAGGCGGTCGTCTACTTGACCCTTCCGCTTGCCCAGGTTCGTGACGTCATCCCTCACGCCGGCCAACCGTTCCTCAAACTTGGCGGCGAGAGCCTCGTTCGCCACCTTCATTTCGGTAGCCAGACCGTCATTCGCTGCTCTCATTTCCGTGGTTAACTCGGCCTTCATTTGTTGCATCTTCTCGGTGATGTTGTCTTTAGCCGCTTCTGTTTTTGCAGCGAGCTTTTCAGTTGCCGTCCTCATTTCTCTCAGTTCCGCCGTCATTTCCGTCATCATCTCTAAAATTTTCTCCAATTTCGCGTCCATGGTTGTAATGTTCGGTGATGTTATCTTCCCGCTTCCTGACACCAGTGTGACTTTGTTATCCCACTTCTTGACACCAGTGTGACTTTGTGGGTTCGTGGAATAAAAAGTCCAATTACACCACTCAACAATGTCCTTTATTTCCACCGTCTTACTGTTTAACACTTGTCAATTACACAAAATTACTTGCTGCACACAATTACAATTTACCCGTTCGTCCGTTACAATTTCCTTGTACTCGCGATTACATAAACTCCGATACTCATACCAGTTACGTACAGCCTTCCGTTCCACAATCCTTTCGTTCATTAACACGTCACTGACTAACTCTTACACCAAGAACTGCGACTGTCTTCTCGCTCACACTCACTAACCAACTGATTGACCAACACAACCAACAACTGAACTCACTCCGTCTGTCTGTAACCCTCTTTATATCGGAATATCGCCGGTTTCTAGTGACCAGGAGAATGTTCCAGTAAACGAAAGGTCGAGAAACAGGTGTACAGAAAAACAGGCGACCAGTCATGTTTTCCCCTAACCACAAGTCTGTCACCACTACAAGACAAACGAGGAGAAGGTGTGGCTAACGCGGTCCTCCCCCCTGCCTTCCGTTCGCAGCTGGTACAGGGTGCTCCAGAGGTCCGTTACAATATAAAACATATCTCACTTTTAACAACTTGACAAGTCGTCTTTAAAATACATCCAGAATGTTTTACTCAGTTACCATTATTCTCCTAATAACCTCCCCCTTTTCTAATGACTAAGAGCCCCCACTACTAGCTTTTAATGCGATTTTTTCACTTCATTTATACTTTACTGAATTTTTCTACTTTTCTGCTCTCCGTATATAAATTTCTAAGACATACTCTCACGTATTCTAAGAATTCCAAGCTAGCCCGCCATACCTAATCTGGCAGCTTCGAATACGTTCACCCCTCACTAATGTAACTTACCGAACCACTTCTATGAATTTGCCTGAAAACCAGCCTTCATATATTACTTTACTGAACTTCAGCTACCGAGGTCGAAGGATAGAGTGGACCAACTCTGTCCAGTACCTAGGTGTCAACTTAGACAGAGGTCTAACTTTTCACCAGCACATCAGGGACCGATCGGCGAAGGTACAGGGAGCAATTGCTTCCCTGTATCCAATGCTGGGGTCAACCTCGATGCCAGTTGGCATGAAGTTATACCTCTTCCGAGCGCTGGTAATCCCGGTTATGCTTTACGCCTGCGAGATCTGGGGCATGGCCGCAGACAGCTGGCTAGCAAGGCTCCAACGTGCACAGAATAGAGGATTTGGTCTATATATTCTGTGGGACGTTATTTTCCTACCAGGTTGCTTCACGAGGCCTCGAGTCTTCCATACGTGGAGGATGAAATTAGGCACCGGGTATCAAAATTACACGCAAGCTTACCCAAACATAGAAGCGCCCTTGTCAGGTCCTTGGGAGATTATGACCCCACTAGACGCCGTTCTAGACAGCACCGGTTACCCCGCATGGTTTGCGGGCATCCGAGATAACCTAGGAGCTAATCCTATCAGCAGCTAAAGCTGAGCTCCACATAAACCTTCCAAGCTGCTTGGCATCAAAAATTATTTCCCAAAGTAAAAACAAATAAAAACACCAGGGTGCAAGGTGTTGCATCCTGTCCTTCAACCCCCAGGGTACATGTTTATAACCTCATAAATAACACCAATCTAAAAACCCACATTTCACCCTACAACATCCCGAAATCTACCTTACCTGCGGTAAAATCCTTAACGGCTGGGCACGCAGCAAAAACCTTCTGGTTATATACAGCAAGCCAGCACAACATGGCATGGCATGACCTTACTCAATGTCATTTTACCCCGAGACAAACTGTACTGATAATCTACTGCCAGGCCTACTACCCCTTAAGATTTATTACAAAATCACAAAATATTCGTATTTAATTTTACTATAAATATTCATTTATTCAATGGATCCATTAATTCTGTATCACCATGGAAGAAAATGCTTTATATTATATGCAACCTTTAAATCAATGTAACTGCGACAGTTATAATAGTCACTATCGCGTCTCTAATGATGGTTAAAGTAAAATTCCTACTCCAAGAAATAGAACCCGCTTGAAAAGTCAAAAGCCCGGCTCGCTCCACTAGAAAATCAGTCGCAGCACCAGTATCTTTCTCTGAGGATGTCTACCGCAGGGTTGAATGAAACAGTTTTTAGGATGAATGCAAAATATATTCTATCTCTCGTAAACATCTTAATCGATGGCAAGAGGTTTATAACTGTACTAAGGATAATAATGTTGCCTAAACACTATAATGATTATATGAATACTTGTCATATAAGTAGGGAATCAAAAAGAAAATTTAGTGATAAGAAAGTGATGAAGTTAATGTACTGGAATGTCTGTACATAATATGTTTTAGAGGAATACTTGAGCTGGACAATATAGAGCTGGATACTGCGGCTATATGTTGCGAGCCACGTGTTGAACATTAGCCAGGTAGTTTGATTGCTTGATGACGAAGGTGCTGGGGTGGGCGGTGCCCCGCCACTGGAGTAGTGGGGGTGGTTACCCAGGCACCGCCTTCCCACCTCCCTCACAGCGTCATCCGCACTGCAGAGGCAAGCTCACCTACCATGTATGTATCGACTGCCTGCCTTCATTAGAGTCTTGGGATCGAACCCAATTTGCATCAGGGTCAAGCTCCTCTTCCGGATCCTCATTGATCATTTTAATTATTTTTCCAAAACACTTTCCCTTTTCTTTGAAACCAGTGTCACAATTTTCCAGTGTAAACAATACTCGGCTGATCCTCTTAGGTATGACTCATCCCCCAATTAGTTCACAAACACAGAAAGACGTAACGTTTTATTGAATCACAATGTTTTCTTTAGTGAAAATGTACTAAAAACATATGATTAGTAACATTTCTCTACCCACTATATTTTACATAGTTTCCATGGACTGTTTCTGTGGAAGTTTGCCTTTATTTTGCTCCATGTTTACTGACAAGACATTTGAAGAAATGTCACTGGAAATGAATCAGATAACTTTTTTTCAAAAAAAGGTGCAAATTTTATTCAGAACAAAAATGAAAACTTATCATTTCCACCCATAAAAATATTAATTAAAACAAATATAAAGACAAACAAAACCAATCAATATAAATAAAAATCCAGATATTATTCCAGAAATCCCACGTAACGCTGCAGGAACAGCCAAACACTTACAAGAATGGGAATATATATAAGTACAAATTGCAACCAAGAAGAGGAAATGACTGAATAACATCTTCTAACCTGTGAAGCCCTACCTGCCGGACCCACTACACAGAAATATTGGAGAGCAAGAGAGCTAATGGCTTCATTGCCAAAGCCTAGCATTTGACAACAAAGAAGAGGAAATGACTGAAGAACATTTCTAAACTGTGAAGCCCTACTTGCCGGATCCACTACACAGAAATATTGGAGAGCAAGAGAGCTAATGGCTTCATTACCAAAGCCTAGCATTTGACAACAAAGAAGAGGAAATGACTGAAGAACATCTTCTAACCTGTGAAGCCCCTACCTGCCGGACCCAGTACACAGAAATATTGGAGAGCAAGAGAGCTAATGGCTTCAGTGCCAAAGCCTAGCATTTGACAACAAAGAAGAGGAAATGACTGAAGAACATCTTCTAACCTGTGAGGTCCTACCTGCCGGACCCACTACACAGAAATATTGGACAGCAAGAGAGCTAATGGCTGCAGTGCCAAAGCCTAGTATTTGACAACAAAGAAGAGGAAATGACTGAAGAACATCTTCTAACCTGTGAGGTCCTACCTGCCGGACACACTACACAGAAATATTGGACAGCAAGAGAGCTAATGGCTTCAGTGCCAAAGCCTAGTATTTGACAACAAAGAAGAGGAAATGACTGAAGAACATCTTCTAACCTGTGAAGCCCTACCTGCCGGACACACTACACAGAAATATTGGACAGCAAGAGAGCTAATGGCTTCAGTGCCAAAGCCTAGCATTTGACAACAAAGAAGAGGAAATGACTGAAGAACATCTTCTAACCTGTGAGGTCCTACCTGCCGGACCCACTACACAGAAATATTGGACAGCAAGAGAGCTAATGGCTGCAGTGCCAAAGCCTAGTATTTGACAACAAAGAAGAGGAAATGACTGAAGAACATCTTCTAACCTGTGAGGTCCTACCTGCCGGACACACTACACAGAAATATTGGACAGCAAGAGAGCTAATGGAATCTAGACCAAAGCCTAGCATTTGGCAACAAAGAAGAGGAAATGACTGAAGAACATCTTCTAACCTGTGAGGTCCTACCTGCCGGACACACTACACAGAAATATTGGACAGCAAGAGAGCTAATGGCTTCAGTGCCAAAGCCTAATTTGACAACAAAGAAGAGGAAATGACTGAAGAACATCTTCTAACCTGTGAAGCCCTACCTGCCGGACACACTACACAGAAATATTGGACAGCAAGATAGCTAATGGCTTCATTGCCAAAGCCTAGCATTTGAAAACAACATTTCAAGAAATGCTCTAGTGACACATTACTCGATACTTAAGGACCAGGGGAAGCTGAGTTGATAGTCGATGTTTAAAATCAGTGTCGCTGTGTTTGCATATCTATCCAGAATTCCGAGTGACAAAGTATTAAAAATGGAAATGGCTAGTGCTAGAAAAAAAGTATAGCACTTAGCGATTTTGAAGGGAACTTCGCAGCCTGTTCACATAAAATTCCTTTTACTTGTTGAACAAGTATCTTGATTCTATGGTATAGTGATCAAAATTGTTATAGCTATTTTTATTTAAAGAAAATGTTTTGGGTGGAGAGTTCTGTAGATCAGAGAGAAAGTTAATTTCCCATATACGTTTGCTTATTCTAGCGTAATCTAAATTTATGTGGAAGCATTATGATATAAAACACTGGCGCGACAGCCGCATTAGAGGGCCCAGGCCTACAGACCCGACTGCCGGCCTCACGCCTACTTATGCAAGGTGGAGGTGGGCGATCATCCAACCCATACGGGAAAGAGATGTGGTCAGCATCTCGGCATCCCCCAGCTGGAGCATTGGTTTTCGTGACCAGCGCCACTTACCTAGCGAAAGCTCCTCACGATGCTGTGTGGACACTGGTCCTTTACCCGGGATTTAAAATCCGTACCCCAGGGTGGGATCGAACCCGGCCCCTTTCTGTGTTCAGAGACCAATGCATGCTGCTTTAGCCCTCTTCGTCACGGCGCAGGAAGCATTATGATATAAGGAAACAAATAATTTATATTTTCTCTACTAAGTTACGAAGTAGAAGCCTGTATTTCTAAAAACAATTCCACAATAAAATGTTCCGTAAGTACATGCTTTTTGTCTTCTGAATCCAGAATAGAATGTTTGGGAAAAGGCTCCCTTGTGCTTATCAACTAAATAAAAAGTAAACCCTGTTACTTACACCAAACTTGCTGAATATTAATCACCTTTCAGTGTAAGGAAACCTCCCAACTAAAGCTACCCTTGAATTGAAATCTTTGGTGATATTTGATTTTCTCAAAAATAATACCAACGGTTTTGATTAAAACGATTTGTTTTTTAAATGAATTTACAAGGTTTATTGAAATTATGTAATATTTAGAGCCACTGTTTCTCAGCAAACGAAATTAGACGGTAATAAAATTTTTGTTATGCAGTATTCCTTGAACATGTACATGTTCAAAAGGTCGTATTTTGTCTGTCACTCCCGTTAATAGCTTACATCAACACCCTCGTTATCGGTGGAATTTGTCTTTCGTATCTTCCACCGTTCCATCGACTTCAAAGTTGTGTAGGATTCTTCTTATTTTTAATGTTTGTGAAGCTGTGCCAAATTCAGCCCTCCAACGTCCGTGAATCTCAACCACTTCTAGTAATATTTCAGTACCCACTTCCCCACGTTCACCGAACTATAAATTCACCAAGATACTTCTTATAAATAGGTGGACGTATTTCTGTACTTTTCATTGCCTTATGAATTAATATAAATTAATGAGCAATTTATTTAATATAAATTCAAGAGCCATACATGAATTGAAAAGATATTAACATAGAATATAATCTTCAAATTTCATATGAAAAAACAAAACTAATGCCTTTTATAGGAACGAACCATTTGAGAGCAAAAATTTGCATAAATGATAAACCCATCCAACAACAAAGTTATTTTAATTATCTTGGCTATATTGTGTCATATACCAGTAATGGAGATATACAAAACAAAATGAACAAATTCCAAACAATATGTGGCACAATAAAAAGATCTTTTAAAAATTGTATAAAACTGTTAAAACTGTATAAAATAATGGCGATCCCAACCCTGCTTTATGGGTGTGTAAACTGGGTCTTGACTATCTCACAACAGAAGAAAGCGGAGGCTGCTGAGATGAAACTTCTGAGACAGTTGGCAGGTTATAGAGTCATAGACAAGAAAACAAACGAGGATATTAGAAGAGAATTGGAAATTCAGAGTCTAAATGAAACAGTCATTGCATACAGGCAAAAATGGCAAGATCATGTGCAGAGAATGACCGAAGACCGTACACCACAAATAGTATACAAGTATAAACCTGTAGGTAGAAGAAATGTTGGCAGGTCACGAATGAGATGGTCCGATCAATTTCCTTGAAGTCGGAACGGGCCACAAGGCTTATAACGTGATGATGATGATGATCATGATGATGATCATGATGATGATCATGATGATGATCATGATCATGAAATGAGATGATTCGAAACAAATTTGCGCAATGTGGAGTTCAACTTGATGCACATATTAAAACAGATAAATCTGTCCCAACCCTTATTCTCAAGAAAACTGCCCAAACCTAAGAAGCTTCATTATTTGAAAAGGATGGGCAATCTGCTCCTATCCTCAATAACGGCAGATAAAGTAATCAAAGTCCGATGATACACATTCTGAATTATGTTTCAATTTAGCTTAAACTGTCTAGGTTTCTCATTCACCTCCGTGATCGCGAGATAAAGGGCAGGCGCACGCCTTCCTATCGCTGACAGGGACTTGAACTGGGGGCGTGGTGCCATTCACCTACCAGCCTAAACAGCTGTTTCATATATCGGAAAGTTTCCGTGCATCGGACTGTAAGTTGGTCTACATATCGCTGATTAGTTTCCTGGAAGGTAATGCTGAATTTGCTGTAAAGAGGTGGAAGCATATGTAAGTCTATTCTTACATCTCGACGGCTTTATTAAATTTACATGAGCTGGTAGTTTAAACTTCCTCCCTCTCCTACAGCAATAAGCTGGGTGGAATTGGAAATCACAGATTCAGTGAATGGTAATACTCAAATAAGCTCAGGTTTCCCGACAGTCATATTTTCATGATAAGGGAGAACTCTGTTAAAAGCAGCTTATCTAGATAACTTACCCTAACCAACATCTTAAATGTGAGTTAGACATGCTTAGCTCACGACACGTATGTGAGCTATATTCTTCTCTTTATCACTGTATATTTACTGCAATTTAAAAGTGCAGACAAAATCAGTCCGAAAATCTCTCGGTCGACCTTCTGAGATAACATCGCTGTTCTTTATCTTAAACATTTTGGTTCAAGGAGTACCAAAAGGGAGGAAAGACCTGAAGGGCTGTTCCATTTCCTAGACCATAAGAACCACCTTCATATTTGAAATCGTGCCTCAGCAGCGTTTTGTTTTGCTCTTAACAATTTGGCATGTCATTGCTATCACGTTCCATATGAAGACAATGTTTTATTTGACGTTTTTTCAATTAACAAATGAAACTCGTCTAGCGTTCGTGATATCGATAACCGATGTCACGTTCTTCTCGAAAGTGCCTCATACAATATTCCGCTTTTTTATTGGTTCTCGATGCAAGTTTTGTATAAAGCGACTCTTGTCGTTTTGTTTTCAGCTGAGACTGACACTAGTTACTGGCCAGTCCAGCTTTGCTTCTGCAATAGACTTACTTTAAAAAATGTCTGCTGATAGCCGATGTGACTTATAAGGAATTTAGGTATTGTATTTTTTATTTAAACAAAATTCTTTACAATCCTTTTTCACCTAGAGATAAATCAGGGATATTTACAGCTGTTATACAAAAATAGTGTGGAAGAAGCTCATTAAGAATTGTGCAACCTTCACTGTGTTGAAATGAGTATTTAAAATAACTGGCAGGAGGACTGGCCTTAATACAGGCAGTCAATCTCTTGAGCATCGTAGGGGTTTCTCGGAGTATCTATTTAATGGAAATGCCCTTGTGTTCACTTTGTGGAGGTATAATTGTATTGCTATGTTTCTTGTAGCGATAAAGACGAATTTAAAACAGGGCATTGCTTGTTAAAGTTTGATACACCATAAAACGAGTAAGTTACTAAAATTTTTAACAAACTTTACATTGTTTTTTCTTCAGAACTGTTCCGTGCAGGTTAAGCTCCAGAGAGAAACACGCTTTTAACTCTAGTTTGACTTATTGGGGAAACCTCGAAACTGTAATGTTCTTTCACTAAGTCATACGAGATCTTGCAGAACCTTCAAACATTGCCTTGAGCTAACATACTTTAAGAGTGACTTAAAATATATCACATATTTTAATTTCTACTTAAACTGCCTAAATAAAAGGTATTCGTCTGCATTGTAAATGGTCTGTGTTGTATTCAGTTACTTTCTATAATTACTCGTCCACAAATAAGAAGTGTAAATGTATTTACATGTATTTTAAATTAAAATGTTAATGCGAGGTGCTTTGAAGTTATAACACGTCCTATTTTTTCAGGACTGCAACCTGCTAAGCACTTCTTTTTTTTTTTTAAATACACGTGGACTCTTTGTGAATGCGTGTCAGATGGCAGCACTGCACAGTGCTTAGAACTCTAGTGGCAGCGACAAGAGCAAACCTGTTTTTTATACTTAAGTTGGCGACGTTTTCATTGCAAGAACAGCATGTAATCATTCGTTTTCTTCTACGTGGTGTGACACCTATTGAAATTCATCACCAGTTGAGTGAGGCATGTGGTGATCGTACCATGGATGTGTCTAATGTACGTTCCTGGGTGCAACAGTTCAATGAAGGCAAAACATCTTGTGACAACAACCCAAGGCAATTGCATACATCGCCTCCAAAATTGGCATTTCCGTGGGATCTGTGCACACAAACCTTCATGAAGAACTGAAAATGCTCCAAAGCAAAGTTCTCCACTCGCTGGATCATGTGAGACCGGCTAGTGCGAGTCCGTGAGTTTCTTGGTTTGTTGTCACAAGATGTTCTGCTTTTATTGAACTGTCGCACCCAGGAACGTACATTAGACACATCCATGGTACCATCATCACATGCCTCACTCTATTGGTGATGAATTTCAATAAGTGTCACACCACGAAAATGGAGAAAACGAATGGTTACACGCTGATCTTGCAATGAAAACGTCGCCATTTTAAGTATAAAAACAGTCCTCACTCTCGTCGCTGCCAGTAAGAGTTCTATGCACTGTGCAGTGCTGCCATCTCTGTCAAGCATTTGCAAAGATTTCACGTGTATTTTAAAAAAGTTCATGTCTGGTCCCAGTCCTGAAAAAAATAGGTTTTATAACTTGAATGAACCTCGTGTACATAATTAAGCAAATACTTCGGTAACCTGTTTATTAGAAACATGATTATCTGGAGATTTGACCCGTCGTTGAAAGTATTTTGAAGGGTTATAACATTTTTATGGTCTTAAGGTAGCTTAATCATTAGTCTTACCAAATATTCGTCTTGTTATTAATTCTTAACATACGAAATACTCGTTTATCGTTTTGTTGTAGATGTAAGTACTTTAAGTACTTTAGACTAAACCGATGGTCGTAAGTCGGTCTTCATATGATTGCTTTGAAATTTTTCTCTCGTTGTATTATTACGAAAAACAAGGAGAGAGAAATGTAGCAGTCATATGACTTCTTTACTCACTTTTTTGTATAAACTATTGATATTGTTCCACATTAATTGAAATAAACATTTATAGAAATCATCTTAATACTATTCCCTATTAATATTCTACGTTTAAGAGATAACCAAACAATTTTTAAAGCTGATCGCTGTGTAAATGCTTTGATCTTCTGGTCTCTTTGCATACAAATAGTTTATGCATATAAAACTAAAAACAAGAATTATCTCGTAAATAGTTACGTCCACATAAAATGTACACATAAGTTGTGCGCCTTAAGGAGATGTGAATATTTTGTTTAATAAGATTTGTTGTCAGTCTTCTACGCTTTGCTGGTTTTTCAAAAGTTGTACTTAATGTGAGTCCTGTTGTGCTGATTGCACCTTTCCTTTACGAGGCGTGTGCCTCAGTTGTTTTGGTGTTTCCGTTTTTCTCCGTGTGAGCGCTAGAAGGTTGCTTTGGTCCCTCTCGGACAGCTCTCCGGGCTGACGAGACAAGCAGTCGGGGCTCTCCACTCATAGCGCGCGCACGGTGATTTATAACTGTCTTAGCTCCCGGGTGCAGTTCAAAACATGCAATAGCAGGTGTTAAGAGTGAAGTTATAATGTGTACAAAGTTTAACTTTCGAGGAAGTTTAAGTTAAGTGTAATTGTGTAAGTAAGCTGTCAATGTGAATAAAAGATTTATTAAAGCTTTTAAATTATCAAAGCAAGTTGTATAATTGTACCTTAGCCTCCGGGTACAGTTCACTTAAAAAAAAAAAAAAAAAAAAAAAAAAAAATGTTCCATGTAAAATGTCTGTTGGAGCATCTCTTTTTATCTCCAGGCCGCTTCTTGGAAGATTTTGAATTTAAATACAAGGTTTTATATTTAACCGACTTCTCATTTCTATGTGATATTGTTCTGTCAAACGCACGCGTGTGCATGCACATACAGACATACAGAACTTTTGCTATAAATACTCCCTCAGCATCCTCTATTTTAAGTACATATCAGAGATAGTAAAAAAGAAATGTGATTTTAAGAAGACTTCGTCAATTTCTTTGGAGAAATGGCACGTTTTTAAGATAAATTTTTCTAATGCGTGAGGTACAGTACCATCATTAGCTACCCAGAAACCTACTTGGTTATACGAAAAGGGTGTAATTAATTTTCTGAATGGTGAGAGAAAGAGAATGAAAGACTTGCGGAGGGGGGCGTGAAAGAACAGTCTTCACGATTAGTGATAATGCAAATGGTGAAAAAAGTGTTAGTAATGGTTTCTTTGTAATACTCATTACTGAGACAGGGGTTGAAAAATGAACGTCACTTATCAAGGGACAACAAAGGATTCCAACCTTTGTTGGAACAAAACGGGATAAAAGCGCCTTTCGGAGAAAAATGAACGAGGCAGATTTCACAAGCTCTGGAAATAGTTGCAATCTTGTTTTTATGGAGTTAGTCATGCTAATCAAACTGTTCACATTGGCATGCATTATCAATTTATCATCATTAGTAGCTAGTAATTCCCCTTTGTTCCATACTGTGTGGTTATGTACTTGTTTGGCTACTGAATACCATGCAGAAAATTTAATAGGACGTTTCAGTGGTTCTTTCTCTACCCTGTCCATATGTAGTATATTGGGAAAAATTGCATTCCTCCCCAAAATTCGATACCGAGATTCGATATATGATTTGAAACTCCCTGAATAGATAAAAACGAAATTTTTAGGAAATGATTGTAAACAACAGCTTAACTTTATGGAAACTAGTTGCTTGGTATTTTTCAGCGTTTTCCGAGGTTATGACACGTAGTTCACAAACCTCTCCCCAGCACACACACACACACACACACACACACACACACACACACACACACACACACACACACACACACACACACACACACACACACACACACACAAAACTTATAGGTAGAAAGTTTTTTATAGGTCTTCATGTTTCTTCTAAAATGATTATAGGGATATTAGTTAAAACGTTTGTTTTCTATGGCAAATAAAATGATTACTGTGAATTTTCTGATAGTAGCCCCTAAAGTCCTTTTTATTTTATATGACTTGCATAATTCGTAAACCAATTTTCATGGCTTGCAGGCATAACCGGTTACTTTGAGGTATTTACAACAATCTCAAAATTATTACCACCGCCCCAAGAATTTCTCTGGAATATAACACTTATCCAATTATTCCGTCAGCAGCGCACAAGGAGTTGCACCCGAGTCTGCAGTTGTCGAGTATCTAAAGCTAACTTGTTTCTTTCCCGCTACCTAATACTCTCCCGCCAGCTTGTATGCCCTACATCCCGTCATTTCGTACTTGTCCTTCCTAGGGCAGGAAGACCGCTGAACACCTCGGGCTGTCACTCGGCCTGCCAACTCTACATGACGTTGCGTTAACTGGTAAACCATAAGAGATAGAATGCAGCTATTCAACAAATATAAGTCTTGTAACACTCACAGTTTATTCCAATGTTTTGGGGAGTAGGGCAGGGATGACTGTATCAGTTTCTTCCTTATTGGTTGAATCTTCTAATACGTATATTTGTCTGAGAAACTCGTTCAGCTTCTCAGTGTCTTCTCTATCTCTTCCCTCTTTACTGCTGGCCATGCAAAGTAAATGGGGTTTCAAAGTCGTCCTTTAGAGATGAGTTCTCAAAAATGTGAATGTCGCTTAACTCGTTTGTATTTCCATATGTATCTAAGGAAATGTCTAATAAAAGCATATTTATCTCAATTGACATGAAAGATAAAGCTGTTTCTATGAATAGTTTGTTCAAAAGGATTACAGAATTTGAGTGCTTTAACTGTTCCTTTTTGTAGAAGCTGTAAAAATTTTGTAATGGCTACACAAATGCATGTGCATCACAGTGCATCAAATACGTGTAAAATTCTGGGCTAAGTAAATGAATTTACATTTCAAAGTTCACTAACCTCAGTGCTTGGGAAATAGTATGTTACATCTTACAGATATTTCTAGACAAAGAGCTTGCTTGATCTGATATGGAGTGCGTTCGGTATATTCCCGGGCTATTTGGCGCACTTCTATTGCAAGTCAAGGTTTTTCATTCCAAAATTTCCGCAATTCATAGTGATTAGTGATAGTAATATGCACAATATGGAGCACTAACCTTGTTATAAGCGGTTGTTCATCTCCATTCCTTGTCATTCCTCGTCATTTAGTTTCAGTTTCCTTTATAATTTTGTTTTAGAAGTTATTTTAGTGGTTCTACTCACAGCTAGATATTTTCTACCTTTTTTTTTCAATACTTTCAATATTAGTATAATTAAAACTTACGTCACAACATGAAATTTAGGGGGTATTACAATATATTAATAAATTAATAATAGTGCATAACGTTTGAGACAAATGAAAGAGTATACTGAATATCTTTTTGAGTTACTTAAATTCTAGTAGAATTTGTCACTGACGTAAGACTTCTTTTCACGGCTTGGACTTTTCAATCCATTCTGGGTCCAATTTAGTTTGCCTATCTTTTTTTTTAAATATATATCCATGTATATAGATCTATATTTTTCTTTTCCTTATTTAACCGTTTTTTATTGTGTCCGTTTAATTATCTATCTGTTTTCTGTAGTTTCACACACATACACTATACACGTAAACACCCATGCCCAGGGCGGGACTCGAACCCGTGACCCTCTACGCGGTGGAACGCTCCTTGGTTTCCTTTACCTTTGGGTTCATAGTTTACGGCTATTTTAGGTATTCTGTTGTTATTTATTCTTTGAACATGCTTTTCCCATTGATTTCTGTTGTTAGCAATAGGACGAGGTTTTGTTAAAAATTTTACGTCCTCCAACGTTAAGTAATATCGGATGGTGAATGAAATGATACTCAAATGTATCCAGGGACATTCGTCTGTAAGGATAAGGTAAAACCACGGGGAAAACCTTATCCAGGTAACTCACCTTGACCGAGATTCGAACTCGGGACCTCTTGAACGTGAGGCAGACACTCTACCACCACGCTACCGAGGCGGGCTAGTACGAGTATGAATCATTCTTCTACTTGATCTACTTAATTTCTTCTTAATCTAGACGTAAGACTGTAGTGTTAATATGGAAACATAAGGCGATAGAATCTTCATTGCGTGGTTAGTGCACGCAAATGAACACGACCCCATAAGCTATTAGGTCACGCATGCGAATGCGCATGCTCAGACGCTACTTAGGACGTGCCAAAGACAAAACACGCTAGGCATCTAGTTTAGAGGAATAGTGCCGTAGATTTAAATGCCTTATGTTTTAAATTACTATTATACCCAACTTTTAATATCATTCAAAGAAAAATTAACCAGTGAATTCGTATATGCGTGCGTACGTAATCTTATTATGAAATGCAAACTTAAAGAAAATGCACATTTTTCTGTTTTGGTTTTAATGAACTCTGTATTTTAATTTAGTGTGCACATGAGGTTACCGCTTCACATGATTTCCACGCAAAGAGAGGACTAGCAGAGCGATGTGACGATGAAAATGAAGAGTGGAAACCTAGAGGGAGGATAACACTGATAAAAGAGTGGAAAAGTGGAAGAGAGGACAAGGCAGAGGGGAAGAAGGAAATACACTGGGAGAGTAATGAGAAGATTTCGCATTTAACGCAGGTAGAGTTGCAGGTTCCACCAGTCATTTTCTTTCTGAAAATCAGAAGAATTCTTCGAGAAGGCTAAAGTAATGGTAAGCTCCAATAATTGCAGGAATAAAAACACTGCCAACTCTTGTAATAAACGTTTATGGAAGGAGCTTTTCCAGGAACGCTAAGCCGTAAAACGTGTTCCAATAACAATTCTGGAAAAATCACGTCGCTACTTTTCTAAATCCGCTTGGACTAATTATTTTCTCTTTTGGGATGTTTTCCAAATAGCCTCTTTCTCGTGGGATAAATTTAATTGATCATTTTGGTGTTCTTGCTCGATGTAAGCCATACTCAGGTTTCTAGGTTGGCAGAAATGCGAGTAGAGCTATAAATTGTAGGCAAACAGGTTGCGAACGGTGATAATGGGTTTAAAGGGATTACACTGAATGGTCTTTGTTCATGTGGATCTTCTAAGAACGATTGCAAGATATAGCCTCCTCACCTTCGGGAATAAAATTAATGGAGACTTCGCATAATACCTTTAAATATCGATTCAGTAAGGCCGCGCTATTTTCAACAATGAAAGTCAGGTTGGATTGTTATCCACATAGCTATGTGTTCTAAATGAGGGCAGTGAAGGTTTAACCTGTAAGGCTCTCATTCGGCAGGTTACACGTTCGATTCGCAGTGATCGACCATTCTGAGCATAGATTTTCTTAGTATCCAGTATCGGTAGCCAAATCAGAGGGCGTTCCTCCTTTATAACAACTGTCCGGCCCTTTATCTCCCACACATGAAGGACCAGGCGACGGTGTACGGCATGTTGCGGTTGGGCTGTGGTAATACGATTGTTAAGGTTTCTCCTTAATCTCGGACCCGCCCCCAGGGTAGCCGCTCAGCCTGAACTTTGGGGCGACCCTCAGGTTTTCAAAATTTATGAGCAGTTTCCGTACGTAGTAAACAAATATGCTATAGCAGAAATAAATTGTTTTTGTAACACAAAATTTCTCAGGGATGTTTTTAAAACTTAAATGTCATACGAGGATGGTCTGAAAAGTTTCCGACCTCAACAGGAAGTTGGCAGCACTGGTAAATAAAACCTAGTGAATTTCGTGTCCATCTGAGTTACTCACCAAAGTTTCAGCCGTTTGGACGCTCAGTTGTTATGTAGAATACGTTTGAGTGAGTTGATGTGAGTGTTTTTATGAAAATGGACAAAATCGAGTATCGAGCTCTCATTATTTATTTTTGAAAGGCAATAAGCCTACGCAAATCAAAGATTAGTTGGATTCTGTGTACGGAGACTCTGCACCATCATTTATCACAGTGACATTTTGGGAAGCTGAATTTAAACGTGTCCATAAGAGCTTGTGAAACGATGAACGTTCGGGACGTCCAGAAACTAAAACTACCGATGAAAACATTGCCAAATGTCACCAAATGGTGCTAGAAGACCGCCGAATTAAAGATAGAGAGATACGAACATGTCAAAAGAACATGTTTGTCACATATTAAATCAACTTTTAGACATGAGAAAGCTGTCCGCGCGTTGGGTGTCGCGTTTTCTCACGCTAAACCGAAAACTTTTCGAATGAACATTTCCAACGCTCTGCTGACCCAGTTTAAGCGCAATAAATCCGAGTTTTGGCGCCGACTAATTGTTATAGATGAAACTTCGATACACCATTATACGCCCGAAACAAAAATATAATCTAATCAGTGGACTGCAAAGGAGGAACCTATTCAGAGAAAAATCAGAAAATCTATTTTCGGCTGGGAAGGTGATGGTGACTGTTTTTTGGGATTAGTACTGTAGTTATTTAAATCGATTATCTTCAAAAAGGAAAATCCATCACAGGAGCACACTACGCATCATTACTTGACAAGCTGAAGGCAGAACTTGCGAAAAAAACGGCCACATTTAAACAAATAGAAAATCTTGTTTCACCAAGACAACGCACCGTCTCATACCTCAGCGGTTGCAATGGCGAAAATCCAGGGATTACGGTTTGAACTGCTTGACCGTCCGTCTTACTTACCAGATATAGCCCCAAGCGACTTCTTTTTGTTCCCTCATTTGAAAATTGCGCTGAGAGGACAGATTTTCGTCAAATGAAGAGGCACTCGCCTTCGTGAATAATTACGTTGCAGAGAAAAACGCCGAGTACTATTTGAACGGGTTACAGAGATGAGAGCATCGCTGGGAGAAGTGTGTAGAGTTACAAGAAGACTATGTTGAAAAACGCCGAGTACTATTTGGTCGGGTTACAGAGATGAGAGCATCGCTGGGAGAAGTGTATAGAGTTACAAGGAGACTATGTTGAAAAACAAATTCTGAAAAAAATGTCTTGTATCTTTATTATGTCGGAAGCTTTTCAGACTACCTATGTATATTATATTTTTCTTCTGAATTTTAATGTTGTATTATTAAATTTTTGTAATAAGATTTTCTAAAGGCTTTCATATAAAAATAAAGCTATCCAGTAGACAAAATAGTTGCTCCGGGGTGAAGTCTAAATTTATGACAAATGATGAACTACAGAAATACGGTAGAATCTCGTTTAGCCGGAACAAGGGACCAAGGCCGTACCGAGTTAAGGAAAATCCGGGTTTTCCAGAGAATGACGGAAAAACCACAAAAGAAGAGTACCTCATTGAAATATTTTTAGTGAAGTTTATAAATTCCTATCGATACACTTTCACCTAAAATCACATACACTGTATGACTGTAATAGCCTATGTATAGGACTGTACACATTATAGCTACAAACTGTTCGGTAGTAGAAAAGACAAGTGAGCTTCTGCTGTCTCAGTTTAGTGTATTGCTTACTAACAGCGAGATGTTGCATCCGCTTTAACATCAGAAGTTCATTTGGCAATGTTTCGACTTGACTCTCGCAATAAAGCATCAATTTCTCTATGTTTGCTACTGCTTGTGCGTGGGTCATAACCACAGATGGTTCATCAACACTATCTGAATACTCTTCATTTTCATTTTCAGTAACACTGCATGATGCAATAATGCCTTGCTTTGTGATCAGTTTATAACCTCCGTAATTGTCAATGTCTTCATCAACATCGAAACAGCCATCGATATTTTCATAAAAATCTTCTTTCACGCTTACTTTTGTTCATCTTCAATCATGTTTCCTGGCAAGTCACACACACACACACACACACACACACACACACACACACACACACACACACACACACACACACACACACACACACACACACACACACACACACACACACACACACACACACACACACACACACACACACACACACACACACACACACACACACACACACACACACACACACACACACACACACACACACACACACACACACACACACACACACACACACACACACACACACACACACACACACACACACACACACACACACACACACACACACACACACACACACACACACACACACACACACACACACACACACACACACACACACACACACACACACACACACACACACACACACACACAAGGCCACAACTTTTTCTATGACTCTATCTACGTTTCTCTTCAAACCTGGTCCCAAGGAGGTGGAGTGAGTGCTATAAATTCACCCGCTGGCAAGAGAATTCCAGTAATGTACCTATTGAGAATGACAACTTATCGTCTGTAAAACAAATTTCCATTTAGGCTGTGTAATGTAATACATTTATGTAATGTATAATTGTATAGAAAGGAAAAACGTTGCAACTTCCAAAATGCTTCTGCTGTGTCTTAAAGGCCAACACTAGCTAGTGCAATCGCCCTAATGCTCACCCTAATTAATACCCGATATGGGAGTCGAATTAGGCCTACACTAATCACTTGCACTAATGAGTTCGGTTCAGGAGGCAGTCTCTTGATGAGGTTAATTCTCTCCTGAGAAACAGGTATAGCTATTTGATAAACTTGGTGTATTAGGAAGTTAAGTGCATCAGCAATTGCATCGTCAAAATTCCTGTAGCTCTAAATTCTTTTATAACAAGAATTTTGTTAGAAATGTGAGCCTATAGTTTTCCTTAGCCCTTCCTGAACCTTTATGGAAGGCTTACGTACTAAATATTCCACCAATTCTGAAGAAAAAAGGTCCTGGAATGTTGTATGCATTATTTTCTGTAACCATTCTTCAGTAAACTATTATTACAAAATATCATTTATTCCATTTCATATTATTCATGCTGAAGATTTACAGAAGTTGCCTATTGCGTACTTCCTTGTAGATGAAAGGAGATTAGGGTGGTATTACAGTAGTCTTAGGTGATTGTTAAGTATATCAAGAGCTGGTGGGTATGTAATGACTTTGAAATGCTTGTTCTCTGTAAGACCGACAGACAAAATGAATAGCGATTTTCCTTTCGAATAGGGAATAGAATTACTACTGGAAGGGATTTGGCACCGACACCTGTGGTTTATTGTACCTAAACACCAAGTGGAGCATCCCCGAAAGGAAGGATGAGGGGAGAGGAAGGAGAGGGTGGTCGAACCAAGGAGTCGGCGGAGACTCCTGCCGTATCTCTACCCTGAGAGATTACTTGAAATCATAATGGAGATAAACTGGAGGGCCAGGAAATTCGAAGGATGTCATTAACCTACCCAGCCTAGGGACTCGGAAAACCTCGGGGTCAGGGGGTCAAGTAAATCGGCCACGGGAATCGAAGTTCAACCTTCCGAATGCGGGTCACAGACGAAACCGTCTGAGCCATCCCGCTCGGTTTCTTTTGAATAAAGTATAAGTCTTGAAAACCTCCAACTAATAACAAATAGTATATATATTTTTTTCCTTGAATTGTGGAGTTCTATGTAAAATTTGGTTATATATATTTTCTCCCCTAACTTTCTCAGTCACAACTTTTCAAGTTCAGCTCGTCCCGTTTAGAACGGCAGCTTATATATTTGAGTGTTTCAGAATAGAACATTTAAAATTTATCTTCCGCTTCGCATCAAAGATGCTGAACACAAGCATTGTTGAAAAAGACAAAAGAAGAATCATTTTTATAGAATTATTTGCTTGCAAAAAACAGGGTGATTTCATTCTTATTCTAATTGGATTTTGTATACAAAAACGCTGGCCTGTGTAGCGCAGGTGGTAGAATGTCTGCTTCACGTTCAGAAGGTCCCGAGTTCGAATCTCGACCAGGATAAGGCTTTTTTCTGGGTTTCCCTTAACCTGAAAGATGATTGTAGGGTAACTCTAAGCTCATTTGAGCATCATTTCACCCATTTCACTAGTTTACAAAAATGAACCTTTTTTCTTTCACAAGAATTAAAATAACATTTTCTAGAAGTATTTTTGTGCTGAATTCAAATATAATTTTAGTTTTTCCCCATCAGGCAAGAGTTTTGTGTGATATTGATTTGAATTTTTATAATATGCTAAAAAAATCTGTAACTAGCTAACTCAAAATTATAACTACTCATTCTGGCTTACCTAGGAAGTGGTAGGTAGTGATTTGCGGACACATTTTATATCTGGAACGTCTCTCTTCTTGGTCCAACAGTAGTCAGCCAGCATATTGGAACTCCACTTGCCTTAGTAACTCTTTTCCATAGTAGAAATTTGCTGATGAAAACGCTCACCTTGCTCATCGCTGACAGCTCCAAGATTTTCGGGGAAGAAGTCTAAGTGAGAGTCCAAGAAGTGAATTCTTAAAGACGTGTTGCATCCCATATCTTTATACCATTTTCTTCAGAGAAGCAGTCCTTGAAATCACTATGGCGGCCACGATAACTACATATTCTTACTTCATTTTCGAGTGGATTCCACCTTTTGAGTCTGGAAGTTAAACCTTCAGCTTGCTGTTTAGACAGATTTAAATCCCGAATCAGGTCATTAAGGTCTTTCTGAGTGGGAAAGTATGTTCTGATGATCAGGTATTGGCTTCATATGTAGGATCATTTTTATTTTCATCTGAAGCATTTTCAGTTTCAGTTAGATCAGAATCAGTTATCACCTAAGGTCGTATCTGCATATACTGGTACAGAGAACTGTTCATTGTGTAAGACAAGTCTTATTGCAGATTGCAAATTCGGATACTTAATTGTATGTTTTGTTTTAGATGTGATTCCTTTTATATTTGTCAAACAGAAATAACAATCACTTAAATGATCCTTCGATTCCCTCCAAATCATAGGAATTGCAAATGGCATACGATGTGTACCATTTTTCTACCCAGCCAGCAATCCAACACACGAAACACAGCATGTATTTGGTGCCCAGCTCTTATCAAAATCACCAGCCTGACAGCCAAGTAAAGTTGACAACACTTCCTTTCTTGAAAGTGTTTAAAACAGTGTTGTTATAATAAATAAATTTAAAGGGAGTCGATTAATGACACTAAACAACACTTTTAAATTTTTCCGGAACATGTTTCAGAGACTTTGCCTCCATCCTCAACCGGCCATCGACTGGTTCTCATTGGTGTAGTTGACAGAGGAGACCTATGACAAAATATTGTCAACTACACCAATGAGAACCAGTCGATGGCCGGTTGAGGAGGGAGGCAAGGTCTCAAACATGTTCCGGAAAAATTTAAAAGTGTTGTTTAGTGTCATTAATCGACTCCCTTTAAATTTAATTTGACAATACTTCTTTACAACTGGGGCCAAATTTTGCCTCTTGAGACTTGAAGGTCAGCTCATCACAAATATAGCAGAAACTGTCTACATGATTTACACACTTTCTTGGCATGATGAAAAAACAAAGCACTAAAACACTGCATACACAATACACTTTCGAAAAGAAAGGAAGGAAATATTTCACTACTGAACAAACTCACAGTCAGCTCAATATTGACACATCACACAGCCAGATGAACAGGTCGGTACATATCCAAACATGAATGAACCTGCACAGCCTTGTTTTATGGTTCTTCAGCATATTGCAAATCATTCCCTTATATAAAGCTTGGATAAAATCACTAAATATGAGGTAAAGTTTCCTATAACAGGTCAAAGAAAACATTAAAATCCTATTTTAAAAAGTAGCGGTCACAAAAAAAAAACTGTGCCTGATGGAAAAATTCTGACTACATATCTAAATTCAGTATGAAAAGGTACACTAGATTCACTAATCAGATTTCTTGTGAAGAACACCTTGTCGATTAGTGTTTCATTCACTGTTGGATATAACGATGTTGAAGGACTTAAATTATATATACCAAAACTTAAATCTGTGGTACAAGGTTGTTTGCAGCCCATAGCTTACCAATCCGGCCACATTTGTACGCAAGGCGGAAGTGGACGATCATCCAGTGTTAAATATATGTATGATTGACATTTCATGAACATTTTCAAAAAATCACCTTTTTCTCCTTTTGGTCTATAAAATAGGGTAAGCCTTCCTGAATACAAAGAATGCTTAAGTAGCCACCGCAAGCCATTTTTAAATGTTCTAATCTAGTTTGAAATTTACGTGAATTCTATTTTAGATATGAATTCTATATCTTTATCCTTGTTTTCTCGCTAAGTAAAATTTCACCATTTGTCATCATTTAAGATTCTCCTTGAGTCGGAGTTCTGTTAGGGTAATGCAACTTGCTACACACGTTCACAGAAAACACAGTGAATAGAAATGTAAGTACACTTTCTTTACTTCAAAACACAAAAACTTCACATTTTGGGCAAAACAGCCATATTCATAGCTTTAAATATTTCTAAAGCCTAAAGTTATTTAGACTTCAGAAGTTTTGGGAACCAATTGTTAAAATATTAAACCAAAATTTAAGTTATTCTGTCGCAAGGGAATTTTTAGTTCACGCAACCAAAAATAAATACATTTGACCATATTTTTCCCAAATACCAAAGTGAAATTGACAACATTTGGACTGTATCATATATGCACTAAGTTACATCTGTGATATAAATCTTAAAAGGCTAGCGTATGAAGCAGCCACTGTCACCTAAGAACACTGACACGACATATAACCTGATAACAGAAAGACATTGACACAAACGAGTAAATATAAATAAATGACGTATAACGGAATAGACGTATGCCATAATGCTGGCTATACCCTGGAGACCTCCGCGGTGTCAAGGCTACTCTACGAAGGCCAGCAAACTACTTTTGTAACCACTGTAAACAAACATCCCTACTCTATTGTTCGTTTTGTCCTCAAGGAAAATTTGGCGCCTCGCATTCGGAAACCTACCCATTGTCAAAATCCCATGCGTGCCTCTGACAACAGGCTGTAAGATTTCGAACGATCCGAGAACGCATGTCTTAGAATAAATTTTTGCACGCCGACCGTTACAGAAAACGTCTCTGATTCTAGGTCCGAAACTGGAAATTCTCAACACTGATATCGATCGGGGGCTACTTAAAGCCAATAGAATATTAATGTTTGGTCATGTGATTTTGTAAACTCCGAGAAATATCTAGAGTAGGGGTAATTCAAGGGGATGGTGGAAACTAGATTTTTCTAGTAAGGACACTTCGGTCCTGAGTGCTGCGTGAGACGAACGCGTATTCGGCGCCGCCTAAGAACTATGAGTCATTCCATGTCAAATCGCACAAATTTCAGGGAAAATTGACCTTCATGTCTCCGATTTCATTGATATTGAGTTTATATGTTCTATGAAGGAAAAAATGATACACGTATTTTTTTGTTAGTCTCTGGTTTAATTATTTTGGCCAACAAAAAGCATTATCATTTGGGTATTTTGCGCGCATCGTTCTACATTAATGTGAATATATCTGGTTATTTTTGGCAGAAAAATATAATTTTTGGCTCATTTACTAAATTGAAATGTATACTTCATTTACACATTAAACAAAAAATAGTTCGCGTAATATTTACATTTTCAGAAAGGCATTAAGATTACAAATAACATTATCAATGTTAGCACACTGCTAAAAAATTCTGAAAAAAATTTAAAACTAACCTCATGATGTCATATAACCTCAGGAAAACATTCAGATTAGGATTTCAAATAATAAGAGAGAAATTAAGTAACTTACCAAGTCGCGCAGCGCTGCTTACAAGGTCAAGACGCACACATACCATTTGGCAGCTGACGGCACATCTTGTGTTGCACTGCCATCATCACCTACAAGGTGATTTCTGTTTCCAGAAGCTTGGTGATGATACTTTTAACAATTCTCTTCGATCACATTCATCACACGACATTCCATAGTTGGAAATTCTAGTCACAAATTTACACTTGCAGTCACCACATATTTTGTTGCATTGATTTAAAATTAATCATAGATAGGTTAAAGAGTTTTAATATTCACCACTCTCCCTTCGCTTTGCAACGAATAGTTTTTATTACTGCCTGAGATACAGATATTGGCACAAAAGAATGCAATTGTAAAGTGCCTCGTACCACTTCTGCTTGTTGGTATCTTGATTGAAATACATTATTGTGCTCCTTATGTTGACTATCGGAGAAAAAGTTGAACTACATTGCAAATGTTCTTCTCGGCCCAGGTGAACAGTTTTCTTGGACTTGTGATAGGGTCTATTCCAGGCTGAAGGCTAGCTTTCATTGCAAGTCTTTTAACAGTACCACCGATGCCATCACAAGGTCCTTTTCCGTGGGATGTGGCGAAAAAGTGCCACTCTGCTTGGATTTGAAAGCCATTTTCGTGTAAACAGATGTTTGAAGAATTTGTTTTATTTTTATACTGAGCACTTGACACTTTTGACATGGAATGACTCTCGCGCTATGTACAGAGACCTAGCGCAATGTTTAACAATCTCTCCAGTGAGAATTAGAACGAGTAGCGTATTGTGAAGACGATAAGTACACCCAATCCGACTACGCAGTGCTACTGCCTCCGTCCTTCGCATCGCAATATAGACAGTGACGCTTGACTCAGCAACCATACCGACGACGACTTCACGGTGGCGAGCGTAGGAATCCAAGGACTACAATAAACTTCTCTCAACCAGATTCGAGGTGTCATCATTAAGCCACAACCTGTCAAGAAGCACCCATTCCTGAAATCCAGACGAGAGTCCTCATGCAGGAGCTACACGTCACCTCGAACCGACCACAATCTCCCTTTCCTTAACCTCCGCACGCCACCGATGCTTAATTGTTAGGCGTCGAGCACAAGGGAGAGCTCGACGTGGTCCACAACGGGCCGCACCGCCTCACGTATTAGATCAGGATTTCAAATTTTCATTCATAGGTGAAGAAAAGTGATATGGTCAGGATAATTCTTCCATCAGTGTGTTTCCTGACCTAAAGACCGCTACCTACCGTAGCTCCTCTAGTAAATCATGATGAACAGGTTGGAGTATTATTATCTGTCACTCAGTGCCAAGTTGCCAAAGATTGGTGCATCAATGTGAGAAAATCAAACGTAGAAGATGTATGTACAAGGAATAATACACTGTGTAACCAACGTGTAATGTCACAGGTAACAATTTAACCATTATTACCCCCCAGGGGCCTACTTCGGTAGGTACGGGTTTGGCGCACGTGTAGGCCGTGCGTGGAGACGATAGATGCTTTATAGAATCTTTTCTAGTTTAGAGTTTAGGATTTAGTGAACGAAATTTTTAGTAGGTTTTGATTGATGTTTTTATGTATGTGTATTTTTAATAGGTTTTGTTACATTTGTATAGTTTTCAGAAAGTTTTATATTTGGCTTTTGCCATGACTAGTTTTTTAAAGGGCGCTGATGACCGCCGTAGTTGAGCGCCCTTATACATCATCATCATCATCATCATCATCATCATCATCATCATTTACATTGCATAATCCTGTGCGTTTCGTGAAAATGTCCTGTCCTTTAACCATTATTAGGTTTTTCCGGTAAATATTGTTGTGGACCAGGATTGTAAGGGTGTGAAAGAATTACAAACCTAATCTGCAACTGGGGGTGTAGCTACTGAAAGGGTAGAGCGAAAGAAACATCAAAGTCAAACTGAACTGAATAACTATATTTCAAAGATGCCTAGTATTTCTACAGGGCACTCCCTGGGTCTGGAAGAGATCCTGGGCGCTTTGGTAACATTTAAATACATAATAACATAATGCAACTTTACCTTTGGAGATGTGTAGTTTGTATGGCTTGAACCTTGTGTGACTGTCAAAAGGTGTACGATCTGGTACGTCCTGCTGGCGATCTATTCGTGGTAGCACTTTGAAATAAACTCTTGTTGATTCTTACAGAGACCGGCAGCAAGTCCCCTCTCAAATCTCTGTGAAGACTCTCCCGCGGAGGCTAACTCAACCAAGCTTAAATAGGGGTCCTACCAAAAAGTCAACTCAGCTATTCCCACGCTAACTGTTAATTTGCACCATATTGTGCAATCATTATTTACATCATTGAGAACATGTTTAAACTACTGACAAACTAAGCATTATTTCCCTTGATCAGCAGGATGTGTGATTCATTGTTTAAAATATGGAGAACAAGTTGAGGCCTGTTACAGGCCACCTGTGAATTATTTCCCGAAGCCAGCAGGCTATATGATTCACCACTCCAAAGTTCATATTTTGCCATTCAGCAGAATTTACGCTTAATCATACAATGTTTACACACAGATGTGCCCAGACTCAAGGCATCGAAAATAAATGTTACATAATAATGACTACAGAAATTTCCAAATCTTGCTCAGCCTATACACACAACAATATCAGAACTTATACTACATAGATGCCCCCGTAGGGGAAGGGATCCGTCCCTTTCAGCTGCCAAAGTGCGGGCGCTGCGGACCCTTAGCACTCGTGGTACCTCTGACGTTACTAGAGGAACCTCGGGCGGAACAGCCGAGCCCCTCCTTCGGGAGTTGTTCGGATTGGGATGGCTTCGAAGGCGGCAGTGTGTTCCCGATACCCGTGGGAATCGGGTACGTCTTCGGACGGGGTTGAGGGAAGCCATTAAGTTTCCGGGTACTAGCCTGCTTAGCTAGTAGAAGGTGTGCTAGATCACCAGGCGGCCCCACCGAGGTCATATCGGTAGTCTTCACCTTGAGTGTTGACGCGCGTAAGTGGCGTATCCACTTCCATCCCGTCTTGTGTCCCTAGGACCAGATGGGGGGGACTTGTTAGGTAACTAGGTCTTGCCCTACGGAAAGCCCCACGGAGGATGCCGAGCGCCCTTTGGGACAGCTCGGATATTCCCTGGTTGAAAGAGGCCCGGGTCTTGTTCCTACGGGTTCAAGGCTAATGGGAGTAGACCCTCTGGACTCAACTACATAGATGAATTTTGGCAATCATAGATAAAAAGGGGGAAAACGCGAGCATAGGATTCTAGCTTAGTGTTGAAAGCAATGCTACTTGTGTACAAATAAATGTAAATATTTATTTTACTATGTAAACAATAATGTTTTTTGGACATATTACTTCATTTTATCCCTGAAATAGTTTTAGGAAATGCCACTTTTGCTCCAAATCCTGCAGATAAATTCTGGAGACACAAATATTTCGGAAGTACTCTTGATATTGCTGCAGATTACAGTGCAGTGAATGTTTAAATAAATGTATTTGATTAGATGAGTGTAAAATGCCCTGAATATAGCAGTTTCTCGGTGCCAAGGAGAACCGTAATGTAGAATTGTTTTAAGATATTTATTGCCATCGTTTTCCCATTTGATGCGTCATATTGGGTGGCGCACCGCTGTTCTGGCAAGCTATCTATCTAATTAATCTACTTATTTCGGCACCACCATACTTTCTTGTAACGACGTTTGCAGTTTCTACTGTTGAGAAAGGGGAACGAGACGAGGCTATTTGTAGCAGGAAATTTCATTAAACAGCACAACTCGATTTCTTGTTTAGTCAGGTAGGGGCCGGAAGGAAGACGCGAAGCAACTGCCGTCGGAATCTTCTCGAGGTCCGCATAAATTTGGAGGCGCATTCCCTATACACGTCTTCCGTCATTTAACACAAGCGTGTTATAATCTATCCGAGCCTTTTTCTGTCATTGACGTTAAATTTAGGGATAAGGAAAGTTTGACAGATTTTTATGCTATTTTCTTAATTGAAAATTAATTGTTCTTGCACACTGGCCGTGTGTAGGCTAAAGTGTGGAAATATAGTCAGACTGAGAAATTCAATGCCATAGCCGGGATTTGAACCACGGATCTTCTGGTCTCCGTCCAGCCGCTCTAACCCTTGAGCTACTATGGCCAACGTGCCGATATGACACTAAATTCTCCAACTGACTCGTGCTTTTCCCGGTAATCCACTTAGGAGTTCTCATAAACACATGAGACAACTGCCTTAATAGCGACTAACTACATGTAAGTATTTTAAGGTCCGCGCTTTATACTTAACCACTATTAGGTCAATTAATGGAAATAGTGGTTTATCGGATGGTTTACCGGGAAAAACATGAGTCAGTTGGAGAATTTAATGCCATATCGGCACGTTGGCCATAGTAGCTCAATGGTTAGAGCGGCTGGACGGAGAATTAAATGGGAGGACCTACTCCCATTAGTCCTGGCCCCGTAGGACCACAACCCGGGCCTCTCGGGTATATTTACCGTAGGACAGTACCTATTTTATAAACTGCCCTCCCCGCCTGCACACGGCAGACAGGACGGAAGTGGATACGCCACTTACGCGCCGGTCCTTAATGAACCAGCTACCAATAAACCTTGATAGGGCCGCCAGTGACTAGCTCACCAGCTACTATCTCTGCAGGCTAGCACCCGGGACTTAAGAGGCAACCCTCTACCCCCTCCGGGCGGCCAGTAGCCTGGCCGGAGGTACCCAATTGCCCGTGGGTGGTGGGAACACACTGCCCCAACGAGTCCAACCCAATCCGAACAGCTCCCAGAGGGAGGGGCTCGGCATGTTCGGCCCGATGTTCCTCTAGTAACGTCAGAGGTACCACGAGTGCTAGGGGTCCGCAGCGCCCGCACTTTGGCAGCTGAAAGGGACGCATCCCTGCCCCTACGGGGGGCTGGACGGAGATCAGAAGATCCGTTGTTCAAATACCGGCTATGGCATTGAATTTTTCAGTCTGCCTCTATCTTTCCATACTTTAGCATACACACGGCCAGTGTGAAAGAACAATTTGCAATAATTGACCTAATAGTGGTTAACTATAAAGCCCGGGCCTTAAAGTACTTACACGTTCAGAGTCGCCATTGAGGTAGCTGTCTCATATGTTTATGAGAACTCCTAAGTGGTTTACCGGGAAAAATACGAATGAGTTGGAGAATTTTGTCAGATCGGCATGTTGGCCATAGCAACTCAATGGTTAGAGCGGCTGGAGGGAGACCAGAAGATCCGTGGTTCAAATCCCGGCTATGGCATCGAAATTTTCAGTCTGACTCTACCTTTCCATACTTTAGCCTACACACCACCAATGTGAAAGAACAATTAATTTGCAATAATTGACCTAATAGTGGTTAACTATAAAGCCCGGGCCTTAAAGTACTTACACGTTGTAAGTCGCCATTAAGGTAGTTGTCTCATGTGTTTATGAGAACTCCTAAGTGGTTTACCGGGAAAAATACGAATGAGTTGGAGAATTTTATGTCATATCGGCATGTTGGCCATAGTAACTCAATGGTTAGAGCGGCTGGATGGAGAACAGAAGATCCGTGGTTCAAATCCCGGTTATGGCATTGAGTTTTTCAGTCTGACTCTACGTTTCCGTATTTTAATTGTCTTAATTTCAATTATGTTTTAGTTATTTAAATTTCATGCATGCCTTAAAGGATTTCAAAACAGAATCGTGTTTAACAATATCTGTTTGAGGGTAATAGGGTTTGTACGAGGTTTTTCCTTATCCTGTCAGATGAAGTCTGCTAACTCTAAGCTCTATAGGCATGGGTTCAGTTGACCATCATTTTATAAATCGTCTGATATGACTTAACGTTGGAGGACATAAATTTGGTGGGAAAATTTTGATCTTGATCTTGAATCTTAGACTTAACAAAAGCAAACAAACAAACAAATTCAACTCATTTCCAAAATTTGATAGCCTAAGCATCAAAAACACCTATGAACTTATAGAACACATTAAGGATACTGAACTAAATGAAGAGGACACACTAGTCTCATTTGACGTTAAATCACTGTTTCCCAGCATACGAGTTAAACAACTCCCAACATTGATAGAAAAATGGCTCAAATCACTTGGAATGTCATCACTTGAAATTTCAGATTACATCGAACTTACCAAATTATGCATAGAACAGAATTTCTTCCAGTTTCAAACAAAATAATTCTATCAAACTTCTGGTTTAGCAGTGGGCAACCCCTTATCACCCTTCCTGGCCGATCTGTACATGAGTGCACTAGAAATAAGGATCACTAAAGGTTTCCCATGGATGTTCAAACTCTGGCAAAGATATGTAGATGACATATTTGCCATAGGGCCAAAAAAATTCATCAGTGATGCACTAAAACTTTTAAATATTCAAGAAAAAGGCATCAAGTTCACTGTAGAAGTTGAAAAAGACGAGAATTTACCATTTTTAGATCTAAAAATAATCAGAAATAAAAATAGAATAAACTTTGGCATTTACAGAAAACCAACACAAACAGACAACTACATAAAAGCTAATGGCTACAATCCAAGATCCCACAAACAGGCAATCTTTAATAGTTTAGCACACAGACTGGTCACCATCCCTCTCACAGCAGAAGAATACAAAATAGAATACAACAAAATTATTGAAACAGCACAGAAAAATGACTTTCCCAAATCACTAGTAGACAAAAAAGTGAACTTAGCAAATAAGAACTACTAAAGGAAACCACAACCCTCTCAGCTACGGAAACTAAAATGATCTTCAAAAAATTCACTTACCATCCATGGGCCTTTGATAAATTCAAAAAAGTCTTCATAAAACAAAACATTCAACTAGCTCCAGTGAACCATTACTCCTTAAAAAACCTAATTTGCTCAGACATCAAAGATGCCATTCCATCTAACAAAAAATCTGGTATATATCAAATTGAATGCTGTGACTGTAGTCAAATTTATATTGGAAAAACCAAAAGAAATTTAGAAACAAGAGCAAAGGAACACTTTAGGAACATAAAATACAAACAATTAGAAAAATCAGCAGTTGCCACGCATTTTTGGGAAAAAAGCCACAACATAAATCCAGAACCAAAATTACTAAAACATACAACAGGAAAAGAACTGTCCACATGGGAACAAATCTTTATTTCAAAAAATAGGAACAAAGTATTCAATTTCGACATCCCCCAGAAACATTTGTTCAGCAAGTTCCTCGAACCGCCACCAGAAGAGACCGATGACAAAATATTACCAGCTACACCAATGAGAACCAGTCGATGTCCTGCTGAACATAGAGGGAAGGCCTCAGAAACCGGTTCCGGGAAAATTTAAAAGTAAGTGTTGTTTTGTGTCATTAATCGACTCCCAATTAATTTAATTAACAAAAGCTGTTATAACCTTTTACAAGTATGCGTTTATAGAGCACCAAAAAGTTGAGAGGTCACGGTCGTGGTGGACACATGTATAAATAGTCGGCCAGGTGGAAGATCCGGTCTTATTGCTACATATGGATGTGGTAGATTACATAACATGACATACGCTTATGGGACGCCATCTGGATGGAATGCTTTCAGAAAGCCATTAATCTCCGTTAGCTGGTCTAAAACAATACAGGGCTCAGAGCTGCGCAAGACAAGTCCACATCATCATGTCAAACATATATCCGTCCTCACTCTAAGTTATGGCCCAAATCGATTTTGGTGTTAATGTGCATGAGATCCTTGATGGATGGCTGCTCTTCATTTGGATCAGCCAAACAGCGGATTGCCTGCTGAAAATAAAACTCTAAAACGGCTTTCTCTCTAGTTCCACCCAATCGTAACGGAATCGTGTTAAATTACTTCAAATAACGTTTCGAAACCAAATTATTAGCAAGGAATAAACATGTTATACATTTAGATAAAATGCAGCTGTCTGCCGGTTTTATCGTTTTCATTTTGTCACGTCAAGTTGCTATAAATGGGGGAAGTTATAGTACAGGATGGTCCGTTTGAGATGTCAGAAAAGTAGAAGCATATGTAAAGGAAACTATTAAACTTCATTGGTTAGTAATGATATATGTATTTGTGTAGGAAAGTCAGGAGTTTTGTGCCCAATAATTGATACTTAACATGACCGCGTTATCAATGCGTCAATCCGACCCATATTGCGGGCAATCCACACAAAGTGTAGACTGACCTCCGCTCTAATGACCAGGGAGTTACTCAAGATGGAATGGAAGTGGATACCCCACTTACGCGTGCCAACCCAAAGGGAAAGGCTACTGATTAGATCTCGGTACGGCCGCCTTGTGATCTAGCACATCTTCTACTAGCTAAGCAGGCTAGTACTCGGGAATATATGGCTTCCCTCAACCCCGTCCGGAGACGTACCATATTTCCCAAGGGTATCGGGAATCATTGCTCATTCGAGTCCAACCCAATCTCAACAACCCCCAATCAGAGAGGAGTTAGAATGTTCGGCCCGAGGTTCCTCTAGTAGAAGTCTGTTTAGTTAACGCGTGTGCAGTTTGGAGTCAAAGGAACCTGACCCTCCCGCCCACTAATGACCGTCATAAATTTATCTCCACACTTCAGAAATAGAACACTGTCGTTGAGGACCAATAGCAACTCTGATTCTCTCGAAGTGACAGTCGCATGTCTACTCCACGTGGAGTCTCGGTTGTCAAAGTTCCAACTTCCAGTTGATCTGTTTTATTACGTGCAGGAATTCGTTGTGTGTTACGATGTGGAGACCGTAGGAGGGAAATGCAGTGGTAAATGCAAATGAAGTAGTAGATAACCTTCAGTCACGTGAAAATAATCAAAGTGAAGACAAACGTGTGAATAACTGGGCCGAGTTATGTTACTGGAAAAGCCTAAAAAACAAAGTTATAACGGGAACTGTTTCTAAGCAAATTCAAGCGCTTGTTTTGAACACATATAAATATGTCCTGATAAATAATCTTGGTAAGGGGTCGTGCAATGATGATAAATTCTGGGTATTCACAGAAATACAGTAAGAAATATTGTGACGAAAGGAATACCAAAGACGCCAAAAGGAAACGTTTCTCTAATTTAGATAATTTCACATGCGATTTAATTCGTCGAGAAATTTATAGATCCTATGCAAAAGGGAGAGCGCCCACCTTAGGCGAATTGGTTGCACATTTGCAAGATATTTGTGATTTTCCTTATGGGCACTGCACTTTGCGTGGTCTCCTAAAGGAACTGGGTTTCAAATACAGCACTTTGAATAAGTTAAGGGTTATTATGGAATCCAGTAGAATTGTAGCTTGACGATACATATAAGGAAGTTTTGCAGTAATGGACATAAGATAATTTATTTAGACGAAACCTGGTAGGATACGCATGACATATCGAGAAAGGTGGCAACCTTGCAGAAAGGTCTGCGAGAAGGAGGATCTGTCTTGTAAAACGATTATAAGGGATCGTCAAAGGCAGAGGCCGACGTGCACAAGCGTTAACTAAACGGACTCTAACGTCAGAGGTACCACGAGTACTAGGGGTCCGCAGCGCCCGCACCACAGCAGCTGAAGGGGACGGACCCCCTCCCCTACGGGAGATTGGGTTGGACTCGGGCGGGCAGTGTGTTCCAGATACCTGCGGAAGATCGTGTACCTCCGGCCAGGCTCGGCCACCCAGGGAGGGCAGAGGTTTGCCTAAAAAGTGCCGGGCACTATCCTGCAGAGCTAGTAGGTGTGCTAGATCACTAGGTGGACCCACCGAGGTTATTCGTTAGTCTTCATTGCAGGTTTGACGCGGTAAGTGGCGTATCCATTTGCACCCGCCTTGCCGTTGTTGTCGATGGGGGTGGAGGACTTTTTAGACTCCAGGGATTGCCCCAAGTAAAGAGCCCCGGAGTTATCCATCACTCCCGTTTTGACAGAGGCCGGTGTCTTCAGGCTCTCGGGTAGACCTCGTAGTGATCTGTGCTAGGGGACCATGGGATGAGTCCATTACGCCTACACCAGCGGTCATTGTATAGCTGATTTAATTGATTCCGCAATATGAGAGTTCAATGTGGTGGAGCGCTATCCTGTTTATAGATAATGGTGTCCAGTGTCCCATCTTCCTGTAATTGAGGGATCACAAACTGCTCGATCATATCAAGCATTTACGAACATTTTGTTTTGTTTTCTTTACAGGATAGCGTTGTCATGCTAACGTCACTCATTTGTTAACTGCCAACTTTTCCGCTTACATTACAAAAAGTTTCTCAGAGATATGTGCATTAACTTCATGAATTTAACGTATTGCTTTTCTGACATTTCAAACGGAACATCCTGAATTTCGCACAAAATAATCTATAGCTTAGATTTTGCCAGAAGTAGACATTTGCTATTTTATTAATCAATAAAGAAATAACAACAAAAACTGATGAAGTTGATTAGATATATAAACAGCGTAAATCAAAATGAAATCAGAGTTAAATATCAATTCACTATTAACTCCAAAACCCTATTTTACTATCAATTTCCTAATAATTGTGATAAAAAATCGTTAAAATGCTTTCAATAAGACTACTTCACTTCGGAATCAAATTAAAAACACTGAATAGACATGCTGTAAATTTCTACCGTCCAGAAATAGAAATTCAATTAATTTCTATTAATTTTGACAAACCAAAGCTGCCTTTGCTAGAAGCTATAATTATTTATTCGTCTGTTTATATCGGGGTTTCATTATTAAGGTTATAAATGCTAGATCTAAGAAAAGGCCAGCAAATGACGTTACGTACAAATTTTGTAACTTCATAAAGTTAGTGTTACTAGGGATGTAAATTCTAACTATTAAATTGCATTTTGAGCTTTATAATTTTATTGCTTTTCGTTCATTCGCTAACGTGAAACTTTTACCCAATACCTGTATCATTCTGCTCAGAAGGAAAATTTTATCCCACCCAAAAATTCGACACCGAAATTTTTAGAATGTATAACTTGTGGTATGAGGAGTTTATCAAAAAATTTCATATTGCATCCAATGGAATTTTTTGATAAACTCCTCATACCACAAGTTATACATTCTCAAACTTTTATAATCACATAAACAGTACATCTGTGTTGAAACGAAATTCTTGTGTATCAAATTTACACGTTGGTTTTATTATTCAAGTAATTTAGAGGTTATTGTAGCAATTTGAAATGTCATGACATCTTTGATTCAAAAGGTTTGATGGTGTTGCGATTTCCGATGTCATTTGCAGTTTTTTTAATCACAAGATGCCTTAATACACTTGCGAGTGTAATTATTTAACTAAAATTTAAATCTTAATGTTTAATGTCTTCGCATGATCAGAGATAATTTTCATTTAAAAAAATAATAATAAACAGAGTGGCGAGGAATCGCGATGTAATTCAAGCTTGCGTACAAATTTCATTGTAATATTTGGATTTAGACATTTATCCTGTGCAACTCTGGCGCGATAACAGGAAGTTCTACCGCAGAACTGTCGCTAAAGATAATGCGCTAATAAAAAAAAAATACAGCCCACAACATTTTAAAAGCTAATGCTAAGCTTCCTCGGCCTTAGATAAAAGAAGAGAAAGTAGAAAGGAAATGCTTAATGAAGCAACTACAAGAGTACAAAAAAAAAACTTTACTTTGTGTGCATATGTTTAATAAAAAGACAACGAGCGTTTTCCCCTAGAAAAGAAGCACCTTTTATAAAGAACTAATTTTGCTTTTACTTTTTCTATGGTATTTCTAATTACGCAAAGAGGGGGGGGGGCGAGGGAGAAAGTACCAGCGTCTTGTGCATGAGATATGATGCTCTCTATGTAATTACTTTGTAAAGCAATATCGGCCAGCGTCGTCAGTCTTTTACTTCTTTGACAGACTCTCGCTTCCAGTACTGAAATTAATTAATCAAACATGAAGTTTATCGTGAAAAATATTCCAAATTGCGTGCAGGTTGAAAATTGACCTCTGTTCCGTGAGATGAACGTAAAGTTAGCAAGAAGTAAACCTGCGCTTTTGTTTACCTTTGTCACCTGTTCTCTATTTAAAACATATAAGCAATTCCTAGTCTTTTAAATGGTGTTTTTTAAAGTAAATACATGCACCTACTCCCAAGGTTCAGTGCTTCAAACCCAGCTGAGATTTACGGTTTTCAAGTCTGATTAAATACATCATCCGAAGCCCTGACGTGAACGTCGCCCTCTCTCATTTCTTGCAGGTCACATGGCCAGATTTCACCACGATCTACACCGACGGTTCTAAATCTGCTGATGGAGTAGGTTATGCATACGTCTGTCCTACTAATGCCCTGGCTCGATACCGCCTACCTATGGAGGCTTCCAACTTACACTACGGAGGTTCTGGCCATTCGTGACGCTTTGCAATATGGGATTTCTCAGGGCTTCCCCAAACTGCTGGTCTTAACCGATGCGCAGAGTGTGTTGCAGAGACTCTCATCTCCTCTCTGGACGAGAGATATGCACTATTATCTTTACGAGATACTGACGTTGGTGAACAACGCTACCATAGCCGGACATCAAATTCACTTCCTTTGGATCAGAGGGCATGTCGGAATTCGATACAATGAAGTCGCCGATCGCCTGGCAAAAGAGGGACTCACCCAAGGCACCTTTCAAGGCATCCAACTGCCCTATACGGATTTCTTCCCGGTCCTTCATCGTGACGCCTATTGTCGCTGGAATGACGCCTGGATTCGTTCGCAGTCCATCAAAGGCAAACACTACGCCGCCGTTCAGACGCATCTATCCACGACCCCGTGGTTCTCCAGCTTCAGGATTGAACATCGACGTCTCACCTCCAGCATTAGAATGCGACTTGGTCATGGATGTTACCCT
This sequence comes from Mantis religiosa, assembly GCA_030765055.1. Classification (NCBI taxonomy): domain Eukaryota; kingdom Metazoa; phylum Arthropoda; class Insecta; order Mantodea; family Mantidae; genus Mantis; species Mantis religiosa. Next base: position 15,074,739 of record CM060947.1, on the reverse strand, counting down.
GCGCATCTACACCGACTACGTCTCATCGATTCCCCTGTATGTCCTGATGACCCTGGTGAAACCGCTGACCTCAATCATCTCCTGTTCAGTTGCTCTCGCTACCGAGCCCACCGTTCTTCCTCCTTCCGCTGCCTACTTCAACAGTCTGTTCCTTTTCCCGCTAGCGTCAACACCATATTACAGTTATGCCATAAACCTGTATACCAAGCTCTTCTGCAATTTCTCAAAGAAAGTGATCTACAGATCTAGTCTCCTCCCATCCTTCGATGGCCATATGGGATTTTACCGAAGGCAAAAAAAAAAAAAAAAAGTCTGATTAAAAGCGTCAGTGAACTTCGGTAGATTTATTGGCATGCAAAAGAATTCCTACAGAACGAAATTCAAACATACCGGCGACTCTGTTGTGAATCTGGAAATTGTGTCGTTAACAAGATATTAGCATACCAAATCAACTCTCTCATCTTTTTAAAAGCCTAGTTTTAACATTCTCGTAACCTCGAAAATAAAAAAAGAAGAGAGAATATTAATTCAGTTCTTTATATAAAACGTTTGGTAAAATGAAGTGTTTCATCTGCATGACATAGGTGGGAATTAGAGACAGAGTTCAGTGTTTAACATATAAAATGGATTTACTGGATTGATTAATTGATTGATTGATTGGCCCTTGGTGAGCTCACTAGTGGCCTCAAAGGACTGTATACATCGTACATGTCATAAAAGTATAGTTTAATAGCATATATACTTAAATATTGGGCATAAAAGACACGTGTATACTGGTAATATGAAAAACAAGCAGGTATGATTATGTACAGATCAAAAAAATGAATACTTCCCTATAATTTGACAACTTCATTTTTTAAATTTTTGCTTGCATTAGATTTCCAATGGAAAGTATACGGTGTTCATTTTATTCGTTATTTCCCGCCCTCCGATGGAGCAAGAATGATGTCATAGTTGACTGGTGAGTCTATCTTGAAATCATAGTGCCCTCTATGGGTAAGAAGCGGTAAGATTTGCGGAACAGTAAGCAAATTACAGCGCTCTGGATGTGGTTGCGCTCATAACTAACACAACCAGTTTCCCCTGGATATGTACACAGAGCAGGGCGTCTTCATGGTTGAATGTTACTTTCGTACCGGCATTTAAAATTGGCGCGACATTTAAATATAATTTATACCGCTGCATAGAGGAATTTATGCAACGCTATCCAGCATTCAGATAAGTCCCTCGGAGCGTAATGTTGTCAAAAGTGTTCAGGTACCGTCAAATTGACATACTTTTGTTTGTAACATAAACGTCTTACGTTTTATCAGTATACGATATACATTTTTGTCATTCTCACGCTTAATTAAAATTTCTATTAATGTTGGTATCCTTATGTCTTTTAAAACCAATAGCTGCATCAAAAATTTCCAAGATAAAAGATCAGTTACTCGCAAAAAGAGAGACACTGGACGCTATAAAGTGACTGGTACCAATCTAGAAGCAATAGATAATGTTATGACAGAAAGGCCTCAAGCACGCCTTCTCGCAATACAGACAATGTTTAAGGGGAAGAGAGAAATTAAATATAAGGAACTGGACACACAAGACTATGTACTAGAAATATTTTCTTTCTTTAGGGTTGGATAAAAGCTTTGTATATATTGTAACACTAATTTATTTTTCATTCCTAGAACATGTTCTGCTAATTTTCTGGTTTGTAATGAAGTTAAATTTTGAGGAAACTGTGGGTGATAGAAAAGAATTGAGATAAAATTGATATACTTCTATGTTATGTGACAGGTTTATAATAAGCATATATGTCTACTATAACAGAAAAACAGATGTTCATTGTGAAATAAGTGTTCATTGACTTAACATTTCGTATACTTTTATGATTGCATAATTAGCTTTACAGTGCACTGTAAATACAGTTATCGTATCTACGCACCAGGCAAAATTACGCACCATCATATTACGCGGGCAGGAACCACCTCTCAAATAGTATATTTTCCTGCCGGTAGTGGGAGGCCTCAAAGCTGCTATCAGCACATCAAATATGATTGCAAGCCGCTATGGGGAATTGTATACAAATTCGCTCCATCAGCGATGCTATTGTGACGTCAAATTTTGCGCGGTAAAATCACAGATAAAAATGAACACCTTATATTTGTCAGTTCAATTTCATACATTTAAATAACTTTTGAGCAGGCATCGAATGTAAATTGAGAATGATTTGCCATTAAAACAGGTAATTTCTGTTTTCAGAGCTACATAAGCCTTATCAATATAATTTGCCATTCAGATGGTGTGTTACAAAATAAAATGGTTTTGAGCAGGTACCCTCTAGCAGCTGTTTTAAAAACAGTGAAGTTGTCAATTTTTCTTTTTCGGACGATGAGTGAAATGGGTGCAGTAATGCTCAAATTGATCTCAGGGACCATAGTGCTTAGGGCTTCCAGACATGCATATTTCAGGAAAAGGGAAAACCCTGGAAAATGCCTTATGCAGAAAACTTACCCTGACCGAAATTCGAACTCAGCACCTCCTGAATCTGAGGCAGACCACGTCGCAGAGCTGCATCTATAATTTAAGTTCTCATTGAATATACTCATTTGTTCCTGCTTATAGGCTAGATAGGTGTATGTGTATTACAGAACTGGCAATAAATGCGATGCTTTGCAGATCTAATATAACGAAATGTTGAAATGTGCTGGCAGAAACCAAAATGCATTTGTGTATACATATTATGCTAGTCTTCTAAATCTGTGAGTAATTGATTTTGTGTCTGAAAATAACTATCCGTGCCTTCGCTTTGATCATTTTTCCGATATATAAGGTATCTTTTACACAATTCTTTATCCATCTTCAACGCTCACAGGTCTTTGGTAAACTCTGGCTACTGGTAAACTCCCAAACGTCAATCTTTGAGAGGGGTACATGACTATTGGAAATAGCTGGCTTATTTAGTTGCATTTCAAGCGATACATCTAGCAATGATTAAGTTAAAATGGATTTGAATGAAGTTTTCCTATAATCACTATCAAATATCACGGAGCAGAGATGTATTATGTGTTTCAAAGGGGAAGAGTTCTCGCATGTAGCGAATTAGATGCTTTGGAGTCTTCAACTTTGTCACGTCGTTATCCCCACTCTTTTTATATTCCCCCTCTCTCTCTCGTACACTTGCGATTTTTCTTGGCGCTAACGCAAACTGAATTTTCCAAAGTTTTATAATAATTCAGTTCTTGAAATCAATCGTATACTACGCAAATGGTTTAAATATTGTGACTTTGTGGGTTCGTGAAATTAAAAGTCCAATTGCAGCACTCAAAAATGTTCTTTATTTGCACCGAATTACAATCGGAACACTTGCCGATTACACAGAGTTACGTAATGCACACAATTACAATTCATCAGTTCGTCTGTCACAGGTCCACTGCACGCAGTTACGTACACTCCTCCGATGCACGTACACAGTCCGTTCGCTCACGGGGCGCTCCTCACGGCTGCTCGACAAGAACTGAACTCACTCGCCAACTGCAGCCCCCTTTTTATAGGGATGTCGCTGTTTCTCGAAGTGTCGCGATTCGGTGAATCATCCTGCACGTTCTAGACGTCAAGGAGGGGGGAAAGAGATGGCTAACGATGTTTTTCCAAGCATCCCCCCTCATTACCGCTACAAGACAGATGGGTAGGCGTGTCGAATGTTTCCCGTCTCCTGCTGCCCTGCTGCCGGCCGGTTCTATCGGGAGTTCCGACGTTCGGGAGACAGTATTTAGTTTAACATTAATTATAGTTTATGAATTACTTATTTTTCTAAATCAATGGAAAATACCAGCGGTGCATCCGTATAGCTGTGAATGTTCCCTACGTTAAGAGATAATTCATCATTGCAATTGTCTTCAACGTGTGAGTACTGCAAATTTATGATAATAGGTTCCAACATTCCATTACGTGTTATTTCTTTCCAAAAGTCATCTTCTTGTAGTTTATCTGATGTCTCACGCTGTTTTCCCAGTCTTGTTGTGCTCCTTGTCAATTTCTTTTTGAATAAGTCGTTCAATGTCAGTCTGTTTAAAAATATTATTTCTATTTGCAACATAATTTGAGCCCACATTAACTCAATTGGATTGTTCTAGCAGTAGTAAGGGAGAAAGGTCCATCGTATCTCATTGATCCAGCTGATACACTTTTTCATGGAACAGTAACTGAATAATGCTGCTTTGAACTCTCTAGAGTAAATAGAGATTACGAACCATTCATAAACAAAGATATAATGTGACCAGACACGTTCTGCCAGACTAGCAAGAAGTGTATCGTTTCCTCTCATCGAATTTAACAAACACTTTGGCTTATTCAAAGTACAAATTTCTTTTATCACATCAAGTCAAATGTTTACGTTTCAGTTCTGAGTAATTTCAAATATACGTTCACACATGCATACCAACCAATAATGATATTCATTACAGTGCTTACGTTGCAATGCATTGTTATAATATATTATCTACTTTATTTGTGTTAGGAAAACTATTTGAGCTAAAAATATAGGTTTTTTACGGTTATGTTAAATACATTACTCTCTTTCTTTCTCATGGATCAGTTTTGTTAATATCTGAATTTTTGTCTTAGCGCGAATACTATTTATTTGAGGTCGATTGGCTTGCCGCTCGTCACACACCACTTAGGGGGAATGCAATACAACACCGCAGTACTCCGATTGTCTGCTAATCTAGTAGCGCTGAAGGACAAACATATCCCATTTGAAACACGTAATAGATACACAAGATTATTATTTTTTCTTATATAATTAGTTTACTTTTTATTTATTTTTATATTTATTTGATACCTAGTTCTCATAAGATTGATTTTCAAGATTCTTTCTCAACTTCCTACACAAAGCAGTGGTTTTCCACCAAACACCTTCACGTTGCTATGTTTTTCTGTCAAGAGGCCTGCGTAGTGTATCACACAATACGCAACTGATGATCCTGTTTCTGAGTGGCTACTGAAGCGGCTGACTGGAGAGGGTGGGGTGGGATTGAAGTTGAAGCGAAAGTGTGAAATCCTGTGAGAGGACCAGCAACCTGGGAAAACGTCTCAAACAGTGCAACACGCACAGACGTGCTGGCAATCCTCGTATCTTTTTAAGTCATCAAAAGCTTCTATCTCTGTGGCCTGAGTTATATCAGCCAGACACTTTTGAAACAAATGTGGTTTTAATAAAGGAAAATAAACGATACATTACGGTTTTAAACCACACCTGCATTTTCAAGTAATATGTTGTGTATCTGTTATGAATTATCAATAGATTAGCAAAAGTGTTCCAAAGTAAAGAGGACATGAATATGGATGAATTTATTAATCTTCATTTTAAATACAAATACTTATATATTTACAATTTAATAACGTTTATCTTGCATATACAACCCTGCGTATCTCAAGTTACATATCAAATTGCAACTCTTAACGAGTTTCTGAATTTGCTTGTGTCCATAGACTCCAACAACATGGTTTTTGAGCTATATAGTACTATTTACCACATTTGGTCTGCAATCTACAGTGAAAGGGTAGAGCCAGAATGAAAAATTCAACGGCATAGCCGGGATTTGAACCACGGATCTTCTGGTTTCCGTCCAGCCGCTCTAAACATTTGAGCTACTATGACCAATGTGCCAACATGACATTAAATTCTCCAACTGACTCGTGTTTTTCCCGGTAAACCACTAGGGGTTCTCATAAACACATGAGATAACTACCTTAATGCGACCTACTATGCTGTAAGTACTTTAAGGCCCGGGCTTTATAGTTCGGACCACTATTAGGTACAATTAATGGAAATTAATTGTTCTTTCACACTAGCCGTGTGTAGGACGCACTATGAAAGGGTAGAGCCAGACTGAAAATCCCGGCTATGGCATTGAATTTTTCAGTCTGGCTCTACCCTTTCATAGTACGTCCTACACACGGCTAGTGTGAAAGAACAATTAATTTCCTTCAATCTACATTATCCTGACTATCCTTATCTCTACTTTTTCTTAGCCATTTATTTTTCACTAAATCTAAGTAATTTCCTATTTTCAAGACATAGTTTCTTGATTTAAGACTCAATAACTTTTTAACTAAAATTTCACTAGGTAACATTCTCTCAATAAATAACAAAACGTATTTATTTTCGTTTTACACAGTGTACACTTTCCTTATTATTCTCTCTCCCTAAGCCTTTTAAGCTTATCGCTCCTGTTCTGGCCCATGCAAAACATTTCTTCAAAGTTTAACATGAAGTTTATAGAAGAAGCTTTTGTGAGGATATTTTATGGGAGAGTGGATGAAGAATGTTTTTGAATGTAAAACTTTGTTTGCGCAAACATATTTTTTATGGATGGGTGATCAGCAGACATCGGATCCCGTACACCTTTAAAGGGATATGAAGTTGACGAGTCTCGCACTATATATAACTGCTGACGTCAGTTCCTGGACAACACGCAACGCGTAGCTTTAGTTTCATTACAACTACTGCTCGCCACGCAGGTAGATCTGTCTTCCAGGAAGTGCAAGGTGTTGCACATATTGTGTTAATAGCATTACTTTCACATTGGAAAATTGCCATTTAATAAATCAAAAGTTTTGGGGTATTAGCAACAACCATTAAACAGCTTGAAGAATGTAATTTCGAGCTGTCTAAAAACAGTCGAGGAGCTGTCTGCAAAAATTATCAATATACAAAATGTACCACCTACTAAACCAGAAAGAAATAAATATCTAAATTGTCCAGTATTTTACACAAAAATAGTGGATTCTTAGTGCTGCATAATATAAGAAATATACTAAGTCCGGAGGAGGAGTCAATGGAGGCATTAATGTATCAGGAGCTAATTTGGAAACTGTTGTATGTAAATGATCAAATAATAATGGCCACAAATGAAGATGACCTGCAGAAAATGCTGTATAATCTAGATAAAATTGCTACAGAATATGGAATGAAATTATCAGCAAATAAATCCCAAATCATGGCATTTAAAGGAATTAATCCAGTAAGATAAAAAATAGTGTTAGATAGCATAATAATTGAGCAGAAATCACACTTTAAATATTTAGGATGTAATGTCTCGTACCAAGGGGAAGCTGATATAATAGAGAAAATAAATAAATTTAACTATATAACAGGCACAATAAAAAGAACATTAAAAATGAAGCAAGAAAGGACTCTATAATAAAACTATACAAAACAATGGCAATACCAGCTCTGAACTATGAATCAGAAACATAGACACCAACAAAAATAAATAGTACGAGAATACAGTCATCAGAAATGAAATTCATAAGAGCAATAGATGGATGTACCAAAATTGATAAAAAAAACCGTAGTCAGGATATTAGGACAGAATTAAAAGTAGAAGAAATAAACCATACTATTGAAAGAAATAGAAATCAATGGAAAGAACGTGTTCACAGGATGAATAATAACAGAATACCAGAATTAGCCTTAAACTATAAACCTATAGGAAGAAGAAACCAGGGAAGACCGAAGAAAAGATGGGCAGACCAATTTGGAGCCGGAACGGGTTAAGGGGGGGACGTATGCAAATATTCAGGGTCTTACATAAATAGCCATAACATCCAAAATTTTCAAGTTAGAGAAGTGAAACTTAGTATGCTCATTTAAGATAATACAGTTAATATGCATAATTTTTTCATAATTTTCCATTGTTTATAACTAATGCTACATATTTTTTCTATATGAGGAGATATTTACAAATTTAAGCCCATTTTGTTTTAAAAATTCACGTATGCTATCTTTCTGAAATTTGGTATGTTATTTTAAAACACACTATACATGAATTTGTTGGATTTAGATTTCTTATTGAAGCTGTATAGAATTTTAAAAAATGTTAATCATATGCATCCTTTAAAAATTTAAATAATTTCATATATTTTGTATCATCACATTCCATCTGGAGCTTAATATTAAATTATAGAACCAACAAAATGTTCATTGTGTCATAAGAAAGCTGTGTACTAAATTGCATCACTGTAGATGAAGCAGTTTGAGAGAAAAATGGGTTGAAGTTGTAGAAAATGCAAGTTACGGGGAAAGGCAATTAAAAATACAGTAAGTATTATTCAGCTTGGCCTTTAATTTTAAGTCAGAACTTCCCTTATCCATAGTCTGTATCCTCATTCTGGTCTTCTTCAGCCTTTCTTTTTAAATTCCTCTTCTCTCTTGCTTCTTTCTGCATTAATTTCATAGCTCTTCCTGCACCAGCAATGCGAATGTTGTCGATAATCTGCAAAATTGTTTCCATAAACACACCAGGTTGATACCCTAACTGATGCATAACTTTATTTCTGCCAACATTCCCATCATTAAACACTATTGCAGCATCAAATGTAGCAATTTTCATCACTATGGAAAACACAAATGATGTTTTGGGACGCCTTTTCCATGTCAAACTGTTGAGGCTTTCATTTGGGTTTTGTCTCTCTCCATGGAGACATTTGTTTAGCAAGTCTGGGTGTGTTAAGAATTGGTAGGTGGGCTTTGTAGATTCCAAGACAGCTGATGGAAGACTATGTGTTGCTACTAGCTACCATGCAACACTAGGGCATATAATTTTTAAAGGTACATACAGACCACGTACAGTCATAATATTTTTGGTGTTTGATAGCTAATACTATATACTATTTTACAAAACAATAAAAAAATTAGATTTTTTGAACATTTTCTCGTACGTCCCCTCTTAAACAACCCAAAGCCGTGAGGTTGAAGAAGAAGAGTAAGTCCGGGACAAACACATGAAAATGATTTGTATTACTCATATGCACCATTAACGTCATGTGACGTTGAACAAACTTTATCCCAATATTTTATATGGTTTCAGCGAGAGGCGCAGAAAATTCACATTTACGAATATGTGATACAATTTACGAATGTGCATGGTTGTTCATTGTAATTCCCGCATTGATTGCAATGAAGAGGAAGGCACATTGTAATGTAGGTTACATTTTGTATCTGTACCGGAGTGTACACACACAGCGCACCGGTATACTTGTTGACACGGACGTTTGCTGATGTCTTGTTTGGCCTTGTACATTGATTGCTAAGGTGTATCCAATCCGATTTCTGTTGATCATCCTAATGCCTGATATGGCAGTAAAGAAGGAAATCATTTTAAGGATAAAGGTAAAAGTGTCCAGGGTTCGAACCCGTGACCGTTCTAATGCGAGTCACAGACGTAACCTCGATACCACAGGTCAGTAGAAACTATAAGTTAAAGTGCTTTTAGACATTTAAATGATATATTCTGTAAACGGAAAGCACCTTGCAAATAACTCAGAATTTAAACTGCAGGTTGCAGAACGGAATATCGAGGGCAGCCATGCAGAAAGGCGAACTTTAAGTGGAGATGACATTTCACTATATCTTGCATCCAGACATAAATGGGTTAATGCCCTTAAAACACCGGCAGTTAATCACGTGGGAATGTTTTCGGTTTACCGGCAACGGACTTTAAAAATATTGCTAACGAATCGAGTCTGGAAGCATAAAGGAGATAAAAAAAACGCAAGACGAATGGGCAGCGCACTGTTGACGTCAGGAAAGTGTTCCAAAATGCAGGTATGGAAGATAAGCCCACCCCCTTCTCCTGAGCTTTAACTTGCAAATAAAAAATTGCATGAGTTAGGACCTGGAGGAAAGGGATTTTTGCTGTATCGGGAAACAGTGTTTGGCTTCGGGAAAGAGTTAACATAATGGAGTAAGGAGTCGTTCAAGCGTTATGCAAGCACTCCAGGGCTTCTGGAACGCAGGGGTGGGTGGGTTCTAACTTCCCACACAGTTTACGTAATATAGGGCACATCACGTGAGCCATAGACCGCCCGTTATGGCATGATTGAGATGCCTGTACCTTACTATTTCATACTTCGGACAGCGTATCAATATATAATCTCTCGACTGATTAATTTGATGGTATAATATCTCTCTGAGAATGGTCATGTGTGTTCTATGGGCTCAGCTACTGTCGCTGAATTTCGTTCAGGGTAGTGCATCTGTCAAATTAGTATGTATGGCCAAATATTAATCACAATAATAGTAAAGTTATTGATATTTTTATAATTGTTTCCATTGTCATCTAAAAATGTGTGGCCTAAGTTTACAGGTCTAAATAAAAATACTCCACAGTGCATTACTAAAAACCGTGTACTTACACCACTCAGGATTTTACAGCAAATAAGTTCATAAAATATATATTACATCAGAATATAATATTAACCCCTAATTATTCTACAAAGACATTCTTTTTGTGGACTTAACATTTTAATTGTGCGCGCCATGGCAGAGTGGTTAGACCGCATGGCTGTCACCAAGGCGGCCCGGGTTCGATCCCAGGAGATTTGTGGTGGACAACATGGAGCTGGGATGGGCTTTCCCTGAGTCTCCGGTTTCCCCCGTCAGCAATCCATCAGTTGCTCCATCTCATCTCGTCCTCGTATATATCATCCACTTCCTTCACCTTCACACCAGGGATTGGGCTGATCACCTATCCTGGTTCTCTTCCCGTAGGGGAGGGGATGCGTCCCCTTCAGCTGCCAAAGTGCGGGCGCTGCGGACCCTTAGCACTCGTGGTACCTCTGACGTTACTAGAGGAACCTCGGGCCGAACAGCCGAGCCTCTCCTTCGAGATTTGTTCGGATTGGGATGGTCTCGAGTGGGCAGTGTGTTCCCGATACCCGTGGGAATCGGGTACGTCTTCGGACGGGGTTGAGGGAAGCCATTAATTCTCCCGGGTACTAGCCTGCTAAGCTAGTAGAATGTGTGCTAGATAACCAGGCGGCCCCACCGAGGTCATATCGGTAGTCTTCACCTTGAGTGTTGACGCGCGTAAGTGGCGTATCCACTTCCATCCCGTCTTGAGTCCTTAGGACCAGATGGTGGGGGGGCTTGTTAGGTAACTAGGTCTTGCCCTACGGATAGCCCCACGGAGGATGCCGAGCGCCCTTTGGGACAGCTCGGATAACTCCCTGGTTGAAAGAGGCCCGGGTCTTGTTCCTACGGGTTCAAGGCTAATGGGAGTAGAACCTCTGGACTCAACTATCCTGGTTCTCTATCGGATCCAAAACTTCGGTTCCTCAGCCCTGACCTAAGATAGAGGAACAAGTATCCCCTAACACCAAGTTAGTGGTACAACTAGGGAAGTTAAAGAAGGCATTTTAATTATTATTATTATTATTATTATTATTATTATTATTATTATTATTATTATTATTATTATTATTATTATTATTATTATTATTATTATTATTATTATTATTATTATTATTATTATTATTATTATTATTATTATTATTATTATTATTATTATTATTATTATTATTATTATTATTATTATTATTATTATTATTATTATTATTATTATTATTATTATTATTATTATTATTATTATTATTATTATTATTATTATTATTATTATTATTATTATTATTATTATTATTATTATTATTATTATTATTTTATTATTATTTTATTATTATTTTATTATTATTATTTTATTATTATTATTTTATTATTATTATTTTATTATTATTTTATTATTATTATTTTATTATTATTTTATTATTATTTTATTATTATTTTATTATTATTATTATTTTATTATTATTATTATTATTATTATTATTTTATTATTATTATTATTATTTTATTATTATTATTATTTTATTATTATTATTATTTTATTATTTTATTATTAATATTATTATTTTATTATTATTATTATTATTTTATTATTATTTTATTATTATTTTATTATTATTATTATTTTATTATTATTATTATTATTTTATTATTATTATTATTATTTTATTATTATTATTATTATTTTATTATTATTTTATTATTATTTTATTATTATTTTATTATTATTTTATTATTATTTTATTATTATTTTATTATTTTATTATTATTTTTATTATTTTATTATTATTTTTATTATTTTATTATTATTTTTATTATTTTATTATTATTTTTATTATTTTATTATTATTTTTATTATTTTATTATTATTTTTATTATTTTATTATTATTTTTATTATTTTATTATTATTTTTATTATTTTATTATTATTTTTATTATTTTATTATTATTTTTATTATTTTATTATTATTATTATTATTATTATTATTATTCTACACACAAAATAACATAAGTATATTTATAAACAGCGGTGTACAAGAAATAATATAAGTAAGGTTCAATGTAGACTATCCATTATATAATCCTTATTTTATAAAGATTTTTAGTTTTTATTTAATTTAAACTAAGCTTAGAAGTTTTATCAATTATGATTTCCTACAAATATTCTTCGTTTTCCAAAATTTAATGTTTTATCAGAATTTGAGCACCATTTTTATAAAGTGTATTATTTTAATGTACCGAGAGACTGTGTAAACATTTTCCAAGTAACCTTTTCCTGTCCACTTTTAGCTTCCGACACTTAATGTTTAGTTTGAATTAATTTTTTCCTCTTTCTTCAATTTATTGAGATGCATGATCTTAATAGTCTTTCCTTTCTTATTCTCTCTTCACTAATCTATAATAAACAAAACTGAACTGAGTGCCTCCACTGTAATTCGTAAGGCTCTCATTTAGATGGTCCCGAGTTCGATTTTCTTCGGTCTTCCAGTCTGATCTTAGATATTTTTTGGTAGGCGAATGCTGGAGTGGTTTCTCATCTACCACAATGTAATTTTCTTAGCTTCCCTTTCATTCTGTTTTCTTGTAATCTCTCAGATGTGTTTAGGTTTCGTAGCATATGACGATGCGGGAGACATGACGCGCTGAAAGCAAAGAGCTCTCATCGTGGACACCAGAGAGCTGCTTGGTTGACGGGTCAATCATCACTAACTTTGGTTTTTGTATTTTATTGTAAATCAGAAAAATGTTTCAAATATAAATAAAAATAAATTTTAAATTTAATAATACATTAATTACGAAATATAAGCAAAATAAATATTAGTGGAAATTAATTGTTCTTTCACATTGGCCGTGTGTAGGCTAAAGTATGGAAAGATAGTCAGACTATAAAATGCAATGCCATAACGGCAATTTGAACTACGGATCTTCTGGTCTCAGTCCAGCCACTCTAACCCTTGAGCTACTATGGCCAACGTGCCGACATGACATTAAATTCTCCAACTGACTCGTGTTTTACCCGGTAAACCACTAGGAGTTCTCATAAACACATGAGACAACTACCTTAATGGCGACTTACTATGCTGTAAGTACTTTAAAGCCCGGGCTTTATAGTTCGGACCACTATTGGGTACAATTAATGGAAATTAATTGTTATTTCAAACTGGCCGTGCGTAGGCTAAATTATGGAAAGACAGACTAAAAAATTCAACGCTATAACCGGGATTTGAACCACGGATCTTCTGGTTTCTGCCCAGCCGCTCTACCATTGAGCTACTATGGCCAACGTGCCGATATGACATTAAATTCTCCAAATGACTCGTTCAAATCCCGGCTAGCATTGAATTTTTCAGTCTGACTCTACGTTTCCACAATTTAGCCTACATACGGCTAGTGTGAAAGAACAATTTCTATTAATTGTACCTAATAGTGGTCCGAACTATAAAGCCCGGGCCTTAAAGTACTTAGAGCATAGTAAGTCGTCATTAAGGGAGCTGTCACAGGAGTTTATGAGAACTCCTAAGTGGTTTACCGGGAAAATACGAGTCAGTTGGAGAATTTAATGTCATATCGGCACGTTGGCCATAGTAGCTCAATGGTAGAGGAGCTGGACGGAAACCAGAAGATCCGTGGTTCAAATCCCGGCTATGGCATTGAATTGTTCAGTCTGACTCTACATTTCCATAATTATTAGTGTTTATAATAATAAAATTAATCTAATAATAAATAATTTTATATTTTTAATATTATAGTTATGAAATAAAATATTTGTTTTTATTTAGATTGAATTAATGTGAATTTTTTATTTTATGCATTTTATTTCGTTATATAATCATTCATTTTTATATTTTATTGTTATAAATTTATCCCCAAGTTACGCTGTAGGTATGAATGTAGTATGAATTAATGTTAAAAATCTAGCATTTTAGCCCTGGTTTAAGAAATTAGGAACCAGGAATATTACACAGATTTTTATTTTGTTTTTATCACTCTCCTTCGAGAGGACCGACGGTTGTAAGGCAAAGAATATATAAGCAAACTATGCCTAAGAATAATGCGCTATCATGCAGCAAAAATATAATACATCTTTAAGTAACTATTGGAACCTTTGTCAGTCCTATAACGTCCGACATTACTCTGTTCTTTTATGTTTTGAAACTTGTTTTTCTTTTTTTCGATAAACTTTATTGTATCCAAATACATTGGTACTTATAGTTGTGAGCAAGAGTAGGTAATGTTACGTCACTTGTAGCGTGTGTTAGGATGCTGTTCAATAACAGTCCTATATCAGTTATCTTTAAATATTAACAAACATGTTGCATTATAATCACACACAAAAGAAACACTTTATCATACGTAATAGTAATAGGAATAGTGATTTATTTCCTTTTACATCAACAAATGGAAATACAAAATCAAGATTACAATTATAAAATCCATACTGAAATATGTCATATATTCCTAAATCCTGAAAATCCTATCATGTTGCCCACCACTGAATAATAATTCAGTCCCCATACACCTAACCCTAGGTTTTTGTGTATTGGAGGCCCTCTGCTCCTTTTCACACTTTCTGCCATTTCACCTATCCCACTCTACATTTTTCTCTTAATTGTTCTTAGCCATCTCTCTTTAACTTTCTCTAAATAATTCCCTATATTTCTCCTGTTCTTTTCTCCTTTTACTGACAACATTTTTCTAATTACTACTTCATCCCCCAAATTGTCCCATTTACGTAGCCAAGCCTGCTCTCTCCATATCTTTGTTTGACTACAATTTAATATACAATGGGAATCTGCATACTCTTCTCCACACAATGGACATTTATCTAGCTCCCTCTCTTGACCTATATCTTTCAAGTTTCTCACTCCTGTTCTCGCCCAAGCAAAACCTTCTCGCCCTAACTTACTACATATATCTATATATCCTTTCCTCCCCCAGGTTGTTTTTATTTCTCTATATAATCTCAGTGAGCTTTTGTCACTTATATTGGCAAAAATGTCTTGTCTGTCAATATCTTCTAATCTTAGCTTAACTTCTTTCCAGAAGCCTCTATACCCATACTCTGCATTTATCCAAGAATGACCCATACCTATCTGATTCAACAATTTATACATTTTATGTGCCCAAGACCCAACCCAGTTACTTCTCTGTACGTACAAAACACATGATATTAAATGAGCAGGTCGTTGTTTCTGTTTTTAGTCTTCTATTTTGTGGTTGTGGAGGAGGATGTAGGAAAATGTCTTGTAGCAGTGGATTTAAATGATTGGTACGAGTTTGGTCTAGTCTGGTGTAGCTTGTCCTGGTGACATTATCACTTCTGGTGTGATTTGAAAACTGTTGTATTTTGTCTTTCCTCACGTTTTATAAATACTTAGTTTTGAATTGCCTGTCTACTATCCATCGAGGTGTAAGGTTCGCCTTTTTCTATACTTACCTCCAAATTGAGTTTTATTTATAGACCATTTTAACTGCTATTATTCTCAGCGAATGCTTATTAGGCCTTAACGATGGCTTAATTTTACTCAGAGGCCTCTTCATATGCTTGAATTTCTTTCTGCGTACCGTAAATTTACACACGGGACTACCGACTTTACTTCCAAAGTAAGCTATGCTAAAGACTTTTACCCCGAAAAAAATCTGTCACCTGATGGGTTTGAACTTGCGAACTTAAGAGCAGAAGCTAGCATGTTACTCCTAGACCTGGAGAACAACAACTTCAAGCATTGAGACAGGTCTTGGAGCCTAGGAACATCCGCGCGTCTCTGAGATTTGTCTGTGTGTGACCTATAGCCTCCAGTAGTTCCTTCACTTTATCCTCTCCACTCCACTAGGTGCTGGCTGGCTGTATACAGCCAGAAGGTTTTTGCTGCGTGCCCACCCGTTAAGGGTTTTACCGCAGGTAAGGTTAGTCTGAAATTTGTAGGATGAAGGTGGTGTAGGTTTTGAGGTTGGGATTAAATTTAGGTTACAGAAAGTACCTTCGGGTTGAAGGGGGTGGGATGCAGTACTTTGCACCCTAAAAGTTATATTTTTGTTTAATATTTAGTTGGGGTGGAATTTAGATGCTAAACAGCTTAGAAGAATTATAAGGAGCTCAGCTTTAGCTGCTGATAGGATTAGCTCCTAGGTTATCTGGGGTGTCTCCATGCCATACGAGGGACCCGGTGCAGTATAGATCGGCGTCTAGTGGGGTCATAATCTCCCAATGATCTAACAAGGGCGCTTCTGTGAGTTTGTAAACTTGCGTATAATTTTGAAGCCCAGCGCCTAATTTCATCCTCCACGCATGGAAGACCCGATGCTTCTTGGAGCAACCTGGTAGGGAAATAACGTCCCACAGAATAGATAGACCGCAGTCCTCTATTCTGTGTGTGTTGAAGCCATGCTATCCAGCTGTCTGCTGCCATGCCCCAGATCTCACAGGCATATAGCATCACCGGGATTACCAGCGCTCGGAAGAGATAACTTCATGCCAACTGGCATAGAGGTCGACCCCAGCATGGGTTACAGGGAAGTAATTACTCCCTGTACCTTCGCCGAAAGGTCCCTGATGTGTCGGCGAAAAGTTAGACCTCTGTCCAAATTGACTCTTAGGTATTGGACAGAGTTGGACCACTCTATCCTTCGACCTGAAATTGGGCAGTCTGCGGGGGTGTGGTGCTTTGTGAAGAGTATGGCGTGGCTTTTGTCCGGATTTACGGACATCCGCCAACGCCGGCACCACTGTTGTGTTAGGCGGAGATGTCTTTGAATGGGGTTGAACGCTCTGAGGATGTGACTTTATCCTCCGTGATGTAGCTTATAGCTATCTGCAGTAAGTAGAGAAAGAATTGTGCGATTTCTCTTGATGTTTTGAGGTCACGTGCATGAAAACATTTTTAGAAAAAGATGTATGTGTTTACTGAGAACTGCATACTCAAAAGCGAAATATCCGTTAAATAAAATTGTATTAAGTTTACCTTCCACAAAGATGCGATACGAAGATTTGGAAGAATCTACCCCACCTCCCTCCCCTAAATTACCCTTCATATGAGAAAATTGTTCGTAGTTTTGTGTTCCTTTTCCCTAGGCTTATGATACAAAACATATTTTCGCTGTTTTTGCGTAAAGAATACGATTTCTTTGCACAGTATGGCTTACGGGTAAATAACGAAGGTGTAAGCGCTGAATACAGGCACTAAGTCATTCACTAAATCCCAGTCATGACCCAGATGGGGGAAGTGGGCTCATTAACAGCCGAGAGACAAGCTACGCATGCGCAAGGTATAACTAATGCACTGAGGCAGCAGCATTGTGACGTAATTACTGTAGTCTCCTTGTGTTTGGCCATTGGTGCATAAATAATGTGGCGGGATATCTGAAGTGTAGGGATGCTATGATGGACGCTAATGGATCCAGGATGAGTTATTGTGCCTATGCCCTCTAAATGGGTGGAAAATGGTATACAAAAGAGTGAATTTTAATGCCAGACAAGAATATATTATTTGCAAAAACCACACGGTATTCTAAATCAATTATCATTTAATTTCATAGCTAGTATTACGAATAATTCATACAGAAACAATGTAGATATTATTAGAGATTCGATTCTCGATACAGTAATTTTTAATTCTAGTTTCAATACAAAATAGAACATTGGGAGAAATGTATAATGCCAATGAAATTATTTACACTTATTTAATGAGAAAAAATTTAAACCGTCAGGGTACTTATTTTATAAATCTACATTAGACATTTAAACACAAAATGCGTTTTTAAAACAGCCACTTTTATAAGATTAGTTAAAAAAAATACTAGCATTTTTTCTCTTTCGGGATCAACTTTACATATTAGTTCCGCTGTGCTAAATTGTCTTTCAGAGAAAACAATTGCAGGTGGAATACACAAATATTAGCGGTTTTTTTTAACTTTTGGAAATTTGTTTTCCAGTAATCCAGTGCACTAGAAACAGATGACAAATCGTTGTTGAGATATGCTGTGATTTCTTCTTCGAAACTGGTAACTCCCAGGGAGTCTGACACACCATTATTTACTTGCGTAATGTTACTGCACAAGTACCACATTTCTTGAGCTTTCCCTAGCTGACATCTAAAAGAAAATAAATAGATTATGTGAACTGACGGATTTTGTATGTGAGAGGGGAGAATAGGCAGTTAAAATTCATCCATTGTTGTGCTCCTTGTACCTGCCAGCAACAGACTGAATACTTTCGAGGAGAGAGTGCCATACATTTGTCACCTTCTGATTGGCTCTGATTTTTCTCTGATTAGGCGCATGTTCTTTAAATAATGTCTTTCGGCATACTATCTTGTAATTTTTAAAACAATAAAAATTGCAGAATCACCACCAGAGATTCGAAAAAAACACCGAGAGAATGTTCTAGGTATCGTTCTATGCCGATACCCTGCAAGTATAGTGGATCCATCTATTCCTATTATAGATGTATAGAAGAAGATTTGGCATTACATACATAACATAAGGAGAAAATACCTTTTGCATATGAATATATGGGTAATATAAAAAGCATTCAACCCATTACGTAATATAATTTTATTTGGTATTAAAACATCGTGATTTAATCAAAATCCCCAGAGCGTTTTTGAGAAAATCGAAATTTTCTCAAACTAAAAGCATAGGTTGGGATTAAAGAAATGTTTTTGAAAGTCTTTATAACGCGCTAGCAGGTTTGGTAAAAAATCCAAAATAAAAATATATTTTAATTATTTTGTTTACAGGTTCAAACGTACACAGACGCAACATGCTTTTATAAAAATGCTATCTTTTGGTGCTCTATTCTGTTTTTTTTTTTCTTTTTTTGAGATTTTAGACTTGTATTGTTGGAACTTCAAAAGAGGCACATTCGATAAAGTTTCGATGGTGTCGTATTCTCGAATGAAGTACACTACTTTTCTTATTCACTATAGAAGAAACTACAAATAAACTATTAGATAGGAGTTGGTGGTTCATTGAAACTTGAACTTCGATGAATTCAAAACAGTTGAATCACAGATTGCTACAATTGTGTCCATATTTGTAAAGTTGTGTTTTTATGTCCTGCGTCATGAGGCAGTGGGCTGGACCTCTTGATTCCCGACCAGGAAAGCGCTGAGATTGATCGCTTCCTTAGGGGTCGCGGTTTTTATCCACCAGCTCTAAGATCGGTGTCCACTCAGCATAGCGAGGAAAGTGTCAAGGAGTGATAAGCAGCGACCCTGGAAACAAAATCATTCCGGCTGAAGATTTATCACTCTCCTCTCTCCATATCGTGGGCGTGAGGTCGGCACTGCGATTGTTAATCTAGGCCTGCCTGGATTGCAGCGGCAAACGCTTATCATTATGATGATGATTATTATTATTATTATTATTATTATTATTATTATTATTATTATTATTATTATTATTATTATTATTATTATTATTATTATTATTATTATTATTATTATTATTATTATTATTATTATTATTATTATTATTATTATTATTATTATTATTGTTATTGTTATTGTTATTGTTATTGTTATTGTTATTGTTATTGTTATTGTTATTGTTATTGTTACTGTTGTTATTATTGTTATTATTATTATTGTTATTATTGTTATTATTATTATTGTTATTATTATTGTTATTGTTATTATTGTTATTATTATTGTTATTGTTATTATTGTTATTATTATTGTTATTGTTATTATTATTGTTATTGTTATTATTATTATTGATATTTTTATATTAAACAATACTTTTGTATCGCGTTTTGTGATAAGTATAGTTTGTTTTACCATTTAATATACTGATTTAATGATACCTGTGATATTGAATTCTTTCCTAACAGTAAAGCGCACCAGAAATATTTCAAAGCCGTTTTTGGAATTACTTAATATGCAACAGAATGAACAAGTCGAAGGGTTTTGTAAAGAACAGATGAAGAAAGTAAAAGATGCAGAATAACCAGGCAATGTTTTGAAGTACAAGAGAAAAGAAAGGATTAATGCTTTACCGAAAAGTAATTGTGGTAGAGAGAAAAGCGTATATAAGGGGATACGGATGGTTCTAGACTATAATAAACATACATAGGACTAGATGAACCAGAAACAAAATATATCCCTTATGTTGAGGAAGTGCGATCCATATAAAACTGAACTACTTTAATAGGCTATAATTTTTGAACCAATAATAGGACACACGTGCACCTTTGGGAGAATATAATACACAATTGGGAGATTACATTACACTATTTACATCTGAGAGAAAATGTTGGAAGTGTCCTCCACCAGCATCTATATATGTTTGTACTCGTATCACCATATTCTCTGAAGTTTTACGGAGAGTATCCTCCCCAATGTTACTTCGTTTCGAATGGATTCCTTGAGAATATCAATTGTCCGTGGCCTATTCTTGTACACTCTATTTTTAGATACCCCCACAAGATATATTTCGGTGAGGTTAATTCAGGGGACCTGGGGTTCACAGACCTTTTGAGATTATTCCATTATCAAAGAAACTGGTTACAAGTTCCATGGTGTCATTAGATTTGCGGCACTTTGCTCCATCTTGCTGGAAATAACCTTCTGTAAATTCGATATCATCCAGCTGCTTAACAAATGTCTTAAAGGTACCCATATAAACTTTATTCTATAGCCGTATCAAAGAAAGTGGACATTTAAGACTAACAGTATTATCAGTTATTGTTAATTGATGGAAATTAATCATTTCTTCACACTAGCCGTATATAGACTAAGGTTTTTGATAGATAGTCAACATGAAAAATTCAATGTCATGGCGGGGATTTAAACCACGGATCTCCTGGTTTCCATCCAGTCACTCTAACCCATTGAGCTACCATGGCCAACGTGCCGTCAAGACATTAAATTCTCCATTTGAGTCTTATATTTCCCCGGTAGACCACTGGGGGCTCTCGCATTTGAAATACACCGTTTGTGGCGACTTACTATCGTCAATACTTGAGTCCAAGGCTTCATAATTTAACTCTCATTATTTTAGTTAATTGATGGAAATTAATCATTTCTTCCCACTAGCCCTATGTAGGCTAAGGTCTTTGATAGATAAAGTCAACATGAAAAATTAAATGCCATGGTCGGGATCTCCTGGTTTCCGTCCAGTCGCTCTAACTCATTGAGCTACCATGGCCAACTTGCCGTCCTGACATTAAATTCTCCATCTGACTCGTATATTTCCCCGGTGAACCACTAGGGGCTCTTTCATCCGAGATATACCGTTTGTGGCGACTTACTATCGTAAGTACTTGAGTCCCAGACTTCATCATTTAACTCTTATTGTTTTAGTTAATTGATGGAAATTAATCATTTCTTCACACTAGTCGTATATAAGCTAAGGTTTTTGATAGAGTCAACATGAAAAATTTAATGCCACGGCCGGGATGTGAACCATGGATCTCCTGGTTATCAGTGTTGTCAATTCTGCCAGAGCCTGTGAGATCATTAAAACAAATTTCTACATTCTACTAATTTTCAAAGGGAAATTATGGCCTAATGAGATGGTTCGGGTTTATACGAGTCGCACTGTAAGTAAAAATCATTTTAATGTATTAGAATGTGAGGAAACAAAAGGTTTGGAGAAAACAGGAAACTGCCAGTTTAGAAGTTTTAAGAGTTAAAATAATGAGGTTGAAAAACAAAGAGATATAAACGGATTAGAGGAATATGGTATAGGAATATAAGCAAAATAGAATAAATGGCTCAAATTAACACGGTGTATTGTTTATCAGTACTGACAATTAAGGTAGGAATACATAACTTTTATTGTAAAAGTAAAAATTGTAAAATTTAAATGTATAGGTGTTATGATACCTAAATAAAGCAAACAACTGAAGGAATACTAAATCAGTGATGTAAACTTCTGTGTACATACCTATACGACCGGTGAAAGCAGCTTGCCCATTTATTTACTGTTGTTGGGAGTTAATTGCTCATTGGCATGGAAACAAAAAAGCAAACATAGCTGCCATGTCGCTTCCAATCCACGACCCTGGCGAATCAAATTAACAACAAAAATTACAGAGAGACATCCCTTTTGTTCAGATGGAAACATTTTCACGCTGCTGATAATTATTATTTAATGAAAAACTCGACTCCGATCAAAGGGAACGGTTAATACTGCATGTGTGTTTGATTAACATCCAGTGTAGCCAACCGTAGCGTATTTCCTTTAAGGACGCACAGGAGCAGAAAGAAAGGACGACGGGAATAACGCTTTATTCTGTTGCTCTTTTGTTATGCTCTGTACTTGAAATGCTTATGATCTCAACTTCTGCTTTATTAAAATGCGTCCCCGCCTCATTTTCTTTGCAAATTTTGCGATTAAACTCTTTGAGACTAAATGCGCTCTTGGTGTTGTGTGCTTTAATCATACTAAAAGTGTTTCAGTTGCATTTGTAACTGCAAATGTAGTCCTCTGTAAATCGCTGAATGTTTGTAGCTGGTATTTCATGAAGATAAATTCGTTAGTACGTGGTATATTTCGATCATATCTCACTTGACCTTTGTACTCCATTTAAGTTTAAACAGTTTAGGTTTACAGAAATGTTTTCATTATGCAGTTAAAACGAATCTAGTAGGCTGAAACGGTAGTCAAAACTTTTAAAGATATGTAGGACTGAAATTTCATGAACATTTTCAAAATGTCATTTTCCTCTTTTTAGTCCATAAAATAGTATAAGCCTTCCTGAATCCAAGGAATGCTTAGATAGTACCGCAGGCCATTTTTAAATGCTCTAATATAGTTTAAAAGTTACGTGAATACTAGTGTTCCATATGAATGAGCAATGTAACTGAAAAAGGTTTATAATGAAAAGCCTTCGCCGTTTTACACTGGGATTTTTTAAACCAGCACACATACCTTACAAAAATGCTTGTCTTTCAGTCTTAAAAGTCGTGTCATGCCATACTTGTCGCGTGTTCTTCATTCACCCAAGTCTCGTCAAGGTAGTATATTTTGCGACTTGATTCTCGGTACAGTCTGATTGTCCTTAAATAACGTCTTCGCCACACAGCAATATCGCCCCTGGAGTGGTAAGTTTTCCTGTTGTCTCAATTTCATGTCGTGATGTTGCTACGCATCTAATACACCTGTAAGTTCAGAGCACAGCTGTTCGACTTTTCTCACCGACAAAGACGGATTCTTCTCTGCGAGTGCATTAAACACCTGCACCACAATTCTTTTTTCACCGCTCTGTAAAGGTTTTCCCATGCCATGCTTCAGCGAAAAATTGGCGGTAGACTCTGCCATTATACGTTTAATAAGTACATGCGCAATAGAAGATCAATAAAATAATTTAGCTCCACAGCACACCTTCGAATGGCGATATATGACTAATCCAGTTCAACTTGCTCAGTTTCATTATAAACTTGTATTTTTGCATGCCTTCATATTCTTATTTGTATGATTTTATGTATCTTCCTGGAAATTATTATGACGTTTACTGCAGGTTTAAAAGTGATGGGAAGGCAGCATCTATGGCCTATGGCGCGAAAGCATTAGCTAATTAGGGTGAGGGGGAAGGTAGTTGCACGCGGAGTGATACATTTCAGCGGGTGAAGGTTTTATGAAACAGAAATTAGCCACCAGCGCCGCCTCGATCAACAATGGGCTCGCGACAGTATCATTATTTACTTTAGTGAAATTGTTATCACAGCCATTACACAATGAAGATACCAATTTTTTTCCTTGAAGAACCAAGTTTCACTTTATATTCATCGCCAATAGTTGAAGCTCGGTTTGATGAAGTCAGTATATTGTCATGTGTTACTACATTTTTTCCATTTTAGGTGTTGTAACTCTTTAATTGTATAATCAGGATTACTTAAACTGTCTATACTGGTTCCCATGCCGATTTCTTACACCATTTTCCGCCCATCTTGAAATTGCTTCTTCCTATCTTGAAAACAGCATTAGTATTTCAAAACATACTAAACAAAGCATGGAATAATTAACATCAGATGTATAGGTTAATATTAATAGACAAAACAAGGACCTCCTTTCCTAATAAGAGTGTGCTCTGGGATATAGCTTTAATAAGTTACAACCAAGGAGAGAACACAGTTACAAATGGCTAATAGGAGGCGTGGCACACTGTGTAGCATTTTCAAAATGAGTCTATTTAGGACTTTTAAAAGCTATGGGACAGGAAAATATATATCGTTATTCGCTTCTACAAACATCAGGGAAGATTGGTGGATAGAGTCGACATGAAAAATTCAATGCCATGGCCGGGATTTGAACCACGGATCTCCTGGTTTCTGTCCAGTCGTTGTTAACCTTTGAACTATCCTGGCCAACGTGCCGTCCAGACACTAAATTCTACATTTGACTCATATTTCCCCGGTCGACCACTAGGGGCTCTCGCATCCGAAATACACCGATACCATGAAACCTGGGACTCAAGTACTTACGATAGTAAGCCGCCACAAACGGTGTATCTCGGATGCGAGAGCCCCTAGTGGTCTACCGGGGAAATATACCAGTCAAATGGAGAATTTAATGTCATAATGGCACGTTGGCCATGGTAGCTCAAAGGTTAAGAGCGAGTGGACGGAAACCAGGAGATCCGTGGTTCAAATCCCGGCCATGGCATTGAATTTTTCATGTCGACTCTATCCATCAAAAACCTTAGCCTATATACGGCTAGTGTGGAGAAATGATTGATTTCCATCAATTAATCAGGGAAGATTATTTTGGCAATTACTCATTTTGTGAACTTTCACCCCAGAATGCCGTTATGTCTCCTCTTAACACATCAGCCTTGTATTTGTAAGTTTAAAAGATCTTTATAATTACTTCGTGTAATGTTAGGCTTACACAATTCATTGTGCATTTGATACAAGTTCTTCTTGACTATAATGAAAGGAAATATCTGTATGTATTTTAAAAACAGTGGAGTTAGGCCCATTGTCGTTGGAAGCCAATATAATCGCTATGCGGGAGCGTATAACGTTTTGTGATAACACTATTTTAAGGTTCCATAACTCTCTGCCCATAACCTGCAAATAAGAAGACCCTAGAGAATCGAATCTAGTATTAGTTTTGGTGAGTTTCCAAGGCGACAAAGGGAAGGGTTTGATTTAACACCAAGATGAGGCGGGGGGTGGGGGTAAGCGAAGGAAGCTAACTCATTATCATGCTAGCTTCATCCCCAAGGCTATGTAATAATTATTCCCTGTTTCCCTACCAAGCCAGGATGCTTGTTCCATCCTCTGTTCAAATTTGTATAGCACGTGGTAATGTACCTTGTAGAGTGAGTGCTTACATTCCACTGGAATGCTCTATCGTGTTGATTATTAGAAATTTTAAAATCAGAAGCGTTCCTTTATGGATCTGAAATTGGAGGTTGACGAAGTCTACAAAAGTAAGGTACAGCTAACCAAAATCAGTTTCTTAAGAACAGGAAAATGATGCGACAATTTAGACATCTTAGACAAAAGGTAAAAGAAGAGATGGAAAGGAATTTCTTGGAACAAAAAAGGTATAAACCATAGAATAGCATGTTGACCATACGGAATAAGGATTGCAAGAAAAGTGTTTAATAGTGCGATCCACATAAATCTGAACCATTTCAATACGCCATAGCTTCTGAACCAATAATAGGACGCACGTGCAACTTTGGGAGAATATAATACACAATTAGGAGATTACATTACATTATTTACATCTCAGAGAAAATGTTGGAAGTGTGCTCCACCAACATCTATACATGTTTGTACTCGTCTCATCATATTCTCTGAAGTTTTACAGAGAGTATCCTCGCCAATGTTACTTACGTTGGTTCGAATGGATTCCTTGAGAATATCAACTGTCCGTGGCCTATTCTTGTACACTAATTTTAGATACCCCTACAAGGAAAACACCGGTGAGGTTAGGTCAGGGGATCTGGTAGGCCACAGACCTTTTGAGATTATTCGATTATCAAAGAAACTGGTTACAAGTTCCATGGTGTCATTAGATGTATGGCACGTTGCTCCATCTAGCTAGAAATAACCTTCTCTCAATTCGATATCATCCAGCTCTTCCACAAATATCTCGAAGATACTGTGACTTTGTGGTTCGTGCAATTAAAAGTCCCATTGCAGAAACTCAAAATGTTCTTCATTTCCACCGAATTACGTAGCGCACACAATTACAATTCACCAGTTCGTCTGTCACAGGTCCACTCTACACTCACAATTACGTACAACTCCTGTGATACACGTACACAGTCTTCCGGTCCGTTCACTCACGCGGCGCTCCTCACGGCTGCTCGCCAAGAACTGAACTCTCTCACCAACTGCAGCCCCTTTTTATAGGAAGATTGCTGTTTCTGGAAGTCTCGCGGTTCAGTGAATCACCCCGAAGCTTCCAGACGCCAGGGAAGGGGAAAGAGATGGCTAGTTTTTTTTCCAACCATCCCCTCGTTAGCCCTACAAGATAAATGGGTAGGCGTGCGCGAATGCTTCCCGGCCCTCACTCATCCGTTAGTTGGTCGTGCCTTCCGATAATTGGGTGAGAATATCTATATAAACTCCAGTGTCTACAGACATATCAAAGAAAATGGGACCAACGATCCATAGATGCTGGTGGAGGAAACTTCCAACGTTTTCTCTGAGATGTAAATGGTGTAATGTAATCTCCCAAAGCTGCACGTGTGTTCTGTTATTGGTTCAAAAGCTATGGGCTATTGAAATGGTTCAGGTTTATATGGATCGCACTGTAATATAGCTCATAGGAAACAAGACACATAGAAAGAACGAGAAAATGATGATCATATGTTTACCACACAAAAACTAGATCTTATTAAACTGAACTAGATTGAGTATTTTTGTGTATTTAGCCGTTTTCGACATATTCTGTGTTTTTGTTTGAAGTTTCCTGTACTTTCCTTAAATGGAAAGTCATTCTTTCTTTTGCTCTCATGCTCCAGCAGTAGAATTGTAAAGTTATCATAGAGCCATTAGGTCTTAAGATTTGAATATCACTTAAACCTCTCGTGCTTTTACTTTCATTCTATCTGCAAAGAAATGCCCGTAGGAGAGGGGATCCGTCCCCTTCAGCTGCTTTAGTGTGAGCGATGAGGACCCTTAGCACTCGTGGTACCTCTGACGTTACTAGAGGAACCTCAGGCCGAACTGCCGAGCCCCTCTCGTCGGGGAGTTGTTCGGATTGGGTTGGACTCGAGGGGGCAGTGTGTTCCCGACACCTACGGGGAATTGGTTACCTCCTGCCAGGCTACGGCCGCCCGGTGGGGGTAGAGGATTGTCTTCTAAGTCCCGGGAGAGCTAGTAGGTGTGCTAGATCACCAGTCGGCTCCACCGAGGTCTTGGGTAGTCTTCCCAGCGGGCTTGACGGGCGTAAGTGGCGTATCCACTTCCATGCCGTCTTGACGTTGTCAACGTGGGGGGGCTTTTAAGAAATCAGGCATTGTCCTATGGAAAGAGCCCCGGTATCCATCGCTCCCGGGTAGATGGAGGCCAGGGTCCTTATACTTTAGGGTCTTTGAACTTTTGGGTGGATCCTCTGCACAAAACTATCTGCAAGGAAATAATTAGAGAATATTTGGAGAAATGCATTTTCTCGTGGTCTTAGAAAGAGCTTGTAAGTTCAAAGGTATCACATAGCAAGGCGCCTTTAAAAATCTACTTTAAATGTCTATTGTAACGTTCAACGAAATGTGCAAGGGTGAACAGAATCTTTGAATTAATATGAAGTAGATAGAACAATAAGATTTTTTTTAAAAATATGCAGAAGATCATTGAGTAGGGAAAGTCCTGTAAAAATGACACTTAAAATTGATTCTAAATTCTATTGAAAATCCATAGCGAATACCGATAAGTAAACTGTAAAACTGCACATTTATTAACAGAACCAGCCTGTCAACTTTTTCTGCTGTTTATACTGGTACATAAGTTTGAAGAAGGATTACTTCTTCTCTACATTGATTACATGGAAGCCCCAGGTTGGGAAGCCATTTAAGGAAGGAATTTTACTAATTTGAAGTTTGGTGATGTAATTTGATTAAGTTCGCCATTGCTGTAACAGTCGAAGCATGAAAATGGTGTTTCTTAGGCGTGGTCTCGGACAGAGGTCTTCAACAACTAAGTTATCAATTAAATTATAAGAATAATTGAGCCTTTTAAAAATATTCCATTTTTTAATTCTGGATGAAAATTAACAAAACCCGCCATAACAAAGGTTAATAAATAACTTTAGAAGCGTCCTGTTTTTCCCCCTCTCTATTTATACCCCGCCTTTAACTCCAATGGTCATATGGACGGTGCTACCTACCGATGGTGCTACCTCGTAGACGTTGGGCTGCTTGTAATTTCTTTTTTAATCATTAGATTACGCACACGTTTGCACTCTCATTCATACTTCCAGACTCTGGGGAAGATGTCCATCTTGTTTGGAGAAAAATCCGCTCCATCTGCCGGGAATCGAACCCGGCAGCCCCTTCACAGCAGCCAGGTGCTCTACCGACTGGACTACGGGGTCAGCCTAGAAGCGTCCTTTTTCTTCATGATTTTTATAACTTTTTACACTAAATCTTAAAATCATGTTCCTTGTCTACGTCTACTCGCGTTCACGCTTGAATTATTTACCTTCGTCTTCTGCGACTTAGAATGAACCTTTCCTTTTTGCAAAATCAAGTTTATTAATTTTGCCGTCACTATGGTAAATAAACATTTCCTATTCACCACGCCGTACATGACCAATACAATCATTCTATTTATTTAACTAATTTTATAATTTCTTTCTCAAGACTGAATTTAGACAATTTTACATTCAAACATTATTCCAAATAATTTTAACCCCCTATCAACATCGTTAAAACACATTAATATTTTTTATTCTTTTCCGTTCATAACTCACTGTATCACACGTCTTTCTTTCATTAATTATTTAATCTCATTCACGTCATAAACATTTCCAACAATCTATAGCGATTTCTTTTTAAATATTTTCAAAATAAATTTAGAATATTAAATTTAAACATATTTTGGGGCTGAAGTTAAAAGCAACTGTTTCAGTTTGAATTCGTTTTTATTTGACCCCAAAACACATATTGTTTATAGGTTTTAGTAGTGTTGTTGATAATTTAAAAAGAAGGGAATATATTTAAAAAATCTGTTAAAATGTTTATATTGCACGAGTATGTGGAACAGAAACTGTAAGGGACAAACAAAGCAATGAGTGTCGAGTGCATTAAAAAGCAAAGGTTGCTAAGGAGAGAATCAACTTCCTTAGGCGCTTGGGAGTGAAGATCAGTAGTCACCGCAGTCGTGTGAAAAAGTTTTTGTGAAAGTTTGGGCAGATTGAGTTTATAATCAATGCTCTGTAAGTAAATAATTATCAGCAAAGAAGCTTTAATATAAAGTAATGTATCAGCCGCTTCCCGAAAATAAGATTTCTTGTGAAACGACTTCAGAAAAGCCAAATCATTTATCAGCCGAATACATCTTCAAAAATAAAATCCACAGAACACAATCAAAAACAAAATTACCAAAGTAAAAGTTATTTTTCACAAATTAACCTCGCTGTCATCATTGCAGCGCCTCTCTTAATTTTGTTACATAGTAGTGGAATGCTTCATTCCATCCTTGCCTTCAATGGAAATACACGTTTTGAGTAGAAAACAAGCAATTTTTAAAAGTAAACTTCGCATGTGTTACATTAATAAACAACAGTGGGTTAGAAGATATGTGTATGTAAACATAAGATTTTTCAAAATATGTTTATCACGAAGCTGCCGTGGTGTAAATAAAAACAAAAATAGTTTAAGCTTGGTTACGCCTTGAACGAGGACAAAACGCCCCTGGCAAGAGATGTCAGTTTCTAGTTCCTGTCCATAAAGTCTGTTATCTACAACACCATGGGGAGTTGAAGGCCCCGGGGCACAATACCATCCAAACACTGATACTATGTCCATGGAGCCGGACTTGCATGTCATTTTCCCTCTATATTATTCCGGATTTATTCCGCTGCTTCATCGCAGCTTGCTTACGTCATCTGGAGAGCCGTGGCAGTCAAGAACAAATGTTGTGAGAATGTGGCCCAGCTCTGATTTACTGAAATGGAAGCGCGGCTGCTCCAGATAACAGACAAACCCTTGAACTAGTGCACAAGTTGCGAGTTGGAGATGAACTGTGAAATTAGCTCGTCTTGTACACTTCAAAGTTTCGTGAGTCGCGACTGGGAATGATGCCATACGTATTTGTTTGTAATTACTATTTCGCAGCGATGCTAGCTTATTATTATGAGTATTATATACGAAATTTATCCACTCTTTTCATTCCTACACCAAGTAGACAAAGTATTGTACTCTACCCTAAATTCGAATAACAGATTTTCACGTAAATACAAGTTGACATTATAAAAATACAAATAAATACAATACAATATATAAATAAATAAAATCTATAAAATGTATTTAAACATCCGAGTAGCAAACATGGTATTCCAGTTCAACATCTTCCAAGGAAACGAGAAGAATATATTTAAAAAATTCCTTCCACCTCAAGCGTGGACAAATTTCCGGATATTTTTATTTTCTTATTTATGTCTGTAACAAGTTCAATTAAAATATCTTACGCCTTAAAAATAAAATGAATATTTCCAATTTTTTTGCGAATAACCTCTGAATTTAGTTTTGCATTTTTGTATATAACCGGTAAACCACCTAGGTATGAGTTTGCTATATGATAATAACCCATGGCGCGACAGCCCTTCGAGGGCCAAGGCCTACCAACCCGACTACCGGCCTCACGCCCACTTACGCACGGCAGAGGTTGGCGATCATCCAACCGATACGGAGAAGAGATGTGGTCAGCATCTCGTTGGTTTTCGTGACCAGGGCCGCTTACCTAGCGTAAGCTCCTCACTTTCCTCACAATGCTGAGTGGGCACCGGTCCTATACCCGGGACCTAAAATCCCCACACATGGGTGGGATCGAATCCCTTGGCCAGGGACCAAGACATGCTGCCTTATCCCGCTACGCCACGGCGCAGGACATGAGTTTGCAGTAAATATTTTATCATATTTGGAACTATTAAAACGGTTCAGCAGACATCCTTTGCTGCTGGTTAACTTCTTAAAAAATACTTTATATTTCTTTTTAAAGGTCTAGGTCCATATTGTTTTCCTTCTTTTTTCGGTGGAGGATTGAACGCCATCAGATATCGAGGCTGATAAAGATAAATGTTGAGGCTGCTTGGGACGGCCATCTTGTGAGTCCTCTCACCTCGTCCTTCCTTCCGGGTTTGCCCTACTTGATGGCATAGGTACAACAGATCACTGGTTGCACTGCCGAATCCATAATCCTAAGATTGTGTTAATGATTTAAGAACGTTGAAATTTGAAACTTGAACATTCCCTCTCATCTTATTTTCTCAACTTGGATAATAATTTTATAGATATATCTATTTCTATATCTTAAGTTTCGTCTTCCTCTGAAGGTTTAACTGCAGGATTTTTTTTCAAAATCATTCAAACGAAGTGTAATAAGAGCATATATGCCCACGTATATCTCGATTAATACAAATTGATTAACACTTTTTTAAGAATAATTTTTGAAGAGTGGATAGGAAAGCATTGTGGATATGAGATAAAATTTGATGTTAAGCTTTCATTAAACTAAAATAAAAACGAAGCACACTATTTGTAAGGACGTTAATACGGAAGGTTTGGTCTTGTGATAAACGAGAGGGCGAAAGATTGTCATCTGAGATACATGTGTGTGGTCACTTGCGACGTCGCAACCCGTTGTTAATTGTGATTTGTAAATAATAATAATAATAATAATAATAATAATAATAATAATAATAATAATAATAATAATAATAATAATAATAATAATAATAATAATAATAATAATAATAATAATAATAATAATAATAATAATAATAATAGTAATAATAATAATAATAGTAATAATAATAATAATAATAGTAGTAATAATAGTAATAATAATAATAGTAATAATAATAATAGTAATAATAATAATAATGATGATAATAGTAATGATGATGATAATAGTAATGATGATGATAATAGTAATGATGATGATAATAGTAATGATGATGATAATGGTAATGATGATGATAATGGTAATGGTAATGGTAATGGTAATGGTAATGGTAATGGTAATGGTAATGGTAATGGTAATGGTAATGATAATAGTAATGGTAATGGTAATGATAATAGTAATGATAATAGTAATAATAGTAATGATAATAGTAATAATAGTAATGATAATAGTAATAATAGTAATGATAATAGTAATAATAGTAATGATAATAGTAATAATAGTAATGATAATGTAATATAAATAATAATAATAATAATAATAATAATAATAATAATAATAATAATAATAATAATAATAATAATAATAATAATAATAATAATAATAATACTAATAATAATAATACTAATACTAATAATAATAATACTAATACTAATAATAATAGTAGTAATAATAATACTAATACTAATACTAATAATAATAATAATAATAATAATAATAATAATAATAATAATAATAATAATAATAATAATAATAATAATAATAATAATAATAATAATAATAAATCGTCCAAAAAGGAGCGTTTAAAATTGAAGTTGAATCTGGAAAGTGTAGCCTAGGTGATATAACAAAACTGAAATACATTGTGCCATGGCCACGTAATTGCTACTGAACCCTAATATAGTGGTTAATCAGCGAACCTAGATACTTTTCCAGATGGATAATCTGCTCATTCTCTAATACGTAACTTTGTTATACCTCTTTTAGAAATTAAGATTAATCATGGTAGGACATATGACACTACCGTTTATTCCACTTGCAACCTGTGAGATGCTTCCAGCAGTCCCTCCAAGTGCCAGAAAAAAGTCTTTCTGGGCCAGATAGTCACCGGTCTGCCGCAACACAGCAGCGGCTGTTCCTACAACATTGAAACAGATGAAAGGGTATGAAAGTGTAGAAGAGAACCCAGCCAGCATTCGGCTACCGACACGCGGAATCACACAAAAAAGAAAAAAAAAATGGTTAGGGTGGCGAACCAGTACATGGGACCTCTCGAATACGGAACTTACCGTTACCGCTCAGCCATCTCTTTTATGCCCGATTTCACCAACAGATGTTAAAATCGACGTTAACAAGAGTAACGTAACAATTTTCACAGCGCTAACACTAATGTTAAATTTCTTGCATTTCACCAACCTGTTTTCTGAAAATGTTAACAAACCTGTGTTAACGCCAAGATACTTGTAAATAACACAGCTATAGAAAGCTATGGATTATTTTCTGAACGTACTGTGATGCGCTTTTGTTTTCGTTTTCGTCTGCACAAATGGCGGATGAACAAAATCATAAATAAAGTCCTGAGACAAATTTCTCATCGACGGAGAAAGAATTATTAATTGAAATGGTGAGGAAGTGTAAGGATATCGTGGAAAATAAGAGGACGGATGCAGTGAATGTAAAAGAGAAAGATGTCGCGGGGAAAATATTGGAAACGAATTTAATTCAAATGCATGTGTCACTACTACAAGCACCAAACAACTTGTCAGTATTACGTAAATTTAAAACGAGGTGTGAATAACAAGTGCCTTAAACGTTTCAAGACGGGAGGTGAACAATGTATTATCCACATAATTCAGTGAATTATAAAATCGCAAAGTTATTAATACTTGAATCAAAGGCGAGATCGGCATATTCCTTTGGATGTATGTTCTAACCTCTCTTGTACTTCCGCAGTAACCTTCATAGCAACTTGTTTCGACAGTCTATACCTCCGTAAAACAATTATCTTTGGATAGTTCCTCAAAATCATTTCTCCTCATAGGCCGTACTCTATTATGAATGCCATTTAGACGGTCTTAAATATAGCAAATCGACATCCACAGCTGCGTTCACGCTCGCCATCTTGACTATTTACAATTGTTAAGGGCTTAACATTAGAAATTCGGCTTGTTAGTTTAACATGAGATTTAACACGAGTGTTACGCTAACACTTGTTGGTGAAATGCAATTTTTGTTTTAACTATTGCTAAACTTGTGTTAAGTCTTAACAATTGTTGGTGAAATCGGGCTTTAATGTGATTGCGTATTCCTTTCTGGTTTAATTTCTTCAGTATCAACTGCAAATTGACGGAGTACAAATGTAAACAACATCTCTTTACGCCGTTCTTCAAAAAATCTTTGATTATTATTTTAGTCTTTTTTCACAAACTTGATACGTGAAGTGCGGGCTATAGGATATTTTTTACTCCTTTTCCAGCTCCGTTACAAAACTGTGTTGCAAGACAAAAGCGTGGGTACCTTCATAATGTAATCTGCCTGTGATAGCATTCTTTCCCCCTTTTATCTTGCTTTTGCTTTGTTTTTGTCTCGTGCTGATTGTCTTTTAAACTTCAGTGACACACTCTTTCTCGTCTAACATTTCACCAGCTCATGTCATTTGCCTTTGTTGGATGTTTCACTCGGTTCTTTTGGTATCTTGTTGCATCATAATTTTTTTTTTCTCCTTGTCGTTGGTCCTTTCTTTTATAGTCCAGGATTGTAGATGGAATGTTTTTGATTATTCTTTTTTGTTGAGCATTACTTTCATCTTAGTTAATAACGTAGAGAAAATGCTAGAGTGGATACAAAACGTTAGTCTACGTATGTTACAGCCAAATCCTTTTCTCTGAGCCTGTGATGCTATCTAGGTGACGTTGTGTCATTCACTTCACACCAGGTCCTCAAATCTGTCATCAGTCTACTGCACAACTAGCAAGAAACTGTTCTGAATGTGTTATTTTATCTGAAGATTATGTATAGCAAGCGGAAGAACTGAATTTCACCTAAAAATTTGTTAAAGAAAATTTTTCCCGCCTCGGTAGCGTAAATGATGGTGCTTCTGCCTCACATTCTAGAGATCATGAGTTCAAGTCTGAATAAGGTTTCTCTGGGGTTTTCCCTTATTCTGAAAGATAACTTTAACTCTGATAATTTTAAGCTCAACGTCCCTTGGAGTCAGTACAATTCACCCATTTCATTTATCGTCCAGTATGGCTTAAAGTTGGAGCAATGAAAAAAAAATACCGAGATCCCTCCAAAAAGTATTTATAGAAGGACATCTGTGTACGGTGACATATAGACATCTCTTCTATTGAATATAATATAGAACCTAAAAAGTTGCATGCCATATTTTGTATTTAAGTGCATCTTTTTTGAAGTCGTACGACAATTTTCAAGACGAACTCCACACCCCAATTTATTCTGTACATAGAAGAAAACATGTACAGCTTATGTCTAATAAATATGTGTGACTTTAATGATTTTAGACACATTCTTTTGAACTTTTTATTAGTCTTTCAAGTGATAAATCCGTATCAATTTTTCTATCTTTTTATTTTTTTTCTTAGCAAAAAGATAGGGATCTCAAAGCAATCAATCAATTACACGCATTTAAAACACATGACCTTCGCTTTAACATCTCAGATCTTACCCTGCTGATCCCTGCTGGAGCTGGAAAAAAAATCCTACCGTCGTACAGTATTGTGAGATAAACCTATCACTTCACTTATTACCCGGCACAAATAGCTGGAGTTTTGTTTATGAGTTGGTATTAGGAACTAACGTGTTGTGATGACTGGCTACAGACTGCTTATTAAGTTAACTCTGGTGTGACGCATGAGAAGGGCAGTACAGTTTAAGGTCGTATCAGGTAGGTGTGTATTCCAGTTCTGCACGGAGGAAAAGCAAAGCGGTCTAATTCTTCCTTTCTAAAGGACAGTGGCTAGAACGGCTACGGCAGTACGAAAAAGTGAAGCCACAATAAAAAGAATCGTTAGAGAATTTGAAAAAGCTAGTATTTCAAGTACACGAGTTACCATTCCAGTAAAACAACGTAATCGGGAAAAGTAAGTTTTAAATGGACAATTTTGCAGATCTTTAAAAACGTATTAATAATTATGCAAAGAAATTTCAGCACTGAAGAAGTTATTCTATGCAGGAAATGAGAATTCATTTCGGTGGTGCACAGAAAACATTCTGGCGAATATAAAAGGAAATGAGATTTTGTTTCAAAAACAAAAAAATGTGGCACGTTTTAGTGGAACGCCAGGACATAGATTGCCGCCTTTTCACTGCGACTTAAACTCCATTAAACTGATATGGAATATAATGAAGCAAAAAATAGCAGGAAGATGTATTCTATGACTTTAAATATTGTTTCAGAAAGCCGCTGAGGTTTCAAGGCCTTTCGTGGCGCAGCGGCTTGCGGCACTATCTGTCTTTCTTTCCTGCCCACGCGTCACCAGTACTGGCTTGTCGCAGCAAAATAATGCTATCGGTGACAATAGATACAGCAAGTTTAACGAATATGCAAGAATCGAAATCTTCACATCACATCTAAACGTGTCAATTTTGTTCTGCTTCTTGGCATAGCACATTTTACGCCTTCAATAATTGTGGCATGGTGTTTACCTCCCCTCCCCTCTGATAGCCAGCCGTGCGTTGTAATCCGATAACAGCGCCTCCACTGCCTAGTATCTTACTACATGTCCCTGGTAATGCATACACATATGTTGTACTAAACAAAACTATGCCATCAGATAAACAGCCCCCTCTTACCAGCCTTTTTTAACCTGGCATGCCCCATTCCTTAGGAATACTACATGCCTTATTTTATTTACATTATATACAACTTTTACAATAATTTTACAATGATTTTACATATCTTGTATTTGTATTGAAATGTTTCCTACACTATTTTACAATATTCTAATTAAAATAGTTGCAATTAATTAGCAGTTTTATTGAATTTTATGCTTCATTTGCCTACTCTATATCTGTGAAGTTTATTGATTTAACAAATTTGACGAAACATTTTAGATGTGTGTTAATAAGTTCCTCTTTGGTAATGGGCCACGCGCATTGTCTGCCTTTTGTTTTCCTGATCATTTCCGTTCTTTGTTTGTTTATGATTGGACATCGGAATATTAGGTGGTCTACTGTTTGGTCCTCTTCTTGATATTTGCATACTGGGCTATCTAGTAAAGCAAATCGATGGCGGTATGAACGGAGCTTTCCATGTCCTGTCACAATTGCTGTAAACTCTTGTTTTAGTCTATTTCTCACGGATGGGAAGAATTCTTTGGTGATGGCTCCTTTCCTTGATGCTGTCCATTGTAGTTGCCATGCGTTCAGTCCAGGGTCTCTCTCCATGCTTATCAGGACTTATTTAGGTGTTTTACTGTATTGTATTTCACGATCGCTTCCCCAGCAGCCTCTTTTGCTAGTCTGTCTACTATTTCATTGCCATATATGCCCGAGTGTGCTTTCAACCATCCAAAATGCAGCATGCAGTCTGATGTTCTCATGTCGAGGATTTTAGCTTTGATTTGGGCTGTAGCTCCAACAGTGGACGAAACATAAAGGACTTCCGCTAGCCTCGGTGAGAGACCTGTATCCTCCTGGAAGGTATGAAAGCACCTGTGTAGGTTTAAGTGTGGGAGATGTCCCTCTTTGTGGGTATCCCTAGTCTTACTTCAAGCATGAACACTGCAGAGTGCGTTTTAGTCTGTAGTATCTATTGGAAGTAATCACCTCGTTTGGTGTTTAATTAGACTGTTAACTCAGGAATAGGAAATTCTGACAATTCTAGAATTGAACAATTGTTGAAACATATTTTGTGAAACTACTTTCATCGAAAAGTAAGCGTGCATAAGTACGATATAACATCGTCATTTATTAATAAGCTTTTTAATTTGTCATAAAAGGTTTTGATGTTAATGGGCCAGTCTGGTTTGACTTTATAAATCAGCAAGTCGTTGTGGTGACAACCTGACACTAAGAGTAATTTGATCTTTCTACTTTACGTTTTAAACCAGTAATAAACGTTCGGGTTAAATTTTGCGTGTGGTATTGAAGGCTAAATGCACAGTTTGGGAAGTCCCATCATAGAATTCCCTTATTGCTCATGCATTGCTCCATTAATCATTGTAAATGCAAGTTATAGCAGTTCCGACATCAGGAATCGAACTTGAGCGTAATTGGTGAAAGTGCCGGCTCACCGCAGTTGATCACTGGTCATCCATTATTCGCACTGCTAATTGTGGAGCTGAGCTTTGTCTTCGGTGTGATGAACTTGGTGGATAACTTCGATGCTAATGAGTTAGCGATTGTCTGTTTAAACTAAGTTGGCCCATGTTCTTTCAACATGGTATGTCGACCAGAACGGCATTGAGTTAGGAAGCATTGAAGTGGTGTTTGTTTTTTAAGCTTTCAAGAGATTTGTGCATGAAAAAAAGGTGTAGAAAAAGGCTCAGACTGAAAAATACATATTTGAACAACGGATTTTCAGCTTTTCGTACCACTGCTCTGATCAACTGAGCTACCTTGATAACATAATGATAGTATACTAAAGTCCCCAGCTGATTCATATTTTCATAGTAAAGTACATTGTTGGTTAAAATTAATTTTAATACAGCATATTCAGTTGTGCCATTGAATTTTTTAATCTGATTTTACCTTTAAGAATTGGACATTTATTAGTCTCGCAAAATCTCCAGAACTGCTGAACCGATTTGCCTAATTTTCGTTTTGAAATATTTGTATAAGTCCAATGAAGGTTTAAAAAGTGATAAAAACAAAACCTTAAGGCATAATGGACCGATTTGTTAACTAAATATAAAATTACACACCCAAACTTTAACGGAACACATTCACCTTCTTTTATTTTCGACAAACAAAAGCATTACAAAGAATGATATTTCACTCCATGTCAAAGTCTTCAAAGCTATTTAATTTAACATTTAACTTCTACTAAATTATGCTCTAGCCCAAACCAACTTGGAGAGTACGACATTGACCCTGGAGAAACCCACAAGCGTCATAGCCTTGCATTAGTACCACCATAAGAAATTAAAAAAAAAGAAGTATACACACTAGAATTAAAGTGCCACCATTTATCCACTGGTTTTAAATAATCATATCATTTGCCAGTAAGGGACAACGTCCCGGTATGGCAATAGTCGAAGGCCGTTTCAGCTTTCAACGACCTCCGAGCTGGTGTCACTTACCATATTTTATTAAATAACGTTTATTGTTTGTTATCAAACTAGTTTCAGACACTATTTATGGCGCTCCGTTAATGTCAACTATCAAAAACATAATATATTGTGCCTTTCTGGGTCGTAGAATTAGAAGTCTTGTTTGCAGAAACTTAGTGTGCTTTATTACAAGTCAAGATTTTGTACAGCCCTGACGGCAACAGAATGACGTAACATACACCAACCCAGTCTCTACTTGCTTCACCACACGTTAACAAACGAAAGAATGCACTTGCGGTACACAGCTGCACACACAAGTAACAGCTCAACTCGCAACTTGCAAGGTGACTCCTTCGCCGTGAGCCTCGTCAGTGGAAAATTTGAAAATATTGATGTCCGCGGCTGCTCTTGGAGTTATCCTAAAGCTCACAAATATAGGATCAGTGGCAAGGATATCTTGATTCATGGTGTTTTGGGTGGATCAGTTTGGGTACTTGGAAAGAAACACAGTTTTATTCTCTTATGACGATCGGTTATATTTCAATCACTATCGAAATACATATTGATTAGACAAGCTCTGAATGGTTGGCTTCGCGCTGGCGTGGTTGTTTCTCGCGTATCCTCACACGTATTTTTAGCTTGGCACTCATATACCAACACTTTGATGGACGCGGTTTCTTCCGTGTACTAGAACACGACTTTTTGGTTTGGCACCCAGCGGCCAACTAACTTTGGATTGACATTTGCTCCCCGGATAAGTCACACGACTTTTCTCTGTTCCCCCACAGCTTATTATTTTTAATTAGTTGGTTGATAGAACGCATATGGCGTATCTTTTACGAGAGCAGCCTCTCTCCCATCTTTCTAGACCTCACACGATTTCTCCTGTCAAAACCAGCCTTGAAAATAAACACCGGTTGCCACCCTTAAGATTTATGGTTGCCTCCGCCCTACCTAGGGGAGGAAAACGACCTCTTGAGAGTCCGTAACAAACTTGACAATAAACACAAGATGTTTGTTTATATATATAGTTAACATTTAATTAATCAACTCGAGGAAGAGAGTACCGTTTCAAACTACTGACTAGCAATTGACTGTTCTCAAATCTTGCTGTTTATTTATACCCAAGCCATTGCTTCTCGAAAGCTGCCGACGTTTCACGGCCTTTCACGACGGCAAGAGAAGGAAAGCATTATCCAGACACTACTGTATCTCTCGGCAAGCGTCCAGCGCTGGCGTATCTCTCTTATCTTTCTTTCTCACGCGACCGGCACTGGCTTGTCGTGGCTCTAACGAAATAATGCCATCGGTGACAATATAAGCCGTAGTCATTATGCCAAGAAAATATTACTACATTTTGAATCGTGGCTTGCTGCAGGCGCGGTCCTTATGCAATAGCCATTCAGAAAGAACTGCAAAATGTTAAGCTAACATTACACAAGCCGCTTTCATCAGTTCCTGCAAGAAAAGCCACATATCAACACAGATCAACTATGAAAAAAGTGAAGTTCAGTAAATTCAGGCTGAATGAAGTGAGAGTATTAACCTGAAGTGAGGTTAATAATTGCCAGGGAAAGTTAAATGTTGTAAGTAGCGAAAAATAATACGGCTATACTAATTGCAGGAAGGGAAGAGGTGAAAATGGGAGACGTAGAGGAGAATATTTGAGAAATTGTGACAATACAATACGTAACTGAAAGAAGGATTGTAAAAGTGGCTAGTCGACAACGCTAGAAACTGGAAGTTGTGCAAGAGAGAAATACGAAAAGTGAGGTTAAATAAATCCATCAGTGAATCAGTACTAATAAAAGTTGAAACAAGTGGTTTTGTTTTTCTTTTTTAGGGCTGCCCTGTTAGCAAATGGCCCAGGGTCCAGCTGAGGAAGTATCCCAAGATGTACTTGTAGAATTTAATAAATCGTTATGAACTGTATAGCAGAAAGCTTTACTATTGTTGCTGAAGAGAATGTTCATGAAATTTCAGTCATGATATCCTTTAACTCTGTGAAAGATCCCATATCTCCTTGCACCTACAAAAAGAATTTGTAAGAGTGTAACACATTAGAAGTTTTTTATTTATATTTGTGGCTACATAATGAGAATAGAGTTTTGAAGCCATCATATAGCGACATGGTTTTATAATATGTGACTATCACCTGTGTTTTCATACAGTGTGTAAATGTGTAATGGAAGTTTAACTTTAATAGCTAGAAATAAATAAGAAAATAACATTTTATAAGAATGTGCAGAGACAGGCACGTAAATGCGACACATTTTTTCAGGAGAGATACGTCACATTTGCTTAAAGCTGCTAGATATCTAGCAGAGTAAACACGAAATAAGAACGTGCTCCTAGGAAGAACGTCTATAGAGGAAATGCTACGTGGGCTTGTGTGATAAAGCTGTGGCACATAGAGCAATGCTTAGTTAAACCCAAGTTATGCACTAGGATTACACGGGGGAGGAGAGATTTCCTCCATCCTCGCTTTTTTGTACCTCGTAATTAATTCCAGCAGAGTGAACCGTATCAACATATAACCGAATGGTGCACTTTCACAAAGCTAGAGTTATTATCAAAGACCGCAGTACTCCCACCAAAAGCATAAATGTGGTCTAAAGGGCTTCGCTGCTCTCATTTGCAACTAAGGAACATGCTCTCTATGAAAGATAATTTAGCGTACAATTCTACGATCATTCACAGTTGTATTCTGAACGTAAAGTTAGCTTGTAGCGTTTGTAGCTTTACGTCAGATCCAAGACTCGGCCTTCTTGAAGCTTAACCAAGATCCAATTAATGTTATTGCATTTTATAGAGAAGTAAAGAGACAGAACTCAGAAGGAAAATTTGTACTTTCTCTACTGGTAAATAGATTCTGTTTTGCGCTAAAACTGAATATTCAATAACGATATTTTTCCTGAAATACATGTTTTGATATACTCTAAATAAAAACCATATTTCGAAAACTAACAGAATATTCATCAAGGTTCTAAGGCTTTCACGGCCGGTGTCAGTACTAGTTGAAGTATATTCCGGGCTTGTAGGCCGTGGTCTACTGGGCTCTTTCTTCTTCTTCCCAGACGTTTCGTCTGCGACTACGGCAGACATCCTCAGTCTGTTGAAATACCCACTAGAGTACTTCGACCTCGCCACTGCCACTGAGGATGTCTGCCGTAGTCGCAGACGAAACGTCTGGGAAGAAGAAGAAGAAGAAGAAGAAGAAGAAGAAGAAGAAGAAGAAGAAGAAGAAGAAGAAGAAGAAGAAAGAGCCCAGTAGACCACGGCCTACAAGCCCGGAATATACTTCAACTAGTAACAGAATATTGGTTGGATTACACTTCGGAGGGTATTCGGCAGTGAAACCTGTGGTTTATTGCACCCATGCGCCAATTGGGACATCTCCGTGAGGAAAGATGAGGCGAAGGGAGACAGAGGGCGGCCCATTCAAGGAGTCACGGCAGTTGGGCAGAGTCCCTACTATTTACCAGTTGGAAACTCCCCGGCAGGACATAATAACCAGCAACCAACCTGCTGCGGTTCGGAAACGGCGCACCAGTTCAACCCGGAGACCGGAAACCGTCCTACCGAAGGAAGAGGTGTTTACTAGGAATATATCATCCTGCCATGCAGCGCCGAGATACCCACCGACCTTCTACCCTGAAAGAGATCACCAGAGGAAAGATGATGTGAAATGATAATGGAGGGATAGAAGACCGATTGAAGTAATTAAGCTACCCAGCATTCGCCTGGTGACCTTGGAAGAAACCAGAAAAAAACATTACTCGGGTAGCTCGGCCACGGGAGTGGAACCCGGGCCTTCCGAATGCGGTCATCCCCTTCGGTGTGAATAGTGTAACTAAAGAACAAACGGTTACTTAATTTAGGGTTATTTGGGTAGTGCAGAAGCGTCCAAACGTTTAAACTTTATTTGAAAAATATTTGCAGGAATTCCTTAAAGATTTTAATACTTTCAGTGAGAAGCTTCAGCTACGAAACGTATTATCAGTAATTTTTATTTTACAGAAAATGCTTTGAAATATTGCGTTCAGTACTGAAAGTCAGACCTCTTCCTGAAAAGCGAAACCATTTAGTTTTAACAGCAAAATCTCATTTGTAACAGATTTTAATAATGCACTGGATTTCTTTGGTAGTTACATAATTTACAATAACACTGTCATGATCAGAAAATAAACATATTTGTTAGAGAGAATTAGAAACTAATTTAGAGAGCTTAGGCAGTTGTGTACTTTTTGTAGATCTCGAACGGCATAACTCAAAAGTGACATGATTGTAAATGCATTTCATACTTGAACCATTCAGTGTTCAACATTCCAAGACGAAATATACAAGAAAATTCCTTAACTCTAAACCATCCTTCACTTCGAACAGTTTTGTTATTAATTTTCTCTATTTTTGTTTAAGATATAACATTTGAGACCTGTGACAAATTCAGGTTGTGTTGAATTCTCTGTGAATATCCTATTACGACCTCGTTGTCCTAAAGTCATAAGAAAAGACAGACGTCTACTACAAACAAAATGTAGAGCTCATT
Organism: Mantis religiosa; assembly: GCA_030765055.1. NCBI lineage: Eukaryota > Metazoa > Arthropoda > Insecta > Mantodea > Mantidae > Mantis > Mantis religiosa. The sequence continues at coordinate 15,030,969 of CM060947.1, read as the reverse complement.
ACAGCACATAATTTATAGGCAGATTGAGTGTTGCATATTGTTACCAATCGGCAAACTTGTGGTCGGTTACGCGAGGGGAAGGCCGGTGGAGGGGGGCGTGTGGCATCGATACCGCCTGCGGAGACGTGACAGAGTGGAGGGAGGGGAAACCACAGGAGTGGCTGAATCTTCGTTTTCCCTCCTCCTGCCGTCTGAAAGAACGCGAAACCTCCAGAATATTTTTCCCCTCCATGGTAAAGAATTCTCTAGAAACATTTAGCCACCTATAAATAGAGGGACGATGCAACCGAGATGATGATGATGATGATGATGATGATGATGATGATGATGATGATGATATATATGGGCGCTCAACTACGGCGGTCATCAACGCTCTTTAAAAAACTAGTCATGGCAAAAGCCAGATATAAAACTTTCTAAAAACTATACAAGTGTAACAAAACCTATTAAAAATACACGTACATAAAAAGCATCAATCAAAACCCACTAAAAATTTCGTTCACTAAATCCTAAACTCTAAACTCGACAAGAATCTAAAATCCTTCTCCACGGGTCTCCACGCACGGCCTACACGTGGGTGGGCCTGTTGACCGTCTCCCTCAACCACGAAGAGGAGCCCACACGAGGGAGACTGTTGGCCCGGGACCCCGGGTGCGCCAAACCCGTACCTACCGAAGTAGGCCCCTGGGGGTATGCGACCGAGAGTTCAGTTCAGTTCAGTTCTTGGCGAGCAGCGTGAGGAGCGCCCAGTGACAGACGTACTGGTGAATTGTAATTGTGTGCATTACGTAATTCTGTGTATTCGGCAAGTGTTCCGATTTTAATTCGGTGGAAATAAAGAACATTTTTGAGTGGTGCAATTGGACTTTTCATTTCACGAACCCACAAAGTCACAATATTAATGCTTTCCCAAGGTGAACTTCTTAATTACAAGTCATTCCGACGTAAAATTGTATCTTAAATAACGTGATATGGTGACACGAATAAATTTTTATTCTTCTGTGCAGCTGGCATTATTTCTTATGCTTGTCTTTTTATATTGTTGCGTATATAGGCTGAGCGAGACTTAGAAATTGTTTTAATCATTGTTATTTAATATTCATTTCCTGTGCCTTGATTTTGAGCACAGTTTTGTTTTGATGAATAAGCCTAAATTTTGCTGGCTGACCAAAACCTGTAATTTAGACTATTGCACCAGCATCCTGCTGACTCATGTCAGCCGTACACAGATGCCTGGATACATGAATCAGCTCAATCTCAATTACGTAAAAATTGATTGGATGCCACAATATTTTGGAGAAACATAATAATGCTTAGCTAGCTTGGAAATCGTCCTTGTGGCCAATCTAGGGTGTGAAATGCTGATTTAGCTGTTACCTGCTATTTTGGCAGGACCCACATTTAAGATTGTTTAAGCCAGCGCATGCGGGTCACTCATAAAGTCTAGTTTCTCCGGAGGTTCTCCAGATGCTGGTGCTAAATTCAGGCTCGTCAAGCCGTCGACTAGTGATGGCTACTCTACACTTTGCATCCTCAGCTATATACAACCATACATCTCCAAGGTAAGCCCGGATGGGTCTTTGATATGCTAGTGTAACTGTTAACACCATTTCACTCCAAGTCTCTTCAAGACTTCGGGAGTATAACTTGTCTTGAGACCCATCATTAGGCTCCATACTTCTCTATCATTTAGTTGTACGATCTCATTCCCTATCCTTTCAGCTACGCTGATACCCTTAAAGTGAAACCCCTTTAAGTATACACAATCCCATTCACAACATATAGCGTAATATTCCGTGTTATATTCTTATTTGCAACAATATATTGGCATAACATGTAGAAGTTAGGGTCCAAAAAATACGAAATCTGATGAGTTCATAATTTTCTAAATATTCTGCGAACTATTCTTACAAACCTTACTCTGTCTGCTTTTGTTAACTAATAACTTTCACGCATTTCATTGTGGCATTAGGAAGAAGGTAAGATTTTTAGGAAAGTATCTTGCTATGTGTTGGCTCACAAATTCCATGGTCTTTGCATAACCATGAGAAAAAAACGAGTTAAATATCTTGAGGAATCAAATACATAACAAATATTATCCAGGAATATGTAAACAGTGTGCAAACTGTTCACAAGTTTTGTACTTAAGGAGTTCATCTTTCTGGAATGTGTGGTTTTTTGCACTTATTATGTTTACCAATTATAAAAAGCAACTAACAATAGAGAATACTTCCATACTATTACCAGAAAATGCAAGATATAGTTTTGTCATTACGCACCTTAAAAATATTGTCGCCGGTCGCATTGTGGTTGGAGCCGCCGCAAAGCCAGCGCCGGGCATACATGGCAGAAAAGAAAGAAACATAGTGGCCCTTCAAAGTATAAACTTGAAAGAAGCGTAGGGACAGTGAAGCACAAATTAGTACAAAAGTGAATCGAGAAGATATTGACACATTGCTTCACTCACACTGTTTATTCACAGGACATGTTTCAAGAACTCTTGCTCCTATCCTCAGCTGATACTCGATTAGTGTAAGTTGTAGTGGTTTCTTCTTTCTCTGTATTGTCAATAGATGGCGTGATGTACTTGTCAAAGGTGTCCGGTGGTGGAGTTTCAAAATTCATGACTCTATGACTATTTTTGTTAATGAAGATTTTTTCCATACGGAAAGGTCTATGGGGTGATTAACGTATTTTATTAGAGATGTTTCCAAGTTGATGTCATGTCTAGTATTCAAAAAATGAAAAGCCACTGCTGATTTTTCTGTTTCACCATTTTTAATGTTTCTTATATGTTCTTTAGTTCTGATGTTAATATTTCTTTTTGTTTTTCCTATATAAATTTTAGGGCAAGTTTCACATTTGATCTCATAGATTCCTGGTTTTTCTTTGGTAGTGATTGAATTTTTGGGAGGTCCTTTTAACAAATTTCTGATATTAAATCTATTTTGAGGTGCAAGAGTTATGTTGTGTTTTGAGAAGATTTTTTGGAAATTGTTATAGGCTGATGGGTGGAAGGTGGCCCTTGCCGAAAGAGAGCGAGAAAGAGACCGAGATAGTCTGGAATTTCCCGCCACAATTGTGGTTGTTAACGAACGATCGGCGGCTTTCTAGAACAATGACTGGAGGTATAAAAGCCGGCGAAGTGTTGGAGTTGCTAGTCAGTTGTTAATTGAACTGCAGCTGTGCAGTGTGGGTTGTGTGAGGGCTATTGAACTGTAGGGCAGTAAATTCTTTTAGTTTTTACGTGTGGCGGGAGAAATAGACGACCTTGAAGACTGCTATTGTGTATGACACGTCTTTTTATTGCTGTAAAGGGTGCACAAAGGTACTGTTTACTGCAATAAAGATTATTTTAAACTTTGGCAAATAAGACTTTTAATTCGTCGAACCCACAAAGTCATAAATATGATGTTTCAATGAAAACTTTTAGCCTATAAAAAGGTGAAACAAAACACATTAAAGTCCTATTATCAAGTGGCGTCCCAATGTAGTTAATATAATTGAGTATAATATATCTTTATTGATCAACAAATTTTATTAAATTACGAGTAATTTGGGCTTGTAATTATCTTTTATTTAGTTGGGACAAACATCACAAATTAACCGTAGGAGAACATGTCTGTAAAGATGAGCTGTCAGCATGGGTAGAGTTAGAGAACAGAAGAACATCAGCAGTGACAGCCGAGCTGAGTCTACAGTTAGGATGACATCTCATATGTTGGATTATCTTGCACTTCGCGTTCTCTCACAAGCATTATTACCCTTCCACCGTCAGTCTAGTTACTCTCTGACACATAATTATTCCTTTAAAAAGTATATATGTATTTACACCAGTTGAACTAATATTTTAAATGTCAAAGCAACAGATCAGTTTGCCAGAACTTTTACCTTTTGGGCTTTTAACCCTATTACAAAGATACAGTGTCTGTGTTTCTATTATTAGTTAACATGACAACCTAAACTCTGATCTGTTTAGTGGGGTCAGCTTAATTAGTAGGTAAATATGAAAATCGGTGGTGCTTATAATAGAATCACGTTGATATTTTGTTTACAACTGTGGTATATAACCACAGAACGGCTTTTCTTCGCTTATGATGTCTGGTATCCATTTTCTTCTTCCTGCAGGAATATTCTTTTTTACAGCAGACATTAAGCTATTGGAGGATATATTTATTGTTGTAGACGTGCAGTATAATCATATTTAATAGCTAAATTTTATTTCATTAATTGTTTGAAAACGAATTGCGCTAGCGACAACATTATTTTACCTAAAATGTAGAGGAATTTTATGAGATTATATACCTCTATAGCAAATGTTGAAAATGTCCTTCATCCTGCATAGGGCACAACTCAACAGTCGTTCCATGTTACTGGCCACTCGTTGGTACTGTTTTTCTAATGACAGCTTCCTCTCTATTTGGTGAGTTAGTTAAACCCTTAAGTTTTACTGGGAAAAATGTACAAAAATGGTATAAGTTCTTCACTCCTGTTTTGTTTATAGGATAAGAACACTATAATCGTCTTTTTTCTAAAATAGAAAATATCCAAAGAGCTTTCTGTTTACTATACGTATATGTGTCGGCAGATTCTAAAACACATCAACTGCCTATCGGGGAGTCTGTAGTGAGCAGACATTCTAGTAAAACTTGCTGTACCAAAGTTTGGAACATAAAAATCTAAAGTAGCGCCTCAGTCGACTGCAGCATCATCGATACAAGAATCGTATTTGTAATCACGTACACAAGAACCGTAAAAATGTACGTGAAGTACGTTTGGAACATTGTGGGTTTATTGGCACTCTGTACATAAAATGTAAGAGCGCGATGGTATCTGATGCAATATCGTAAACTAGAATTGCTTCTGCTATGTAGACAGTTTCTATCTTCTTACAGCTGTTCTCCAACTTTATTACTTTATTTGGAAATGGCACATTTGCATCAGGGCCTTTACTCTGCGTCTTGAATAACAATTAGTCACAAACCGACGACAAATGTTTGCTAAACTTGTGTTATTTACATCTTGTGATAAGTTATCTGCTGAAACGTTTCAACCCGCAGTTTTACATCACTATATGAAGGGGACATTCTAGTGTCTAAAAGTCAAAAATGTTATTTTTATTAATGTTTTAGAAGAGTTTTTTGAAAAAATGCGTTCAGTAGAACACATGAGTGAATATTTATGCCAAATCCACCTGTTAGTGGTGTATTTCAAATCTACTTAGATACTTGCAATGTCTCCAAAAATTCCCTCCAAAATTTTAAATAGCTTTTGAACCATATAATAATTTTTGTACTTTGGAATATACGTTTTGCAGTAAATAGATATTGAAAACAATTATTTCTTTTACACTAGCCGTGTGTAGATTAAGGTTTGAATGAGCAGAACCAGACTGAAAAATTCAATGCCATAGCCGGGATTTAAACCACGGATCTCCCAATCTTCGTGTGATTGCTCTAAACCACTGAGCTACTGTGGCCAACGTGCCGACATGAAATTAAATTCTCCAACTGACTCATATGTTCAGGCTTCATAGTTAAACCACTGTTATAAAGGATTGTCAAAGTATTCAAAGTTAAACATCTGATATATTTATATTAATTACGAGTAGCTGGTATGCTTTAATTTGTATAAGACTACTCCCTCAGACTTTAAATGTTCAAATTTCCTCCGGGACATGTTTTCTACCAACGTCCTGGTCATCTTCAGCAGGCCATGCTGCAGCAACTAAGTGTGGTTGATCTTTCTTCTATCTCTCCAAGAAGCTTATAACTCCACCCATTGGAAGTCTCCTGATTTCCAATGCAAGCCTTTGGAACTGGAACTCTGGTACCATTCTCGACTGAAGAGATGATCTTACTGGACACATATGATAGGATGTCACCTGTGATATTGACAAGTTGAAGTTGAATCAATTCTGGACGTGAAGAAATTAAACTGTTGGATGTTAGTTGAGGGGTATGTACTTTCTATTCTATCTCCGTTAATGGAAACAGTTTAATTACTTCGCAAAAGGTGCGTGTCTCATAGTATATGAGAACCCCTAGTGGTCTACCGGGAAACATACGAGTCAGTTGGAGAATTTAATGTCATGTCGGCATGTTGGCCATAGTAGCTATGAAGCCTGGGACTTAAGTACTTACAGCATAGTAAGTCGCCACAAAAGGTGCGTATCTCATAGTATATGAGAACCCCTAGTGGTCTACCGGGAAACATACGAGTCAGTTGGAGAATTTAATGTAATGTCGGCATGTTGGTCATAGTAGCTATGAAGCCTGGGACTTAAGTACTTACAGCATAGTAAGTCGCCACAAAAGGTGCGTGTCTCATAGCATATGAGAACCCCTAGTGGTCTACCGGGAAACATACGAGTCAGTTGGAGAATTTAATGTAATGTCGGCATGTTGGTCATAGTAGCTATGAAGCCTGGGACTTAAGTACTTACAGCATAGTAAGTCGCCACAAAAGGTGCGTATCTCATAGTATATGAGAACCCCTAGTGGTCTACCGGGAAACATACTAGTCAGTTGGAGAATGTAATGTCACGTCGGCATGTTGGCCATAGTAGCTATGAAGCCTGGGACTTAAGTACTTACAGCATAGTAAGTCGCCACAAAAGGTGCGTGTCTCATAGCATATGAGAACCCCTAGTGGTCTACCGGGAAACATACGAGTCAGTTGGGGAATTTAATGTCATGTCGGCATGTTGGCCATAGTAGCTATGAAGCCTGGGACTTAAGTACTTACAGCATAGAAAGTCGCCACAAAAGGTGCGTGTCTCATAGCATATGAGAACCCCTAGTGGTCTACCGGGAAACATACGAGTCAGTTGAAGAATTTAATGTAATGTCGGCATGTTGGTCATAGTAGCTATGAAGCCTGGGACTTAAGTACTTACAGCATAGTAAGTCGCCACAAAAGGTGCGTATCTCATAGTATATGAGAACCCCTAGTGGTCTACCGGGAAACATACGAGTCAGTTGGAGAATTTAATGTAATGTCGGCATGTTGGTCATAGTAGCTATGAAGCCTGGGACTTAAGTACTTACAGCATAGTAAGTCGCCACAAAAGGTGCGTGTCTCATAGCATATGAGAACCCCTAGTGGTCTACCGGGAAACATACGAGTCAGTTGGAGAATTTAATGTAATGTCGGCATGTTGGTCATAGTAGCTATGAAGCCTGGGACTTAAGTACTTACAGCATAGTAAGTCGCCACAAAAGGTGCGTATCTCATAGTATATGAGAACCCCTAGTGGTCTACCGGGAAACATACGAGTCAGTTGGAGAATTTAATGTAATGTCGGCATGTTGGTCATAGTAGCTATGAAGCCTGGGACTTAAGTACTTACAGCATAGTAAGTCGCCACAAAAGGTGCGTGTCTCATAGCATATGAGAACCCCTAGTGGTCTACCGGGAAACATACGAGTCAGTTGGAGAATTTAATGTAATGTCGGCATGTTGGTCATAGTAGCTATGAAGCCTGGGACTTAAGTACTTACAGCATAGTAAGTCGCCACAAAAGGTGCTTGTCTCATAGTATATGAGAACCCCTAGTGGTCTACCGGGAAACATACGAGTCAGTTGGAGAATTTAATGTCATGTCGGTATGTTGGCTATAGTAGCTATGAAGCCTGGGACTTAAGTACTTACAGCATAGTAAGTCGCCACAAAAGGTGCGTGTCTCATAGCATATGAGAACCCCTAGTGGTCTACCGGGAAACATACGAGTCGGTTGGAGAATTTAATGTCATGTCGGCATGTTGGTCATAGTAGCTATGAAGCTTCGGACTTAAGTACTTACAGCATAGTAAGTCGCCAAAAAAGGTGAGTGTCTCATAGCATTTGAGAACCCCTAGTGGTCTACCGGGAAACATACGAGTCAGTTGGAGAATTTAATGTCATGTCGGCATGTTGGTCATAGTAGCTATGAAGCCTGGGACTTAAGTACTTACAGCATAGTAAGTCGTCACAAAAGGTGCGTGTCTCATAGCATATGAGAACCCCTAGTGGTTTACCGGGAAATATACGAGTCAGTTGGAGAATTTAATGTCATGTCGGCACGTTGGACATAGTAGCTATGAAGTCTGGGACTTAAGTACTTACAGCATAGTAAGTCGTCACAAAAGGTGCATGTATCATAGTATATGAGAACCCCTAGTGGTCTACCGGTTAACATAGAGTCAGTTGGAGAATTTAATGTCGTGTTGGCATGTTGGTCATAGTAACTATGAAGCCTGGGACTAAAGTACTTACAGCATAGTAAGTCGCCACAAAAGGTGCATGTATCATAGTATATGAGAACCCCTAGTGGTCTACCGGGAAACATACTAGTCAGTTGGAGAATTTAATGTCGTGTTGGCATGTTGGTCATAGTAACTATGAAGCCTGGGACTAAAGTACTTACAGCATAGTAAGTCGCCACAAAAGGTGCATGTATCATAGTATATGAGAACCCCTAGTGGTCTACCGGGTAACATAGAGTCAGTTGGAGAATTTAATGTCGTGTTGGCATGTTGGTCATAGTAACTATGAAGCCTGGGACTAAAGTACTTACAGCATAGTAAGTCGCCACAAAAGGTGCATGTATCATAGTATATGAGAACCCCTAGTGGTCTACCGGGTAACATACGAGTCAGTTGGAGAATTTAATGTCATGTCGGCATGTTGGCCATAGTAGCTATGAAGCCTGGGACTTAAGTACTTACAGCATAGTAAGTCGTCACAAAAGGTGCTTGTCTCATAGCATATGGGAACCCCTAGTGGTCTACCGGGAAACATACTAGTCAGTTGGAGAATTTAATGTCATGTCGGCATGTTGACTATAGTAGCTCAGTGGTTTAGAACAACCGCACGGAGAGCGGGAGATCCGTGTTTCAAATTCCTGCTATTGCACTGAATTTTTCAGTCTGTCTCCACTCATTCAAACAAATATTGATGGTTCAACGTGAAATTTTGGGACATGTAGAATAGACTAAAATTTCTTAAATAAAACTGTAAATTTGCCGCTTGATTACAGTCATGCATACAAATATGTTTAGTGCAATGATATGAAAATTCTGTAAACCCTTGAGGGCTAAGGCTTCCTGCTGCGCGTTGAATGAGCAATTGAGAAGCTCATTAGGATTGGCACTCCTAAGACCCTGTGCTGTAGCTGCGCTCCAGTAAAGGCGTGCTTTCGTGTCATCAGCACTGTCACTGAGCTTTTTTATTTTGTTTTAAATAAATTATATTTCTAATAAATATTAATATTTTTCAAAGCAGATTCCCAATTTTGTACAGCAATAATGTAACCAGCATGCCTGTATTTTAATTTAAATTTCAAACGTTGTCGCTTTTATTACTATCCAATTATTTCCTAAAACATTATAAATAATTTTAGTTGCAAAAGTATTCAAACTAGAGCAACAAAACTTATACCAATTATATAATAGAAAGTGTAACTCAATATAAATATTTAATTGAAATTGGCTGATATAAAGAAGGTGCATTTCGACAGATAGCCCCGTCTTGTATGAATGCAACACACAAGTCATAATGTTATTGCATTGTAACACATTGTTATAGTAAACATTTAAAATAATTAATTGTTAATAAACTGCTGTACACAACGATGAACAAAACATGCATATGTTTCATTACACAACTCATCGTGCATGTAATTATTTCCGTAATAACACAGTAACGTTGAACAAACAGGAGAAAATTATTATGTAATAATCATAAAATAACTATATAATTGCAGATAAATGTTTAAATTAAACAATACGGGCAATTAGAATAACCAGATGATCTGTGGCAAAGTAAATAAACTGCCAGAACTAAATCTCTTTATTTTTTCCTGCAAGAGCTGTAATTCTAAAACAGTTCAAGGCTGGTCATACGCCGGATTGTTTTATTTATAATATATGAAATATGGATGTCAATAGTTTTAACGTATTTTATATCAACGTAATTGCTACTTTGCTGTGGCATAATTGCGAGTATTGGCTCTTAGCAATAATAAACGATTTAATATTAAGGTTTTTGCAACATTGACTCTTTTTGTAGAAAATTGGAAAGGAAATAGGAAAATTAAGATTTGGTCAAACGTGGAAGATTTAAACACATTTTTAAAAAATGTAACGTAACACTTTCTATTAGTTTTTATACAAAAGATACACTTTTTGAAAATGTTTGTTCTCAAAAAGGACTCCAAATATTTTTATTAACACTGTATGTTTAATATATTTACATAACAAATAAAATGGATACCTTAAACTTTCTAGAAAGTTTCTCTCCCTCCCTCTCTCTCTCTCTCTCTCTCTCTCTCTCTCTCTCTCTCTCTCTCTCTCTCTCTCTCTCTCTCTCTCTCTCTCTCTCTCTCTCTCTCTCTCTCTGCCATTCTGTAGTCATGCAAAGACATCAAAATGACAGTGGCTTTGCATAAACGCATCTTAAAAGAACTGACTATATTAAGTGCACTATATTTCCCTATTCCCACTGTACCTACAAAAAATGTATAATACAACGGTGTATTAGATGAGCTAGAGTCACACTGAAAAATAGGTCGCACCCTGGCCGAGTAGTTAGACCACTCATCTCTCACCAAAGCGGCCCGGTTTCGATCCCAGGCGACCGCAAAGTGGGATTTGTGGTGGACAAAACAGGTTCGGGGTACTCCGGTTCCCCACCTCCGCCATCTCATTACACCGGTGCTCCATCTTCATTTTATGTATTATTAGTATCACCGCCTGTAGTGCCGCATCTAGTAAAAGCGGGCGTTAAACACTACAAAAGACACTGAAATATCCAACGCCTTAGCCGGGATGTAAGCCACGGATCCTGGTCTCCGTCCAGTTGCTTCGTCCAGTGTGACTCTACCTATCTCCTACACATGCCCGCCTCGGTACCGTGGTGGTAGCATGTATTCCTCACGTTCAAAAGGTCGCGAGTTCGAAACTCGGTCAGGGTGAGTTATGTAGATAAGGCTTTTCCGGGGTTTTCCGTTATCCTAAAAGACGAATGTCGGGTAGCTCTAAGCTCCATGGACCCTGGACACATGAGCATCTTTTCAGCTACTTCATTCACCGTCCGATATGACTTAACGTTGGAGGACGTAAATTATAAATAAATAAATAACTCTACACACGGCTAGTGTGAACAATTAATTTCTATCAAGTTACCTAATAGTGGTTAAACTATGAAGTCTGGAACTTAAGTACTTACAGCACAGTAAGTCGCCACAAAAGGTGACTATCAAAACTCGTAGTGCATTACAGAGAAAACAGCAGTCAGTTGGAAGGTTTAGTGCCATGCTGGTGCGTTGCCATGGTAGCTCAATGGTTAGAAGCAACCGAAGGGAAACTGGGAGACCCGTTGCTCAAATCCCGGCTATGGCATTGAATTTTTCAGTCCAACTCTAACTATACAAAATTTGCCGTATACACGCTAGTGTGATGGTGTGGGTTAATCGCAAGTCTGCACTGGAAGAACAAGCTTCAGTAAGAAAATTTTGTTCAATGGGTACTATTATAGTTCCGATCTATAAAGGCGGTAATAAAACAGAAATAAATAATTATCGGCCAGTTTAACTTCAGTAGTATGTAAATTAATGGAGCATTTAATTGCAGAATATATACGAGAGGAGTTAGAAAATAAAAAGTGGTTTAATGAAGCGCAACATGGATTTAGACCTGGATATTCGTGCGAAAGTCAAATTACTTCATTATTTCAAGATTTGTCAGATGAGGTAGATGCAGGGGGAAGAACTGATGCAGTGGTAATTTACTTTTCTAAAGCTTTTGATGTAGTGCCACATAGTTTACTTATTTGTAAGCTAGCTAATACAGGAATTGACAAACGCGTAGTATTATGGGTTAAACATTTTTTGAAAGGGAGAACGCAAAACGTTAAAGTAGGTAAAGAGCTATCCGATAGGGGAACCGTAAGTTCGGGGTGCCACAAGGCTCAGTACTAGGAGCTTTACTGTTTCTCGTTTTTGTTAATGACATTGCTGTTAATATTAACTGCCAGATAAGGTTGTTTGCAGACGATTGTATCATTTATAATAAAATTCGGAATACAGTGCATGAAACCGCTCTTCAGGATGATTTAAATGACATCTGTAATTGGGCTGTGGCTAACAAAATGTCAGTTAATGCTAAGAAAAGTAAGTCCATTGTTTTAGTAGAACTAAGGGCAAAATTATTGTTAACTATCACATGGGAGGGGTGCAAATTCCACAGGTGGACAGCTGCAAATACTTGTGAGTGTACCTGGCAAGTAATGCTGGATGGGACGAACAAGTAAATTCCACATCTAGGAATGCGTGGAAGGCATTACATTTCGTAATTAGAATATTGAAAGGGGGGGAGCGCTAGGTCCAGGGAAATTGCCTACAAGGCCTTAGTGCGGCCGGTTATGGAATATGGAGTAGCATGCTGAGACCCGTATAGAGCTAACCAAATCGATCCATTAGAAAAAATACAGAAGAGGGCAATAAAATGCATAAAAAGAGGCAAGTATTTTGGGCCTATAAAAGGAAATGAGGCTAAATGGGAGGAATTAAGAATTAGGGTAAAAAACATAGGTTGGTAGCATTATTCAAAGCTAATGCTGGTGTAAAGGCATGGGTGGACGTTAGTGTAAGGTTAGATAATCCGGATTATTATGGACGAAACGATCATAGGTATAAAATTAAGGGTAGAAGATACAGAACGGACGTAGGAAAATTTTCTTTTGTTAATAGAACCATTGAAGAATGGAATGAATTGCCTGTAGCAGTCTTTCAGGGCTGTCCCCTGTCGATGTAGAAATTTAGAAAAAATCTAGATAGTTTATAGATTAACTTTTAAATTATAATGGTATATAATATGTAAATAGAGAAGTAATTAGATATGTTTTAAGTGACTAAAGTTAAAATAACATCATGTTTGTATTGTTTAATGTGTTATTGTTGTAAATCTAGTATTTGTAATTTGATCTGTATTCTTAACTCTTCCACCGGGTAGTACCCAATTGCAGTGAATAAATAAATACATACATACAAAATACGTGTATGTAACACATACCCATTTTTAAATTGTGTAAGGCCGAGTTAAAGTGCAGGAGCAAACAAACTGAAACAAAAGCGACACGTCAGCGTATCAGATGCACTTTTGTTTTATTTCTGCTGTTATAAGTTAATTTGCCATGTTTACAGCAACGACTTATCTCCCCTTTTCATTACAAATTAAAAGTGTTTGTTCGAACACGGTCCTTTATTCCCCTTGTATAGAAGCCCTGTCATTTGTCCCTGCTTTTGTCTCTCGCAATTACGCTTGTAATTTGTTTTTCTACCTTGCTCTCCAGCATTCTTATCTACTTTTCTTTCGCACCAACAAGACAGTTGCCATTTATTTTATTTTTCTAACTATAAATGCCGTTTGCCTCTGATTAATTACAGTTTTTTTGCGATAGAAATCTACTTATGACGGCTTACAAATTGCCTCGAGTGACTTTATCTACATCTCACTGCTTTTTACCGTGGGGGAAATGCATCTTAATGATGTTTAATTAGTTTTAACTTGCAATTTGCCAACCTCAACGTCACAAAAAGAACAAAAAGCTAATACATTCGAGACTCAGAATTTGCTTGTGGTTTAAAATTAATATATTCTATGCTTTATTTAATCTTAGAGCAATTTCTCCAGCTTTTATTAAAACTTCAGCAAAATAAACAAAAATGCCAGCGTACTTGAACATGGGAAGTAACAGATGTATCGTAAAGAAATATGCAAACTTACTGTATAATAATTCTATTTGGGTAGCCAATGATATTGTCGCAAATCCATTATTACGACTGGCGGCGTATGCGCACAAAGGGCTCTGTGCGGAGCGATAACAGACAGATAGCGCAGTGTGGAGATAAAGAGCCTGAAACACAGATCAAGTTAGGTGTCTGGATCGTTCGTGTTTTGTCTAGTGATGTCTTACAGAACATTCGGTTTCTGGTTTGTTACAGAGCGGTCTAGAGCTATCAATGCAGGTACCTATAAGAGATGGTGACACGCCAGCGAATAGTTGTAAACAGAGTCGTAACGGGAGAGTGGTAATTGGAACTGGTGTGTGTTTTGGAGGTGAACTTTTTGTTGTCAACGACCTTGCAAGATTTTATTTGTGTGTTACGTAATTCTGCTGGTGTACAAAGTGTATTTCTACGCAAATAAAGAACGTTTTGAATTTCTGCAAATTAGACTTTTGATTCTACGAACCCACAAAGTCACAATATTTTAGTATGACGTTAGAGATTTTATCCATTTTCAAATAGATTTAACTTTTCCTTTATTGCTTGAGTAGCGTTATTTTTGTATTTTAACCAAAACGTCATCGAAAATTCAATGTAAATGCACGTTTTGCGTTCCTGTGTAACAAAATAGGCAACTTTTTTTTGTCAAACTGTGTTTGTTTTCGTTTTCTTTTTCTCTAGACTTGCTCTAATAACTTCTATTGAAGTCCTAAAAGTTTAAACATTTCCTTTGCAAATTCAATGTTTATCTTGAATTTTCTGGGAGTAAGGTGTGAAGGTCCGTTCATTCTAAATGACTTTTGCATAACTGATAAATCGCATGAGATAAACTTACTAACAAATATATAGAATAGGATGAGAATAGAAAGATAATTTACGAGGTGCGTTCAAGTTATAACAATTTTTTTCAGGACTGGGACAAGATAAGAACTTATGGTTTTTTAATAATACGCGTGGACTCTTTGTGAATACATGACGGAGATGGCAGCACTGTACAGTGCATAGAACTCTAGTGGCAGCGACGAGAGCTAGGACTGTTTTGATACTTAAAATGTTGACGTTTTCATTGCGAGAATAGCGTGTAATCATTCGTTTTCTCCATTTTCGTGGCGTGACACCTATTGAAATTCATCGCCAGTTGAGTGAGGCATCTGGTGATGGTATCATGGATGTGTCTAATGTACGTTCCTGGGTGTGACAGTTCAATTAAGGCAGAACATCGTGTGACAACAGACCAAGACAGTCACGGCCTCGCACCAGCCGGTCTGACGACATGATCCAGCGAGTGGAGAACGTTGTTTTGGAGGATTGCCGATTGAGCATTTTCAGATCTTCATGCAGGATTGTGTGCACAGATCCCACGGAAATGCCAGTTTTGGAGGCGATGTCTGCAACTGCTCTCCACCGTTCTAGCCCAAACCAAGCCATTTCCGTCCTCTATTTCATACCTATTTCAAAAGTGTTTCCTTACCCTACACATTTTACTTTCGGGGTTTATCACCAATCACCATCTTTGTGTACATCCAGATTCTATTTGCTGCCTATTTATAGCAAAAAGACGTTCTTTGACATTTTTCATGGCCAGTATCTTACACCTTTGCCAAATATCGTTTAAACCATGTATAATCTTTAGTGTAGCCTCACCGCCAACAATTTTAGACGCTCTGTCACCAATTTGATGTCGGAAACGTATTGCTTTTAAAGTTTTCGGTTTTATGCCTCGGTTGATTTACTAGCTGAGCTACTGAGGATTCAAACCTTTCCCAGACTTATGTTTGCTGTCGTAGCTCTGGTAGTAGATTTATGGCATGCAAATCATTTAATTCTCTTAAGTTTTAGTTTCCTTTAATTATTCGCAACTAGTATCTTACTACTTTTGTTTTAACAAATGCAGCATGTTCCAGCTTTCTGCTTCTGAAGAATTCCTAGTATGAAATACCAATCTCAGAATATGTTTTAAAAATTGTATTGTATGTTATTTGCATTTCCTCATAAATGCCTTCGGAATGTTCTTTACAAGTATTGATAATTAGATCCAAACGTAGATGGAGAAAGAGAACGGTCTGTTTAATAAGTTACGGGGTCCAAAACATCCTAGGCAGCTCTTATCTGTACATAAGCAGTCCCCCTTCTCGTCATCATCTAGTCCATTCTAAAATTACATTTGATGTTGCAACTAAGTAACCCTGTAAAAACACTCCTCCTGTTGTCCTAAGTTTAGCCAATCAGAATATTTTGCCCACGTGGAGTAAGTCATTTGTTACAAACACCTTAGTTGCGATGTCAGTTTTATTTTAAAATAGCTTGTACCTAACTAACAAACTTCCTTGGTCGGTCTGACATGAACACATTCCAGATCCTTCAGACAGGGCCTGGCCTGCTTTGATTCATTTCTTGAGCAGGGTTTTGAAGAGTATTTAAATTTATATGAATAATAACAAAAATTAACAACTAAATTCTTATTTTGTCTTAAGTCTCCCATGCTGCCAGGCCATCTTAGAGTAGACCGTCGACAGTGTTTGCTTGTAAATTTTCCTTGGCTGGATCTCAAGAGCAATTTCCCTTGTAGTATTTATCGACATCCGTCCATTAAGGAGCGATCCCAACATTAAGGCAATATAGGGAGCTCTCCAACACCGTCAGCCTGACTTGCTTCCCTTATCGATTTGTCCCTTTATTCCGCATTCATCCCGTCCTCGCCTTGCTTCCAATGTGTCTCGGTGAAAACTCTTCACTGGAATATTCAAGCATTCATACGCCACTCACACACCTTGCAAATAGTTAAAGAGTGGTTTTGGATGTAAGGATGTCCAGATGCTTAGACGTAAGCCCCCTCAGCTGTTTGGGTTTCGACGTGCAACAATAACAAGGGGCCCTCTGTCGCGGGTGGCTGAGTAGATTTCCGTGTTATCCACAGTCCTCGCAACTGGACATTGCTGGGTAGTGGTTATCGTTTCCTTTCCAAATTTCCCTTAAATATTTTATTTCATCTATCACAACTGTCACGTATGTAGTGCTGTACGAAGTAAGGGTGGAAGCTCAGCACCATTTTAAAAAGCAATTGTGTGTCGTATCACGTGATTTTCTCTTTGTGCTCTTCTATAAGCTATCTATGAGATGAGAAAGATGCAAATTTTCCTTCGTATGGTTCAGAAATACCTACAAATGTAACATTTTTTTACTTAAGTTTTCCGAAACTTTTTTTTTCTTTTCAACTATTTAAATTACAGCCATGAAACTGTTTCTAGTTATTTTTTCCAAAGTCAGCATGTTTTAACAAATACCCTTCTTTCTATTTTTAATTTTTATATAATGGAAGCAACTTAAGTATCTACGATCTGTTATACATAAGACTGGCACTTGTGAAAAAATATAAGTATTAGCAATAGGGTAAATCAGGGGAAGATAGGTAGTAGTGGCGTGACGTTAACTCCGTCAGCTGTATCCGCCAAACGTGCTCCCGAACGAAAGGCAGGTTACCGTGTGATGTCACCGCGCTGATTTCTGCCGCCCAAAAGGAAGGACATAGTTTGATGCGTTGGGGTTCCGACAGCGTAGGAAAGAGAGGAAACATATCGGGTATTAATAATATGTACAGCTTACATCTTGGTTGTTGTAATATTAATGCTGACTGCTTTAATTACACAGTTGGTCACAGTTTATAAAGAATTACATTTTGGCTCTGTGCTATGAGAAAATACATAAAACTTCAACTCGTAGTTTATCTGAACATCAGGCATGTTATAAAGTAGATCAAATAAAACAATGTAATTAATTTTCTCTGCAAATTAGAGGAGACTCATTCAGAACAGAATTACGAGTATATTTTCCGACACCTTCTGTTTCGTTTTTCTCTAACTAGTTTATCAAAGTCAGGACGTAATGTCTGGGAGATTTGTAATTGAAGGCTGCATGTTAGATTGTGACCCGACAAGGTACTTCGGGGTTTGGTTTCATAACAAAAAAAAAAATGTTCGCACACATATGTCGAGCCAAACATACACAATGTCTGTGTGGTAAGGGAATCTGGACGGCCACGCCGTGGCTCAGTGGTTAGACCGCTCTCACCAAGGCGGCCCGGGTTCGATCCCAGGCGACCGCAAAGTGAGATTTGTAGTGGACAGCACGGCGTTGGGGCGGGTTTTCTCCGGGATCTCCGGTTTCCCCCGCCATCTCATTCCACCGGTGCTCCATCTTCATCTCATGTATCATAGTGTCATCGCCTGCGGTGCCGTATGTAGTAAAAGCGGGCGTTAAACACTACACATTTCGGGAATCTGGTTTGGGGGACATTCCATTAAAAATTAGGCAAGTCTTTCTTGTGTGTATATTTGTCCTTCCATAAATCGTCACATTGTAAATTTAACAGTTCGATTTGGTACGTGGTACGAGTGCGCTGCACCTGACTGAACCCTCAGATTCTGTACTCACAGCGCCATTTATATAGGCAACTTCGTACTACACGGCTCTTGCGTGATGTCAGACGCACTGCAGGCCTCGCTCCTGAGTGAAATACGTCACAACGTTCGAAGCTGTCTTCCTCTGGGCTAAATTGTGTAAGAAAGACGATTGGAAGTTTTAACAGTCGTTTATGGAATAGGAATTTGTCTAGAAAAACTAAACAACACATTTTAAAAAGCAATAATAGAAATTATATGGGTCCGAAAGTTGGACATTAAATGGAATAATGCAGAAAAGAATATTAACGGCAGAAATGGATAGACTTCGAAGAAGTATGAGGATATCGAGGTTGAGTATGCGAGAAACACCTACATTACACATGAAATGGATGCGCTGGCAACTGTTATAGACAGACTGTCCAGTAGAGCTCTGCAGTGATATAGACATGTACAACGGATGCCGGAAGAACTGTGGGCCAAACGAGTCCTAAAGTGGGAAGTACCAGGCGGAGGAACCAGAAGAACGTGGTACAAGAAAGTATATGGTCATATGAAGATGGGACTGGAAGGACAATGGAACGACAGATATCTCTGGAAAGCAGGAATCAAGAGTGAACTGCTGTAAAGTGAAAAATCTATAAATAAATAACAAAAAATGTATGTCTGTAACCTTACTTTTGTTGAAAAAAATGCTTTTGATTGATTGATACCTAGCGGAGCAGAAGATCAGTGTGTCATGTAAGCCCAGGTAGCAACAAGGTAAAGACAAATGTAAAGAATATAAGAAAGGAAGATGAGGGGGAAGAAATGGACTAATTAAGTAACAAGGAGGTATGGAGGTTATGAGCTACCTGACAGAGCAGAAGACCAGTGCGTCATGTAAGCCAAGGTAGCAACAAGGTAAAGACAAATGTACAGAATATAAGAAATGAAGATGAGGAGGAATTAAGGTACTAATTAAGTAACAAGGAGGTACGGAGGTTAAGAGCTACCTGACAGAGCAGAAGACCAGTGCGTCATGTAAGCCAAGGTAGCAACAAGGTTAAGACTAATAAATGTAAAGAATATAAGAAAGGAAGATGAGGGGGAATTAAGGGACTAATTAAGTAACAAGGAGGCATGGAGGTTGAGCTACCTGGCAGAGCAGAAGACCAGTGCGTCATGTAAGCCAAGGTAGCAACAAGGTAAAGACAAATGTAAAGAATATAAGAAAGGAAGATGAAGGGGAAGAAATGGACTAATTAAGTAACAAGGAGGTATGGAGGTTAAGAGCTACCTGACAGAGCAGAAGACCAGTGCGTCATGTAAGCCAAGGTAGCAACAAGGTTAAGACTAATAAATGTAAAGAATATAAGAAAGGAAGATGAGGGGGGAGAAAGGGACTAATTAAGTAACAAGGAGGCATGGAGGTTAAGAGCTACCTGGCAGAGCAGAAGACCAGTGCGTCATGTAAGCCAAGGTAGCAACAAGGTTAAGACTAATAAATGTAGCCTAAAGTTGTAAATTGTAAAATTTTGGAATATGCACAGTAAATAATTCAATTAAAATGCTTATAATTCGTTGTTTTACTGTAGTAAGGAAGCTAGGATGTCTCATTAGCGCGGCGGCAGTACTGTTGCTTACCTAGCGACACCGATGTTCGATTCCCCGTACAAGCGTGAATATTTTCTCTCGCTGGGAGATCTGTTGTGAAGTGCTTTGTCCTCATTAGGACCTGAGAGGCAGTTGAGATACTTGATTGAGAAGTAGTGGTTCTTGGTAGCGAAGATTGCATATAGTGGCCGGGGAGATGGGAAGGCTGACCACGTCCCACTCTCCAGTTCTGCACTCCTTGCATGACGCTTGTGGTGGCAGACAAAGAGGGCGGGGCTGTTGCGCTGTCAGATTAGATGGTAAGAAATTCAGTATCCCAGAGTTAAAATGTTCAGCATATACCAATATTTTGTTTTAAAGGGGTCATAATTCTAGAAGGAAGGGCTTTAAAAAAAGTGCAATACATTTGCAAAATTTAACTTTGAGACAGAAAGGTAGTTACTATCATATTGGATGTATTTTGGGTTTCAGTAATATGCAGCGAAGCTGTGTTGATGTAACCAAAACCATGTTAGAAGTTAACGCAAGCTACAGAAGAAGCAATTATGGCGCGAAACTGCAGGCTACGATACGATAAAGAAAGAGAACGCAAATTGTTTGAAGGACGGAAAGCGAAAACGCAGACTTCTCTGGCAACTGGAAGATGTATGGAAAAGTTTAATGTTTTACACGAGAAGCAAGATGTAGAGATTAACTTTCAGAAAGCGCCCTCAAGCGATGTGAACTAAGGGAGATTGAAGCGTATGATACCGTAGGCGGATCTATAACGTTCCCTTCAAGCTTTTTGCGAGTGAAAAGCTTTCACTACAGTAAAGAGAACGTTGATTGGTGTTCTGAATGGATACCATGGGGTTAAGTAAACAGAGCTGTTTATTCTACCGCAAATTAAGACCAGAATTTCTTTGACTGTGTTCATCGTTTTAGGCATGTTACGTAGAAATGGGAAATTTAATTTGATATTCTAACAGAGAGATAGTCACACTAAAAAATGCAATGCCATAGCCGGAATTTGAACCCCAGATCTCCCGGCCTCCGTCCGGTTTCTCTAAACCGTTGGATTACCATGGCAGTGTGCCAGCATGACAATGAAATCTCCAACTGACTCGTATTTTTCCCGTAAACCACCAGAAGTTCTCGTCGCATCTCTGGAAGATCCTTGGATCTAATCCCGGCTATGGCATTTCACACGGCTAACGTGAAAGGGTAATTAAATTCCATTAATTGACCTAAAAGTGGTCTGAACTATAAAGCCCAGGCCTTAAAGTACTTATGTGTCATAAGTCGCCATTAAGGTATTTGCCTCCTGTGTATAAGGAACTCCTAGAGGTTTACCGGAAAAATGGGAGTCAATTGGAGAATTTAATGTCATGCTGGAACGTTTCCATGGTAGCTGAACTGGACGAAGACCGTCAGATCCGTGGTTCAAATCCCGGCTATGGCATTTAATTTTTCAATCTCGCTGTACCTTTCCGAACTATGGCCTACACAAGGCTGGTGTAAAAAAAATAATTGTCATTGTTCTAATTTCATTCGCACGTAGGACCTACTCTCCAGTGCCTGGGGTCAGAGGTCTGTCCGCGGACCAGAGAAATTTGTAGTCAGAGAAGCAGATAATATTGTGACTTTGTTGGTTCATAGAATTAAAAGTCCAATTTGCCGAAATTTGAAATCTCTTTTATTTTCGTAGAAATACTCTTATAGATTACAGCAGCATTACGTTACGTACACCATCAGTCTAACAAGGTCGATGAAAATAACAAACAGTAACAGCAGATTACATCCTTAGCTCTCGTTACAACAACTCAGCTGGCTGTCTCTCATTTTACAACACTGTTTCACAACTTACTCTGCTTTACAACTCCTGTTACACAACTGTCTCATCACTATCCATGGCTTCTTTTTATACACTCATTCATGAATACCAGACTGTTCTGTCAATCACTAGATGTTTCTGGGAAACAAGACATCTAATGACGTAATCCGAATTTTCTATCACATTCTAGAAGCGTAACTTAATCTATGCTGGCGGGGCCTTTACCTCAGTTATCTTGCTTGCCGGCGCTTGTTTACAATAGCCGCGCTATCATTAACTGCTTAGCAAGGCTCATTATTACCATGAAACTTTATTCGTCGACTGTTTTCTTTTTTGTGCCGAAACTTTTATACCTGTTGCCGTGACAGTATGGAACGAATGTGATAAAGAAGTAATCGGGGGAATGAATCTTGGGGTAAACCAAATAATCCGGAGAAGACAGAAGTGAGTACCATTTCTTAAAACTTGGCAACTTAATGGCAACTTTTTTACGTCAGATTCTCGCAACGTACAGGTGGTATATGTTTCTTTTGAACTGTAATTTAATTTTTTTTCTCCCTTGTTCAATTCTGGTCTTAAGAGTCGCTTGGGTTCCCTCAGAGCGAGCGAGCCGAAGCATATAAACCTGATAGATGAGATTAGGGTTGAGGGCTCGTCCCAACGCTTGGAATAAATGAATGATGGAGTAATTGGTGGAATGATGGGGGGGGGGGAACTGGAGGACCCGGAGGAAACCCACCCCAGCGCCATGTTGTTTACCACAAATCCCACTTTGCGGTCGCCTGTGATCGAACCCGGGCGGCCTAGGTGAGATACAAGCGGTATAACCACTCAGCCACGGCGCGGCTTGTAATTTAAGTTCATTAAGACTATTACATCACATGAATTAAACCAAGAACACATTTATAACAAAGTTAGTGGTGCTATGTTGTAACACATGATAAACTCACTTCTAGAGGTGCTCAAAATGGTCTCAATTTACTGTCAAGCAATACCAAAGTCTATCTTTGAATTTATTTAATATTTCCAGCAACACTGTTCGCCTGATCAGCTGCATTTCTTGCCCAATTCTTTGCTTTAACTCTTCAAGATGTCTTAGTCGATCCTTGTAAACCCTCCACTTCAAATATCCCCACAAGTAAAAGTCTAAGGAGTTCAGGTCAAGAGATCTTACCGGCCATTCAATACTTCCTCTTCTGTCAGTACATCTTTCTGGAAATTCATGTACTTGCAAGCCGCCAAGTAGATAAACGTTTTTGTAATTTACGTCCTCCAACGTTGTCATATCGGACGATGAATGAGTTGGGTGAAATGATGCTCAAATGAGTCCAGGGTCCATGGAGCTTAGAGTTACCCGACATTCGTCTTGAAGGATAAGGGAAAACCCTGGAAAAAACTTATCCAGGTAACTCACCCTGACCGAGATTTGAACTCGGGACCTCTTGAATGTGAGGCAGACTTGCTACCATCTACGCTACCAAGGCGGACCATCGGTTTTCTTCCTCTAATAATAAAACATCAAAGTTTTATCACCATCTGTAACTCGTCTTGGCCTTCCAGACTTTGCCTTATTTTCAACACTTCCAGTTTCATAGAATTTTTTTTTTTTTTTTTTTCAAAATGTTTAGCGTAGAGTGATTAATTCCTCGTTTTGTATGTATTTTATTACACAAGACACAAAGCTCTTCTTGTGTCCTCCTCCTATTACCATATCCGATTATCATTAGATTTTCAATTCGTTTTCTTTTTTGCCATGACTAATTCGTTTCAGGAAGATTTTGTAACGAAGTAAGCATTGTTGTCGTTATTAGCTTAGCTTTTGTCTGTATTTGTTCAATCCAAAGCCACATATTGTAGTAGCCTACTGTATTGTTTAATTCAAAACCTACTCAACTTGAAGTAATGATGCATTTACCTTTTCTCGGTAAACATGCAGTAAGGCCATAAAAAGTTTGCATTGCGGTTTGAAAGGGTATTTGTTTGTACGTTCTCAGAGTGCAGAAAAAATTGCAATTTAACAAACAAAACTTACACACTTTATTCGTAATCATAGTAATGTGAAGATATGTTTATATATTACAGATTTTCTAAAAAAAAATCTCACTTCTGGAGTTGTAACTGAGGGGTTACAGTTATTCCATACTTTTAAGTCACCCGGTATAAGATCGAAATAAAGCATCTCTTGGGGTAGTTAGGCATTTCTCAATTTACCGGGATAAGCAGCAAATCCTCAACTTTCATGCTTTACAAGGTGCCAACGAATGTACAGGCCTTACCTCGACTTCGTGTTTGGATTTCCCCACGTAATCCTCCAAGGGTCGAACCGTAGGAAGCAGAATAACAGCGCAGATAATCTGCTGTACTATCGAGTTGTCTCGGGTTGTTCGCTCTTGCTCACCAGTCTCAGGGCATGAGGAAAAACAGACAGCACTGAGTAGAAAAAGAAAACCTGCAGCACTGTAGAATCCCAACTAACAATGGAACGGAGTAAAATTCTCTGTGAGCTTCGCATTCAGGTGTCCGATTCCTGTCAATCCCTCTCTGATGGTTTGTTCACGTGTCTCCTTTTTCGGTAGATGAATTCAGGTCTAGGTTTTCATCTACCAATATTTCCGTTCTATTATGTATCTTTCATTCCGTTCCCTACTCATCTTTCATGTCAGTTTTTAGGTTTCATGGTGCTGGATAAATGACGTAGATGCTATCTCAAAGGAGGGGGGGGGGAGCACCACGTTCATCCCCCAATTTGAACAACTGTAGCACTGAAACTATTAGACACTTCTGCCGGGCTCTGAGACGCGTAACCTACTATGATCGCTTTACTTCATCTCTTCCTCCTAGGTCATGGTATCCTCAATAGATCTACTTATGTAGCAGTGCACATAGTGGCCATCTAAAATGTTGTATATCTTCTTATTTAAAAGTAATTTACATAAATAAGATGTAAATTGTAATCAGTTTCGACCGGATAGTAAGATATTGCATATTCGTTATTAATTTAAATGCAACCAAAGTAGATGTTTCTCACTGTTAACGATAAAATTGAAGTTTAAGGTGTGTTGATCGAATAATAGCTGCAGCTGTTTAAAAACAATAGGAAGATATTTAAAAAGGAATGCTATGCTCTGGGTTTAAATTCCATATAGACGGCTGTTCAATTAAGAATGATCATAATTTATTTACGGACATAATTTTTCGTACTAAAATTCAGTCTTATTATATTCTGTTAGCTTAATGTGAAACAAACACGTCGTAGTAGTTTCATTGTTGGTACTCCTGGTTCCCGCCTGTGAGAACCAGGCAAGTTCAGACATGTTCAGTATCGCCTACCGCTGCAATGGAGGTAATATGCAGTTAAAGTTGATGTTAGAGCAAGATCCAGAGTTTCTTTCAAACGTAATTACTGCTGATGCAACTTGACTACATCATTCTGATCCTGAATGCAAACAGCAAAGCTCAGTGTGGCAATCTCCTTCATCACCAACCCCCCTCCCCAAAAAAGCAAAAGTGGTTGCTTCTGCTGGGAAAGTTATGGTCATCTCATTCTTTGATATTCATGATTTGTTTATCAGCATGTTGTACCTGCACACACATCAGTAACTGAACAATACTACAGGGATGTCCTGAAAACATTGCAAGTCCATATCAGGCGCAAAAGACCACATTTTCATGAAGAGGCTGGATGATGCACCACAATAATGCGCGGCCGTATATTGCCAAAGTTGCTGAGGAATTTCTTGCAAAAGTCAACGTGAAGTGCATCCCTCACCCTCCCTATAGTCCGGATTTAGCCACGTGTGACTTTGTTCTATTCCCTAACCTGAAGAAACTCCTAATGGGAGGCATTATCCATCATCAGAAGCAGTGGTGAAGGCTGCGGAGGCGATTTTGAAGGATCTCTCAAAAAGGGTTTCCAGCATGTCTTTGAAGACTGACAGAAACGCTGGGACAAGTGCATCGCATTCAGGGGAGACTATTTTGAGAAGGACCACCAACATTATGAGGATGGGTAAAGGTACGTTGTCAAAAAAAAAAAAAAATGTGAACATTCTTTACTGAAAAGCCCTGGTACTTTAAGTTACATCGCGAGGAACAATTGAATACCACTAGAAAATTATAAAAAGTACGGGAAAGTGTAAATAATGACGTGCATGTCTTGGATATGACTAATATTACAAAAAAATTGTATCTATGTATTTGATATGATATATTTATTGTGCATATTCCAAAATTTTATAATTTACAACTTTTGGCTACATTTATTTGTCTTTACCTTTTGCTACCTTGGCTTACATGACACTCTGGTCTTCTGCTCTGCCAGGTAGCTCTTAGCCTCCATGCCTCCTTGTTACTTAATTAGTGTCATTCTTCTCCCTCATCTTCCTTTCTTATATTCTTTACATTTCTGGCCCATTTTTCTTTTACTTTGTGCAAGAACTCACCAATACTTCTTAAAATATTTATAGCTACTTTCCTCTTCTCTACTTTCTCCCATTTTTCCTCCCAAACCTTTTTTCTCCACAATGCAACCTCCTCGCATTCTGTTACATAGTGTTCTATGCTTTCTTTTCCCCCACACAGTTCACAAATTCCCCTTTCCCTACCTCTTATCCCTCTTAGAAATATTATTCCTTTTCTCATCCAAGCTAACCCTTCTCTCTCTTGCCTATTGCAGTAATCTACATATGCTTCTCGTCCCCAATTTCGTTTTATTTGCTTGTAAAATTGTGATGAAGTACGTTTTTGACAGTTTCTATTATTTATAAATTATACAAAATTATGGGAGATTGTATTGAAATGAAAAGGCCTGAGTAGTCCTAGAGAAATCAGGACACACGTAATAGTACACAAAATAGCTATCACATGTTTGTGTTGCTCTTGGGTCGGATTTTTCGGAAAGTTTTAACGCATCCTATTCCAGACGTAAATAAGACGTCATACTGTTACCACATATCGTTATCGAACCATTCTGATCTGGGGAAAGATACGTACCTGATGCTAGAGCAAAGAAATCAACAAAACTCCTGCTGCTTCCATTTCCCTCACTCCACTTTTCTCCTCTTTTTGGAACTTCCATCTCTTCTTATGTTTACTTTGCCTTGGGTGCATTTGCGCTCCCAATCATTGGTTTTCTCCCCCACCCCGTCTAGTTCACAATTCTGTTTGTTTAAAAGAGAAGAAAAAAGCATATTTCTAAATCTCGTCGTGCCACATTCCCAGATGCTGGGTCGAGAATCTGGCTTCACTTTGTGACTGTGAATTTGGAGTTTGTCAACATGGTGAAAGTGGCTTAATATTATATTGGAGTGAAACAACCAAACCTGCAGAAAAATCAGAAACAGATAAAAATATCTGTGTTAGGTTCACACGACTTTCCCTATGCCATGTGTTCGTAGTGTAAACAAACTACTATTATGAAAGGTAATTTTGTCATCTGCTTTATCTTAATTGAGGTAAACTTTCCACCATCTCGCTCTTGGCATCTTGTTGGTAAGTGACATTATGATAGCTAACTCAGGCAACAATAGACCCCACAGAAATAGACGACATTATGCACAAGGAATAATTTCTTCATGTTTAACAAAAAGTTCTACAGATAATGAAAAGGATCAGCTATGGGGAGCCCACTATCGCCTAACTTAGCAGACCTATACATGAGCTATTTGGAAAAGCACGTAGTAAATGCCTTCCACAGATTCATAAAATGTTGGCTTAGATATGTCGATGTGTTTGCTATAACTCCGCAGAAACGAAAAGAAAATTCCCTAAAGTTACCGAAACTGTAATATGATCGTCAGGCATCGGATCGCATACACCTTAGTAATCAATGTACGCACACAAGTACTATACAAGGCCAAGCGAGACATCAACAAGCCCCCGTGTCAACAAGTATACCGAAGCACTGTATGTACACTCCGGTACGGATACAAAATGTAACCTACGTAACAATGTGCCATCCTCCTCGTTGATTTTGATGCGGGAATTACAGTGAACAATCGTGTACATTCGTAAATTGTCTAATGAGAATTTTCTGCACCTCTCGCTGAAAAAATATAAAGATATTGGCGAAAGTTCGTTCAATGCCACTTGACCTTAATTGTGCTTATGAGTAGTACAAATCGTTTTCAGGTGATTGTCCCTTATTTAGTTTATTTCTTATATTACGAAGCACTAAAAGTTCAGTATATTTGTGTAGAATACTGAACAATTTATTTTTTGTTGGTTTGGTAGGTGGTGCATTCTGTATTTTGTTAATTTATGGCTGTTGATGGTAGCAAAAACTTTTGATTTATAAAATAAGGTTTGTCCAATAATTGTTGTGAAAGTAATGCATTTAAACAATATGTCCAACACCTTGCAGTCTCTGGAAGGCAGACTACCACCGTAGTGAGCAGTAGTTGTAATGAAACTAAAGTTATGCGTTGCGAACTGGACTATCTCCGGGACTGACATCAGCAGTTATATACTAAGACTCGTAAACTTCGTATTGCTTTAAAGGTGTGTGAGATACATTGCCTGACCCCTACCTTTCTTGGACCTCGAAATTACTAGAAATCGACATGGTGTAGATTTTGGGACATACAGAAAACCACACACTTAGACAATTTCATAAAGAAAAATGAATGCAGATCTGCCTTTAGAACTCTCATTCACCTGTTTTAGTGTCCCACGGAGCTAGGCGTTTTTGAAAGCGCAATAGCACATACAAGATATAGCAGTGTTTAATGATTCAACCAGCCATCATAACGAACATGATAGAAAAAAATACTCAAAATAATTTCAGAAACTACTATACTGACACAGCTTACAAACAAACTGGAAATATAAAAAATTCACCTACCATCCAAGAGCTTTTAGGAAATTTGAACGAGTCTTAAAAAACCTAAACTTAAAACTAATACCCCAAAACAAATTCAGTCTGAAGAGCCTGCTAAAAATGCAGTCCCCAACACTTTGAAATCCGGAATTTAGCAGATAAGCTGTGAGACCTGTAATAAAAGCTACACAGGAAAAACTGCTGTCCACCAACACAAAAGTAAGTCCCTGAGAGGAATGTGCCACCCTTACACAGTGGGACAAGGACAGCGAATGTGTGTGAGAGAGATCTATGCTTACACAAGCAGCAGAACCTTGAAAACATGCACCCTATTCACTATGTACACTAAAACCTTGAAGATTTATTCACGAAAGTAGAAGCAGTCAGAATGTTTTTGAATGGTCTGTAACTGAACTGATATGAGGTGTCATAAAGCTGTCGATGGAGGGTGTAAAACCTTCTCGAAACCCCCTGTGTCTCATTCCCCGAGACTTTCTTTGCTGTGGTATACTATAAAAGAAACTTGGTAACCAGGCTGAATGAACACAAACAGAAACGTCTGCAGTATCGTACACGTTTGGGCAGAAAACTACAACATTGGCCATAACATAAAACTTTTAAAATGACGTACTTCAACAGTAGAATTGAATATCTGGGAAAAAATGTACATAATCAAAAACAGTAGTAAAGTCATTAATTTTGAGATCCCAATATTAAACGAAGTGTTAAAAGTTAGCGCCCCTAACACCAGATGATAAGGAGATCGGAGCAGTAGTGTAGTGGAGGAGGAAAAAGTATTCATCAGTCACCCAACAGCTGAGGATGGTACAGGAGGATCTTGTAAACGTTCCAATGTTACAAACGTGAAGGTGAGTGTGAACAAAGTGACTCATAAACCAAAACCAAAAATATGGAGGGAGTTGAACTTAGTTTCCAAGTGCATCACTACGAAGCAGTATTATGGGATAATGTCGAACTTTTCTCCAGATCACAGAAGGTGTCAGAATTCCCAGGATTCTGTAACATCATTGGAGAAAGGGAGTGACTGTAACAGCTACCACCTGGGCTCCGCCCACCTTTAGTATTGTTACATATACAGGGTTGTAAGGAGCTAAAAGGATGAGTTTTACTTACAACTCTATATAGCAACGGGGCCTAGAAAATATGGGCAAGTACAGCCACATGAAAAGGTGGTGGAAGAAACATCTAAATTCAAATCAAAGTTAATAAATGTATTCTAAAATGAATAGCAGCACTACAAGGCCGGATCTTGAAGAGATCATTGGGCGCTTTAGAAATATTAAAATACATAGTGACATAGTGTAACTATACCTTGTGTGATGTGTTGGTTATATGACTGAATCTTATCCAACTGGCAAGAGATGTTTAGAGCGATGCATCCTGCTGACAATCTATCTTTGAGGAACGCTTTCAAAATGAACTCTTGAGCAATGTCCCAGCATTGAGCCCAGCCTAACCTCCACGCGTGGGCTAACTCAACCAAGCTATTTAAACTTGGCTCCTACCCAAAAGCCAAATCAGCAATTCCCACGCTAGCTATTATTTTTCTCCCAAATATTGCATCACCTTGTGCAATCACTGTTTACATCATTCTTGAGCCCTGTTATGGCCACTTGTGCATTATTTCGCTTGATCAGCAGGATGACCATGAATTTAACAGCTTTGCCCAAACTCAAGGCACAGGAAATGAATGTTAAATAACAATGAATCCCAGGGTTGTTATTTGCAGATGACTTAGTAGTTGGTTCTATATCTGTTGGAGGGCTGAGAAGGGCAATTGAAGCAATAAGTAGTTATGCCAAAAATGGGGGTTGAGAGTTAACGAAGATCATGGTTTTTAAGAAAGGTTATAGATTGCGTAAAGATGAGGAATGGGAGATAAATGGAAGAGAAATAGAGGTCGTAAAGAAATTTTGATTATTTGGGGATACGATTGAGTTGTAATGGTAAATGGATTGAACAGAAAAAATTGGCTCTAGCAAAAGGTAAAATAGCCATGAGTATTGTAAGAACATGTTTGAGGAAATTACCTGACATTAATGTCAAATGGCTGGGAAGGATCTATACTGCTATAGTAGAAAATAAAATGTTGCATGGGGCAGAGATATGGGGAGTGGATGAAGCATGGGAAGAGGTGGACGTTATTAACAGATCTTTCTGTAAATATATTTTGGGTTTACCGGTAGCTTCACCCAATGGGGCAGCACAACTAGAGTTGGGAAGACATTCAACAAGGGTTAAAATTGTCTGAAAGGTATTGAAATATCTATACAGAGTTGCCAATTTTGAGGAAAGGAATACTATCAAGGAATGTTTTCTTTTGCAGATGAGAAGCAAATTGGGAGAGTCTAGGGCACAAAAAGTAAGGGAACTGATGGAACAGATAGGTATGGGACATATTTGGAGAAACGAGGAGTATTACTATAGGGGCTTTTGGAAAGAGGTAGAATTAAGACTTGAAGATTTAGAAAGTCATGTTATATTTACCAGAGTAAGGGAGAAAAGATCATTGAGCATATATAGGGAAGTAAAGACAGAGTGCGGGCGGGAGAAGTACATAGATGTGCGTAATAAGTCAAAGCGAGAAGGATTTGCTTGGGCAAGGACAGGAGTTAGAAATTTGAGGGGATACAGGGAAATGCCCAATGTGTGGAGAAGAGGATACAGATTGGCGTAGTATACTTTATTGTAAACAAAAATATGGAGGGAACAAATTTGGTAACAAAAGTGGGACAGTTTTAGGGATGGGGGAGGTATTAATAATAAAAATTGTTATTGGTAAAAGGAGAAAAGAATGAAAGATATATAGGTGAATATCTGGGGAAAGTTAGAGAGAAATGGTTAAGATTGATGAAGAATAAATAACAATTAAGTGCTGGAAAACTAGAACGAGGGATACAAGGGAGAGGAGGGTCATCAATACACGGAAAACCAGGGGTTATGTGTATTGAGACCGAGACTTGGGGCAAGCAGGTAGAAAGGGTATGTTAAATGTGAATAAGTCATTTTGTTATTGTGTGAAAGAAATGTTACAAACGTCAATGTATCAATGAAATGTATGTAGAAGAAAGATGAGAAATAAATACAAATACAAATAACAATGATTATAGTAATTTCTAAGTCTCGCTCAGCCTGTCTAGGCAACATTAGCTCTCATCCCATCCTTTGTGCATACGCACAAAACGTCTATAGATTGAGCTGGTAGTGCCAACTTCAAATCTTGTCAAAGAGTCAAGTCGAAACTTTCTTGATTTTAGAGCAGAACCTACAAGTTATGTACAGCTGCTATAGGTTTTGTTAGAATGGCAAACACAAAGCTAATTGTATGTATTTCTGTATTAAAGGAACGTATGAGCAAGTGGCAAGCTTGCTGTGAGAGAGTACAGTTGCTGTTGACGTTAATGGTACGGTTTGCCAATTATTATTTGTGTGCACCGCAGAATGTTGTAATAACAAAGGCATTTAGCATGCAATAACAGTCGACTGTGCATTTTGATTTCTATAAACATCAGAGGGAGAGAAACCGGCTCACGTCATTACAATAATTTTGCATAACATAATAATAATGATAAACAAGGCAGCATATAGCAGCTGACGCTATTTGTGGAAACGCTAACTTATGTGGTTATAGTGATGTAGTTGTAGAGAATGGTTGCGTTATAGCAAGTACACACAATTAGTCACAGGGTTACTCTGTAGAGGAACAAGGAGGTAGCCTTTCTACCTGAGAATGAAATAACAAAGCATCTTTTTAGGAAAAGAAGCCATTGAAATGACAGATTAGAGCTAAGAACTAACCTATGGAAAACAAAAACCTAATCATCTTTCAGATATAAGAGAGGATAATGTGAAGCTAGGTTTCATTTACACTTGGAGAATGTTCAGAACGTTAATACCTGTCTGACGAATGAGAGCAGATGTTTGTGGAGGTCGCTGGTGTAGCATGGCTCGGTTAGAGAGTCAGAAGGCGGGAATATAATACGGTACGGTCTGAGCATAAAAACGTCAGCCCATCATATATAACACAGCAGTGCCCGATCTCACCAACAAATGTTAAGACTTAACACGAGTTTAGCAATACTTAAAACAAAAATTGCATTTCACCAACAAGTGTTAGCGTAAAACACGTGTTAAATCTCATGTTAAACTAACACGCCGAATTTCTGATGTTAAGTCGTTAAAAATTGTAAATAGTCAAGATGGCGAGCATGAACTCAGCTGTTGATGTCGATTTTCTATATTTAAGACCGCCTAAATGGCATTCGTAATTGAGTACGGCCTATGAGGAGAAATGATTTTGAGGAGCTATCAGAAGAAAACTGTTTTACGGAGGTATAGACTGTCGAAACATGTTGCTATGAAGGTTACTGCGGAAGTACAAGAGAGGTTAGAACATGCATCGAAAGGAATATGCCGATCTCGTCTTTGCTTCAAGTATCAATAACCTTGCGATTTTATATATGGATAATACGCTGTCCACCTGCCGTCTTGGAACGTTCAAGTCACTTGTCCTTCTTCGCACCTCATTTTAAATTTACGTAATAATGAGTTAGAATATACATCGAAAGGAATATGCCGATCTCGCCTTTGCTTCAAGTATTAATAATTTTGCGATTTTATAATTCACTGAATTATGTGGATAATACACTGTCCACCTTCCGTCCTGAAACGTTCAAGTCACTTGCCCTTCTTCGCTCCTCGTTTTAAATTTACGTAATAATGAGTTAGAATATACATCGAAAGGAATATGCCGATCTCGCCTTTGCTTCAAGTATTAATAATTTTGCGATTTTATAATTCACTGAATTATGTGGATAATACATTGTTCACCTCCCGTTTTGAAACGTTCAAGTCACTTGTTCTTCGCTCCTCGTTTTAAATTTACGTAATACTGACAAGTTGTTTGGTGCTTGTAGTAGTGACACATGCATTTGAATTAAATTCGTTTCCAATATTTTCCCCGCGACATCTTTCTCTTTTACATTCACTGCATCCGTCCTCTTATTTTCCACGATATCCTTACACTTCGTCACCATTTCAATTAACAATTCTTTCTCCGTCGATGAGAAATTTGTCTCACGGCTTTATTTATGATTTTGTTCATCCGTCATTTGTGAACACGAGAATGAAAACAAAAGCGCATCGTGAGCGCATCGGACTGCGTTCAGAAACTCATCCATAGCCTTTTATAGCAGTGATATTTACAAGTTTCTTGGCGTTAACACAGGTTTGTTAACATTTTAAGAAAACAGGTTGGTGAAATGCAAGAAATTTAACATTAGTTTTAGCACTGTGGCAATTGTTACGTTACATTTGTTAACGTCGATTTCAACATCTGTTGGTGAAATCGGGCACAGACATTTTTACTCTTGCTAAGCCGACATCCCGTACCTTTAAGTATTCTCAAGAATATGCCCGTACCTTCAAGAGGGATTTTTTCTTTAACAGCATTCATACGTTTTCGTACGGTATTATTTCTCTTTTCTGTTCGCAAAACTCGAAAATTTTTTAACATAATGCATTTTTCAAACTCAGAGCTCGAACCTTTCTGGATATGGACGGTATTTATGAGGTGTTGCAAGTCTTTTCTTCCCTACGCTTTGTTTTGAATCTCTTTCACTGTAGTATTTACAATTTTTTTCACCTTCTCCAATGTCTTTCTTGTCCTTTTATACTTCTAATATTATTTATCATAGATAATATGAGGAGTGGTTTTGAAAATACCTATCTAGGGAAGTTGAAAACCACGTGTTGCATTTGTAGAGACCATTTCACGAATAAAACAAATTGTTAAAAACAAAGTTATTTGCTTCCCTAAATCACATAGGTCTAGAAGTTTAATAGTTTTTACAGGCCGTGCACAAGTTAACACTGGTGAAAGTCACATTGGTCTGATTCATTATAAGAATATAATAAAGCAGTATTATCTCTATTGTCAAAACAGACTTCATTTACTTTAAACTAAAATAAAGTTGCGCCTGCCTCGGTAGCGTAGATGGTATCATGTCTGCCTCATGTTCAAGAGGTCCTGAGTTTGAATCTCGGTCAGGGTGAGTTGCATGGATAAGTTTTTTTCCGGATTTTTCCCTTATCCTAAAAATACGAATGTCGGGTTGCTCTAAGCTCCATGGATCCTGGGCCTATTTAAGCATCATTCCACCCATTCCATTCATCGTCCGATATGACTTAAAAAGTTAAAGGACGTAAATTACAAAAACAATAAATAAGTAAAGTTGCAATTATTTAAGTTGATTACTCCACACATATGGCACTATTCAAACATATTTCCCATTCATGTCGGTAATTTTGGTTTTTTTTCCCCTTGCTGAATTAGGATTTATTTCATTTCTTGTCTCCTGGCCAAATCTTTCTGCCGCCTTGTTACTGCTTGTCTTCACTGCTCATTTGATCGTTATACCCAACAGTAGAGGATCATGTGATAATTTCTGTGCGGTAATTGTGCATGGTGTACAATTATCGATTTAGAGATCAGCGATTGGTCGGTCTTAGACGAATTCTAGTACTTGGCCTGTACGAGGATAATGACATATGTTTGAAATAGGAATCATTACACCTGTACGTTTGTCTTCTTTAAAAAATTGTAACACATCGAATATTAACTTTGTATTTTGTGAGCCTATTACTTCGAGCGACTGTGTCTGCATTTTGATTTGATTCGATCCCGTCTATTTTAAGAGACTTAATTGCTGTTCTGCCGAAAGTTGCAGGGAGTTGTGACGCAATACCGCTTATCTGTGTGTTTCTATGCAATTCTGCACTGTTGGTCGTCTTCAGGCAGGTTGTACCTAACTAGATCTGTTTGCAAACCTGCCGAGTGTACGAGCATGTTACGTCTGGGAACCGAGTTTGAAATGATATTTTAAGTGATAAATTAGTTAGAAGAAATATATGATGTCACAGCTACTACCGAAACTTTTCTATGTTACTCTATTGGTTTTACAAGTTATTGTTTTTATATATTTTGTTGAATTAAACATTTAATTTGGAACAACAGTCATTTGCTTTTTCGAAAGGGATTAATCGAAAAACAAAATGCCATGCTAAAGTTTGTAACATGTCCAAGA
The DNA here is from genome assembly GCA_030765055.1 of Mantis religiosa. Lineage (NCBI taxonomy): Eukaryota > Metazoa > Arthropoda > Insecta > Mantodea > Mantidae > Mantis > Mantis religiosa. Next base: position 14,995,472 of record CM060947.1, on the reverse strand, counting down.
GCACATTTTGGAAGTAGTGTAATAAGTTAGCTTCTATCGTGTGTGGGTATTGTCACCGTGTGGCATTGTTGTGCTGCTGCCACGGGCCGGAGCCGGGCTCTTGGGCAGGAGAGAAAGAGACAGAGAGAGAGAGAGGGGGGGGGGCTCCGGAATGTTCTGCCCATCGTTGCGGCCACGACAGTTCTCGGAAGGTCTGCGGCTTTCAAGAAACAATGACTGTGGAGGTATTAGAGGTGTTAGAGCGACAGTCGTTTGTTAGTTATTGCGACAGTAGACGATTGAAGTGTACCGCAATGTTTTTCGTTTGTTTTCGTGCAGCAGAACATCGAGTCAGCCTCGAAGACAGCTCATTGTCAATTTCATGTATTTTTTCACTGCAGCAAAAATTCTTTTAAATCTATGTAACCCACGGCATTAAGTCACTAGTGGATCCGCCAATGTCCGTCCGGTTGCTTTTAACAATTGAGCTATAATGACAACATGCCAGCAGGAACTAAATTCTCCAACTAGCTCGTATTTAACTGGTTAACTAGTAGATCTCGTATACAATAAAATACATACTTTTTATCCAGTGAGTACTTAAGAATCACTAGACCAGTAGACCTAGATATAAATTGTGTTTTTTTTTTAAAAAAAATCTACATTTTTAATAGTAAGTTCTTGTCTACCAAATAATATTCGTAAGTTGTACAAAATTACTTCTGAATGAAGTGTACTTCATCACCATTTTCTATATCTAATTAGTAGATAACAAAAGCTTCAGTTCGAACCTAGGTCTCTTTCGTCGGTGAATTACCCTTGCCTTGCCTTGTTTTAATTCTTAATTACAGAACGTATCCCTGCAGCACTAGTAAAACGAAAGTTCAGTAAACAGTAAATGTCTAAGTGCTACATATTCCTTGTTTGTATAGAGCAGAACAGACATCAGCGATTGCACATGTTCAAACAAGTCCTGGAATTGTACGTACTTAACCGAACATGTCCCTTTTGTGTATTGTTTTTTTTTTTTTTCGGTTCACTGGTCGGCGTCACTAAAACAATACAAATGTGGATCAATATGCATAGGGCAACGTTTGGTACTACTCTAAAAGTTTACTGTTTCAAACATCACTTGACCTCTCGAGTGTTAGAGCAAACGAGATTTCAAACAGTGGCATTAATCGAAATTCGAGACTGTAACGTTGGTGCTTGAACGATTCTGGCAAACGGAAATTCTCCTCTTTTGTTCTGTAGAGGTGAGGGTTGCAGGAGTAAGTATTATTGGCTTGTGTAATTCTCGCATAAAAGTCTTTCCCACGATTTTCTCTATTGTTAATTTTTATATGATTCTAGATACTATTCTTATAAAGATTCCTTTTATATCTACTTAGAGATAGTAATTTGCAGTAATAGTACTACATAGGAAAGGAAACTATAGTCCTACGTTCAAAATCTGGGCTACTGCACGCCGCCTTAGACATTTTACATTCATCACTTGATACTTCAGGATGAAGACGCGGTTATTCTTATCACTAATAACGGAAATAGCTAATAGCATAAAAACAAAAACTTATTTAAAGATAGCTGAGCTTTTTATGGTTTACAAAATACATAAAATTCTTCCAAATGAGGAAAACTTTACAGAATATTCGCAGAAAACTCAGCATATTCACTTTATTTGTTATGTATCTTAAATGGAATTTTAATAACAAGTTTGGGTTTTAACTGACCTTTCATTTCTGAATTATGATGATCACACACACACACACAATCACACAGACACACTTTTTATAAAAATACTTTAACTGGGATTTAGAGCGTCTTAAGCATATTGTGACTTTGTGGCTTCGTAGACTTAAGTCTTGTTTTCAGAAATTTAAAATGCTCTTTGTTACAGTTAAAAAAAAACGCTTTGGACACCCCTTATAGCAGCGAAATGAGGTAACATACACAACACCAGTCTTCAGGTCTCTCGTTGCTTCACCATACGTAAACGATTCAAATTCAACACAGCTGCACAATCAGTTAACAACTGCAACTCACTAGCAATTGGCTGGCAACTCAATTTTGCCGGCTTTTATACCTCCAATCACTGTTCTAGAAAGCCGCCGACATTTCAAGGCTTTTCGCGGCGCAGCGAGAGAATGAAGGAGCTACCTCTGTCTATTTCTCTCTCTCTGTCTCTCTCTCTCTCTCTCTCTCTCTCTCTCTCTCTCTCTCTCTCTCTCTCTCTCTCTCTCTCTCTCTCTCTCTCTCTCTCTCTCTCTGTTGCTTTCTCTCTCAGCATGCGTACAGCGCTCGCCCACGCGCCGTCTGTCGCAACTCCAACGAAATAATGTGATCGGTGACAGTGTACTTCCGCTTTTGTGTTAGTTTGGTTACAGACCACCCATATTTCTCGTAATTTTTTTCTTCTTTCTGGGTTCCTGAGGCTTTCAAATGTATATGTCCATAATATTATAACGTTCCTTGGTTACATTAAAGAGATATTCAATTATAACTCTTTAAAAACAAATACAAATAACTCATAAGGGGTCATAGCTCAGAGGTTTTCTGGTATCGTACCTTATATTCTGGTAACATATGTTCACATACAACATGGCTACGAGCCAGTCATTTTTAACCACACAGAAAAATACACTTTTATTAATAAGGCACTAAATTCATCAGTTGATCTCAACACTTCACAAATTACAAATAAATCTTTAACACATTACAGTATCTCCGCATTAATTTTTTGGGTGGAGTGTAATTTAGCCCCTGCGTAGTAGAGGAAGTAAAAATGTTCTAGAATACAAAGAAATAATTCTAAAATTATGCAAATATACTTTAAAAGTCCAGACACATACTATGTTGTAATGGTTTGGAGTATGTTTGGTTCAGTAGGTTAAGAAGTGTTTGATATATTGCATTCATATGTACTTTTCTACTTTTGTAAGAACTATTCCTACATATCCTTATTCGGCTTTTTCATATATGAATATTTGCATAAGTTATCTTATTGTTAATTTTGTTGTTGTTGAAAGGGGAATATGAGGATAAAGCAGACTTTAAGCGATATACAATCTTTTAAAGCTGGTTGCTTTATGATGAATTTGAAATAACAAAGAGATAAAAAATGATAAAAAAATGACAGCTGCATTTTAGGAAATTATAAATATTGTAAATTTCAAACAAATTTCAAAGAATATCTTCGAAAATTTCAGACCATGAAATAATTGTAACGTTGTATAATTGAAACGTTTTCAAGATCATTCGATCTCATCCTCAGCTGTTTGGTGACTAAATGAACCTTCCTCTTCTTCCACTACTACGGAGCTCCGATCACTTGAAACAAACAGAAAAATCTGCAGTTTCACACCATTTTTGGACAGAAAACCACAACATTGGCCACAACATTAAACTGTTAAAATCTTTAAGTACACCCATAGAACTGGATATTTGGGAAAAAATATTCATAAACAAAAACCGTGATAAAGTTATAAATTTTGAAATCCCGGCATTAAAAAGTATTAAAACTTAGTGCCCCTAACACCAGATGGCAGAGAGATCGGAGCTCCGTAGTAGTGAAAGAAGAGGAAGGTTCATTTAGTCACCAAACAGCTGAGGATGAGATCGAATGATCTTGAAAACGTTTCAATTATACAACAAGTAAGTGAAGTTTGAGTGTAAACATAGTGACTCATAAATCAAACTTAAATATGAAGAATACTTCACTGTTAATAATGCTTCTGCTTTTAATATTCATGAAAAATGTATTGGACATTGTATGTTTTGACATCTACATGTTTTATAGATTAAGTTTTGTGTATCACATACGATTTATCGGTTAAGCAAAAGTAATCCAGAAGGAACAAAACTTCAGACATAATTCCCAGAAACTTTAAGATGTAAATATCGTTTGTCATAAAATATTTTTAAATCTATAATCTCCACCTTTTCCACATAAAGGGCAACCAGGGGTGAAGGGTTTTTTGGAAATCTCACTGCTACATTCTCGAAGATGTTGAATGTAAATACCAACGCTGTTCACGCATACACACACGCACACACATACCTATTTAAAAACAACAAAAGGAATCTCTCTTGATTCAGGAAGTCTTAAACCAATTATGTATTTCCGATGAAATCTTGGTGTCGCCTTTTTGGGTGACATACAATACTTTTACTTCCTATATATGATAAAAATAGCGTTTTAGATTTTTATATTATAATAATATGTCAAATGGAGCCTGAAAATTACATGGCATATATAGTGTCGCGGCGAAAAGCACAGAATTTTCGGTGCAGAGAGATAAGCGTGGCTTGTGTACATAAAAAACCTGCACATAAAGATAACAGTCGGATACTGTATCATTGAGGTAAAAGGCATGCCAAAACAGATCGAGTTAGAACATTCTGGTAACATCTTGAGTGATGGAGAGCGTTCGGTTTCTTGATTGTTCTGGAACAGTCTGGAATTATCAGTGGAGGTATTTAAGGAAGCGATGACTCGCCAAGGGCAGTCGTGAACAGATGTTGTAACGAGAGCTTATGTAAACAGGTGTAATCAGAACGCTGTTGTTGTGGCCATCGACCTTGGTAGATTGTGTATGTGATGTAATACTGCTACTGTGAGTGTACTTCTACTTAAATAAAGAACGATTTGAATTTCTGCAAATTCCACGAACCCACAAAGTCACAGTAGCTTAAACCCTTAAACTTACAGTAAGTTACAGGTCCTCTGTTCTTGTTTAATATTATAGGTAACTGCAATATGCTTCAAGAATAAAGGCGTTCAACTTCACATGTGAAGTCATTAGATGAAACGTTGCATTTTCTTCAGCTGTCCTTGACTTTTGGAAAGAGCGGCTTGAGTTTCGTAAATGTGTTTCAGGAACAAAAATGAAATATCTGAAAAGTTCTTTATTTTTTATGTAAATTATTTTATAAGCTAATCCTAATAACCCTAACAAAATATAAAAATACATGAATATTTTACAAAAAGATAATGAAATACGAATGATGCTGTGACATGGAATGATTTCTGCATGCTAAAACTTTATTTTTCACAAAGATATCTTAGTTTAGAATATGAACGTACATATTTATTTGTGTGTAGTGATAAAAATAAAACAGGGAATTAATGTGATATTAATCCTCCAGAAAGGCAAAAGGTGTAATCCCTCTCTCTCTGGATGCTGTACACCATGAACTGTGCACTCATACCGCGTTATACGGACCGTATTTCGAAGTTTCAGAACCTTTTAAACAATTCATGACGGTGAAGCTTCAACTTGAAAAAAAAGAAGAGAGAAAACCAAAAAATCGACAAAAAATCTACAGCATCGTTAGTGGTATAAAATATTCAGCGGTGAGAATGGCGTCTTCCGGCCGAGGTAAATCAGTAATGGTCAGCAGGTCCCTGCGGTGCGGTGGTTGGTAATCCTGCTACCAACTTGCACGAAACAAAAACTTTGGTGAATTAGGTTTTTCATTCTAGTTTTGTTTACTGAAGCTTACTCGGTACATTAATGAATAACATCATCCTTCCAGGACTTCATTTAACCTGTAACCATACCAAGCTTCCACAAGAGGATGAGAAAAAGCAAACAGCTGAACATCGTATTTACCGTTGCACAAGCTACTCAAAATTCTGATGTACATTTTAAATTTTTTTTGGGAATAGTGTATGAGGTTAATCTTGTGATAATGTTATACTAAATTTCCAGAATTAGGAAGACTATCAGGGTATCTGAAATACAAGTCCCTCAAATGTCAACTTTACCATATTGCAATTACAAGACTTAAAATGGAAGTTTGCCTTATAAATCTTTAGATAATTATACAAAATATCGGAAAATGGGCGGAGGTGTCTAGCAAATTAGACACTGGTATCTGAAAACCTAACGTGTGAAAAAATATGGCTCTTGGCTACGCCAGCTAGTGTCGACCTTTTTCGTACCATTAGACATTTGAAAATATTTTTACTGTCTCTACCAAGTACCTGGCTAGTTGAAAATATGTTTTATTCCACTTTTGGAAATACGTCTTATGGCGCTTATGATTCGAAAAAGTAATGCTTTTTTTAAGAAAATATACTCTTCAGTAAGAGGCCTCTGCCGTTCATGGGACATAATAGACTATCTCTAATATCTGTGAACCGCAGGTCCAAAATATTTAATGTCTGAAATAAGTAGCAAATTTGTCAATTTAGTCCTCCATCCAAGGATGCGAAACGAAGATATACAACAAAATCTTTGTAATCTAAATTTTACATGGAAAATGTTTCAAAATTACAAAAAATGGCTCCAAATACCACATGTTTAAGAGATTTACATAAAATGTATACCTTCGTTGTGGGATTTGGCATAATTTTACATAAATTAAAAACCCAAAGAAATTGACAAAACTTACTACACCAGAAATTCAGTGTTTTTAAAAGCTGCAATTTATTTCAAATGTTTTGTGTCATTAGACATTTCCCAGATATACATTATCGATGGTTTGCATTTGTCAGTGTAGTTCACATGCCATGGCGAGAGTATGGAAATTCGAGTTATCGATAGCGAATACCTGTTAATACGGCTTGCTTTATTTCATTTCTTTTTTGTGGTAATTCACGTCATCCAACGTTGAGTCATATCAGACCATGAATGGAATTGGTGAAATGATGCTCAAGTAAGTCCGGAGTCCATGGAGCTCAGAGTTACCCGACATTCGTTTTTCTGGATAAGGGAAAAACCCGGAAAAATTCTTATCCAGGTAACTCACCCTACCAAGATTCGAACTTGGGACCTGTTGAATGTGAGACTTTATTTTCTTTATTCCTACAATGATACGTATAATGGAACTGTCTCTGCAAATGTTTATCTTAATTAACATGAAATGGAGAGCAAAATGTAAGCTTTCGTAGAAATAAATTGTGGGAAATATATAAAATAAACGATAATCCATAGAGAAAGCTATGCGAAAGTAAACCAACACTTCATATATATTTATGGATTCTTAAGGACTAATTCATTTTCTTACGTTATGCGGAATAGAAATAAGGGGACCAGAAGGAGGATGGGAAGTTATAGATGAGGTGCCTGGGAGATGCTGTAAAGAAATACTTGGGTTACCAAATGCAACTGTTAGGCAGGTAGCACAAATAGAGATGGGTAGAGTTGCCAGTAAATGAGAGATTATGGAAAGGGCACTGAATCTCTGGTACAGAATATTGAATCTGGAAGAAAGGAATTTGTTAAAACAATGCTTAATCTATCAATAGAAAAGTTTAAAGAACAAGGGATGGGTAGAATGTCTTAGAAATAAACTAGAGAGCATTGGATTAGGGCAAATGTGGAGAAACAGAGAAAGTAATGTAAACATTTTATGGAAATCTGCAAGAAATACATTCGAAGACATAGATGTGAGGAAAATATTTAGTGAAATGGCTGAGAGTGCTCTTTAGTTTTTTTATATACCAATGAAGAGGCCTTGGGGAAGGGAAAATTACATAGACGTGAGAATAAAGAGGAGAGAGAAGGTAATGCATGGGTGAAAGGAGGAGTATTGCGACTAAAAGGTATAAGGAAGGGCACTCCACAAAATTACTGCCCCATATTTGCGGGAAATGAGAACTTAGAACATATAGTTTTTGCGTGTAAAGGGACAGAAACTTGGAGGAAAGAGTTTATTAATAAGAAATAGTTTAAGCTAGAGAGGAATATAGGTATAGCTAAAAGGTTTGTTAAAGATAGAGGATCGGGTAATTCTTGGACAAAGCTAAGAAAATGTGGTGATGGACACTGAACAGAACTAATAATGAACCTGCGTTGTTATAATTAATTGATTAGAAATAAGGATCTACTGTAAAATGAGTATGACTGGTATAGAGCCAGGGTTGAACACCGGTCACACTCAGTTGTACGTGGCTTAGCAAAAATAAATAAATAAATCATTTTCTTATGAACCGCTGTTGGCATAGCATCTTAATCTATTCCTGGGGCATACCACATAGTATGTGTTATTCCCCAAGTGAACCTTTTACAAATATTTTATAATTATAATTAACTGTTTACCACTTATGTGTATCTTTTCTTATATAGCTTGTCATCATTTGGACGACATTCTGTTAGGTGTGCGCATTTTGGTTTAAGTATGCTAACACACCATATACTCTACCCGGCCTTACAGCGTGTACTTCACATTACGTCGTAGCACAACTTTCAGAGCGCGTGAAATAGTGTAGCACGATTGGTAGTATAGTTCGTTGCTACACTGCATGCAGGTTGTTTCAAAACGACATCGAACTATTATACCCGTTGCTTAGTTTATAACTTAACCAGTCCGGATTTCAGTGTCGCATCTTTGAAATTCTATTAGACATTATTTTATGCAACATTAAATATTACAGTATTCTGTGATTAGGCAGCGCAGTAACCACTGCTGTGCGAAGCTCAAAAGTTGTTATTGGGACGCACCAGCCATGAAACAAAAGCATTGCTTTATCAGTGACCCTAGCGTCGCTTTCAGGTAATGGGACAAAGCACAGTTACTTGTGAAATAGTAGATAATGACTCGGACAGTTCCAAGGTTACTCATTTTTCTATGATTTTCAATTTTACAGTGCTTTCAAACAGTTACTGTAAAATAAACAGCTTCCTCTTAGTCCGCCTCGCTGGCGTGGTAGTAGCTCAAGTTCTAGAGGTCCCGAGTTCGTATCTCGGTCAGGATTAGTTACCTAGATAAGGTTTTCCGGGGTTTTCCCTTATCCTAAAATACGAATGTCCGGTAACCCTCAGCTCCATGCACCCCGGACTCATTTGAGCATCATTTCACCCATTTCATTCATCGTCCGATATGAATGGCTTTATTGGAGGACGTAAATTAGAAAAGAGCTTCATTTTAAGTTACAAATGCTTTATTTAGTATTATTGAATACAGTGAAATAAAATTCTTGTCTCATTGCATAAGGCATTTAGTTTTGGTTTTCTTTATGTACAATTCTTTGATAGTGGTCTGTTCTTTTTATCATTTAATGCTTCCATTCTCAATTTCACAAACATTAACTTCCCTCTAAAATGTATAGTTGCATATGTCCACCAGCTCATTTACCATCATGGACTGCTATAACGGAATTTTGGAAGACGTTAAACACTCATAAGTAATAACTAAGCAACTAGTTTATTTATTGCGGTTTAATAAACCAATTCAATTCTTAATAGTAGCAAGGTACTGCGGAGTATGTCGGTATGTTTACAAACAGCTACAGCCCACGGCACGGCGTGTGAGCTATACCTGCGAACTCCGACAGCGTAAGGCACAGGTCGTTGTTCCTGTCACTGTCTAATCCACACTCATTCTACAGCACTTTTATGTAGCTCTATTGACGGTAAAACCTAATTATATGTGTCACATAGAAGCTGAGCAGCTACTTCTATATTTTCGTTCGGTGTCATTTTGAAACACCTTGTATATTTTTGCTTATTTGATACATTCAAGTAAAATAAACGGGATAAATAAATAAATACTGCATTTAACTTCCAAATCATTTAAACCCGAGCTGCAGTGAAAAATATGACAGTCGCGATAAGAGACAGATGTAAACAGTTGAGTGCAGAGAACGTCAACACGTGTTTATGGGCGGAGTGATACAAGCACACTGTTATATACGTCCCCACTTTAAGCCCGGGGGGACTATGAGTGTGTTTCATAGCTATGCAGATATCATTTAACTGTTTCAGAAATTGACCCATAAAATCGCAACTCCTATCTTTATTTTCGTAACCTAGCAACCAATGTCCTAGAGATGTAACCTTCATTCAACTGTAACTCCATGGGAGCTTTTTATAAATGTGATTAACATTCCGTTTTATCGTTGCCTCTCCTTTTAATTACTAGTATCTCTGGCACTAAAACAATTATTATTCTCTTCAACAGGTCACAATGTTGCTTTGCACTCCACTGGCTGTACACCTGGGTTTATGGTAAGTACAAGCACAGCGTTACTTTTATGTTCTATCTGAATTTATGTTTCGTGTTGCATATCAGAGTGCTGTGTAGTGCTTTCATGTGCATCATTTTTGGCTTAAGACAAATGAAACCTTTGTCATATAGAAACCTTTGAGCTTCATGAAAATGTTTGCCAATATTGCAAATTCAGTTTTCTGCTTGAAAGTATTCTTTGAAGCTTTGAAACAGTAGTATTAGTTGATATTATATTTGATGCTCTATTTCCGATCGCAACTACTTTTATTAAATCTGAAGAATTAGGGCTTAACGAACATGTTTTATGGTTGGATTAATTTATTCGATTTCTATAAGTACAATGTTATGCATTGAAAACCTTACTCTCTTTGCGGAGGGGATTCGATACTGTGACCAGTATTGGTATATTGTACCTTATGCCCCAGCTGGACGGATAAGGCGAGGGAGACAGATGGTGGCCGTCTCAAGAAGCCACTACAATGCAGAGGGCAGGGTCCCTACATAATCTTACTATGAAATCCGATCTACTATGAAAGAAATTGCAATATACATCTGATTCAAATAACTATACGCTTGAAAAGTTTGTTTTGATTAGAAATCTATACGTATATAAATTTAATTTGCCTTAAGTACAATATGCAGATGGCTTTTTCAATTCTACAAGGTTAAATAAGCTTAAAAGTATTAATTTTATCAGATTTGTCTATCTCAAATTACCCCTCAAATGAAACCATTTTTAACACTCCAATTCTTGCAAATATGGCTAAGGATTTTTATTAAATTGTCACATTTAATAATTAATTAATGTATGATATTTGGATAACTGCTAAGCAAACTTTACTACATAAAAATTTGCATAATTAAAGCACATAATTTGCGTAAAATACATCTCGTTATTCTATATTAGTATTTCGCTCGTCTTCTGGCACTACACAGAGCGGAATTTCAAAACCATCGTATAGAGACCAGCTCTTAAAGGGTTTGACTATATTTCCTTAATCTCCCTGTGACTACAGGGGAATATATAGAAGTAATTTTATTAGGCGCAGAGAGGCTGTTGTTGGATCTGTTACCCAATAAATCTATAAGACAGTATTTGTGTTTAACTTTAACAAATATACAGCGTAGGTCATGAACAACAAGAATAATGAATGATAGCCACCGATTTCCACATATTCCCTCTCTTTATCTTAACGTCGAAGATATTAGACGAAAAAAACAGTTCAAATCTATATAGCTGGCGTTAAATTTACAATGTAACAGACCACTCAGGTTTTTTGTAATAACATAAAATGTTTACAGTACATCAGTAGTCTTAGGTAATTTAGTTGACTAGTCAATGCTGGATGCAGGATAAACCCGTTTAGTCGTACCCTGTGACACATACATATCAATCTTAATATCTTAATACACATCCATCCAAAAATCTGGCGTTGATGTTGAAGCTTTGAACTTTGATGCTTGAATGTTCCTTAGATTTTGTGAATGTACTCCGAAAATTGAGAGTTTTTTTGAGAAATTATAGGCAGTTGTCTCATCTACCTGTGGGCACCGGTCTACAGACACGATCCACTAGTGCAGGTGGACATGTCTTTCAAAGAGGACCGCTACCCCTCACGCTTTGCCCTGCTTAATCTCAGCAATTCTCGAGGCCTGCATCGGTCCAATCTCGGTACCATACAAATGAGTTCCAGTACTTCTCGTGTTCACTGAGCATACCGCTTAATTGGTCCAGATGAAGGTCTTCCAGTCAAACTAAAGGTTGCTTAGTTCAATTCTTGAAAGCTTTATTTGCTCTTTCATTTCCCACAATGCAAACTTTCACCTCAGTTGTATAGAATTCCTGGCATTCTGAAACTCACTGGAACTTAAATGTTATCAAGGGCTTTTGGCCTGTTAAATATGTTAAGTCTTTAATTTCCTCATATGGATACAAAAGTTAAAATAGATAAACATCCCTGTATATGATACATCATGTGTGTGGCCATTATACATAAGCTTTCGTGAAATATTGTTATGTATGGGAGGAAAAAAAAACATTTCCCTCTGAGAAAGCAACAAACGTTCGTCAACATTGTCCAGTTTGTGTTTGTGTTTTGTTACCCATTGGGACAGTTGTACCTCCCTCATCAGTTGTTATACATAGCTACGGCCGTGGACTAATACCAAAATATTATCAAACACAAACTGTTGATGACAAACATTCCGTTAACACACGACATGGCTAGTCATCTCTTGTTTCTTTTGTTGCACGATTCCAGAAATAGCCAGAACAGCAGGACACTGGAAGTTACAGCATACCAATGAAGATAACGATTGATTCCAGTGTCAGTGGTCATTATGATTGTTATTATTGTATTTTTACACTTGCATTTGTTAGGTTCTTTGTTTGTTTCCTCCTTTATACACGATGTGGTTCCTTGGTACGTCACGTAGTTCAGCTTGCACGCTATATTCCTATTCGATGGTAGTAATAATAATTTAGGTTTATTTTACTTTTGGAGGACTGTTTGACTTAATCTGCATTTTATCACCATAGATACGTTTTACCGTACGTTCCGTACAGTATAAATTGTTTCGGAAAGCAGCCGAAATATACTGCTTTGTGGTGGAGCTTTAGCTCTCGTGGGGACCTCGCCATTTACTTATTCGACATTTTCACGTCATAGCGTTGGTTTTACACGTATTGCTTCAGTGCGTATAAGGCAAATTAATGGCAAAGCACATTTTATTCACTACCTTTTCTATGTTTTTTACTACTGTTATAGTTTGTTTTACTGTATTATAAAATACAAATTCAATGTTGTCAAGTCAGCCCTGTAATTAACTCCAAAGAAAGCATACATTAAAACAAGTTCCAATATAGTTTATTTATTTATTATTTGTACAATTTCACTTACAATGTACAAATGCATGAAATTCACTGATCCAAGATTTACTTGCTGACTCAAGTCCCCTGGCTATAAGCCTTTGGTTTTCCTGAGCAGCTTGATGCCATTTCTTCTTGACCTTTGCTTCTTTTATCTTAATCCTTTTTCCCCTTAACCTATATAAGAATTCTCCTAAACCTCTATTTTTCTTTTCACCCATACCCGTTAACATGCGTAATGCCACTACGTCCTTGCTGACGCTGTCCCATTTCTTATCCCATATTTTTCTCCTGTAATTTGTTAGCTCCTTACATTCTAGCAGGTAATGAACAGTGCTCTCTTCATCTCCACAAAATTCACACGTCCATGCCTCATTATTTCTCAACACTTTTAGATACATTATTCCTACTCTCATCCATGCTATGCCTTCTCTTCCAGCTTTGTCACATTGATCTATATATTTTTCCCTACCCCATTCTGGCTTTAAGGTGAGAAGGTTTATTTTGGGTACAAATTACTAAGAAATTATTAGTGATATGTACATGAACATTTTAGGCGTGTTCTTAATACCTTTATCTTGAATAATACCTATTATTTGAAAATTTTGTACCGATAATTTGTTATAATTTTTTAGTGTTTTCTAAAAAACACACTGAAATTTCAAATAATTCTATTTTTTAAACAATGATTGTAAATCTCAGAGCATAATCCCTTATTATTATTATTATTATTATTATTATTATTATTATTATTATTATTATTATTATTATTGTTGTTGTTGTTGTTGTTGTTGTTGTTGTTGTTGTTGTTGTTGTTGTTGTTGTTGTTGTTGTTGTTGTTGTTATTGTTGTTATTGTTGTTGTTATTATTATTATTATTGTTATTGTTATTGTTATTATTATTATTATTATTATTATTATTATTATTATTATTATTATTATTATTAAGTTCCTATTTTTTGCTGAATAGTTTGCTTTTTAAATTGTACCAGAACCTGAAAAAATGTGGAACTGAGAAAAACAACTTTAAAGTTTATATATTAATTACTGACTTCTCATATGAGGCAGGACATTCCTGCTGCATAGTCTTGACCCTCTGTATTCCCACTTGTTCTTTTCAAGTTGCTCTTCATTTGTCTTGCCTTCTTGGCCAGTTCTTCAACCATGTTATCTGCTTTCAGGACTCGCAGCTCATCAATATCTGTATATGACTACTATCATGATTTGCACATGTATTGTGTGAACTGGACCTACTCACCTCAATATTACATGTGGTTCCATTGTCTATTGTATTTAAAGTTTCAACATTTACTGTTGTGTTTTAGTAAAACGATTGCCTGTTACCTTTCTCTTTGCAAATGCTTTTGCCCTACTCATATCATATATTCACTAATAACTAGTACAAAATATTATTCAAAACAAATAACTGTTTACATACACAGCCAAAGACAAAAGAAAAACTAGTATCATTGTAGTTATAGTGCTACCAAGGAGAAGCTTGAAAGATCCTTTACAAAACAAGGTTTAGTTCAGAAATGTCCGTTCAGTATTACAAAAAGGGGCGTGGCAACAAGTTAACACCCACTAATATTATAAGAAAATTAGCAATAAGGTATTGCTCCAATGGACTTTTTAACTATATATTGGTAATCTAGAGGGATGAAATTATATTAAAATGTAAAAGTAAAACAGTGAATTTTTGTCCCAAGTGAAGTACCTTCTCACGTTAATTGCTTATAACATTTCAAAGATTTCTTTTCTTCTATACTTTCCCATATCTCTTGCCTATCTATGTCTTGTTCTCTAGTTTCCACTTCCTTCCAAAAACCCTTATCTCCTCTGCTCTCCATATATCTCCCATATCATTCTTTCCTATACCGACCATCAACTGTTTGTATTCTTAATGCTTTTCTGTTACTTCATGCACAGATTCAATAATTACCCTTTCTTCCCTTTAATAAAGTTATACCAGAGTTTCAGTATTCTCTCTATTATTATTCCCCTCCTTGTATTACCCAATTTTGGCAGCCCTAGTAGTCAATATAATTAGTATACCAGTTTTCTACACCTTTTCATTCAACTTTTTTGACAAGAAAGATTACACAAAGATATGTTATAGTTATAATACTTCAATGTAATTTTTCATAATCTAAGTACAAATATGTCAGCTACCTTATGCTTATGGGCTATTTAGTTGTTGGGCTCCCTGGTCATTTACCCCTAATTTTAGCCATTATTAACCTTCTATTTCTTCATTATCCCTTCCTCTTAATTTTTTTATCCACCGTAACCGCTTTCCTTTACTCTCTCGGCAAACTTACCTGTCTTCTTATTCTGTTCATGTTTTACTGTATCCTTAATGTTAAAGTACAAATATCCAATGGTAGTTTAAGGTTAAATATTAGTTTTGGAAATTAATGATAAGAATCTATTTCCTTTCCTTTAGTTAAATAAACTTTACTATTTGTTTAAATTTAATAGATATAACTGATTAGTCTGTAAACTCTAGAAATTGCATAACTGTCATCGAAGTAAATAACGTTACTGCCAATTTTAAATACAAATTATCTTAACTGAAAAGTAATTCCTTTATATTTATACTAAATACCTATATTTGAATCCACTGTTGACAAAATTTTTGTCATTCACGTTCCATAGTTCAAGTTAATCGAAAGAAGCATTTGTAGATCTTTTTATTGCATGATATATTTTACGTGCATACAATGGTAATAAGGGATAGAATACTCTTAAACAATATTCAAATTTTAAGTGCTGGCTGATATGCGATGTCTTCAAAACTTCCATTCTCTTGAGAGTACACTATGTTCAATTTTATCTGTAATTTTACCGCGCAAAATTTGACGTTATCAATAGCATCGCTGATGGAGCAAGTTTATATAGGATTCCCCTAGCGGCTTGCGATCCTCTTAGATGTGTTGACAGCAGCTTTGAGGCCTCCCTCTAACGACAGGTAACTATACTATTTGAGAAGTGAGTCTGCCCGCGTAATATAAAGGTGCGTAATTTCGCTTGGTGCGTAGATATAACTGTTTTTAAAAAATATTTACTGCAATGCAGTGCAATGCAAATCTAATGCTGCAGCAATAAAAGTAGACCATGAAGAATATAAAAAATGATGAGTCAATGAACATTTATTTCACAATGAGCCTCTGTTTTTCTGTTATAGTAGACATATATGAATATTGTGAACCTGTCACATAAAATATAAATATTTCAATTTGATCTCAATTGTTTTCTATCATCCACAGTTTCCTCACATTGTAACTTCATTACAAACCTGAAAGTTAGCAGAACATGTTCTAGGAATTAAAAATAAATTAGTGTTACAATATATACAAAGCTTTTATCCAAGTCTAAACAAGAAAAGATATCTAGGACATAGTCTTATGTGTCCATTTTCTTATATTTCCTTTCTCTCTTCCCCTTAAACACTATCTGTTATGCGAGAAGGTATGCTTGAGGCCTCTCTGTCATAACATTATTTATTGCTTCCAGATTGGGACTAGACACTTTAATAGTCTCCAGTGTCTTTTTTGCGAGTAACTGATCCCGTATCTTGGAAATGTTTTAAGACATAAGGATACCAAAATTAATAGAAATTTTAATTAAGCGTGAGAATGACAAAAAATTTATATCGTATACTGATAAAACGCAAGACGTTTATGTTGCAGACAAATGTATGTCAATTTGACGGTACCTGGACACTTTTGACAACATTACGCTCCGAGGGACTTGTTTGTATGCTGGATAGCCTTACATAAACTCTATGCAGCGGTTTAAATTATATTTATATGTCGTGCTAATTTTAATGCCGGTAGGAAAGTAGCATTCAACCAAGAAGACGCGGTGGTCTGGGTTCATATCCAGGGGAAGGTGGTTGTATTAGTTACGAGCGCAACCACGCTGAGAGCGCTGTAATTTGCTTACTATTCCGTTAAAATTACCACTTGTTCTCTGTAGAGAGCACAATGGTTTCAAGATACTCACCAGTCAACTATGACGTCATTCTTGCTCAATCGGCGGGCGGGAAATAACGAAAAAAATGAACATCGTGTATAGTAAGACTTTGTCTATCACTTATGTTATACCAGTTAAGCAAAAGTCCTCCAGAATAAAGAGGACTTCATATGCCACGTATTCGCATACGCATTTTATTTGTTATGAAAATATCTTAAACTTCTTTTTCAGTCAAAATCATTGGAGCTATTTTTGCGAAAATAAAACTTGTCAAAGCTCTTGCATTTAAATAAGTTTGGGGAGGGAACGATGTTTGCAAAATCTTGATTTTGGATCTTTACCAGATGAAAAACTTAAATGCGAAGTTTGATATTTAACCAAAATTTTTAGTTATACTGTTCACACATCCATACTCATTCATTCACAGAAGTTTAGAAATTATATGTTTATTCAATAAGTCCCTAAACGTATACATACAGTACTCCCTACTTCATGCAGAGATAACAGTAGACGGGAATAAGTAGAGAAAGGCATGTGAAAGTAACAACTAGAATGCTCAGTGTGGCTTATCTCGTAGAGTAATTCAATTTTCCCAGCAGAATTATGAACCGCAGCCGTTTTGTGCAGTCTCCAAGCAATGAACTACCGATGCTTCAGTTGGCAAAGAACTGTGACGTATTAACAATGGAAAACAGGGAGCGCTAGTTTAGTGCCAATGTGCAATGTTCAAAAGCTCCACTTCAATCTGGGAGCACTGCCTAACCTAACTGCTGTATTATGCATGTGTTGTTCAGCGAGCAGAAAATAAACCCAACTTCAAACGGTAGCGGAATGTTTTTGGATGAGTTGTTTTAATTATTTCAAAGCTGAAAATGTAAAATGTAGTAGTCACAAAATACAAACCTCTAGCAATGCTGTGGCTTCTGGTAGCGATTCGTGGTCCATTTGGGAAGAGAGAACCTTTCACACAAGCGCTCTTTTGAATAACAGTCAGTTAGTTTATTTTTACAATGAATGTGAAATTGGAAAACCAGCTGCTCCAATGTTCATGTATTGGAAATTACAAGTGTGTAATGTTTGGATTTGTTTGTACAATGCAGCTCCTGTACTCGAAAGCATTTGGAGCAATGCCTTTGAGGTAATATACCTCTACTGCAACGTACAGAATAAAATGTTACAAACTTTGATTTTACTCTCATCCATCAGCTGAAATTAGAGTGATGTAGATCAAACATTTGAGAAATAACAGAAATGTTAAACATTTCACTTTTTTTTAAAATCTCAATTCCTTATCTATGTTAACATTGCATTCCATCCTAAAATTTCCAGATCAATATTTCAGCGAATTCGCTTTGAAAGGCCTATTGGCACACTTGAACCATTTTTAGATAAAGATCTCGTGACTGCGGAATTAAAGCAAGATATAAAGGGAATATATTTGTAGATTCTTTGCTGATACAGATGAGTCGTTACAAATATAATTATAATTGTTTTATTTCAAAGGAAGTTATAATTAATTAAGAAAATCCTCCCACACCTAACTGTACTTCACCTGATTTTTACTTCTGCAAAATGCTCTAACATTAAGGGTCAAATGACGTATATTTTATTTGCATTGAAAAGAAGTCACTTTAATATCCTCTTCATTATGAATGATTTTATTGTAATTGATAAACTAAAAGAGATGTACAAAATCGACACAAAAAACTTTGTCCTCGGGTTTTTTTATGCAATTTTACGTCCTCCCACGTTAAGTCAATCGGACGATGAATGATGATGAATGATGCTCAAATAAGCCCAGGGTCGAGAGCTTAGAGTTACCCGACATTCGTCTTTCAGGATAAGGGAAATCCCCGGAAAAAGCCTTATCCAGATAACTCACCCTGTCGGAGATTCGAACTCGGGACCTCTTGAACATGAGGCAGACACTACCGAGGCGGGCTTTGTTCTCGTTGAAGCACCCAAATCTTGTATTACAGTGTTTGTGTCCATTTATTGTGTAGCAGTGATCTTTGTCATTGGTGCTAATTCTCAAACACTAAAACTTTTCTAACTTCAATTCATTTTTTCCTTTTAATTTGTCATATCGGTGGCCGTTCTCCTTTCGAATATATCGAAGGTGCTAACTCGTATTTGTTGGGTTTTAATCATTAGATCACACACACATTCGCACTCTCATTCATGCTTCCAGACTCTGGGGAAGACGAGGAATTATCTTGGTCGGAGATAAATCTCCACCCGAACCCGGGAGCCCTAGCAGGGCAGGAGGTGCTGTACTGACTGAGCTACGGGGTCAGCCTAATTTTTTCTTGTATTCATGCTAAGAGTATAAAATTACAGCCCACTGTTTAAATATATATCTTTCAGCGTACTACATCCTTCTTTGTACGTGAAAGGTGTAAAAGTACAATGAAAGTTGATCTCTGAATTATTAAAATTTGGCAAATTCATAATATACAAAATATCTTCCAGATACGCTAGTTGTTTCTCACATTAAATGTAAGGTCTTTGTGTGCTAAAAGGCTTAAAATTATAGCCAGCATGGTCCATTAAACATGCTATTTAATTATTGTAAATTCATTGTTCTAATAAATGTTCTCCAATGATGAATTTTAAAAACCTTTTGTTAAAATGAGGGGTTAACAGTAAATTAGTTTAATAATATCTGTTACATGGGTTTATTTTTAACCCTTTAATGGGTGGTGTAGCCCTGGGGCAACATTACGCTATATTCCACTTAAAAATATTTTAGTGTGTTTTTATTATAATATTGTCGACGAGGTGGCGCGGCGAGGCATTCAAAGAGACGGACAGAGCAGTGCGCAAACAAAAGCTCACCGAAACGGTGGGGGAAGGAGGTGAATCTCTACAGAGTTCGTCTTTCTTCTAGCGCCGTCTTGAATGTTTGAGAACATTCAGGATAGTGAGTAAGCTATAAATAAGCTAGTTGCCTCCCGCCACTGGGATCAGTCTGTTGTCAATTGAACTCGCGTGCGTGAACGCTGTGTGAGCTGTGTTGTGGTCGATGACCTTGTAAGTTGTATTGTGTATGTGACGTAATTCAGTGACTGTAAAGGTTGACAAAGTGTGTTTCTACGGAAATAAAGAGCAATTTTTGGTGTTTGTAACCTGGACTTTTATTTCTACGAACCCACAGTCACAATATTATACTGGCCTTTGTCGTTTATACTTGCAAAATTGTTAGAGTTTTCAATTCTACATATTATATTATTTTTAAAATTACACTATAGTGCGTTTTAGTATAAAAAGGCAAAATCCAACTAACTACAATCAAATGATACCCCGTCAACATCCAAGCGTGCCATTACACCGATTATTTTATTTGAGCCCTCCCCGTCCTTTACCACATTCACATTTGACTGATTCGAACCCACGACGTTTAGCTTTTAATGGATTGCTTTAACGACCATCGCTATATAAATCGTTTGCATTGAGGCACCTCAGAAAGCACTGTAGGGACCAGTTTAACAAGTACAGTAAGAGCTGCATAAGTATCAAAATGATTTGCCAATTAAGTGGTTATATTTATTTAAAAGTCTTATTGTAAAAGTATTATTGGTGTATGCAATTTCCAAAATTCTTATTTTTAAAAAGTTTATATATTTCAAAAATTGGAAGTATTACTCTAAAACATGATATGATGATTTCTTGAATGTACTTCAGAGAATCACCACAACATGGTTGAAAATAGAGAATTGCATTGTGTGAAATATTCTTTAGTATAAATGCTGAACAAAAGTTAACCAGAAAATAAGGTTTTAAGATTGGAGCGAATATTAATAAGCACACGTATTTCAATGATATCTGTAGTTAGTTTGTAATTTAAATTTACCAAGTCGAAAACAGGTACCTTAAACAATTATTTTACTTTGAGATAGTTTAAGTTTTCAATGTATCTAATTTTTGGTGGAATTTTACGGACTTATTACTTTAATAAATGCATAGTAGACAGAGGAAGACTTTTTGTGAGAATACTGTTTAGAGGAGTGACTGGTAAAAGATCACCAGAATGTAACGCATTCGTATATTTGCTTTTAAGTTATCGTGGTACAAGACTTTACAAACCGCCGGTGTATAAAACGATGCAAGCTTTTGGCTTGCAACAGCCTGTTGAAAGAACTAATAGCTTCACCGTAATAAAAGAAAAACATTTAATTTGATTTCCGTTCTTATCAACTAGGACAGACGTGTTGCCTGCTTGCTGAGGGAAGGGAGGGATGGAGGGAGGCGGCGGTCATTAAAAACCAGAAAAAAAAAACACGGGACGAAACTTTTGTGGAGAGCGAGCTCTTTTGTTTGCCCCATATCTCTGCTGTAACATACGATGCATGTGGTAGATAAAACAGCCGAGATTGCATAGTGTTGTGTTACCTTAGGCAGACCAGCAAATCACTTTGTGCAAGGTATCGGTCGGTATAACGGAGCTACGGGAAACAAAAGGGCTGATACACGAATCATGTGTTAAAAGTGTTATTTTATGTAGACTTTTGAAGCCCATACCCCTTGAAGGTATTTCATTTCACCCATTTGAAAGGACCATTTTACTGGAATACACATTTGAAACTCTGTATATTCCAAAAAAATTAAAAAACATATTTTAAAATAGGACCTGAAACTTTCCTGGCGTAGAATACGCTAACTTTCTTCTCGGTAAGCAAGCCAGGTGAAAAGATGATTAGATATCGATGTTTCGGGAGTGTGCATCTCTCCCATCATCAGGATATTTATAAAACGTTATAACCACAAATGAAATACTGGATATAACACAACTATAAACAAAGACAAAACACTATCAAAATTTGCAATACTGAACAAAAGACTGTTTTCAGTAAATTAAGTGCCAGGTCAGGACATGGCGTGAGTATAAAACATTGTGTCAATTAAACGTAACTACTTAACTTCATTATCAAGATGTATTGACCTGTGCTCTCTAAGTCGACGGATTTCCACTTTTAAGGCTGGTTTCCAAGAGGAGTTTTACTGAAATCCAGCATCACGATTAAGCGTGCTCCTTTCAGCTCCGCTCCCAGTAACTGTTGCATTTTGCCAAGATGGTCGTCTCCCGAAAATTGGCTCTATGGTCGTTATCAAAACACTGCTCTGCCAGCCCAGACTTCCAAGGTTGCATTAAACGAATGCTCCGTTCATGTTCGTTTATTCTAGTAGCGATGATCCTTCCGGTTTGTCCTATATACGGTGTCTCACCTTCACAGGGAATGCGGTACACTCCCGGAACTGAAAGACCAGTTTGTCTTTCACTGGTCTAAACAGATGCTTAATCTTCGGAGGTGGCTTGTGGATGGTCCTGATGTTGTATGTGGCGAGAATTCTGCTGATTCTGCCGGATAGATTGCCGGTAAACGGGATGCAGGCTGTAGCGGCGGGCTAAAATAAATATTTAAAAAACAATATTTTTTTGGAAAAGATCTCTCTGTGTGCGTGTTTTAGCTGCAAAGCTTAGTCTGTTAAATACTGAACCTTCAATTTAAATTCCACGTCTCCCAAGGATTGAATAGACTAAAATATTCAGTGCAATTGCCGGGATTTGAAGCACGGATTTCTCGGTCTCCGCCCCGTTTCTCTGTCACTGAGTTACCATCACAACATGTCAGTATGACAAATTTTAAACTGATTCTTACCTAAGTCCCAGGCTTCATAGTTAGACAACTATAATTTAAGTGTCTCATCCCCTTTTGTCCTTTAGGACAATTAAAAAATGTTCTTATTAGCTACTTGATGGATGATTAGACAACACAGAAAATGAATTACAAACACCAAATTATGTGATGCACAGATTTGTAAGGTGTTTGTAAGGTTGTGTCCATGTGTTTAAGTACACAATATTATAGAGCCAAAATCCATGATCTGCCTGGACATTATGCACACCCGGCATACAGTGGAGACTGAGAAGTTGCCTACTCTTAGCTAGCGTAGGGGAACAGAGCGTTAGACATTTCCATTCTGCAAGGGAGTTGCAGAATGGAAGTGTCAAGTGGTCATTGTCATCTGGCACCGGCAGGGCAATAAACTTTTGAACAATTTTTTTTATATTTTTTCCGACGCAATCTTTGCCATGGTAAACCATCATAGGGTTTTCTGTTTAATCTACCTGTGTAGCGTAGGAAGAGATATTGTGGGTCCTCATAGTAAGTGTGAAATAAAATTATGAATCGCTTTCCCCTTGCTTTAGATTTGGTTTTTATTCAATTTATACCACATACTTATTAATTAGTATGCCACGTTCGCAGTAGTTAGAGAAGGTGTTGCATTTCACCACAAGTTTTAAACATGAGTTTTGAAGTCTAGAACAACTCTTTCTTAAAAACGAAAATTCGGTGCAGTGTCAAATTTTTTGTTTGTTTACCATTTAAATACCAAGGATGGACAAGTTTAATAATTTCAAGATAATTCTAACTCTAAACTATTACATTAATGTAAAAATATTCAAGGTGAAATGGTTATTTAATGTTTGGTTTCATTTAGGATTGAGCTTTGTCATATTGGATAAAATTCGATGCTTAGAATAACAAGTGAAAATGCAAAACTAATGTGATAGAGGAAAGGAAAGTTAAATATTAATTTTTATTTTTGGCAACAACTAAATCAATTTAAATCAATTTAAATTAATTAGAAATATAGTTTAAATGTTAAACAGTTTTGAAACGTGATTTCAAAAGAATAACCATAAAAATATTATCAAGTGTAATAAGGCTAATTGGTTGCGACATGGAGCAATAGTAAAATGTTGACTTCCATAACAACGGAAGAACTATAAAATGAATATCGTAACAAAGCTGCTTTCTTCTGCATTCAGCCTTCATACTGTCGCGACTGCGGCAGCGTACAAAAAAAGGTTTGACGCGAAGAGATAAGGGAGAGATAGTGCCGGCCGGAGATAAAGAGCTTGCCTAAGCAGATAAATATAGCGCGGAGATAAAAGGCATGCCAAAACAGATAAAGTTAGATAAAAAGGAAAATTCTAGTGACATCTTGATTAACTTACAAAACATTCGATTTCTTGTTTATTACAGAGTATTCGAAAAATATGTAGTAATATCAGTAGTGGTATATATAAGGAAGCCGCGACTCGCCAAGGGGGCAGTCGTAAACAGAGTAGTAGTCGTAAACACAGTTGTAAACAGAGGCTGAACGAGAGTTGTAATTGAAATTGGTGTGTTTGAAAAGTTAGCTCTTTGTTGTGGTCAGCGACCTTGGTAGATTGTAACTGTGTATGTGACACAATTCTGCTACTCTAAGAATTGAACAGAATGTGTTTCTACGGAAAAAAGAATATTTAGGATATCTGCAAATTGAACTTTTAATTCTACGAACCCATAAAGTCACTATATAGTACGGACGTATCCATACTTCTGCAGAAAGTGTTTCAAAAGCAACAGGCAAAGTTATTCAACTTAGTGTGATTAACGTTCACAAAAGTGTTTATTTGTTTAGTATAATTAAAGTTGCAATTTAAAAAGGAAAAGAGTATTATATTCATTTGATATACACATCACTTACAATTATCTCTCATCTGCGATCACGCCCTGAAGTTGAGTTTTCTACGGATATAAGAGCATCCAAGAAACTTCAACATCAACACCATCTACACCTCCAATCCACGTATGGAAACATATTGTTACATATGGCTGTCCATCGTGATGCTACGTGACATATCTACCAGACCGCATATGTAAAATTCTGTTACAAAGTGGCAAGTAACTCTTGCATTTTTCTGAGAAGAGACTCTATAGACTCTCAATACTGTCACCCGAACGTCGGAATTCCCGATAGAACCGGCCGGCAGTAGGGCCAGATGGGAAGCATTCAGCCCACGCCTACCCATTTATCTCGTGTCACTAACTGAGGGAGATTAGAAGAGCGGCACGAGCACTGTACCGTCTCTTTCCCCTCCCACCAGACGTCTGGAAATATCGGGATAACTGTGCGAGCCGCGAACCTTCCAGAAACGGCGATCTTCCCTATATAAGGCCTGCAGTGGACGAGTCAGTTCTTTGCGAGCAGCCGTGAGGAGCGCCGAGTGAATGAACGGACCGGAAGACTGTGTACGTGCATCAGAGGAGTTGTACGTAATTGTGAGTGTAGAGTGTTCCTGGCAAAGACGAACTGACGAATTGTAATTGTGTGCGCTACGTAATTCTGTGTAATCGGCAAGTGTTCCAACTGTAATTCGGTGGAAATAAAGAACATTTTGAGTTTGTGCAATTGGACTTTTAATTTCACGAACCCACAAAGTCACTATACTCTGAAAAGCCTTTATTCTGAACTAGTTTTGTGTAAATGTAAACCGCTATTCGCCTTTTCCCCCTACTGTGCATTAAGTTTTGAATTTCGAAACCAGCATTCACCCACCCAGTTTTAAAAGTTTTAAATATCTGAGTATTGCTTCAGTAACTTGGATCACTCTTTAAAGAACACAAGTTTGTAAGAAGATAAAAGAAAAAATCGGACATAACGTCTAGTTATCTTTAATGTACATTATATTATCTTCAGACAGAGTGGCATGTCATCGAGGCGTACGCAGGTGTGTGCGGAAAGCGATAGCAAGGTACAAACACGTCCGATAAAACAAACTGGATATCGATATGTTGAGGTATTCATGCGAAAGTTTGCTATAGGCATCACGTGGCACGCTTTTGCGAGGGGTTTGCCTCTTCATTACAGTTATAATGAAGTGTGTATTGGCGATGGATTAGGGCGTAATGAAAAATCCAGTGTTTGTAATGGAATTTTTGAGAGGTAAATATCAGTTTACACGCAGTGCAGTTTCCCGTATTTTCTGAAAGAGTAAACAAGTAGACAGCATATTTGTTACAGCAAAATGTTTATATGTACATACAGTAATCAATAGATAGTTATTGACTTTAGAGAACTGCAACATTTTTATCTGAAGTGATACATGTTACCACGAAAATTACGTGGAATTGCAGTAGTAATATCTGTGGTTTGAAACTCCGAGATGACCGGCTACCTAAAAAGGTTCTGTTTTATTTTACTGAAGTTACTATTAACCATCTCAAATTAGAATGATGCTATTGTAAACATAAAGGAGGCAAGAAATAGCTAAACAAAACGGAGCGCTCTTGGGCTTCTAATTGGAGAAGAGAAATATATTTGTTTTATTTTATTTTATTGGAAAATAATTGTCTAAAATAAGTACAATACTGTAATTAGTTTTCTAATTACTGTTCAGCATGAATTATTAGGAGAGTTGCATTAAATTATTTCGCTTAGTAATGAGTTAGCAATTCCCACACATAATGTCATGAGTGTAATAGCTCATCAGAATTCTTTTATTTTTATTTTGCAGAAGACATATCAGTTTTTTATTCATATTGAAGATCTTCAAAAGTGCTTCAAAGATATATAACTCCTGCTGCAATTAGGGGATTTTAAGTTAGCAACATTTAGTAATTTTTTAGCAAATGTTTTGAAAACATAGGTGCATTTGTGCTGAAAATCTTCGAATGTGTCTTCTTGCATTAGAATGGTTTGTTGCTACCAACCCAAGATGTGTTTACTTTCATGAGAAAGAGTATATACGCCAAATTTTATTGCAGTCAATGTAAGGATGTAGGAGCCATCTAAACGGTGTATTAACGTATATATGACAAGGATAATAAACATTTTCTGTGTAGTCTTCTCCATGTCTCATTACATTTAATATTATTAAATGCTCTTAACAGATTTGTTAATGCAGTTTGATTAAATTTGTTCAGAGTCTTGCAGTTCAATACTTTGTTCATTTCAGTGAACATTTATATATGTACAACTTAAAACAATCTCTGTAAATTGCTTTAAATCATTCAGTTTAAAATTATTCAATGTCTATATTTTGTATAAAACATACGAATGCCCCCACCGCATACACAATGTGTCTGTCCTGAACGCCTCTTTGAAGGCACTCTGATGACCTTTCGTACAATCTACTATTTGTTTATGAATCCCACAGGGGCATTCTGCGCTGTCAGGAATCGTAAATCTGTAAAGGTATGACCTTATCTCGCCAAGGATATTTTACAATTGCTGTAGAGCTTGCTGTAAAGTAACCTGTATATTTCCAATGAATCATGCAATGATTCTATGACAAATGTCGGGGAGGGGCAGATTTAGCACTTTGATTTTGAAAAGATCTTCCGTACATCTGACCCTGAGTGGGCATTTCTCGGGAGGCAGGGGTGAAGATAGAGGTCATGATGCCAGGCCAGATCTGATGAGAGCGGGAGACAGGGTCTCCAAGTGCTATGTGTTTAACCTCATTGGTAACTCCTCTGTGACCTTGGGTATCCACTGGGTGAGTACGGGACTTCTCGATCCGAAGGATGAGAACTTGTAGACAGCAAATCTTTGCCATGCACATCGCCGACACTTAGAACTGTGAAATAGCCGGGTGAAATGTGAAGTTGAATAAGGAGTGAGGTGAAATAAACGGACAGGAAATGTAATTATCGTATTCAACATTTTCCTAGCAATCCGTGGAAGCCCCAGTGGGTCACGAACGTCCGTCTCAGGAGTTGACTCCACGACTTCGCAAAAGTGGGCTGCAGACACTACACCCTCCATGCACAGATAGTGAATAGAAAATGCCATTTTCGATCAAAATACAAGCTAAAGTGTTTGCAATTCTTGCATAAATGTGTCAAAAATTACTTATTTGGATAGCGCTTCTATATGAACAGTTTCAAGCTTTGACTACAACTTCCACGTGTCGTCGTCGAGAGTCGACGCTTTCAAATTGCTCTTTTGTCATTCTAAGCACTGCAAACACACAGGTTTGCTAGGATAACAGTTGAACATCGGACAACAGGTGGCCCGCGGAGCACAAGAAAGCGAATAAGGAAAGGAAAAAGAATGCCGACCCTTTGAAGTCAGTGGAAATCCACAGTTTGTGTGAAGAAGTGATAGTGTTAGTTCTTGATCCGCCTTCAGAACCACAAGGGATGGATCAATGGATAGGGATCCGAATTTTCACCAATGTGATACACTGCGAAATGCTTGAAAAAACCTGTAGTCTTTTATTTTGATTTTTCGTGTATGATAAACCGCTGTTTTATGTATTTTAAAATGCAATATTAGGTCGAAATATGTTGCAATTCATGAAAATTTCCAAACGAAAATATAAAAAGTAAAATGAAAATTGAAAATTGAAAAAGCAAAATGAAAACGTACTTGTGGATTATATATGTAACGCAAAAAAATGGACAGTCCGTGAAAGAAAATGCAACTTTTGTTGTCTTTCAGTATATTGATAAACTTCTGAACGTGTCATTGCTGGACGAGTTTTGAAAATAGATTTTTAAAATATAAAGACTAGTGTGAAAATTCATAAATCAGAGAATTGAATGAAAAAGCACTTATACGAGATTTAAAAATTAAAAAGGAAAATAACTCTTAGAATTGAGTTAGTCTAAGTATAAACGTTTTTAGATCGATGCAGAAATTATGAATCCATTGAATAAATTAAGTCATAATAAAGTTAAATACTAATCTAGTTTCTTAAATTTGTGTTGAGGTTTAGGGTGTTGTAAGTTAAGTAGTTGAGGCAGTAGATTGAGTATAGTTTGTATCGGTGTAAGATGACATTATGACAACTAGCGAGGGCTGGTTTCAGGCAAATTCGTAGAAGTGGTCCGGTCGGTTACGCTATTGAGGGGTGAAAGTGCTGTTTTTAATTCAGTCTCGAAAGAAGAAAAGAAATGTTGTTTATTTATTTTATGTTATTTAAATTTTAAAAATATTTAAAGAATGTTTTAAAAATTACCTTTAAATTAAGTTCAGGAAATGGAATTGTAAAATATATAAACCGTGTATATAGGTTTCTAGAAGTGACGTAGATATAAAGAAACGTATGGTTGCTATGGAGATGAAAATCAATGAACTCTACAGCGATATGAACAGGATAAGTATGATCGTTGGAGAGGATAGTCACATTTGTGAAGACGAAAAGGATTTAAGAAAAAGATTGTGTTAGGATTGTATTAATTTAAATTGTATAAGTTTCATGTCGAAGAAGCTGGACGCTTAGGGATTGCTACTAGTCTTTTAGATAGTGAATACATTGGAGAGATTTAATGTATTGAAAAAGTTAACGTGTAATTTATTTTTATTTTGATAAATCATTTTAATAGAGGAAGAAAAAGAAAGGTGTCCGAGATGACGCCTTGAGGTAGAATCTTTTTAAATATAACAGAATTTAACATTGTCGAGATAGGGGATTCCAAACCTCCTTAGCTCACTACTGTAGCAGCCAACAGTAGATTCATCAACGAACAGAGATTTTGGAGACACCTTCAGATGTGTTGTCACAAGTTAGCTTTCACCCCCATAGTGAGTCCGTTGTACTCTCAGCACTATATCGAAAGTCTTCAGCAAGCATTTGCTTGTTTTTTTTCTGTGTGGCCTGGTTAAAATAACACTCTTTCACTTTTATCTCGAGCTTGAAGTTTTCAGAGCCGCACCTGCTTTAAGAAGACCACTTGGTGTTTGTTTGGACAGAAGGAGTAAGTGGGAAAGCAGTAAAAGCTTTTGGTCATGGTGGGGTCCTGAAGGCTGCACCACTAAGAGTACAATCTGAGGTAGCTCCCTGCATAACATTACCACTAATGCACAAGGGAGACAATGCAAATGCTAAAGCCCTTTAGAAATACGAGAAAATGCAATTACCACAAAGTAGATTTAAAATAAAAACTTACTACTAGCGAGATCTTTGCATCGAAGCTCCAAGACTTTCTCATCACTACCAGTATAGTAAGGAATTTAAGTAATTTCCACTAAAGTGCGTTCCTTTTGATTATCATGAAGATCTGTTAGCCATTAAGATTACATAGCATATTTTATGTTTGTTATTTAAGTGCCTATTTTAAAATCTATGCATCTCTAATCCTACAATCCTCTGATTGCATTGTCTTTTATAAACATGCTCGAAATATATAACATACATCGAAGGTAGAATTTCAAGGTGCTGCGACAAAGCGACGTTAAGATACTGTTCTTTTTATTCATATGTAATCACATTTTGCTGTAGTAATAGAAAATTCCATCTGAATCCTATGTTTTATCATATTGTGACTTTGTGGGTTCGTGAAATCAAAAGTCCAAGTTACAAACACAAAAAATTATACTTTATTTCCGTAGAAATACGCTTCGTACACATACACAATACAACATACAAGCTCAACAAACACAGCCGCTTACCGACTGGCGCTTTGGCAGGCGCGCTGCCTTTTTATAGTTTTTCTAACATTCCAGAAATTTCTCAAACAATCGAGACCGGCTAGAACAGAGGCGAACTCTTGCGAAATCCGTCTGCTCCCGCCCACCATTTCGGCAAGCTTTTGTCTCCACGCTGCACTGCATCTCTTTGATCTTGTTACCCGCGCTGCCTCCAATCAACAATAACCTGGCGACAATATTGCTTATGACGAAATTTTGCTTAGAAATTTATTAATTTCATTTGGTTTAAGTGCAACACATTTTTGTTGTTTACATACTATTTGTTTTTAAATTATTCAAAATGATTAAATTTGCCTCAAATACTTCATATTTTTAACAAGTCGCAATAGCTTTTAAATGCATAACTGAGAACCTCCTGAAAATTTCAAACCAATAATTTATTTTCGGCTAATTAATTATAAATTATGGTCAATGGGCATTTTGAAAATATAAAACTGCCCAAAAGAACAAATTTGTAAAAATGTGTTCAGTATTAAATAAATCAAACATGACTAATTAAAACAACTACTTTATGGCCTTACGCATGTTAATATAATGTAACTACTCTCATATAGGTAAATGAAAGCACTAGCTGAAAGTTTAATAAAAATGTCTTCACATTTTCACATTTTTACCTAATTTTATCGATATAAATGTATTTAAAGGAAGACTACATTGTAAAAATCAGAAAAACTCGCAATTTTATTTTATTTTGTTATACAGCCTTATGAACTAAAGTTTCCTTTTTTTATGTGTGTATATACAATTTTTCTTAGTCACTAACCTTCTGAACATAATATTCTAAAGTGTTCCATAGACCTCAATGTTTTCAGTAAGTCTAGAATATTTCTGAATATTTCTGTGACAATTTAAAAACTTCTGTAAAGTTTTGGAATGTTCTGAAAATATATATTATACTTTCTAATGTTCCAGAATGTTCTAAAAATTTCTAGAAACTCCGAATCAACTAAAATAATATGCAGTAGACTGCAGTGTTCCAGGAAGAAATTGAGGAAGTTCTTAATGACCGACTCTTTTCACAAAGGTTATTCGTCTACCCTTCACAGCCCTTAACCTTGTGGAGCATATCAAATAGAGCCCTGAGAATCGCAATCCGTATCTATAAGCCAACTATGAATTTGGGCGCTTGTTTCAATATTTTTATAGTTCTGTCCATTTTATCTCTTACTACGAATGTACAAACCCAGAGTATACTACCAAGTAACAACTGAGCCATCAGTAGTTCAAGAAAAAGGATTTTGGAGGAGAAATCAGAATATAGTGATATTTATGTTAACATGTATCGTGTAAAATGAATTGAAACTTATGGGTATTCGACGTCATTCCTTCTCCGTCCCCGATAAGAGTTGATGCTGTTTAACAACTTTCTTTAATAAAGCTGAACTTCATTAGTTCCTTAAGTAACAGTTCAGTTGTAAAAATAATACACTTCTCATATATTATTAAAATTACAAAACTGAGGCCGTAATCATGAGGAAAACTATTTTAGATTATAATGTGTAATACTACTGTAAAAATAATTACTAGTTCATTTGTAGGCCTCACAGAGGATGAAATGGTAACTTTGTTTAATCAGATAGACCCAGATGTATCTGATTTTGAGTTTGAGGACAGCGAAGATGAGTTTCCACAGAATGCTGCATTGGATGAGGAAGATGCTAATTCTTTCTAGGAAAGCTCAGATGAGGAACTTCTGAGTCAGTGCCAAGCAGTTGTGAATCCAGCAGAAAGAAGCCTACAGCATTCTTATATTCACACGGACACGTTTAGTTCTGTTCTAGTAACGCTTACTGAGTAATGACGAAGTTTTGTTTTTGAGGTTATGTAAGCCCAAGGAAAATAAAATGATCGTTTTAATGTTTGTTTTTCCTGAAGTAATTTTCACATGGTTAAAGTACACTACTTTAATGCTTAGCTTACTGTATATCTATTACACCTAATTTTGGAAAATACTGATTTGTTTTTACTTTTCTTTTTCAAACAGACTTTCAGCAATCCAAAGAGCTTCACCACAGTCATCGTCTGTTTTCACTCTTCGGAAACCTTTTGATTACTTTCTAGATTATCTGAATGACAGGTTTTCTTAAATTAAATGCACAGCTAACTAATTTAAGGGATGTACAACTTATTGGCAAATCATTTGGAATCGATTTCGATGACATTAAAACATTCTTTGGATGTTGTATTTACACAACAATTGATGGTTATCCACATTTGCAGAAAATGTCGACTCCTAGGCTGTAAGGCATTAACATTCCTCAGATGTTATTTCTGCAAAGCATTTTTTTTGCTTCAATAATGACAGGAACTGCTTCTTGACTTTTCACAGTTAGTAAAAGCAAACATGTATATGTAAGATTATTATTATTATTATTATTATTATTAT
Organism: Mantis religiosa; assembly: GCA_030765055.1. NCBI lineage: Eukaryota > Metazoa > Arthropoda > Insecta > Mantodea > Mantidae > Mantis > Mantis religiosa. The sequence continues at coordinate 14,963,034 of CM060947.1, read as the reverse complement.
TATTATTATTATTATTATTATTATTATTATTATTATTATTATTATTATTATTATTATTATTATTATTATTATTATTATTATTATTATTATTATTATTATTATTATTATTATTATTATTATTATTATTATTATTATTATTATTATTATTATTATTATTATTATTATTATTATTATTATTATTATTATTATTATTATTATTATTATTATTATTATTATTATTATTATTATTATTATTATTATTATTATTATTATTATTATTATTATTATTATTATTATTATTATTATTATTATTATTATTATTATTATTATTATTATTGAGGTACATAACCACAGTATCATATGTGACACTTCCTGCTGTCCCCTTCTGGCAATGAACAATTTTTTTTTTTTTTTTTTTTTTTGGATGCATTATGTCGTTTCCTGTATTTCTAGTAAAATAAAGAACCATGTTTTGTTTTAATGTGGTCTGTTTCATTATTGGTCTGGGGAGGATAAAGCCTACGGAATCCTAGTACTGAAAATGACAACATATTCTGAGAATATGTTGCTCCTGTGAAACCTTACTAATTTAACTGTCAAGGGAGGCAGAAGAATACATGAGCCTGGTCAAGGTCTCCAGGAACTTTGAGGACAAGAGAGGCCTTGGAATTTCCGCTACTGTAACTGCCAAGGGAGGCAGACAAGTCTGTTTTTCTGACCAAGCCCTCTTGGAACCTTGCTGCCAACCCACAAGAAAGGCACAAGAATCTTGTTTCTGGTCTACTTTAACCGACAAGGGAGAGAAGAAATCAATCCCTCCCCAACTCGCACAGCTACTGCTTTGTGGGGAAACTGCAACTTTTATGAAGCTCTCGAGAAGAAAGAGAACAGAAAATAATGTCGCCGAGAATTGATTTCACCCCCCCACTCGTCTATTGGCCTCGGCCAAACAAGATAAACGGCGGAAGAGAAACAAATGGTGAAATATGGTGTATCAAGCCGCAAGATCGATTCTCGACTGCTGCATGAAGCCGTATGTCTACTGTCCGTGAACCTGACATGTTCAGATACGGGGTGCATGTCACTTCATGTGCTCAACAATATCATTACATCATATATCTTGTTAATACAATCATGATATGACATCGTGTCAGTCAAAATGATATACATCAATATTGTTTTGATGTTTACTACACAATGCCAATGAAGTGCCTTATTTTCTCTCTCTTTCAACCTTAAAACACTTGTTGCATAGCATTACGAGTTTCCTTTGTAAAATATGCAAAGATCCATCAAGTAGCGCGAATATTGGTTTTATTCTATGTATGTCAGTATTTACTTTTAGGAAACTTTATACATTATAAAAGGGAGTCGATGTGTGGAATAAACTGTGTAACTCCTTGTCAAGTTAAGGCACGACATTTTGAAATATGAGAGTAACCTTCTTCCTGTATAATTATTCTTCCCCTTGTGCGTTTCCCAATAAGTGAAGTAGACATTTCTTATGTCTTACGTCAATCACTGAGCTTTCAAAAATGAATAATGTGCCTTATCGTATCCAACAACGATTTCCTAAGTTATTACTGTCAACTCATTAACGTAGGGCGCCGGGGTAGCGCGGTGGTTTCGTTCGCGGCTCCCGTTCTAAGGGTCCCGAGTTCGATTCCCGCCTCTGGGGTTGGCGATTTTAAGTCGGCCCTATCCACGCCTTCACCTCTGTCTAGCACACGTGAAGTATCCCCTATGCCCAACGTGGTTCGGAGTCCACGGTAAAAACTGTAGGTCCTCTCACCTCACCGCCATCTTCACTATCACCCTATCATCGGAGGTAATGGACACCGCCCTCTGGGTGCCTCCACCTGAGAAATGGGTCCGGTCATCACTTGGTGGGGTGAGGTTACCCCGAAGGCCAAGGTTGCCATGTGGGGAGTGTTAGTAACTAACTAACTAACTAACTAACTAACTCATTAACGTTTATTTTAGGAAATGTTTGTGGGGTCGTTCTTATAAATTGGTATGAGGATTAGGTAGGTTTAATTGCTACTTTGCAACTGTAGCAGGTTACGGTTGCGATCTCAGAAACGGACAAAATCTTGTGCAAAGAACTGTACTTAAGTCACTGAGCTTTCAAAACAGAACAACCGTCCTTATTCGTGTCCAGCAACACACCTTTGAGTTCTGACTTCCGGAAATTATTGCTGTCAACTGATTAATGTTTATTTTAGGACATTTTTTTAGAATCGTTCTTATAAATTGGTGTGAGGATTAGGCAAGTTTGATTGCTACTTTACAACTCTAGCAGATTACGGTTGCAATCTCAGTAATGGACAAAATCTTGTGAAAAGAACTATACTTAAAGCAAAGTTTCTCTCTGACATAGAAATGACTAAAATCTGCTATAAAACCTGACTCTATGGTCTTAATATCCTAGATCATTTTTAATGGATGCTCTGTTTAACAACACTGCAAACTGTATACCTTAAAGCCTAAGAGATAAGTAACAAGCTACTGCTTTCGAGAAGAAAATTAAGAAAAAGCGTTTGCATTAACAATTATTTTTACCATCAAGGTTCTAAGGCTTTCACGGCCGGTGTCAATACTAGTTGAAGTATATTCCGGGCTTGTAGGCCGTGGTCTACTGGGCTCTTTCGTTTTCTTCTTCCCAGACGTTTCGTCTGCGACTACGGCAGACATCCTCAGTGGAAGTGGCGAGATGGAAGTACTCTAGTGGGTATTTCAACAGCGACTGTGCTGTTTGCAGCAGCAGCACAGCAGCAGCACAGAGGTGTCGTTGAAGGTGAACCCTGCTCCATGGAACAGGGGCCTTCGACTTATTGCCATCCCGGGACAGTGTCCCTTACTGGCATTTTAAGAAGGATGAATAACAGATGGTGGTTTGATGGCTGGTTTTTGTTCTGATGAATTGGGTTTTAAGAGAAGGGATGAAATTCAATATGAGAGTGATAGGTTTATGATGTGCCTAGAGAGGTTCTGGGGTGTTTGTAGGTAGCCCCGGGGTCTATATCATATTCCCCGAGACCCCTGATGAGTTGATTGAAACTAGAAGGTAGGTCAGAGTAGAATTTATGTGAGAGTTTTTGGATGTAGGTGGTGAGCTTGGGAAATGAAAGATCTTGGTGTATGTTGTTATTTGGGATGTACCACTCAGCACCTGTAGCAATTCTTAAATATCGGTTTTGCAGGACCTGGAGTTTATATAAATTTGAGGGGGCTGCAGCACCCCATACCTGACATGCATAAGTTATCGCCGGCCTCAGTATTTGTTGGTAAATGAGGATCTTGTTCCTGAGACTCATTGGTGACTTTTTATTGTATAATGCATAGAGCATGCCCATGCGTTTTGTAATTTTGGAGGCGACAGAAAGGATGTGGGCTTTCCAAGTTAGGCGCATGTCCAGTGTAACTCCAAGATATTGGGCTTGGATGCTCCAGGGAATGTGTTCTCCTGCGAGGTGCAGCTCTGGTACGTCCTGGGTTTGACGTCGGGTGAAGGTGACTGCCTGCGACTTTGCGGCGTTTATACGTAATCGCCAGGTTAGGAACCAGGCGGAAATCATGGTAGCATATTTCTGTAGGCGTTGTACAGCAATATGATGTTGACATGAGGCCGTGGTGATTGCTGTATCGTCAGCGAATAAATAGAGTTTGCAGCTCCAGATAGTGGGAAGGGTGTTGATGTAAGTTAAGAAGAGCAGGGGGCCAAGTACACTACCTTGGGGTACCCCTGCATTGATGAAATAGGTTTGGGAAGCAATGTCATCTCTGACGACAGAAAAGGTGCGTTGCGTGAGGTAATGGTTGACAAGATGGATTATGTAGGGGGGAAAGTTGTAATTTATTAAACGGTAGAGGAGGCCTTGATGCCAGACAGAGTCGAAGGCCTTTGAAATATCAAGGAAGAGAGCTGCGACGTACTGACGATTATTGAATGCGCGGGTCACCTCATCTACCAGACGTAACAGTTGGTGCGATGTGGAGTGGCATCGGCGGAATCCAAATTGTTCCGGGCGCAGGATGTTCAACTCATCTAGGAGCTTTTGGAGGCGATGTTTGATTACCTTCTCAAATAGTTTGCTGATTGCTGGTAGCAGACTAATGGGTCGGTGGTTTTCGATGAGTTTAGAATCCTTGCCGGGTTTGGGGATGGTAATGAGCTTGGCATGTTTCCATTTTTTGGGAAAGTAGGAGAGAAGGAGCAGACTATTGAAGAGATGGACTATTAGTGCTACCCAGTTTTGCGGGAGTACCTTGAAGGCAGCGTAAGGTATGTGATCGTAGCCAGCAGCTTTGTAAGGTCTGACTGAAGTAATTAAACCTTTGACCTCAGCGATGGTGGTGAGGTGCACTTCATCTGTATTATAGGGAGAGGAAAGGAAATGTTGTACCTGCTGTTCAATTTCTGCGACCTGTTCATGGTCGAGGGATTCTGCAGGATGGAAGGTAGCTGCCAGGTGTTCGGCTAGGAGTTCCACTTTTTCTCTAGAGGATTGTGCTGTTCTTTGGCCGTCAGTAAGTGGCGGGTCGGAGGTGGGTATTCGGAGCAGAGCCTTAGACATCCTCCAGAGAGAGACATCGGTGGTGTCGAGTGTACATAATTTCCTCTCCCATTCTTCGTTGAAGTGGTCTGCTAGTTCCAGCTTCACTACGTTTTGGAGTCGATTCCATTCCCTCTTATCTTGTGGTTGGCGCGTGTTTTGAAATTTCCGCCGTGCTCTGTTTTTAGCCGAGATGAGTTGGCGCAAATGTTTTGGGAGGGGTTTAAGGGGACTATGTGGAGATTTGCGGACAGGAGTTGCTTCGCGCATGGCATCAGCCATGGTGGTGGTGATGAAGTCCTCCAGTTCGTCAGCTGCCGCAATTGTTGTACAAGGGTGTATATGGGCAGGTTTTTCGGCCATGATAATTGAAAATTTGCTCCAGTTGGTTTGTCGGGGATTTGCATGAGAAGGTAAAGATTTAGGTGTTAATTTTGCCTTGTAGAGAAGGATGATGGGGAAATGATCGGAAGAAAGTTCAGGAAGTGAAAAGATTGTTGGGTGACTACGGATGTTGCACAGTAGAGCTATATCCAACCAATCAGGAGGTCCACGATCTCCGTGTGTTATGGTCGGAGAGGTAGGAGCAAGCACAACCAAATTTTTACGCTCTATGTAGCGTTCTAGTAGGCGTCCACGACTGTTTGTGATGGTGGAGTTCCAGAGAGTGCTCTTGGCGTTGTAATCTCCCATGGCTATGGCAGGAGAGCCAGTAAAAATGTGGTCCAAAGATCGCTGACTAATCGCTCTACTCGGTGGAATATAAACCGAGTGGATATTGAGGGGTCCCTTGTCGGTTGCAACCTGGATACCCGTTACTTCTAGACCGTCAACAGCAGGCAAGTGTAGGCGATGATGGGTAATGTGCCTTTGAATGTAAATAGCTGTCCCACCATACCCGTCCGGACGATCAGTCCTGTGACAAATCATTCCTGGAATGGTGGCCTTGTACCGTGGAGCTAGATGGGTCTCCTGAACAAGGAAGATGTTGATTTTGTTCACGGCGATGAAGTTAGTGGCTTCACGTATCTTATGCCGTAGTCCATTAGCATTCCAGGAACAAATGCGTAGGCTGGTGAGGTTTTGTATGATATTATTGACGTCCGCCATTGTTGCCCATAAAGATGAAGACGGTGTGTACCAGGATTGTTTGTGATGGTATCGTAGGGGGGCGGGTAGCCAATGCATCGGCTAAGGCAGCTGCAAAATCAGCCTGCAGGTGTAGAGGAATCCTGGTCATTAGATTTAGAAATTGTTCATCCGGGATGGATGGTTTAGGATTCTGTGGTAGGGACTGAATTGTTGCTGGGCGAGTCAGGAGCCGTTGTTGCATGGGCGTTCTGGATTCGCCAGTTGTTGTTCCTGCTGGAAACGCAGACTTATTGATTGGTACAGGTATGTATGGAGATTTTGTAGGAAGTGTCCTAATTGTAGAAGGACGTTGGGATGATGTGAGCGTCTGGGGTTGGGCTGCTGCCGTGATTTGTTTTTGTAGAGACTGTGGTTCGGGTACAGCAGTTTGCTGACCTTGCTGTTGTGGTGCGGAAGCAGTGAGTGCCGCGGCGTAGTTTTTGTATTGCGGCCTTATTGTCGGCGGGAGTCCTGGGTATCGGGTCCCTTTGAAAGCTTCCTTAGGGATGCCTTGCGGGTTAGGTACCTTTGGGGCAGCATCAAAGCGTGTGCGTTGTCCGTGCTTGTTCAGTTCCATTTCAATACGGGCTTCCTGCCAGACAGGGCACTTGGCGTATCGACAGGAGTGCTCTCCTCCACAATTGCAGCAGGTGGGTTTTGAATCAGGGAGGCTTAGCTTCGAGCATTCTGGCCGTTTGTGCCCTGATTCTCCGCAGTGTGAGCACACTGGTTCTAGTCGGCAGCCCGCCGCGCTGTGCGTGAACTGCTGACAGTTCGTGCATTGTAACGGGCGTGCTGGTGGTCTATAAGGCTCAACCCTTATGACAGCATCGAACATATGTGTCTCCTGATATATCTCGCTTGATTTAGGTTCCTTCCGAAGAGCTACCCTAAAGTGAGGAAGTTTTTGTTGTGTTGAGGACCGGTTTGAACGAAGTTGTCCAACTCGCTCAACCGGGTATTCTAGTTTTTGCAGGAGTTCCAGGACATCTGATTCTGTGATGTACATCGGTAGATCTTTTAAGGTAACGTACATCAATTTTTCTTCTGGTAATAGGGTGGTAAGATACTGCACTTTAGAATCTGTCAGGAACTTACGGATGAGTCTGTGGTCAGCTGGTGTGGCAGGGAGGAAAGCAATGGAGCCGCTCATGTTCTTGATGACAAATTTAGTGTCTGGGTGTCCGTCGTGTAGTGCTTTTGTAAGCTCACGGGCCTGGCACGGATCACGTAAAAAGATGGGTGTGACCTTGTTTGATCGAGTTGTACCTTGTACATTGGAGGTAGGTTGTGTTTGGTTTTGGAGAGGTGGAGCAGGTACAGCTGCTAGATCCTCTTCCAAATTTTCGGCAGGAGGCGGTGGTGTTGAGCATTTGCGCCTCTTTTGATTTACCACAGGCAGTGAGGGGTAGTCTTCGTCCATGTTATTTTCTGCAAGAGCAGCAAAACTATTTGACGTAGCAGGTGGTAGCATATTCATGTTTCTAGGACCCTTGGCTGCTCTTTTTGTGGCAGGCGTTTGCCAAGAGTTAAATTGTTGCTCGTCATTTTGCAGTAGATAGGTGGCAATGACGTCGATCCTTTGGCGGTGGTAGGAATATACTTTAAAAGCAGTGGCCGTGATGCAGACATCCTCAGATGTGGGGACGGAGAACATTTGCGTATCTGCTTGATTCAGATATTTGGTTCTGGCTGCTCTTTCCAGCTTTAGTGTACGTATTTCCCCTCTGGATAGTGGATAACTTGGTTGGGTTATTAAAGCTTCTCCCAAGAAGCTAGTTATGTCGCCTCCAGTCAGATAGTAGTCTTCTGAAGAATGCTCAGAAGCGGCCGCTGTTTTGTCTGTTTGAGGTGTAGTTATGGCGGTGCTTATGCAACTTGCGCTGGCTGATGTTGGGTGCACATATGGGTTATTTTGTGCCTTCATGTGTGCTACAATTGGTGCGTTCGTGGCCGACATGATCAATGTGAAGTATTAGCCAATGGGGGCTGCCAATACAAAGACCAATCAGGAAGGGCAATGGAGCGACCAATGAGAAGAGAGGGTGTGATGTGTAACCAAAAAGGGGTCTGATGGCCCCTTTTTGCGTGATATTGTGGATGATAAGAGGAAAAGAAGAAGAAGAAGATTTAATAGAACAAGTCTAGGGCGCTGAGGAGCCCGAACAGTAGCGGACCTACCCTTAAAGGGCGCCGAAAAACCAGTCACAAGGACTGTTGGCTGCGGTCTTACTGTTCTACCCAGTCACTTTGTTTGATGAGATGTTGAAATGTTGAAGATCTAGCAGGCTCAGATCCCTGCTTCTGGCCTCCAAGAGGCTAAGTAGGTTCTCCACAGTGCTCTAACAGGTGCTCTCTCTGTGAAGTCTCCAGCTCGAATGGAAAAGAGTGAGACGGAAATGAGTGAGCGTGCTGTTTGCACCGTGGACCGCGGTATTTATACAAGTGGTTGGAGGGGGGTGTGCTGTGATTGGTTAGGGTGGACGGTGGGCTGGTTTGGTGTGGGCGGAGTGTTGCGTTCTGTTGGCGTATGATTGGTTCGAGTGAGTTTCTTCGTTTTCACTTTTGCTAGAGCTGTTTGCCATATTCTGTTCAGTTTGAGGCCTTCTTGAAGAAGGCCTTTGTCTTTTATCTCCGCGCTATGTTTATCTGTTTAGGCAAGCTGTTTATCTCCGTGATACATTGCCCGTCCTTCATTTCTCTGCGGCGCACTATCGTAAATAATGGGTTCGCGACAATATTAAGTATACGCTTTCTTTATGTACCGTCTAAAGTGAGAGTAGAAACTGGTAATTTTGTTGATTTTCGGGTACAAGTTATAACCACTATTAATATTAGTGACATAGGCAAGCAGAATCAGGAAGCTCGACACTGCCATAGTCTTCCAGCTGCATTGGCAACTAGCCGCAAAAAAATGCATAGCGGATTTTGACTAAGCAGTGGGTGTAGGAGGAACGGCAGTTCATATCTACGTACTGTTTGCCCAGGACGAGAAGGCAAGCTAGAGGAATGTGTAGTGTAATCACTTTTGCCGTCCCCAGTCATTTTCTTTCTTTTTCACGAATATATTGGACATTTTCATCTGTAGCCTGCATTCGGGAGGCCCCGGTTTGATTCTCGTGGCTGACCTGACCCTGACCCATGGGCTTTTTGTTTTTTTAAAAAAAAATCTGTGGTTTAAAGTTCATTTTTATCATAATCTTTTATGAAATAGTGACTTTGTAAGTGTTGTAAACATGTAACTAACACAGCTCAGCGTCCTAACGGTGCTGTGAACTTATGACGCGTCAGTTCGAGGAATCATCGATTACATCATGCAATACGTGTAGATTCCATCAGTCAGGACTTCAGGAGCTAGAAGTGTCGCAGTAAGGAGAGTAGTTTCTGAGGTGTGTAAATTTGTTGTGTTGTGGAATTGAAATGCCGAAACAAAAACAGACAACTGCCTCCCATATGAAACAGTACGTTTCAGAGTTTGGTGGATACATATTTAATAAAATTCAAAATGACCTGATGAATTTTGAATTTATTTATTATTTAGTATCTATTATTGCATTATTTACTAAGGGAAGGAGGAAGGGAGGAAGGAAGGAAGGAAAGACGGGAAGAAGGAAGGAATGAGAGGTAAATAAGGAAGGAAGGAGAGGTAAAGAAGGAAGGAAAGAGAGGTAAAGAAGGAAGGAAAGAGAGTTAAAGAAGGAAGTAAAGAGAGGTAAAGAATGAAGGAAGGAAGGAAAGAAAGGTAAGGAAGGAAAGAGAGGTAAAGAAGGAAAGAGAGGTAAAGAAGGAAGGAAGAAAAAAGGAAAGAGAGGTAAAGAAGGAAAGACAGGTAAAGAAAGTAGGAGGAGGGGAATGAAATAAGGAAGTAAGCAAAATCAATTTGACTATGAGAAAGGTAGCCAATTCAAAATTTGAATGAATAACAGAGAATATCTCGGGAAGTGTCAACGTCGAGAGAGTTATTTCTTAATAATTGTGCGCGTTAAGAGGTCTATACCTTTTATGCCCTAAGAATTTGCCCATCCCTTACAGTTTACCAGTTGTGCGAAAGAAACTCCAAGGTAGATTGAAAGAGTGCCTCTTAGAACATGAAATTTATTTGATATGTATTTGTACAGTTTCCATTAGAGTTTCACTACAAATACTTTAACCTCGAACATGCACTATTATACATCCTGTACAAATAAATGAAATTGCTGAGCTAAGATTTACTCGCTGACTCAGGTCCTTTGGTTTTCCTGAACAGCTTGGTGGCATTTCTTCTTGGCTTTCACTTCTTTTACCTTAATCCACTTTTCTCTTAACTTATGCTCGTCTTCCCAGTATGACAAGGAAGGAAGATTCGTTTAAAATACACAAGTGTTGTCACATAACTCACCCATACATAATACATATTACTACAGTCACTGCAACAAATAGTAGATCTGGCAGCATGGGAGACTCATATGCTCCCTCATACACTCATTTCCCAGTAAACAGATCCGTTACCTGAGCAGATACTCAGTTCAAGCTCCTCTGCCCTTCATTCCCCTCTAGCCTTCGTGTCGTGGGCGTACAGTACAACCTGTTTGAGGAATGTATGCTGCTGGCCAATTAGTGGAAGCTTGCATGAAAACAAGCAGATAGACGCTATTATGTCACCATTCCTTGTACCGTACTTCAATGTAGCAGTTGAGTCTCTTACAGTGAACCTATTCGGATAAAGTCAACATGTAAACAGCGCTGCTCACAAAGTAGAAAATTAATAGTGTGTTACAGTTTTGTAAAAAATAGGGACGTAAAGGTATAACTATTCCATTAAATCGCTCATGATACATCTGATGTTACTAAAAATGCCCCGAAATCGGCGCACCTTTCTCTAGCGGGGTTGAGGGGGCTATAGTTCCGACCCTGTCAGCTGTTGTAGTGTGAACGCTTCAAATTCCCAGTACTCTGACGTTATTAAAAGTACGTCGGTCCGAACATTCGAGCTGCTCCGAATGGGAATTGTTCGGTTGGACTCGACGGGGCAGTAGTTATCGACGTCCATGGGTGCTGGGTACGTTTAGCTGACCTGGACATCCTGACAGTGTTCAGGGACGGCTAGAAAGTGCCGGGTACTAGCCTGCAGAGCTAGTAGGTGTGCTGGATCACCAGGCCGCCCTACCGAGGTTATTCGGTTGTCTTCCCTTTGGAGTTCACGCACGTAAGTGGCGCATCTACTTCCACCAGAACGGAGGGGCTTTCTTTAAGTAATAAAATATTGCCCTGCTGGAAAACCCCACGAAGTAATAGTTTTCCTGGTCTTCAGGGGGAGTCACTCGCTCTCAAGATCTTCCATTAAGTAATACTATAAGAAAGGACAGCAGCGGCAATTGGGAAAAGTGAATGAACTGTGCACAAAATACGAGGGCTGTTCAATAAAGAATGATCACAATTTTATTGACGACGTAGCTGTACTCATCCTCATAATTTTGATGATCCTTCTCAAAATAGTCTCTCCCGAATGTGATGCACTTGTCCCAGCGTTTCTGCCAGTCTTCAAAGGCATGCTGGAAACCATTTTTGAGAGATCCTTCAAAATCGCCACCGCAGCCTTCACCACTGCTTCTGATGATGGATAATGCCTCCCACGAAGGCGTTTCTTTAAGTTAGGGAATAGAAAAAGTCACATGGGGCTAAATCCGGACAATAGGGAGGGTGAGGAATGCACTTCATGTTGATTTTTGCAAGATGTTCAGCAACAACATTGGCAATATGCGGCCGTGCACTATCGTAGTGCAGCATCCAGCCTGCTTCACGGAAATGTGGTCTTTTGCGCCTGATATGGACTTGCAATGTTTTCAGGACATCCCTGTAGTGTTGTCCAGTTACTGATGTGTGTGCAAGTACAGCATGCTGAGATAAACTATTCCATGAATATCAAAGAATGAGATGACCATAACTTTCCCAGCAGAAGCAACCACTTTTGCTTTTTTGGAGGTTGGTGATGGAGATTTCCACATTGAGCTTTGCTGTCTGCTCTCAGGATCAAAATGATATAGCCAAGTTTCATAGCAGTGATTACGTTTGAAAGAAGCTCCGGATCTTCCTCTAACATAAACTTTAACTGCTAGTTACCTCCATTGCAGTGGTAGGCGATACTGAACATGTCTGAACTTGACTGGTTCTCACAGGCGGGAACCAGGACTACCAACAATGAAACTACTACGGCGTGTTTGTTTCACATTAAGCTAACAGAATATAATAAGATTGAATTTTAGTGCGAAAAAATATGACCGTAAGAAATAATGATGATTCTTTATTGAACAGCCCTCGTACTAAAAGAGGTTCAAAATTCAAATGTACGGGAGAACAACTTTCTACACCAATTAGACATCAGCCACATCCAAAAAGGCTCTAACTCAATAAGTTTGAAAAGTGTATTGTGCACCGAACTTTCCTCGAGTTTTATGAACAAGAGAATAAATTCCTACATTACGTAAACTCTAATGCTGTTAAAGAAAAGATCACTTTTGAATATACATACAACACATTCTCGTGAGTACTTAAAGACATGGGATATCGATTTGGCAAGTGTTAGGTACTCTGTGCTGATGGTCAGGCTGTACTGTATTCCTGCCTTCTCTGGCCTCTGAACTGTGCAATGCTACACCAGCGATCTACCTAAACAACTGTATTCATTCGTCAGACAAGTAATAGTACGTAGTAGGGCAACTGCTGAGTTCATTACATCTTCATTTCGTGGTACTGTTACTTCCATGTTCGATTCTCACATAAATATATTCTCTAAAATTTATATTCGTTATTACTGGAAAATTAGTAACAAGGTCTTTGTACGTGTATATCTTTTCCCCTGAAACCAAACGTCGAGGTGTATTTTGTGAAACAGCACCGAGGCAGTTTTTATTTGATATATATTTTCTAAGCATGTATGCTACAGTGCATGCGACATCCCAATTTTGTAGCTTATTAAGAAGTTGACCTTTTGCGTACATTTTTCATCTCGTAGTAATGGTATCGCCCGGAGCTTTTCCGAGGTTCACCGATATAGGACGACCTTTGACATACATCCATCAGGATTGGTGCACGATTATGGAGAAACTACCTGAAAGGTCATATTTTATTTAAGTGGCTGTTTTTTTCTATCGTGTAACTTGGAGTTGGAAATGCAGCGTCACCTGTTGGCGATCGAGCCGAACTGCGAGTTTGAGCCTGACTAAAACTACTCTGTTACCCGGAAATGTGTTATTTGGATGCTTCATGACTTTCATTTAAGGCTACTAATGTGAAGATTGCCCGCCTCGGTAGCGTGGTGGTAGCATTTCTGCCTCACGTTCAAGAGGTCCCGAGTTCGAATCTTGGTCAGGGTGAGTTACCAGAATACGGCTTTTCCCGGGGTTTTTCCTTATCTTCAAAGACGAATATCGGGTAACTCTAAGCTCCACGGACCCCGGACGCATTGAGCATCATTTCACCCATTTCATTCATTGTCCGATATGACTAAATTTTGGAGGATGTAAATCACAAAAAAAAAGTAATTTTTCCACATATCAAAATTGTGTACTGAGTTTTTTAAACATTTTCACTAAACTTATTCTCTATAGAGAAATAAGTCATCTGGACTGTGCATTTTAAAGTACTATTTTAATCTACTTTATATTAACTCTTCCCTGCGATGCAATTTAATACCTTCTTAGCAATGTTTCATATTTAAATTACCTAATGACCTGGAAAATATGTTTGCCAGGGCCTACCTGACCCACGGGTTTTTCAGGGATTTCCCCCGTATTTCTTGTATCTCCATTTCAAATGTTATTTCGTATCTGGTGGTCCCTTTCAGGGTAGAAGTGTCGGCGCTGCATGGCAGGATCATATGAACTTAGCAAACACTTCATCGTCCGGTAGGACGATCTCCGGGCCGTCCTAGTTGGCCGTTTCAGGACCCTGGTGGGAGGACACCGACTGTACTGGCCTGCCGGGGAGTTTCAAACCGGTCAGCGTTAGGGTCTGCCTTCTGCACTGCCATAGCTCCTTGGGACGGCCGCCCTCTGTCTCCTGTGACCTTATCCTTCCTCCTGGTGATACTCCATTTGGGGCATACGCACAATAGATGAAGACAGGGCGCAGTGCCGAATCTCTTCCGCACCCTAATCCAATCCAATTCTTTCAAATCCTTGTTCTCCTGTTTCCTTAACCTTAATCGAAATAAACATTTGTACAAATGACTATCACTTATTTTAAATACAATGGGAATATAGATATACATTAGGCTTAGGTGATAGATTTAAGATTTTGTCGCTATGTGATGCTTTGCAATTCCATTCTCTGTATAACCAGCGTGATTCCTCAATTGAAAAAGAATGTTCAAGTATTGGAAAATTCTCAGAATTAACAAATAACATCACGGAAATGAGTTAAATCCACAAAAAATTACTTTAATTTTTAAGAGATCTTCCTATTTTGTACACTAAGAATTTATCTGTTATGGTTTAAAAGTTACGCAATATATTCAGATCAAAGAGATGTAGATTCGATATCAATGGGAAGGATTATCTCAAAAATCTTCCTTTTGTATTCTTGGGAAAACCTGAACATAAATTCTAAATGTGTATGTAACTGACTTATCGTTTTTGAGCTGTTTTGGAGGGTATTGCATTCGAAATCGATATTTTTACCAGAAATACATCTTTAACACACCTGAACTCAAAAGCATTTATGTGTGTGCGTGCTTGTGAGAGAGAACAGCATATCGCGAAAACTAAGGTTGGATAAATATCAAATTTGATATTTAAGAAATGAAATACGAATATTTTCACAATACATTCCTCCCACTTCCAACTACATTAAACATGGACAATTATCAATTTTTTTTTTCTCAGAAGTGACTAACAATTTTTATTAAAATATCATGTACTAAGGCCCGGTTGCATAAAAATCGCTAACTGCAGTTCATTTATAATCGAATATCAAAATTAAACCAAGTTTATGAACCCGCGTGGGTTGTTAAATGCTGATCTTAGATCAGATGAACGCCGTTCAGTACTGATCTGAGATAACAAAATCAAATGCGGCAACATCGCCAAACTTGTTGCAACTTTCGTGTTGTATCGAAAGGATTCGAGAATTATCGGAATTATTCGACTCTGTTTTATTCAGGTGTACAGAGTAGCCAATCTAGACATAACAAAAGCTAAATTCAATCTTTCGCCTTATGGTTATTTGCCCTAGCAATAATGTTATTTTAAATAAATAGTATGAGCATTTACTCCATATTGAAGCAGTATTTACCAAAAGTTAATTATTTGGCTTACTTTATATCCATTATATGCCCGATGTACATATTCTTCATTTTCATCTGTTTACAATACTCTGAGTTGGAAAACATAAACAAAAATGGGAGATACGTGAAGTTTTAACAAATTATTATATTTGTATATAAAAATGGAAGTTGAAGCAAAAGAGAAGATGCGTTCCGCTAATTTTAAATCTCGCATAACCCTTCTTATTTCACGCTTTTCCATAGGCATCCTGATGAAATGAGATCTTAAAGCTGCAATCTCCCTTGTAAATTTGTGTATTGTTCTAAACGCAGTCCCTTTATTTATATTGAATATATTCCTAACCAGCATTTGGAAGATTTCAGTTGCGTAGAACCGTAATGTGAACAGGATCATAAATATTGGATTAAGTGCATAATCCTAAGGGTTTTGTGTTGTTAACTGTGCATGTAGCCTATGCTCCAGTTCTTCAACTGCATGCTTTGATAGTCGAAATCTCATTTTGATTTTTTTTGTCATTTAGTTCTGAGATGGGATTTCCTCTATGTTGGAAAACACAGGGAGACCTTTCAAATTGAAAATTCTAATCTTCAGAGGTATTATAGTAATCTGAATTCTGAAAATAATAAGAATGTATAGGTTATGAACACAAACAATGCATATTTAACATACATTTGTGAAATAGAGAGGCCAATTATTTATGCAAGTAACCACAAAAATGCTTTATTTACTATTTATTTAAAGCTGCACTACTTATTTCTTCTCAGAAACTATTTTGTAAATTCTGCAGTTCTGCTGATCTAAGTTCAATCAAGTTAACTGGAGAAAATTCACCATGAAATTAGATCAATGTTTATACAACCAAATTTCTAAGTTCAGCTTGACTGAAGATCACTTTCATATGCTTGAACTTAGATTATCTTTTATGCATCCGGGCCTAAGTATTTTAACGTGGCAAATGTAGGGTAAGGGTGCCATATTTTTGGATATTTTAGATGTTATAGTACATCAATAGACACGAAATTCTGTGACAACGTTCTTTATTCATATTATCTTTCAGTCCTTTAGTCAAAAGATGTCTTATAAAGTAAGTTTACATAAGGCGTAATGAAAACCATTAAAGAGCATTTGGATTAGGTTGCAAAAATGATGCCTAATTTTGGATACTTTTGTGGAGTGCGATAAGCCAGTTGAGTGTATTTTCATAAAATCCCTGAGATATTTTTAGTCATACCGCTGCTCGAATCAAATGGATGTTTCACATTGTTGATCAAAGCTAGCTGGAAGTCATTCGTCTAATGTCTTTCTAAGTCCAAAATAGCGAACATGCATAACCGTGCAGTATGCAGCCAGTTAGGTTTCCAGCTTCTCACCAAGTGCGCACGCTTTTCCGATTTTTGTAGTCAACAAACTGTCAATATCTTTGTGTTTGTGGTTTACATAATTCTCTAGTGTGGAGCGAGGTACGTCAAACCATTTGGAAGCTTTTAAAAATCCAATTTTCTTCTCCTTGACGGCCTTTACTGCTTCTCTTATTGCTTCTTCTGACCACCTCCTTCTGCGTCCTGGTGCCATCTGATGAACAAAACGTCTACTAGATTGGTAAAACATTGTTTTCCTAATTTCGGATATCCGAAATTACGATACCCTGTGGTATCCGAAATTAAGAATTCCGCCATATTGGATAAATAACAGCTTGGATTAAGCAAGATATAAGTAATTTAAAATGTTAATGCATATAAGAAGACTATTATATACAAACATATTACAGGCAGTAATTACGTCATGTAGGATCTTACGTTAAGATCAAGAAATCGATCTGAAGAGTGGTCTTCAAACACTCTGATCGTGAACAAAACAACTTAAATGCTACTTCACAGCAACTAACTGTATAATGACTACAGGTTCACTGTGTTCACCTGGTACTTCCTCCTACTTGTTCACGTGATTTCCGAGGGAGTGCAGTAGTTCATAGAGCAAAAGATCAGCCATCCGAAATATGGTGTCCTAAGCCTATATCTTAAAAAGTTCTGGGCTTCTCTCTGCAATCCGTTCATTGCGAAGGACTATTGTGTAACTTTGTATAGCTATAAATCAAGTTTCACAATAGAGCGCACTATTAAAAAAACACAATTTGTTTGAAATGATTTTTTGGCATCAACCTTTTACGAGATATCCGAGAAATGGTTTGAACTTCAGTCTTCTGTCATCAAAATAAAGTCTTGTCATTCTTGTTACTCAATAAAACCACGTAAAACAATACACAAAAACAGATAGCAACATTCAAATGTATAATCTAATGTTTGACAAACATTTATCTACAGTATAAATCTTTGAGACTTCAGTCATTTAGGCACAAGTTGGTTAAAATAATTGTATGTAATTCCCAAATATGGAGGATACTAAATTTTTGATCTGAACCTACTTTTGATTCCATAATTCCACCTAATGTACTATCATTACAATAATTTAAATTCTATCACTCTGTCATAGTTATTAAATTGTGGAACTTGTGAATTGTTATAAATATATAGTAAATAATTACTGTTAATCTTAAATTTTGGGCTCATCTCGCTAAATGCGCGCCTCTGTAGCGTAGATGGTAGCGTGTCTGCCTCACGTTCAAGAGGTCCCGAGTTCGAATCTCGGTCAGGGTGAGTTACCTGGATAAGGTTTTTCCAGGGTTTTCCCTTATCCTTAAGGACAAATATCGGGTAACTCTAAGATCCATGGACCCTGGACACATTTGAGCATCATTTCACCCATCTCATTCACCGTCCGATATGACTTAACGTTGGAGGACGTAAAATTACACACAAACAAACATGTCGCTAAATTATAAAGACATTTATTCCTGAAGGTTGAAGCTGATATTTCATATATGGACATATTAAGTAAACATGGCCAATCAACTTAAGTTAATAACCAAGCAGGTCATATAGATGATGCAACAAATGCTTAGGTTTATTGAAATCCCAAATTGTGACGTAGGACCAATCAGAATTAAGTATTACGGTAACTTAGCAACCAAACCAGAAAAAAAAGAACCAATGATTTTATTCTTAAATTTTTTCTTCTGGCTTTAACTCTTGAAGAGAATAAACGTGTTTTCGGTAAAAGACTTCTTGTAAGTACGAGAAGTTATTGGAGTTCATTATTTATGAACGTTTAGTAAAAGTTTAAAACATACATCGAATACGCGACGCTACGATAAATAATTTAAGTAAAATCTCGTTGCATTATCTATAAATAAAAGGAGAAAATTAAAATATAGTAAATGGCTATATACATCAGTGGAAAAAGTCGCATGTAAAGAAGAAAATGAAGTCGAGAAATATAATTCCTAGTAAATTGAAACGGTGTAAATTAATTTATTCCATAGTTGCCCAAAAGTGAAATCCCTTTTGTATTGATACCACGCCTGAGAAGTTTCACATCTCATCGCTCGCCGCAGCTGCCGGAGAGAGGATTTATAGAAATCTTCGAGAACATCATCTTCACGGCTTTTAGGCGAAAGGTTCATCACATCAAGGTAAGGTTTGGCTTGTACATGCGTCGCCACACCTAGGGAGCGCGAAACATTTGCGCGTGTGGGGCGTAGACCTCACGACGGGCCGAATCCTACTTCAGATATGTCACTGCATCGTGTGATATAAATCCAACCCACAAGGAGGGCAACCGCTCCAAGGTTTAGCCTTGATTAATGTTAAACCGAGAAAAATGTTATGAAATAGCATATCTTAATTGGAAATAAAGATATAGTTGCAGTCGAAGTAAGGCATTTATGAATAAAATATGTAGACTTTTCAATCCACATTTATTCCTCAACATTTGTCAAAAGTAAGGTATTTTAATCTCTTCATGTACGTTAATATTTTGTTTGAGTCATATAAATAAAAGTAACTGGAATTGAAATATATCTGATAAAGGCGTATAAATGTTGGGTGATGCTAGTGTTACTTTATTGAAACAAAGGAGGAATATTTTCTTTAATGCTAAGAAAATGTAGTAAAATACAATCCCAAGGATTTTCGTAACGAGGATCCAAATATCGAAAATAAACCCAGGCAGGTTATCATTTACGCTCCAGCACGCTGCTTGTAGCATTCGAAGTGCCTCGTTGCAGTTTATGGGACGTACAAATTGCACAGAAACTAGTTTCCCCCATTTTAAGAAGTGACGTTATTGGAGATGTGAAACTAGTTCTGGCTAATGTTCTGGAAAACTCCGGGAGGAGGAGGAGGATGGGTAACAAGCAAATCGCATTTCGTAAGGATCAGAAAATTACATCGGTATGATGGCGGTGTGGAGAACTTAAAACTCGTTAATGGAGTTTTCGAATTTTGACAACAGTGTGAATGAACTGTTGGCACTGACTGGGAGATTTGTGACCCAGAACGAGAAGATATACAGAGTGTTTCACGAGTAATACATTTGTGCATTAGAAAACTGACAAATTCCGCCACTTCTAATGAAAAACGAGTCTCCATACTGGATAATCGTTGAAAATTTACTATCGACACTTTCGTTTCGTAACACAACCATATACTTGATTCACTTGCATTGCAGTGAGCTCAGTGGTGGCGAATGATACACTCAAGGTTGCTTTTACTGGCCGCTAAGGTCAATTGTCAGTTGCGACATTCCATTGGTACTGTTATGATAATTATAATGCATCTCACTTGAAAAATTTATTCAAGAATCTGTGAGAGTTTGAGTTGCTTTGGAATATTTTTGTTATTCTTACTGTGCTTGTCTTATTAGTTCACTGAAACGCCAGCAAAATCGAGTCATATCGTAGGTATGTAGGCCATTTCATTGCTCCAGTACCAAATAGAGAGTTGGGACATCCGGATCGCTAAAGAAGCGCAGAAAGCGAAAAATGCAAATTCTAATAGAGGAAAAGTGTTCGAAATGGCTGCATAGATTGAATATTTTCCAAAGAAGTTCTGTATAGAACCGCTGTATGTTTGTTGCGCAGATCTATACCAGTAAAGTCACATCCTTACGAGGTCAGCTGTCAACCTCGAAGCGAATTGGGGCAGAGTAATGTTCCAAGTAATAATACAATAATTAACTTTAAAAAGCAGTAGGTTAACTAAACACTTGTTTGAATCCGAAAGCTTGAAACTAAAAGTATTTTTGAATCTCAAGTAATCCTTGGTAAATCTTGTACTAGAGTCGACTGAAAAGTTTCCGACCTCAACATGAAGATGGCAGCACTCGTAAAAAAAAAGCTAGTGAAATTCGTTGTTCATCAGTTTACAGTTAACTCACCAAAGTTTCAGCCATTTTGGACGCTCAGTTGTTACGTAACAGTCGTTCGAGTAAGTTGACATGAGTGTTTTTATGAAAATGGACAAAACTGAGTATCGAGCTGTCATTAAATATTTGTTTTTGAAAGGCAATATGGCTACACAAATCAAAGATGAGTTAGATTCTGTGTATGGGACTCTGCACCATCATTTACTACAGTGAAATTTTGAGCAGCTGAATTTAAACGTGGCCGTAAGAGCTTGGAAGACGATGAACGTTCGGGACGTCCAAAAGCTGCAACTACCGACAAAAACATCGCCAAAGTTCACCGAATGGTGCTAGACGACCGCCGAATTAAACTGAGAGAGATAGCAGAGGATATGAAGATGTCAAAAGAACTTGTTTGTCACATATTAAATTAACATTTAGTCATGCGAAAGATGTCCGTGCCTTGGGTGCCGCGTTTTCTCACGTTAGACCAAAAACGTGTGCGAGTGAATATTTCCAGTGCTCTGTTGCCGCAGTTTAGGCTCAATTAAGCCGAGATCTGGCGCCGATTAATTATTGTAGAAGAAACTTGGATACACCATTATACGCCCGAAACAAAAATACAGTCCAAACAGTGGGCTGCGAAAGGGGGAAACGGCTTCAGAAAAAGCAAAAACTGGTTTTTATTTTTGGCTGGGAAAGTGATGGCGACTGTTTTTTTTGGATAGTCATGGAGTAATTTTAATCGATTATCTTCTAAAAGGAAAAACCATTACAGGAGCATAGTACGCAATTACTTTACAAGCTGAAGACAGAACTTGCGGAAAAACGGCCACATTTGCAGAAAAAGAAAAACCTGTTTCACCAAGACAACGCACTGTCTCACACCTCAGCGGTTGCAATTGCGAAAATCCACTAATTACAGTTTGAACTGCTTGACCATCTGCCTTACGCACTAGATCTAACCCCAAGCGACTTCTTTTTCCCCCCTCATCTGAAAATTGCAGTCGGAGGACAGATTTTCGTCAAATGAAGAGGCAATCACCTTCGTGAACAATTATTTTGCCCAGAAAAACGCCGAGTACTATTTGGACGGGTAATAGAGATGGGAACATCGCTGGGAGAAGTGTGTAGTGTTACAAGGAGACTGTGTTGAAAAACGCCGAGTACTATTTGGTCGGGTTACAGAGATGGGAGCATCGCTGGGAGAAGTATGTAGAGTTACAAGGAGACTGTGTTGAAAAACGCCGAGTACTATTTGGTCGGGTTACAGAGATGGGAACATCGCTGGGAGAAGTGTGTAGAGTTACAAGGAGACTGTGTTGAAAAACGCCGAGTACTATTTGGTCGGGTTACAGAGATGGGAACATCGCTGGAAGAAGTGTGTAGAGTTACAAGGAGACTATGTTGAAAAACACCGAGTACTATTTGGACGGGCTACAGAGATGGGAACATCGCTGGGAGAAGTGTGTAGAGTTACAAGGAGACTATGTTGAAAAACGCGGAGTACTATTTGGACGGGTTACAGAGATGGGAGCATCCCTGGGAGAAGTGTTTAGAGCTACAAGGAGACTATGTTGAAAAACGCCGAGTACTATTTGGACGAGTTACAGAGATGGGAGCATCGCTGGGAGAAGTGTGTAGTGTTACAAGGAGACTGTGTTGAAAAACGCCGAGTACTATTTGGTCGGGTTACAGAGATGGGAGCATCGCTGGGAGAAGTGTGTAGAGTTACAAGGAGACTATGTTGAAAAACGCCGAGTACTATTTGGTCGGGTTACAGAGATGAGAGCATCGCTGGGAGAAATGTGTAGTGTTACAAGGAGACTAAGGTTAAAAATAAAATATATTCTGAAAAAATGTCGTGTATCCTTATTAGTTCGGAGACTTTTCAGTCCACGTATGTATATGAATTCAACTATTTGTCGTGGCTTCGTACTGGATACAAGGTGCATTTGAACTATGTTCCAATCATACTAAGTACTTAACATATGCTTCCCCTGTTTGTTTTGATGGGGATCAAAGTAGCCTAAACTGTGATTTTGCAAGAAATCCTAAAGCATCACACCTGAAAATATTCCAGCTATAGCTTACAGTACAGCTACATAGTGTCAGTTTCACCTCTAGGGTCAGGTCCTCTATCGCAAGACTATTATCTATTTTAATTGTTTTAAGTTCTTGTCATTTAGATAGATATTGGATGCTAGTAGTTTTGTATTAATTAAATATACTAGCCGTTCCGATATCTGTAAGCATTAACCTGAGTTGTGGTCAACAGTCAAACATTGCGTTGATAATGTACCAGAAATGAAATGTCATCATCCCCTTAAACAGAAAACAAAGGAAGACGTTTGCTCGGAGCAATCTAAAATACGCCGAATTCCAACTTATATACTGATTTTCTTTAAATTCCTTGTTTCTGTACCTTGTTTGCTACAAATCCCTCTTTTCTTTTTATCTCTGCTTGTTATATTTCTCTTTTAAAGAGTCAGATGAGTTCAGGCCATTCTTAACGAGATCTTCCCATATCTCTCTTTCCCTAGCTTGGTAATACAGGAGTGTGTGTGTGTGTTTGTTTGCCTGTCTATAGTTATTCTGGAAATATATTTCCATTTTCCTTTGTTTCGTTCTACTACTTCGTTTATTGAGAGTAAGTTATTAACTTCCTCGTTTCTTATTTTACTTTCATGCCCCCTTTCATATATGTTAATTTAATCTCCGTTCATCGTGTATTCTTTTATTCTCTCTTGCATTTTCTTCTGCTTATTCTTTCAGTCAGCAACATTGCTTCATATATCGTTTTTCTACTGATTAAAATTTTTCCATTCTTACGTAGAAAATGAAGCTACCTACAGTGAAGCAATGAATAAACCACAGGAGAAAACAAATTCGTCGTGAAGGAAGCTACTATGTTATATTTTTTTCAGTATTACCAAAATCTGAAAACCAACAAACTTAAGATCAGAATCAACTGCCGGTATTTCAAAATTCATTGTGCGATGTTTATTTTTTAAAATAAATATCTCTTCCCAAACGATTAAATCTATCGGGATATTTAATTGTTTTAATAATTTAACTTCAGGATTTATATTATGGTTAAATGATCAAAAATGATCTGCTATGGCCGATTTATCAGTTTGTTTATACTTAATGTTCCGAAAATGTTCTTTCGTTTTCGTTTCCAAATTACATTTCGTCCTACGAATGTAAACCCGATCACAATCTAAACAATCAAATTGATAAATACCAATTTTTGTTATTATAAATTGCATCTTTTTTCTATTCTCTTCAAAAATTCCGAATCGAGATTTCACCAAAAATTTACATTTTGAGGTCTCTGAACACAAATGAAAATTATTTCTAGGAAACGTTCCACACACTTTGGATGGCATAACTCACAAGAGAAAGGTCGGACATATCTTAAACTGTGCATTTAAGCGCAGCATCTTATAGGGAGGCGGTACAAACATTTTCAAGGAAGCCTCCCTTTTCATGGAAAAACAGTCCTTAGTTTCTTCCCTGGAGAATTCATCTTAAGAATTTTAATTAAAATACATGTTGAAGATATGTGAATATCAAATGAAGTATAAATCCAGGATTTTCTTGGAATAATCCTGTTTGGATATAATTTTATTAAACATGTAAACCATAAGAAAGAGACAAAAGCTTACTCCACTAAAAGGATAGATTTTTTAAACAAACAATTTGTTTCAGAAAAACGTTTTGTACCTTCATATATGGTAAATATATCCGTTTTTATTGATTTTAATAAAATTGAGAGTTATAATTGCCGCGGTAACACTTTGTTGCGAAGTCTGTGTAACCTGAGCGCGGTCTCCAGATACTACTGACCGCCGATAATCGATCAGAGTAAGCATTTTTATAAGGCACTCAACAAAGTACATGCATTTGAGAAATAACCCCTTTTTATCAGCGCATGTGTCGCCAACTTCATGACTCTAATTAATGTTCCTACTCGCAAGATGTCATACTCTCACTAACTTACATTAGGTGCTCTTTACTCTGCAGTGAACATGTTCATGACCTGTGCTCATGAAAAATTGTAACCCTCTTGTCACATGCATTGATTTTAACATGCACAAATTACCAACTGCAATGATTTATCTATAACTTTATCATTTCTTTATAATATTATTAATTTTAACCTTCGATTTCTGTATCGAATATTTTACTGTCACTATCCCCCTTATATTAGGGGCGTTCAAAAAGAAACCAGCAGGAGTCTGGTATGCGCAAACCGATGACAGGATGGTAACTTCGTGACGTGTATAACGAAGTGTTGTTTCGACCAGAGCATGAAAGCTTATAGCCCGTCGCTAGAGGGCGCGCGTGCTCTTCATGTGACTACAAATTTAGCAGCAGCGTGCATGAATCGTCCAACGCTGCAGTCTCATTGCAAACAGTGAAATGGAGGCGTCAAAAGAAGAGCAAAGAGGTTGTTGTTTCTGACTGCGGAAGGAGTAGGAGGAACAGACATTCATCGACAAATATCACAGGTGTATAGCGAACACTACATGTCCCTTGGAAGGGTCAAGGCGTGGCACAAGCGCTTCAGGCAAGGAAGGGTGTCGTTAGCCGATGAATGCATGGTCTGGAGCATCTCAGTGCATTACCGATGACATCGTCCTGCTGGTTAATGCACTCATTACCCAGGACGGCCGAGTGACAGTGACAGCCATAGCCGCCGAGGTCAGATTGAGCATCGTAAGTGTTCATACCATCATGGAGGAACGATTGCTCTTGCACAAGTGGGTGCCTAGTGGATGCCCCACAGTGTTCAACCACACCAGTAAGCATGTCGAATGGCCCACTGTCTTGGTCATCGGCAGTGTTATGCTAGGGAAGGAAATGAGTTCCTGGCACGAGGGGTGGCTGGAGATGAGTCATGGTGTCATCACTTGGAAACAGAATCAAAACGACAAAGTCTCCAGTGAAAGCACGCGGGGTTACCACCACCACAAAGAAAGCCAAGGCCATACACACAAGTGCAGGAAAGGTAATGCTGACTTTCTTCTTTGACCAAGATGGCCCCCTTTTAATACACTTCCTACAGCACAGGACAACAGTGAATGGCCAGCGTTACCCGCAATCCCTGAGCAACCTTCACCAAGCGATCAAATCAAAACGACCAGGCAGTCTCACCCGTGGGGTTATTCTGGTCCACGACAATGCAAAGCCTCATACGGCCAACACAGTCGCGGCACTGCTCCAGGAATTCAAATGGGAGGTTCTCGGCCACCATACAATCCAGACCTCTCTCGCTGTGATTGCGCCATATTTGGTTCCCTTGGAAAGGCTCTGAGGGGCAAACGATTCACTTCGGACGACGACGTTCAGCTGTACGTGCGGAACTGGCTCACATCAAAGCCAGCCTTTTATGAGACAGCTATTCGCCGCCTTGTGTCACAGTGGGACAAGTGTCTCAACAGCCAGGGACAATACTTCTAACATACAGTACTGGTTTCATTAATTATGTCTCCGGCTGTTTCTTTTAGAACGTACCTTATATCTATAATGTATCGTGCATTTTTATTTTTATTTAAGAATAATTTGAGATAGTTTTATTTGTGAATATATTTATAAAAATTAAAATTTTATTTTTACAATGAAAATGTAATGTTTTATTTAAACTATATAAAATGCCTGATTTAAGTGTTATCGTGATAGGATAAATGATGTAATTTTATTACTTTTACTATCATTCTACTACATTTAACAGAATTAAACCAATGCTTTGAAGAAAAGAATAGAATCTAAAAATTGGGCAACAAAAATGTTTGAGAGGCAGGCATTTGTGGATAAAATAACTATATTAAGCAAAATTAAACAAAAGTCTCGCCCAAAATTCTATTTATAACATTTAAGCATTGGTTTACTTACATAGATTATTTGTTTCAAATGTTTATTGTAATTAAATAGCAGAAAAATAACCTTCATAGAAGTTTGTACACTCACTAACAAATCATGTATGATAGAGATGGACCTGTAAATGCATAACGATATATAATTTCTCTGTTGTGTGTTATACTTTCAGAATCTTCCACTTTCTTATTTTTAAGCTTCTTTTGGCAGCTCCCTTTCTCTGGTATATTTCTTGTTCCTCATATGATTTGTCGACGTTATGTGACGCTTGTTACGTTTACTGTCTCCCTTATTCCAGAAGCTACATAAGGATGTCAATAGGAGACGGGTCACTTCCTCTGTAGAATAACATTGAATTGTATCTCTGGAAACGTCGCGTAACTGTTGCAGCGTCTTGAGTTACATAAGAGAGCTCTTGACAAGTCTCCTTTCCGGACTAGTGATGTATATCTATCTACTCTTGCTTCGTATTTTTCCTTCATATAACTGGGTATTCTCAATTTAATTATTTCCCTTGAATACATTTGAATAGTAAGCAACTAATCCAATTTCTCCGTTTCATATTTGTGTCTTACTCAAGTGGAATAGAGCAGAAAATAGCATAACAGTTACCTTAACGCAAAGATTATAAAGTAACAGAGACATAGAATAACTAATTAGCTAGTAATGTGGCTTATTTGGAGGAGACTAACATGGAAGCGTTCGGATTGAGGAAACAAAGTCTTGGGAGTTCAACTACAGGTAAGAGAGCTGCTACCCAAGATTATACGAGGGCTGTTCAGTAAAGAATGATCATAATTTTTACGCACATAATTTTGCGCACTAAAATTCAATGTTATTACATTCTGTTAGCTTAATGTGAAGCAAACACGCTGTAGTAGTAATGCAGCAATTTTAAAGCACTGAAATTTTAGATCATTAAGGAGAGCGCCAAATATCTTGATGGTTTCATAAACCATCACACCTTTCTGGAAGCAAGAATGTTTAGCGCTGATTTGATGGATGTTACTCAAATATTTCCCATCATATTTGTTACTTTAATACTAGCATAACGTCACGTCCTTAACCCTTTACTGCATGAATTATTTTGCTAATTATTCAGCTCTTGCTGTACTTGCTAAATCGGTTCTCATACCGCTTTCTTTGGTGCCTTAACGCAATCAATTCCAATGATAATGATGGACTGGCCATCCATTCAAAACTAGACGTCGTGAGCTCAAATCTCGACAGCTGCAATCAAATGTGCCTGTTGTAAAGGATGGGGAAGCCACTTGGACTGCAGTTGCTTGGATTTTGCCTTTTTATAGTAAAACCAGCTACCATATAATTCTAAAAATAATACAGTATTTACAATTCAAAAGACTCAAAATTTTTGTGTATAGTTGACAAAGGCCAGTACAATATTATAACAAAAGAACTGCACTAAAACATTTTTCATTCTGAATCAGCCTAATATTACCCTAGGACACCACCATGCAGTATAGGGTTAAGAGGATCAAATGATTGCTTTTTTTACTGCTAGGTACTAGGCTTAGTCTGTCTTCTCTCATTGCTCTCTCCCAACGTATCACAAGTTTACCTGTATCTGTTGATCCTGTTGGTCTGTAGCTAAGGCTTAGTTTTGGAATTTTCGTTTGTTTCATTCTTTGTACTGCTTGCGAAAATTGTCTCGTAAATAGTTTTTTCTACTTCATTTCTAACGCATGTCAAAGTTCATCTAGTGGCATAACTATAGCTTTGTAAAACTTTATTATTTTCTTATTTTCTGAAAATCCTCTGAATTGCTCCACATACCATCTGGAACGTTGCAGTCTTTTCCACAACAACTTTTGTTTCTCATATAACTTATAACTTAAATGGGTCAGAGGACATGTAGGGATTGCCGGAAATGAACGTACAGATGAGCTTGCAAAGAGAGCTGCGACTTCAGATCTTCCAGAGACTTACACTCTATGCCCCATTTCTTATGTGAGGCAAACATTAAAGGAGATTATCATCAACGACTGGAATGAATACTGGTTAAGAAGTGATTGTGGTGCTTTGACTAAGGATTTATATTTCCCAACAGTTTCTGACAGACATAAATGTAAATTCGTTAATCCTAACTATGTTCTCACTCAATTCTTAACTGGACATGGCAAATTTTCAGCTTACTTATTTCGATTCAAAATCAAATCCACAGGTGATTGTATTTGTGGAAATCATCTTCAAGATGTCCCGCACATTTTATTTTATTGCCGTTTTTCTGTTTTGAAACATACGAACTTGAATTATTGCTTCAATCCTTAGGTTACACTTTCTCAAAACCACTTACACATATTCTGATGAATTACAAAACTTATCAATATTTCATGCCTTTCTTAAGCTAACTGATTCATCTTGATGTTTACTGTTTGTCAGCTTGATATTGCATTTGTTATGTTTTTGTAACTTGTATTTTATTCATAAATTTGTAAACTGTTTCCTAATATACCTTTGGGTAAAATAGGAATCAACAAATTGGATAATAAATAAATGAATAAATACACTTATATCACAACCCAGGTATTTGAAATTGGAGAAATGTTCTACAGTATTATTATCTGTGACAAACTACTTGTTTGCTGTTGCTCTCAGCACAGATGTTTGGAAAAATCTCTTTTCTGCCCAAGTCTAGAGATCATAACAACTATATATTAAAATCTATAGATTTTGGTTGGAAAATTGCGGCTCAAAACCCAGGCTTAACTACGGTGCAAGTTGGATCAAAATGGAAACTGTTGATTATTTCGTCAGTGTGAATGGTGGAACAGTACCAAAAGTTGTAGGAAATTAAAGTAGTTCTGATGTTGTTAGTTAATGCAAACAACGGAAGTTAAAGGTAGAGCTAGAATGTTCCGTGACAATTCACACAGAGTAACCTGGACAAACAGAAGAGAAAAATGAGAGTTAAACACAATGATATTTCTGAATAGAAGCTCCTACCATTAAAACTCCCATATTTTGCAACTGTGAGATAAAGTTCTTCATAATCATAACAACGGGGCTCGTTTTGCTCGCTTGTGACAACGCTTGACTGGTCATTTAAGACGTAATCAACCTTTACTGCTGTGCAGCACTAACATTTCCCTTGTATGTTTTAACGTCACTGAAGTTTTAACACCACTTCCGGTTTGTTAGTTGACAGCTTGTTCGTGACCGTTTTATTACCATGTGCATGTTTGGTTTTTATAACGGAGCATGGCTGACGTTAATCTGAAATTTTCCACCGCTTGGTCTTTCATCGGTTTCCTATCTGCACTGTAACTTACACCTTGTTCATTGTAATATACAATAACATACGTGTTGAAATATGCAATTACTTCCAACGTTTTCTTCCTCTATAGTTTATCTAAGATAGCGCAGTATTGATTTTGACTCATAAATGCCCGATTTCACCATCAGATGTTAAGACTTAACACGGGTTTAGCAATAGTTAAACATTTCATTTCACCAACAAGTGTTAGCTTAACACTCGTGTTAAACCTCTTGTTAAATTAACAACTCAAATTTCTGATGTTAAGTCCTTAACAATTGTAAATAGTCAAGATGGCGGGCGTGAACGCAGCTGTCGATGTTGATTTGCTATATTTAAGAACGTCTAAATGGCATTCATAAGAGAGTACGGCCTATGATGAGAAATTATTTTGAGGAACTATCAGAAGAAAATTGTTTTACGGAGGTATAGACTGTCAAAACAAGTTATGAAGGTTACTGCGGAAGTAAAAGAGAGGTTAGAATATACATCGAAAGGAATATGCAAATCTCACCTTTGCTTCAAATATTAATAACCTTGCGATTCTATAATTCACTGAATTACGTGGATAATACACTGTCCACCTCCCGTCTTGAAACGTTCAAGTCACTCGTCACTTGTACTTCTTTGCTCCTCGTTTTAAATTTACGTAATATTGAGTAAGAACATGCATCGAAAGGAATATGCCCATCTCACCTTTGCTTCAAGTATTAATAACTTTCGATTTTATAATTCACTGTATTATGTGGATAATACATTGTCCACTTCCTGTCTTGAAACGTTCAAGTCATTCGTCACTTGTCCTTCGCTCCTCGTTTTAAATTTACGTAATACTTAAGATGTTTCATGTTTCTAGTAATGACACATGCATTTGAATTAAATTCGTTTCCAATTTTTTCCCCGCGACATCTTTCTCTTTTATATTCACCGCATCTGTCCTATTTTCCACGATATCCTTACACTTCGTCACCAATTCAATCAACAATTCTTTCTCCATCGATGAGAAATCTGTCTCATGGCTTTTGTTTACGTTTTTGTTTATCCGCCACTTTATAGTTGTGTGTAGACTCTGGTGCAGACGAAAATGAAAACAAAAGCGCATCGCAGTACGTTGAGAAAATAATACTCATCCATAGCCTTCTATAGCTGTAATATTTACAAGTCTCTTGGCGTTAACACGTGTTTGTTAACATTTTCAGAAAATAGGTTGGTGAAATGCAAGAAGTTTAACAGCGTTGTTAGCGCTGTTACATTTGTTAACGTCGATTTTAACATCTGTTGGTGCAATCGGGCATTAGTATAACTTCTTTACACAACAGGACACAATACCAGGGTCTACTGTTAAGTCCCGGAAGTTATAATTCTTTTTCTTTATGAATTTAACTGTTTAGGATGCGATAAGATTTACATTAGTAGGACCAAACCTAATTTAGAAGTCAGAGCGAAGGAACATTTCAAAAATATTAAATATAAACAGACAGATAAATCGGCATTGGCTGATAATTTTGGGTTATCTGAACTTGAAATAAATCCAGAAGTTATATTATTGAAAAATTGAACGAACCGATAGATTTAATAGTTTGGGAGAAAATATTTATTTTGAAAAATAAAGATCTCGTGTTTAATTTTGATATCCCACAAGTAGATGTCATCAGTAAGTTTGTGTTTTCACCGGTAGATGGCAGTAAGATAGGGAGCTATTCTTCAAATTCCGGAAGTGGTCAAGGTCAGCCAGTCAGTGTGTCAGTTTCGTCCGTGTCAAGCTGAAAGGTTGAAAATGAAGCAAAGTTGTTTCGAAACCGGTTCCAAAGAATTGTGAATAAGATGAGTAATACTGAAGTTTACTTCACTGTCAGCAGCTTCAGTTTTTTGCATAACTAATAGCATTTTCATTTTCAACGGTCCTCTGAAGGTCATTTTTCCCGCTTTGCAACCATGCTCCACTCCTCTCAGTGACGTGTAGACAAGGCACTATAGAAAGAAAGGTGAAGAAGTGGAATTTATACTTGTGTGACCTTGAGTGTGCAGGGGAAAGTGAAATCACTATGGTTTACACGAATTAACGGATATACGTAAGTTAAAATAAGTGTTTACGGCAGGAGCATATAATACGCATTGAGTAAGCATCTAAGTTGAATATAATGAAATACAGCGCTTAGAAAAAAAACGACATAAAAGGGGGAAATATTACCAGGGCTGTTCAATAAAGAATGATCACAACTTTTTTTTTGACAACGTACCTTTACTCATCCTCATAATTTTGATGGTCCTTCTCAAAATAGTCTCCCCTGAATGCGATGCACTTGTCCCAGTGTTTGTGCCAGTCTTCAAAACATGCTGGAAACCATTTTTGAGAGATCCTTCAAAATGGCCTCCGCAGCCTTCACCACTGCTTCTGATGATGGATAATGCCTCCCACGAAGGTGTTTCTTCAAGTCAGGGAATAGAAAGAAGGTCACATGGGGCTAAATCCGGACTATAGGGAGGGTGATGGATGCACTTCACGTTGTTTTTTTGCAAGATATTCAGCAACAACGTTGGCAATATGTAACCGCGCATTATCGTGGTGCAGCATCTAGCCTGCTTCACGGAAATGTGGTCTTTTGCGCGTGATATAGACTTGCAATGTTTTCAGGACATCCCTGTAGAACTGTCCAGTTACTGATGTGTGTGCAGGTACAACATGCTCATAAAGCATTCCATGAATATCGAAGAATGAGATGATCATAACTTCCCCAGCAGAAGCAACCACTTTTGTTCTTTTGGGGGTTGGTGATGAAGGAGATTTGCACACGGAGCTTTGCTGCTTACTGTCAGGATCAAAATGATGTAGCCAAGTTTCATCAGCAATGATTACGTACAGAACATGTCTGAACTTGCCTGGTTCTCACAGGCGGGAACCAGGAGTACCATCAACGAAACTACTATGACGAGTTTGTTTCTCATTAAGCTAACAGAATATAATAAGATTGAATTTTAGTGCGAAAAATTATGACTGTAAAAAAATTAAGATCTATCAATCTTTATTTAACAGCATCTTTATTATGGCACTTACGTAAAATATTGCTTACTACAAAGAAGATTTAAAAAGAGATAAGTAATGCATCCGGTAGTACTAGCTTGGCTCTGTTTACGGCCACTGCACTACTATTAACTTTTCCAGACGTTGGTTGTCGTACCGTGGTATACAATAAGTATATATTCGGTTTGCTTCTTAGCCTGCCAGTAGCGTCCAACATACCCTTAATGCTCCTTTCTAAGCTGTAAAAGATCATAGTAAATTATTTTACCACTCATTCTCTTGTACTAATCTATTAAGCTTATCAAGATATGTAATCTTATTTAAATGTAACGTAACCAAACGCAGTGAAGAACATGAAAAAAGTGCCTGCTATTATGCCAAGAAAGTTTCACTGTCTTCCACCTTGGACAATACCGACTATTCAACTAAATCTGAAGATCACAGCTTATCATAAATCTCATACAGATAAACAGTTGTTTCAAGAAATAACTAATATCTGTCCTAACCATACATACATCTACATTGATGGTTACAAAAGTGACAACGACATTGGATGCGCTGTAATTACCCCGGATAGGAAACTTCAATTGAAACTTCCTAATCATAATTCCATATTCTCCTGCGACCTTTCTGTACTTAAGCAAGCTTTGGAATACATAATCCAATCTAGTGAGAGTAGATTTCTTATAATTTATTATTCACTAAGTTCTCTCCAAAGTCTCAGAGACCAATCAACTGACCTTCAACTACTTCAACATATCCACAGATATCATTGCTCTAAATAAGAAGAAAATTGTTATTTTCATGTGGGTCCCTTCACACTGCGGCATTAAGGGAAATGAAAAAGCGGACAAAGCTGCTAAAGAAGTAAGTTAACTAACAGACTCGGATGGAAAACAAACAGTACCTTATCAGGATATTACAAAATACTTCTCCAGAGTAATTAATACAAAATGGAAACAGATCTGGAATCAATCGCCTCCAAAAAAGTTACATATGGTAAGGAAAGGCAACACTAGCTCTTCCCCTGTCTACTCTCTTAGCAGGAAGGAGCTGGTCTCCGCATTGGTCATACAGTGTTAACCCACTCATACCTCCTTAGCAAAGGCCAGCAACACCCGCCTCACAGTAAAGCATCTGCTCACTGCTTCATCACGTCACTGGAGATTTATCCACCATTCTGAACACGCCATCCAACTTCAAACACGTACACAAACTTGTATACGAAAATCTAATTCTAAGGAAACCAATTTAGAGTATACATAAGTTATAATGCAACAAATTGATTGTCTAAATATTGTTGTTCTACTGATTGTTATTCAGAACTTTATCTTTATGATTTATAGATATTGAATGCTTTTGTCATATTGATTTTTACTTATTGTTTTCATGGTTTTGTGTAAATAATTGTAACCAATTTATTGTATACACTATAGTATAGAATAGTGGTTACATGACCTAGTTGTTAAACCGACTCTAAATGATAAAAGAAAAAGAGAGAGAGATGCAATCAAAATTTGTCTTCTCCTTTTTATCATTTGCTATCTTTTTTGTAATTTTACGTCCTCCAACGTTAAGTCGTATCGCTCGATGAATGGAATGCGTGAAATGATGCTCAAATGATCCCAGGGTCCAGAGAGCTTAGAGTTATCGACATTCGTTTTTTAAGATAAGGGAAAACCCTGGAAATAACCTTATCCAGGTAACTTACCCTGACCGAGATTCGAACTCGGGACCTCTTGAACGTGAGGCAGACACGCTGCGACCAAGCTACCTAGGCGGGCATTTGCTATCTGCCACGCTATCCCCTGTCTTACAACTTTGTTCTGTAGTTTTATGCACTGCTACATACACCACCTAAATTTTAACCTCTTAATGTACTTTACAATTGTTTGTTGCATGCCAAATATCACAAAGGCAGTTACTAATCTACCTGCACGTACTCCTTCTGTTTGCCTGACCCGCTACCGAAAAGTAGCTCATCTTTATCGTATCCGTGAAGAATTTCCTCTCGTTCTCAGTTTTTTGCGGAAGCTGACCGCCAGAATTAGAAATTCAAATCCATGAAACAGTTTAAAGTGCTCTGATCACCTCGTTGTTCCCCCACAGCTAGTTTACGTATAAAGCTGCAGGCCTTAAAGGTGCTTACGCACTTGTGTAACCTCCACAGGCGTTTAAACCTTTTCGCATTGAAGTACGATGTAAACCGCTGATAACCACATACAGGGTTAGTGTTATGTAGGAATCCTTTGATCAGCAGAGCATCGTGTAACATGTCTGGTTGAACCTGCATTTTATCAGCAGACGTCCACCGCCGTTAGTGAAGGATCGATACACGAAATACCATCATCACCTGTTTGAAGCACCCGCATGCCATGTGTACCAACCCTGTCTGACTCATCCTCTTACCTCACCTGCTTCAGTCTCTCTATGGTGTTTGAGAAGATTTTATATGCAGACACGCTGTTTATTAGATCTAGAAACGCGCGTAAAAACGACCATATTAATGTATTCAAGCGAAACATGGTCATGAAAGAGAAAACAAAAGAAAAGCTCAAATCAGCAGAAATGAAATTTTTTTGGCTGGATAATCTCTGTTAAATCATAAAACAAATGAAATAAGAGAAGAATTGAACATATTTAAGTTAAAGGAAAAGATTAAACAGAATAAAGAAAACTGGAAGCGACTGGTACTGAGGATGAACAAGGACACATTCCCTAGAATAACCAAGGCGGCCCGGGTTCGATTCCAAGTGACCGAAAAGTGAGATTTGTGATGGGCAACACGGCGCTGGGGCGGTTTTTATCCGGGATCTCCGATTTTCCCCACCTTTTCATTCCACCCGTGCTCCATCTTCATCTCTTGTATCATCAGTGTCACCGCCTGTGGTGCCGTATATAGTAATAGAGGGCATTAAACACTACACATTCCATTTCTCCGTAGAATAATGAACGAGTACGTTCCACCAGCTAAAAGAAACATAGGAAGACCGAGAAAGAGATGCAGAGATATTGACTGATGTTGACGGGGGACTGGGGATTTCATTACGGATGGGATTCTGTACGTAGGCCTCCATGCTGGGCCATTGTTGGTGTCCAATTGGTGGCACTCGGGAGGAAGGATGAGGCGAAAGAGACAGAGGGCGGCCGAACCAAGGAGCCGCGACAGTACAGAGGGCAGGTTCCCTACAGTTTACTTGGATAGAGACTTCCCCCGACAGACGAGGACAACGAACTCACACCCCTACTGCGGGACGGCAACGAGCCCAGCAGCCGAGCCCTAAATGTCCCTGGCTGGCGATCACGAAATGGTCCCAACAGAGGAGCGCAGACCGGCAACCGACCTACCTGAGGAGAAAGTAGTTTACCTCAGAACATGTCTTCCTGCTGTTAGGATAGGGATACCAGGGTACTGAACAACACGGTCATCTTGTTACAGCACTACTTTATTCCAAAGAACATACATACAAATACACAACCTCAGTGAGGTTCAAGAGAAAGACATTCCTCCACACCTGTCGGCCTCGCCGTGGCTCAGTGGTTAGACCGCTTGGCTCTCACCAAGACGGCCCGGGTTCGATCCCAGGCGACCGCAAAGTGAGATTTGTGGTGGACAACACGGCGATGGGGCGGGTTTTCTCCGTGACCTCCGGTTTCCCCAGCTATCTCATTCCACCGGTGCTCCATCTTCATCTCATGTATCATCAGTGTCACCGCCTGCAGTGCCGTATGTAGTAAAAGCGTGCGTTAAACACTACACATTTCCACACCTGCCATGCACCGCCGAGACTCCCGCCGACACTTCTACCCTGAAACAGACCACCAGATGAGAGATCATATGAAATGATAATGGAGATGAAATTGAGGGACAGGAAATTCGGCGGATGTAATTAAGCTACCCAGCATTCTCCTAGCGACCCGGGAAAACCCCCGAAAAATCCATGTGTCAGGTAGGTCGGCCACGGGAATCGAACCTGGGCCTCACGAATGTGTGCCACAGACGAAACCGCATGAGCCATCCCGCTCAGTACGTTGACGGAACGGACGTAAACAGAGCTCCAGTTTATCGATCAATTTAAGCATTGAAATTGAGATATCTTAAACTCCATTGTCGTTCCCCTATTCCGAATTAAGTGCAGATATAATCAAAGCGAGAATTAAGCGTTAAAATTTCCTTTTAAAAATAGCACCTCAGCTCTGTATGCAGTCTTATTGTTGGAAATATCCCCTTTAATTACTTTACATTTTTAATTCTGAAAACTATGTCTATGTATTAAACGATAATCATCTATCATTTCATACTCACCTATAATTCTCACTGTGTAGGAGTTACTACTATTCTCTGAAATGGTCAGAATTTCCAAGAGTTTTCCCACTCCAAACTACGCTTTATATGGAAAACATTTGCAAAACTGTTACTTTGGTCAAAAATTAATTTATTTTTATTATAAACCATGTATTTAAGATATTTTCATGGCAAATAAAATGTATATCTTACATTTTCTTTCATTGCCAAAGAAATAAACTGAATATTAGTGCAAAAAGTTTATTTTTATGTAAGTATATATATAGTCGAAATAAACTGCTTCCTGGACATCATTGTTTTTCTTTCAAAAAATTATAATTTTATCAAATAGGAGGTCAATGTTTTTTATGTGGTCATAAAAAGAGAATTGGAATATTAAATCCCCTACATAGCGCTCATCTCTTAAAAGATATGCTATCACTTGAAACATATTTTATTCTCATATTGCCATTGTATCTATAAGACTAACATGTAATAACATTTCTGTTTATATCAGTTAACTTGAAGTAGATAGACGAATGTGCTTTGGTAGGAGTAATTTAGATGGCTATGACCAAAGGGCTACAATCCCTCCAGGATAAAAAATAATATATAATATAAAATAAAAATTTGTATAACCCTGGCACCTAATTTCTCAAACCACGGGTAATATGCTAGATTTTTAACATTTATTCCTACTACATTCATACATTATAACATAATTTACATATACATTTTTACGCATAAAGACACAATTATTAAAAAATACAATTGGCCGCGCCATGGCTAGACCGCTTGACTCTCTCCTAGGCGGCCCGGGTTCGACCCCAGGCGACCACAAAGTGTGATTTGTGGTGGACAACATGGCGCTGGGGTGGGTTTCCTCCGGGTTCTCCAACCATCATTTCACCAAATGCTCCATCAATCATTCATCTCAGGCGTTGGGCCGACCCCTCAACCCTGATCTCACCTCAGGTCAGATGCTTTGACTCCCTCGCTCTGCGGGAACCCAAGTACCTCCTAACGTCAGCATTGACGAACAGGGGAAGAAAATAAATATAATTAAAATACTATTTATGTATATTAAAACAACAATATAAATATGAACATAAAAACATCACAAATTAAAAAATAAATAAAAAATAAAAAAATTAAACATTAATATATTTTAGATAAAAATTAATCTAAATAAAACATTACATTCATATTAACGCCACTCTCACAAAACTGATAGTACAAACCATTAATAACAAATATATAACATTAAATCAATATTATTTATCATTAACTTTATTACATTTATTATTTAAACATAAAACTATATTTTTATTGTTTTAAAATTTAAATTTTCATATTTATTACTATAGTTACAAAAGTAAACAAAAATGTACTTGTATCCAGTAAACTATAACTGATAACCAGTTATTAAAACAAAATAAAAACTAAGAAACTACAAAACTCTAAATTTCCGCCGGTTTGCGGCTGCATGCTATAGGTACTGGTTGCCATTACAAAATCTATAATAAATTGAAGCAACATTGTTTATGGGTGTACACACAAGTTCCACGTTGGAACGCCAATTTGATACAAAATGTTTATGACGAGCAAATAAGTCGGCGAGCAATGAGGTTTCTCTCAGGGTATGCGTGGATGGATGTGAGAACGAAATTTTAACAACACTGGAATGCCCGTCTCCAAATTATTTATTCACTGCTTCTTCTTTTCACACATCAAAATGGAAGTTGCCGACCGAGGGTTACCAATCTCGGTTTAGAGTGACTGAATGCTAATTGTTTATTACTCGATAAATTTGATGACCCGACAAATATTCAAACACAGAACAGGTTGAGCGCCCTAATAGGTTTCACGTCTCAGACTCCTGTGTCAGCGGCTGCACACCGAAGACCCTTCTGATCGGCTTCACGCCGGACTGTTTATAATGGCTTCCTAGCCGCGAACTAGCCAAATCGGCTTCACGCCGAAGAGTGCCCTCTAACCACAGCTGCACGTGTATATATCTCTAACATTCACTTTCAAAACTCTTTTTCAAACAAAGTCCCTTTGTGTCTGTTTTGGTCGCCATTGTAAACGATCCAAAGAATTCCCTATTCATACACGTCAAGTGACAATTCCTTTAGAAATCTTCTAAGGACACTGCTTCTTAAATGGCTTTGTTATACACTTTCCCCAACTCAGCTGGCCTTGCCCCTTGTCGTAACAAAGAACCAACATTCCTTTGACATCTATGCTTCTGGCAAACCATAATTTCGGTATCAAAATGTATAATATAAAATTCAAATTACATTAACCAAAAGTTTTCAACTGCCCAACATATGACAGTAATTTTTCTCTAGATAATAAACAAAGTTTTGAACATCTAAAAATGGATAAGCTGCAGGGAACGTGGTTCTGGAAGGGTGCCTCGCCCGCGTATTTAATGTGGAAACTAAAATCCTAACCTTATTCCTACAAGCGGTCTCCTTGACTTGGTCAGCCACCAAGTTAAGCAGCTTTGGACGTGGTCACCACTTAGATGGGTGACCACACAGGTGGTCCACCACAAGTGGGAAAGTTCAGGAAGTTTAACTTCATAAACGGCATACAAATATAGAAAAAAATCGGTGTTTCTCGTATATCGCATTTAGTGCCTAGGCCCTGGTGATCCTAAATTTTGGAATGAATGTTTGAAAATCTGTTCGCTGTACATATCATAGCTACATGGCAGAAAATAAAAATGACTTTCACACAGGCAATATATAAGGGGCTAATTAAACGCTTTCCTTTGCAATCAAACAGGGCGAGAATAAAACACTTCAGGCCCGAAGTATTCAAGAAACGTTAAGCCTCTCTACTAACATCCATAAGTCGAAAATGCATGCAAAACAGAATGTAGTGAAGCAGAAGCGCAGATTTTTTGTGTGTGTCAGGAATGTCATGTCTGGTTTTAGCAAACTGCAAGCGGCGCAAATTGGGTTCCGGAACTAGCGGTTTTGTATGCACTGGTTGCGGTGACAGGCGTCTAGTGACGTCAGACATCACGTCTCTATATGCAGCTTATCAGCGGAGCGTTTTATTGTACCAACGCCGCAACAGGCATCTCATGTTCCGAAAGATTGGTTTATTGAACCGACGTGGTGTTTTGTACTTCAAGTCTATTCTGTTCGGTAGTGAGCTTACAAAATCATCAATACTCAACATGCTCAGTAAATTCTAATTTCTTTCTGGAAAGGTGCCAAATTTAGTGAAATTCAGAGTTAGTACGTGAAATTTAGTTCTCTATCTGTCTGTGTCTGTCTATCTCTCTAGCTGTCACTGTCTATCTCTGTCTATATTTATCTCTTTATCTTTCTGTCTCTCTGTATCTACCTATATACACAGTGTCCCAAATTGATGTATACACTCATTGAACTGTTATTTCTCCGCAACAGTCAATAAAATGAGACAAACAAGCAAACCTTATGGATGTTTTCCTATGCTTTCCCAGTGTCTTGTGGATCATACATAACAAATCTGTATTTCTGTCTCATTTCGTCGTGGAGAAATAATTTCACGAGTGTATACATCAATTTGTGAAACCCTGTATATCTATCTATATCTGTATCTCTGTCTATCCGTCTATTTGTCTACATATCTGTCTATTTGTCTATCTTTTTATCTCTCTGTCTATATCTATCTATCTATCTATCTATCTATCTATCTATCTATCTATCTGTCTGTCTGTCTGTCTGTCTGTCTGTCTGTCTGTCTATCTATCTATCTATCTATCTATCTATCTATCTATCTATCTATCTATCTATCTATCTATCTATCTATCTATCTATCTATCTATCTATCTATCTATCTATCTATCTATCTATCTATCTATCTATCTATCTATCTATCTCTCTATCTATCTCTCTATCTATCTCTCTATCTATCTCTCTATCTATCTCTCTATCTATCTCTCTATCTATCTCTCTATCTATCTATCTATCTATCTATCTCTCTATCTATCTCTCTATCTATCTATCTATCTGTTTAGGTGGCTCAGTTGATTAGGTGCTCTCTACTGATCACAATGTCTTGGGATCAAGCCCGGCTCAGAGTGTGCCTAAAAGCGACAACCCGACTGATAGTGCGTGTACTGCCTTATAAAAGAACTCCTGCTAAACGAAACTCTGACACACTGGCAACGCTAATATCCTGGCAACCAGAGGTTTGAATCAAACAAAATATTTATTTATCTCCCGTTATTTAGTGTGATCCATATAAATCTGAATCATTTCAATAGCTCATAACTTTGGAACCAATAATAGGACACACGTACAACATTGGGAGAATATAATACACAATTGGGAGATTACATTACACTATTTACGTCTCAGAAAAATGTTGGAAGTGTCCTCCACCAGTATTTACACATGTTTGTACTCGTCTCACCATATTCTCTGAAGTTTTACGGAGAGGATATCGAATTGAGAGAAGGTTATTTCCTGCAAGATGGAGCAACGTGTCATTCATTTAATGACACCATGGAACTTCTGACCAGTTTCTTTCATAATCATACAATCCCAAAATGTCTGCGCCTCCCAGATCCCCTGACCTAACCTCATCGGATGTTTTCTTGGTGGGGGGCTAATCCAAAAATAGAGTGTACAAGAATAAGCCACGGACAATGTTATCAAAGAATCCATTCGAACCGAAATAAGTAACATTGGCGAGGATAACAAGAATTAGTGCAGCCTTATTTAAATTCTAATTTATTCATTAAAGAGTCCAATTATCATGCCATGTTATCCTTGATATTGTGCTTTTGATCAATACTAAACTGTAAATTTAGTGACAGTAGAAAGTTGATGCCGTTAGCGACATGACAATATAAATTTAGTGGAGGCATATTTAAAAACTGTAATGGTCACAATATTTAATCTAAACCTGAATCAACCAACCGAGAAGAGGGGTTGACTTCAGATTTCCCTTAGCTCGGCGCGGAAATAAGATGGAACGTGTAATTAGCGGGTTACCATAAACACAGTAGCTAGCAACATTTCAGTCACAGTGCCACATTATGGAACTCATTAAATGAGAACAACTAACCTAAACAGACGAAATAATTATGAAATTAATATAATTAAGCTTATGAAGAACAAAATATTGTAATGTATGTTTCATTAGAATCCACACACAGACAACATAATCCCCCATTAGCGAAAGGAAAATTTAGGTTACATAAATATATTTTAATTAGCACGATTTATTATTTTAGTTTATTATTTTTGGACACCTTGAAGGTTTTAATTACTGTAGCGATGAAACAGGTGCATTAATTATGAATCCAAACAAGTTGGAGTTTGATCTATAATAGTTATTAGTCAGAATTTAAACCTTTATTGCTGCTTATTTTCCAAAATTTTGGTAATGTTTTATATTGTATGTAGTAATAAACTTTTCCTCATTTCCTGTGTTGGTAACGCCGATTACTATTCCATAAAAGATTTGATTGTTTATTAACTTTACTAATTAAATTTAACGAAATTTAAGAAGTAATAGAAAAGTTCAGAATCTAGTGACTATGCTTTGCATAGATGAGTCCTTTCCGGCACATTAGCTAGGCTTACGGCTAATCACGAACAAATATCTTCTTCAGTAGAAGAGAGGTTGGAAGACCAGGACAACTTTGAAAGGACCAATTTTAAACTGTGTGAAGTGGAAACGCTCTAAATCGTGTAAGGTTTCTTGATATAAACGATGAGAGGTGTGTGTCATTACCAATAGTTAATCTTAACAAGTCATTTTTCAACAGAATCTGTCCATTAATATGGAGCGGTTCCCCTCCTTGAGGTTTGGATTTATATCACACGATGCGGTGACATATCTGAAGTTAGATTTGCCCCTTCGTGAGGTCTGCGCTCCCTCGGTGTGGCGACGTTTGTAGAAGCCAACCCTTACCTTGATGTAGAAGCGATGAACATTTCGTCTAATAGCCGTGAAGATGATGTTCTCGAAGATTTCTATAAATCCTCTCTCCGGCAGCTGCGGCGAGCGATGACATGTGAAACTTCTCAGGCGTGGTATCGATACAAAAGGGATTTCACTTTTGGGCAACTATGGAACAAAATAATTAATACCGTTTCACTTTACTTGGAATTATATTTCTCGACATCATTTTCTTCTTTACATTCGACTTTTTCCACTGATGTATATAGCACTTTACTATATTTTAATTTTCTCCTTTTATTTATAAATGATGCAACGTTTTTTTACTTAAATTATTTATCGTAGTGTCACGTCTTCGATGTATATTTTAAACTTTTACTAAACGTTCATAAATGATGAACTCCAATAACTTCTCGTAGTTACAAGAGGTCTTTTACCGAAAACACGTCTATCCTCATCGAGAGTTAAGCCAGAAGAAAAAAATTAAGAATAAAATCATTGGTTCTTTTTTCTGTTTTGGTTGCTAAGTTACCGTAATACTTAATTCTGATTGGTCGTACGTCACAATTTGGGATTTCAATAAACCTAATCATTTGTTGCATCATCTATATGGCCTGCTTGGTTATTAGCTTAAGTTGAATTACAGATGGCCATGTTTACTTAATATGTCCATGTATGCAATATCAGCTTCAAATTTGAAGCAGATAAACCTGAGAAAAGGTAAACGAATTCTGTGATTATACTGCGATGTCCAGCCGTGATTGATCAAAATGAAACATATTCATTCATCTCATTGGTTCATTTAATATCTGCTATAGTATTATACCTTAACTCGATAAATGACTCTACAGAATAAGTAGAACGTGTTTTCAACGAAACATTACAGAGATGAACGAATCCACTTGTACTGCCAACTAAGGCGCATGCATTGATGTGAGTGATTAAAATCTCCGTAGACGTCTGAAAGAAAGAGGTAAAGCTTTAAATTGATGTTTGTTCTCTTTCTTGACTGTTCATTATCCGGCATTTCTAGTTTAATGGCAACTCCGTCGAGCATTACGCTTTTAAGAGCTTAGAAAGTAAATTTAGTGAGCAAAGCTGATGGATTTAATGGACATTCGTGGGACCCAGACAAGCAATCAGGAATGCTTTTATACAATCGATTCCTCGCACAATGGCCGCTAACGAACAGGAGATTGTATCTGCAAAATACTCCTTACGCTTCGGTAGGTACAAAATCATTTGGACTGTGTGGATTACTTTGGAGAAGGAAATGCCGCAACAACAGCGCGTAAAATTCTATTCTCTCAGTTTTTGTTACTGTTATTATAACAGGTGCAGTAATAAAAATACACAGGTATTTCATAAATAACGCTGA
Organism: Mantis religiosa; assembly: GCA_030765055.1. Lineage (NCBI taxonomy): Eukaryota > Metazoa > Arthropoda > Insecta > Mantodea > Mantidae > Mantis > Mantis religiosa. The sequence continues at coordinate 14,919,106 of CM060947.1, read as the reverse complement.
AATATCTTCAGTATATAAACTCGCCTTCCACGAAAACAAGATATTGCGAGAAATACATATCTTGAGTACCCTGAATAAAAACGTTCACAAAAAAGTTTAGGTTGCTTTCTTTTTAATCTGTAAAGCATACCTCCAAAACTGAAATATAATATTTAACTTCAGCTTAGGATAGGAAAGGCACACACAATTATTTTACACACACACACACACACACACACACACACGAGTATTTTCTTGCATAATGTTACTGTACAGCAGAAATTTCTCGGGTTTGCAATATTCTACTTGCCACAATAATATTTTGCTCCTTGATTGTTAATGGATATATCGTTTGATATGCTCCTGTCATTTAAAAAGCTTTTGATTGCTGCTTTGATTTGTTTATACGTTGTTTAAAAATAGTAATAATTAGAATGTTTATAAATCATTAGAAATAAAACTAATTAATAGTTAGATGGTTCAATTGTTGAATTTCTGAAACTTATACAGGTTTTAGGAGACTTCTGTTCGGAAATAAGGACAATAATTCTTGTCGGTCTATATTGATTTTTGTATATAATATCGCTGCAATTTATTAACATTCACATTTAGAACGTGGTTTAAATCAAAATAAGAACAGCGCTGTCTAAAGCTTTGTTAAATATTCATACTGCTATATACATAGCAATTACAACTAGTGCGACATCTATGACATCCTACTTGTACTTCACGTTGCATGAGACTTCCATTGTGTCGCTGTAGTCACAGCTACTCAGGATACATGCGGGACATTTGAACTGTAGGTTTGTAGCGGTTTTCGCTCACTGGCAGCCAGCCAGGTGAGTGTACATCTCTTCCATCATCAGGAAATTTATAAAATGTTATAACCTCAAATGAAATACTGGATATAACACAACTATAAACAAAGTATTCGCTGTCAGGAAAGCTTCAGGTCTTATTGTACCGGTTTTTAGGGCATTCTTTTTGTGTTAAGTATTAGAGGAGAAATTGCATTCCACTCAAAAATTAAATGTGGAGGTTGCACTGGAAATAAATGTTTGGGATCACCTTAATTTTTTGAAAGAAAGAAAAACAGTCATAGTTTCCTGCAAAACTGAGAAACGGAAAGTCAGGTAAATACCACATTTATATTTGTTCATCAACTCCAAGGACGACACAGGAAAACTTTCAAGAAAATCTCGCAATAACACAATAACCCTTAAATGGAGATTTAATCGAACATTTTAAGTTAAAAAACAGATGTTATTGTTTTCAATTATAATATCATATATTTAATACATATTTTTATTGATGAAAACAGTGACAAATTATATTAAGATTTATTTACATTAAAGCTGATATTGCATACATGGACATATTAGGTAAACATGGCCATCTGTAGTTCAACTTAAGTTAATAACCAAGCAGGCCATATAGATGATGCAACATATGCTTAGGTTTATTGGAATCCCAAATTGTGACATACGACCAATCGGAATTAAGTATTAACTTAGCAACCAAAACAGAAAAAAGAACCAATAGTTTTATTCTAATTTTTTTTCTTCTGGCATGAACTCTATAAGAGGGTAGACGCGTTTTCGGTAAAAGACTTCCTGAAACTAATTGAAGTTCATTATTTATGAACGTTTAGTAAACGTTTGAAATATGCATCGAATACGCGACGCTACGATAAATAATTTAAGTAAAAACCGTTGCATCATTTATAAATAAAAGGAGAAAATTAAAATATAGTAAAGGGCTATATACATCAGTGGAAAAAGACGAATGTAAAGAAGAAAATGATGTCGATAAATATAATTCCAAGTAAAGTAAAACAAAACGGTATTAATTATTGTATTCCATAGTTGCCCAAAAGTGAAATCCCTTTATAGAAATCTTCCAGAACATCATCTTCACGGCTTTTAGACGAAAGGTTCATCGCTTCTACATCAAGGTAAGGTTTGGCTTCTACACGCGTCGCCACACCGAGAGAGCGCGAAACTTTTGCGCGTATGGGGCATAGACCTCACGACAAGGCGAATCCTACTACAGATATGTCACCGCATCGTGTGATATAAATCCAAACCACAAGGAGAGGAACCGCTCCAACATTCTATTTGTAAACTAACCGTATTACTAATAGCTATATAGATTCATAACAGATCTTGCGGATTATTTGTATCATTATAAAAATTTACTTGCTATTCTCCATAGTTTCTGAGAGAGATGGTCTTTTATACCAGAAACGATCATTTGCAGTAAAGGAAAAATGGTGCAGACAAGTCCACATATTTTCAAAGGTGGGAGGCCAAATGGCTGAGCATACAGAAGCGACCATATTTACAATTGTAGAACTTCTTTAAAAGAAATGGGGTGAAGTTCATCTCTTTGCTTCGCTTGCAGTTTTATAGAATTCACTATAAGAATTAATATTAATTACAATTCATATTATAAAATACACTTCTTATAATTAAGTATTGCCACCGTATGAGGTCTGAGATTATCGCATGATAGGCGTTCGACTGGAGGGTCGGATGAAGACATAAGGGCACAGAGAAGCGTTATCAAGAGAGAATTACCTTTTGGATGGTTTTCTCTTACTTACTAAGAAGTCTGTAAATCTCCAGTGGCTATATTATATAAACATGCTCGCTACGGTCAATGAGATAGCAAGGTTTTCAGTTCATCTTATTTAATTTTTAACTTCTGGAAATATCAGTAATTTTGCCTTTGCAAGAATTTATTATAGCAATAGGTTTAGTTGTTTTCTGCTTGTAATCAATTTCGAATTTTATTTCCACTTCTTTCATACTTAGACGCTACTAGGTTATAGGGAGTAAACCTGGTTAATGAAGACTTCCCAATCTCCGGCCGCAAATCTATTCCGCAATTCTGGAGTTGGAGGCCAGCGAGCTTACTCTAGACCATAGAGGCAGTGTTAGTGGGTCTTTGAGCAGCGTAAACTGCTGTTTCAAGAATAAGGTTATGAATATTGTTGGTGGCGTATATTGGTTATTGCTACTGCGAGCGTTTAGAGATGTCTTATGTTCGACGCCCAAGCGAGTGAAGCAGCAAAAATAGGGTACCTGCATGCTTCTCTTGCGTTCCTAAGCGCGTAAAAAGTGAATATAAAATGAATACTGAAATAATTTATATTAATGAACTCAAAGTGAGGATTGCATTATTATATTACTATTAAACAGTTATTATTTATTTCTATAATACTGTACAGAAATCTTACAATTTTCTTACACATAACTTTGAGTTGTTTCCCCCCACCCCTTTATTCCACCATGCATTTTAACACCGTGGTTTTTATGCATGATGGACCTTAACATAACTCATATTACATAAACATTACATACATAAACACATATTTACAAAGCCTTTGCCTTGTACCATCTGATTTTAATAATATACATGATGAACTTTACCACGGTTTATATTGCTTTATGTTTCCTAAACCATTTACCTCTTATTCTCCCCACAAATTCTCCTATCCTTTTTATATCCCCCTTCTTTTGTACTCTCATAATCTTGACTTTTAGCACTTCTTTGTTAATACTCTCCCAGTTTTTTGGGTATAAACTGATCCATCCATAGTTTGGTTTCTTTACATTCCAGTATATAATGTAATTCATTATCTACCTCCCCAAATAGAGGGCAACTATCCAAATTCACTTCCTTCCTATCCCCTCTTAACTTAAGTGCACTTAATCTAGTCCAAGCCCAACCTTCTCTCCTAACCTAGTACAAAGCTCAACATACTTCTCCCTTCCCCAATAAACTTTTAATTGTCTGTATTGTACTAAACTTTTCTTTCCTTCAAGACTCTGGAATAATTCCTTTTTCTGTATGTCCTCCACTCTGTTCCTCACTTCTTTCCAAAAACCTCATCCCTCTCCTCCCTCCCCATTCCAATTTCCTACTTCTCCATACTCCCTGAGCCCAGTTAACTCGGTACTAGATTTCTCTTGGATTACTAAACATTCCTTCAATAAATTCTGCTTATCAAACGATCTTAATCTGTACCAATATTTAAGTATCCTTACTACCAATTAGTCCCAACTCCATCATTCCTGCTCCATTGTTTGCTACAATAGATAGGCCCAGTAAAGCATTATATATTAATGAAATGGCTGTGAGCTTTAAACAAAGTAACAATAACCATGAAATAAGGAGAAAATTTTAAATAATAAAAGCAGAAACAGCTTTTTATAGTCCCGCCTTGAACTTTCTGTCCCCAGGGAGAACTTGGCTAAGAAATATTTCTATCCTTTAAGGCAACCAAATGATGAAATTCTAAAATCCACATATTTTAATCAATCATAATGAAAATTTTACAGTATTATAAGGGCCACCTGTACATGCCAAAATCAAATTAAATAAATGTAGCTTTAACCATTATTAAGAAATTAGTTATGAAACAGTTATTTTATGTTGTCCCCAAATAGTTTCAAATATTGTATTATGTGAGGTTAAGTAGAGTGAGTCATGCACAGAGAAGCTATGTAAGTGGAAATGACGTCACAAAAGTGTTGAATAACAAACTTTTTTGGGATTGGTGTGACGCGTATATCGTAAAACGTGGACCAATCAGATATAAAAGATTTTACGTTGCCATGGAGGATATTCAATATTCCTCTAGGGGGGTCGAACTATTAGCGAAATGCTAATGTGTAGAAGAAGATGAACTGGTGATTCTTCTCCTAACAGTCACCGTGAACGGATGTAAAATTCTCTTCTTAAACACCGTTGTGTGCGGAAGAATATAAGTCTATTCTCATAACAATTATCGAGTATAACTAGATAATCTTTACATTAAATATCATCGCTAGAAGACACACAATTTAATTATTATACACGGTAGTGAACAACCGTATAAAACTTTTGATTCTTGCACGCATCCAGATATAAACGCGTCACATCAAGTGAATCTTGTGTAAGAATAGTGTTATAAATGTTGTATCATACATTTTGTTCGAACTGGTGTTGATTGAAGTAAGGAAATAAAAGTTTCTACATTATTTCATACAGAGAAAAATGATTATTCATTTTACGTAAAATTTCCTTCCGCCGTACCACCCCTGTAAAAGAAGATATCTTGCTCAACCGACTGAAGTCACGCCGAGGTAAGCTGGGACTTCAAGAACCATCTATTCCATCCACCAAAATGTCGCCACATCGAGGGATATAATTACTCCATCACCCATTGACGTTGGGAATCTACCCAAACCACTTCAACCCTGTTCCAAATGGTCACCTCAACGAGGGGCATAATTCGTCATCCATCAATACGATTCGACATAAATCCTGTTCCAAATGGCGCCCCAACGGGGACTCGAATAGGCAGAAGGAGGATTACACCACAGGAGAATAAATAGTGTAATGGACAGGTGACTTCGAATCAAGAAAGAAGAAAGAAGAAAAGTGAGTACGGAAAAATCTTAATAGATAATTAATAGAAAAAGTGACAAAATTATAATTTTCATTTTTATGTTATTAAGAAAGGGAAAGATATTACCTAAAATGGAAGGTAAAAAATTAACAGACAATAAGAATAAAGATTTTGGGGAAGGAGTGGAAAGACTAGTTAGTGATAAGAGAGCAGAAATACAAGAAGTCAGGGAAGTAGTGGAAGGAATGATTAGTGATGATGCAGGAACAAGTAGAACAGAAATTATGCAGAGTAAGGATAATGAAATGATAATAGACAGGTTAGAGAAAATGATGAGTAGTTTTGATGCTAAAATGGATAATTTAAATGCTAAAGTAGATCAAAGTTCAGAGAAATTAGAAGCTAGGATAGATCAAGGTTTAGGTAACCTAAGAAATGAAATTGAGAAGGGAAGAGAAGAGTGTAGAGAAGGCATAAAATCTTTAAAACAGAAAATAGAATCTCATGATGGAGAAATGTCTAGGTTAAAAGAGATGTTTCAGGAAATGAAAATAAGTCAGGAAAATGTAGTAAAAGATATAAGAAGTGAATTGGCTAAGGAGTCAGAAATCCTTAAGCAACAACAAGTAGAATTTGTAGAAAAACAAAAAATAGAAATAGGGGAATTAGAGAATAGAATAAGACAAGAAATAGATGTAGTCTTATTAGATAATTCACGGAAATACCATGAGGAAAATATTGAAATACAGAATAATTTTGTAAGAGAGGTAAGTAGTATCAGAAATGATGTTAAACTAATTGCTACTGAGGTGCAAACACAACAAGATGAACTAAAAGTTAAATATGATGAAGTCAGTAAGTTGAATAGTGAAATGATTACAAGAATAGATTTGGCACAGGAAAGTTTTGAGAGAGAGAAAGAAAACATTAGCAAGCTGAATCAAGTTGTGATTGCATTACAGGCAAGCAAAATTTCTGAGAACCAGAGGGTAATAAAATCTAAGAATATTACATGTATTGACTTACCTGGTAATTCAGGTAATATTGTACAAAACTTAGAGAATTATTTGGAGAGTGACGATACAGAATCTTTGTCACCTGATTGTGAAGTAAATGGTAATAGACAAATACAAAACATGCACACACATACACAGTTACACAGTCAAGGTAACACAAATTGTACAAATTATTTGTTGCATGACATAAGTCCACCTACTTTCGAAGAAGAATTGGGAGACAATCCCAAAATATTTCTAAAGGAATTAGAAGAATATTTTAAAATTAAAAAGATTCCAAATGAATTTAGGATGATGATTGTTAAAAGGTGTTTGAAGAAAAATGCTTTAGAATGGCTGAGGTTAACACTAGCATCACATGAAACGTATAGTATGTTTAGGAACGTGTTTATAAATAGGTTCTGGGGTCCAGAAAGACAGAGAAGAATTAAAGTCGAACTGGCCACTGGTAAATTCGAGTTCAGGAAGGGTGTGTCCATGACTGAATATTTCCTAAAACTTGCTAACAAAAGCAAACTTGTGAATCCAGATATGTCAGAGACCGAGATCGTGAATATGCTAATACGACATTATCCACCACACATTAGAAACCACCTAATTGTGGCTAAGCCCGTCGACTTAACTGATATGATTGAGTTATTATCAGAATTTGAGGCTCATAACCTTAATTCTGATTCTACTCATAGTCAAGTTGATCCTGACAAGACTCATATAGAAGAAAAGCAAGTAAATAGACAGGAAGTAAGACCAACATTCGGGGAAAATCAAAACCATACTAACCAAAACCAAAATAGTTTTAACCAAAATTGGGGCGGGGCACGTTCAAGAGACAACTATGAACGAAGAGAGTACAACCCCAGAAAGACATATGAATCGGTAGTGCCAGGTATAGGAAGGAGAATTCCAAATACTCCTAGGAGGAATTATAATAATAACCAACCTGTGGGAAATGTGAGGAGTAATCAGGTGAATCAACTGAGGTTTTACAGGGGAAATAACCTAAGAACAGGTTATCAAAGTAGAGGAAGAGGAACTAGCATTGAAAACTCTTCATTAAGAGATTTTGGGGGTCCTAGGTTTGAAAGGGCAGACAATAACCTAGAAAGGACACAGACTCAGGGAATAGAAAGAGAAATAAATAACGATAGTACCAACCCAACTGCTAGTGTAACTACCGACCGCACTAATGCGGAAAACTGAGTACCAAATCATTTTGTGCCTTGGAAAGTGGTTCGGTAGAAATGACACAGGGCAAAATCAAAATTCAAAATTTACCAGAAGATAAGCTCACTCTCTCCAGAAGTAAAGATCAGGAATTAGTAAATCCACCTCAGATTAACCTTCGTATAGGCGATAGCGAATATAAAGTATTGATAGACACAGGAGCTAGTTCATCAGTAATAAGTGAGAACTTATTCAAGGAATTGCTATCCAAGTTTAGGATTGAATATTTAAACGTGTGTAATGTATACTGTAGCACAGCTATTGGGAAAAAGAAAGATAAAGTTAAATATCAAGCGTTAATTCCTGCGCGAATAGATGATTGGAATTTCAATTTTATCGTATTGGTAATACCAAACTTAGCTCGTGATATTATTATTGGCAATGATGTATTGTATGGTTGGCAAAGTATGATAGATTTCGAAAAACATGAAATGAAGGTCAAAGGAGATAATGAAGTAATAAAAATAAATTTGTTAGAAGAAATTATATTAAAAGAGGAGAAGGATAGTATAAATAATGATAGGTTTTTTGTAGAAAATATAATATTATACGAAGAAGATATAATTAATAATGATGAAGATGATAGTGGTAAAGAAAATTTACTTTTAAATAATAAAGAAAATGAGACGTTTGACCTTGGAGATCATTGTTGCCAAATAAACACATTAAATACCGACACCGAGCGAAAACAAGAAGAGGAAGAAATGATATTCCAAAGAACTTAGAAAGAAAAGTTAGGGAAAACATACAATCTAAATCACGCGTAAAGAGAACAGTTGAGGTTATGTATACTAAAGAACAGGAACGTTTTTAGTACGAAACCTGGATTGTGTAATAAGTACATACATACATTTAAGGTGAACGACATTGCTCCTTATACTCATAAAAGTAGATTTGTGCCTATCGCTATTAGACAACAAGCATCTGAAGTAATAAACGATATGCTAGAAAATGGAATTATAGAGATTTCTAATTCGCCTTACCTACATCCTTTGTGTTGGGTACATAAATCGAACGGAACACTGCGTATGACGATTGACGCAAGAAAGATAAACTCACTAACACAACCCGATCACTTCAGACCTCTTGGAGTTGATGAGGTATTATCAAAATTAGGACGTGGAAAATATTTTTCAAAATTAGATTTGGTTTCATCGTATTGGCAGATACCACTAGATGAATCTGTTCGAAAATACACAGGATTCAATTTTGGAGGAAAAATATACCAATTCAAAACATGTGAATTGTGTCAGAAAGCTAAACCAATAAACGTCAGATATGATTTTGAACCTCAAACTATCATCAGGGATAGAAAGAACGAACTAGTTGCTATTGATGCTCATGGAGAAATGCCAGCTAGTCAACACAATTGCAAATACATTTTTGTAATGTTTGATATTTTTTCTAAATTCGTAAAAATTTATCCTGTACAAAATATCAAAAGCAGAACGTGCGTAAATAAAATTTTAAAAGATTGGATACCAAAGTATGGGTCAATAAAGGCAATATCATCAGACAACGCAACGGTTCACCGGAGTAAATTGTTTACTTCAGAGATGAAGAACAATAATATTAAGATGTATTACTCTTCAGCATATTTTCCCCAAGGAAATCCTTGCGAGAGAGTGATGCGTGATTTAGGCTTGTATTTCAGAATTCTGTGTCATTCTAACCACCGAAGCTGGTACAAATACTGCCACATTATTGAGAAAATCATTAACAATACCCCAAACTCTAGTACCAAATTTTCACCAATCGAATTAATGACTGGACTACAACTTGAACCTCTAGTAATAAAAGCACCGACAACCTTAAAAGTAGATGAAATGGAATTGAATGAAGAAGAAAAGTGTGCTGAAGCATTTCGAAGAATAAAAGAAAAAGCAGAGAAAACATTATCAAAGATACAAAGAAAAGGAGCGAAATGGAATCCTGAAATAAATGATAAAGTTCTAGTAAAGACATTTAATATCTCCAGTTCTAAAATCAAATCCTATTGGAGAATGAATTTGTTATATAAAGGTCCATATAAAATAGTAAGAAAATTTGGGGATCATACGTACGAATTAAGAGACGATGATAATAAAATGATAGGAAAATATCACAAAACACTTTTAAAACCATTCAAAAGCCTTGACACTCACCAGAACAAATAAATAATAATAATAATAATAATAATATGTTTATGAATTACTGAAAAATGTTTTGTTTATTATTATTGTGTTCGAATAATTTCTGATTTTATATTGTTATTTTAAATTGTATTAATTGTTCATTGTTGTAATAATGTTTAATTATTGGGGCATTCTTTAGAATATATGGAACAATATTATTGGAAGATTTAAGTTAATTTTCCATATATTCTGAAGAGGGGCATCTGAAACAGTTATTTTATGTTGTCCCCAAAGAGTTTCAAATATTGTATTATGTGAGGTTAAGTAGAGTGAGTCATGCACAGAGAAGCTATGTAAGTGGAAATGACGTCACAAAAGTGTTGAATAACAAACTTTTTTGGGATTGGTGTGACGCGTATATCGTAAAACGTGGACCAATCAGATATAAAAGATTTTACGTTGCCATGGAGGATATTCAATATTCCTCTAGGGGGGTCGAACTATTAGCGAAATGCTAATGTGTAGAAGAAGATGAACTGGTGATTCTTCTCCTAACAGTCACCGTGAACGGATGTAAAATTCTCTTCTTAAACGCCGTTGTGTGCGGAAGAATATAAGTCTATTCTCATAACAATTATCGAGTATAACTAGATAATCTTTACATTAAATATCATCGCTAGAAGACACACAATTTAATTATTATACACGGTAGTGAACAACCGTATAAAACTTTTGATTCTTGCACGCATCCAGATATAAACGCGTCACATCAAGTGAATCTTGTGTAAGAATAGTGTTATAAATGTTGTATCATACATTTTGTTCGAACTGGTGTTGATTGAAGTAAGGAAATAAAAGTTTCTACATTATTTCATACAGAGAAAAATGATTATTCATTTTACGTAAAATTTCCTTCCGCCGTACCACCCCTGTAAAAGAAGATATCTTGCTCAACCGACTGAAGTCACGCCGAGGTAAGCTGGGACTTCAAGAACCATCTATTCCATCCACCAAAATGTCGCCACATCGAGGGATATAATTACTCCATCACCCATTGACGTTGGGAATCTACCCAAACCACTTCAACCCTGTTCCAAATGGTCACCTCAACGAGGGGCATAATTCGTCATCCATAAATACGATTCGACATAAACCCTGCTATAGTTATTAATGAAATAAATTTAATTGACATTAAAGTTCTCCAAGAAAGGAAGTTTTGTAATATTTTATCATAATCATATTTCATGTGATACAAATATTTTGGTATATATACATCAGTTTTCAACATTGGTAAAGACATATATCACATGAGAATGTATATAAGCGCCAAATTATTCCATACAAGTCAAAAAAATATTCGTGGTCCTTCTTGTATACAGCAATTTTATAACTGGACAAAATTTAATTAAGATTGGATGAGAATTGCATCGCGTGGAGTATTTTAGTGGAGCAAAACCATAAAAAATTACTTGAGAAAACTACTTTTTAAAGATTTCAGAATTTTGCAGAGTATATTACCATTAAACTTGATGGTTAAAACTATCCAGCTCCATATGTTTGACCCTCTGCTTCCTTCTTCTTTGCTTCCTTGGAAGATTTGGACATCTAAAAGTGGCGTCCTGTAGTTTTGAAACGTCCCTTGATGTCCTTGAAATTTACATAGGGAGACTGAATGTCACACTTTGCCCCTTAGAAAATGTCCTTCCATATGCTGTTAGAAACTCATATAGGGATTCCTTTCAGTAACATCATCTCTTAACTCTTGTATTTCTCAACTGGAAAAGCAATTCACTATGAAAACATATGAGCACGTGATAATATCCCACTGTTACAAAACTTTTCTCCTTTCATCTGTTTTACAGAAGGACCAACATAAGTGCCAGCAGTAAATAAATGTTCTGTAGAATAACCAACATCACCCTCTGCAGTATCTAAATAAGGAAGTCCCCTAAATTTGAATGAAACAGTCATTTGAGGTAATTTGAGTAAAGTGATACCTTAAATGGACACGCCCACCAACGCCTGGCCCTTTAAAATATGACACCATGGTCAAATTATGCGCGAATCATAATAAATAAAGTTGTGAAATGAAATAATAAGGTATAAAGATAATAAATTCAACAAAACAAAAAATTGAATTTTGAGCAAATTTGACCATTTGGTAGCCTTAACTGAAAATAAGCTGGCTTATTAATCATAGAGTATGTAAGAGCCAAAAGTTCGTGATTGCAACAAGTCAGCTGTTGATAATAAATATTCTGTATGCAATGTCCAGGTACTGGCGTGCCACATTATCGCTGCTGCTTAAATGCCTGAGGAACAAAAAAAAAGTAATCCTGACGTGAATATACCAACGAAATCATCTGGCTAGAGCAGTGATTCTGAACATAAGCCAGGAAATGAAGTTCGATTTTCGCTAATAAAGCATGCAGTTACTTTTCGACTACATCATGTGCATACATCAGCGAGGCTTATTCCTCACACCATACGCCCATGGCGGGCATTTTAATGGAGCGAAAGATTACCATCAGCGGTTTAAAATCACATTCCGACATTAAAACCTTTTCAAAACCGAGCGCGTAATAAAATCGCCTCTAAAAAAGCTGAAATGCTGTGCTTTAATCATGGCAGGTTTGTTCTAGGCAGAATTGCTGTGGACAGATCGACTTCGCATGCTTGCAAATGTTTCATTAACAGTCGAATGTGGAATGTGCTGGAACAAGGTCGTATAATTAAAATAGTGGTTACCTTTAAACAAATGGATTCTTTTTTATTTATCTAGGTAAGCTACCTGTAGTAGGTAGAGGGAATATTCCATTCCATAAACGGTAGATATTGGGGTGTCACCAAAAGTGTTTGAATTGATGTAACCTGAATACAAAAAATAATCATTAAAAAGATGAATAGGTGTGCTTCTGTGAAAGGCATGACTTTAAAGGATATTTATTACGAATACCAAGCTTAAACATCAGTATCTGCTTGTGATTATATGGTCGGAGGCCTACCTGGAGCTGAAAGTCCACTTCTCGTTATTTCCATTAAGCCATCTCTAGAACACGCCTCTCCGGAGAACATTGAGGTATCTCATAACCGCACTTGGTCACTACCCAGTGTTTGGGTTTTGGGAACCTCTGCCTCGACGAGCCCAACCCAATCCGAACAACCTCCTTTCGGTAGGGACTCAGATGGTCGGTCCAATATACTTCTAGTAAGGTCAGAAGCACAATGAGAGCAGTAAAATGGCTACGGCAACTCAATGGGTTGCAAAGCTTCACCTAAAATGGGTCCATGAATCCTATAAACCACCATAAATTTCTATTTTGCAGAATGATTCAAACGAGATGAAGACTTTTTGGAAAACATCTAAAACCTAAATTAACCATTTGATCATCAATTCCACTTCGTTATTTCTTTATTTTCTAAAAAATGGATCTAATATTACCATACTGTATGTTTAACATATTTATTTAGAAATAAATACATATATCTTGAATTCGAATATAAATAAACAAAAATTATATTTATATTAAAGTATCGCTATGCAGAGAAATTTTCCTTTAGGTGCCCCAATCCGAAATCCGATTATGTACGAAGTCCTTTCAAGTTGTAACAACTTCTATTTTTTCAGTACTGGGGCCAGATAGTAACTTCCTGTTTATTTTCTAATGCTCATGAACTCTTTGTGAGTGCGTGGCACAGATAGCAGCACTGTACAGTGAATAGAACTCTAGTGGCAGTGACCGAGTTAGGACATAAATTGGCGACGTTTTCATTGAAAGAACAGTCTGTAATCATTTGTTTTCTCCATTTTCGTGGTGTAACATCTATTGAAATTCATCGCTAGTTGAGTGAGGCATGTGGTGATGGTACCATGGATGTGTCTAATGTACGTTTGCATTTTCAGAACTTCATGCAGGATTGCGTGCACAGATCCCACAGAAATGCCAATTTTGACTGCAACGTTCAATCGGCGATCCTCCAAAACAACGTTCTCCACTCTCTGGTTCATGTCGTCAAACCGGCTGGTGCGAGGCCGTGACTGTCTTGGTTTGTTGTCACACGATGTTCTTGCCAACCAAAGTTAGCTCTCGTTCCCTAAAGTTAATATTTTGTAGACAGCCTCTGTGGCGTAGATGGTAGCGTGACTGCCTCACCTACAAGAGGTTCAGAGTCGACTTTCGGTCAGGGTGATATCTGAATAAGTTTTTTTCAGGGGTTTTCTCTTATCCTGAAAGATGAATTTCTGGTAACTCTTATGCTCTAAGATCCCTGGGCTCATTTGAACATCATTTCATTCATTGTCCGATATGACTTAACGTTGTGGAGGTTTCCCCTTATTCTGAAAGATGAATGTCTGGTATCTCTAAACTCTATTACCCTGTACTTATTTGAACATCATTTCATTCATCGTACGATATGAGTTAACGTTGGAGGTTTTCCCTTATCCTGAAAGATGAATGTCTGGTAACTCTAATGTCTATGTACCCTGTACTCATTTGAGCATTATTTCGTTCATCGTCCGATATGACTTAACGTTGTAGGTTTTCCCTTATCCTGAAAGATGAATGTATGGTAACTCTAAACCCTATGGACCCAGGACTCATTTGAACATCATTTCATTCATCGTCCGATATGACATAACGTTGGAGGTTTTCCCTTATCCTGAAAGATGAATGTCTGGTAACTCTAAGCTCTATGTACCCTGTACTCATTTGAACATCATTTCATTCGTCGTCCGATATTACTTAACGTTGGAGGTTTTCTCTTATCCTGAAAGATGAATTGTCTGGTAACTCTAAGCTCTATGTACCCCGTACTCATTTGAACATGAGTTCATTCATCTTCCAATATGACTTAATTTTGGAGAACAAAAATAAAAAAACACATTTTTTATGAATTTTTGTCATTAGTTTTATTTTGTAATACATGTATTTTTCTGAAATGGGACATCATTATTCTTTTCCTTTCCTCTTCTTACTTTCTTATGATTATTCGGAGAGATCTGAATAACGAAGGCATCACATAGTGAACATATCTTAGTGGAACGACTATTGATTGAGCTATCGTAATTTCTATTCTTTTTGTATTATAGACAATATATAACATAACATTTTATAAATAATTATATCGTATAAAATTTAGAAGATTTCTTAATATATTGTTAAAGAATGGGTATAAAAACATATGAATACAGCACATACTTGTTTCACTCCGATTAGTAAGTCAATAATGTAGGATCAGAACAGTGGCAGTTGTTAAGTGTGTTGCATACATCCGCGGCGTTCGTCCTGCCGTAGTGCGAGAAGTGGACGAAATGGAAAATGGTCGTCGTTGTTATTGATGGGAAATATCCAGCCTCAATATCTCTGCGAGAAACTCGCATTATCTGTAGCTTAGCATTTTTCTAACTTATCTCTCTCACCCGCTGACAGAGACACGATTTTGTTATTTATCCACATGTAAGCGAAGCAGAAGGCCACGAGGCGTTTTCATTTCACATCGATTCCAGTCACGCCCCCTCCCCCTTCCTTGCAATCCGTCGTTGCCACATTGCTTCATAACTCTTCTGGTGGAGTGGCTTATAACTAGAGCTTGGATTTATATGCACTATAAAGTATGAATGCATGGATGCATCTATGCACTAAAATCTGCTACATATGCTCTAAAAACCTCTTAATATGCATTTAAAATAAAGTACATTATTTTAACTTTCCCACATTTATTAAACTTGAAGCAGTCAAATAATACATTCTTGAAACAGCCCCTAATTAATATTTATTAGTCAGTCTATTTTAGTATATTAGTCGTCTTTATTGTAACACATAATTAAATATTTTTCTCGGTTTTCTGAAAGAATCCAGTTTTTTCTTTCACTTATTGTGTTTCTATACTTCTATGAGCAGCTGCTAAGCATGATAATCAGATGTTGCTTGTAAATACCAGGTGAGTCAGCTGCCCCTTATTATAAGGTTTTATGCAATGCGCATGTTATACTCAACAAGAAAACATCGAATCCATTACTAGGAACTACCCGCGTATTTAACATGGATGTTAAACACTCGATAAAATTAGTACTAATATAGATGTTATCACATCGCCTGTAGCATATTCGTAATTAGACAGTTGACGTTCCCACGTCTGCAAATGTTCACTGAAACAAGTGAATACTATATGTTAGACGGAATGTTTATCTCACACGTTACTAATCCTTGTTTCACATCAGCATGCCCCGGGCACGTGACCTAATCACATCTCATTCGCTGCTATTGTAGAATACACTGTTGAGCGGTAAAAATTAGTTCGTTATTTAACATGGTGATATATCTTTATTTGTTGGAAGAGAATTGTCAAAGTTACATTTTCGTAACTGTTTTAATGAAATATATTACGCAACAGAGTTGATTTATCTGAAATGCATGTTAATTCTTAAACGAAGTAAAGAGGAGGTTCCTTTGCTCTCAAGCACATGAAACGATGGCACGTGATTTAGCGGTAGTGATGACATATTTGTTTATATGACTTTTATCACTGACCTTGTTTTGAACTGTATTAGTCGTATATCGCCTTTCGAAGCTGTATTGTGTCGAGTGGGCGAGCTAAATTATTTTATTGATCATTTATTGCACGTGTACTTATTATACGTATAATGACAGAGCCTACCGCCAGTTTTTCGCCGAAGCATCGCAAGGGAAAGCCTTTAAAAAGCGGCGTAAAAAAGAATTGTGGTGCACGTGTTTAATACACTCACAGAGAAGAATCCGTATTTGTCAGTGAGAGAAGTCGAACAGCTGACCTCTGAACTTGCAGGTGTGTTAGATGCGTAGGAACATCTCGACATTAAATTGAGACAACAGGAAAACTTACCACTCCAGGGGCGATATTGCTGTGTGGCGAAGACGTTATTTAAGGACAATCAGACTGTACCGAGATACAAGTCGCAAAATATACTACCTTGACGAGACTTGGGTGAATGAAGAACACACGACAAGTATGGCATGACACGACTTTTAAGACTGAAAGACAAGCATTTTTGCAAGGTATGTGTGTTGGTTTTAAGAAATGCCAGTGGAAAAGGCCGAAGGCCTTTCATTATGAACTTGTTTCAGTTTCATTGCTGATTCATTCAGTTTCAACTTGCTCAGTTTCATTATAAACTTGTATTTTTGCATGCCTTCATATTCTTATTTCTATGATTTTATCTATCTTCCTGCAGTTTTAAATGTGACGGAAAGGCACCGCCTATGTCCTATGGCGCGAAAGCATTAGCCAATTAGGATAAGGGGGAAGGTAATTGCACGCGGAGTGATACATGTCAGCGGGGCAAGGTTATATGAAACAGAGATTAGGTAGCACAGTTGGAACGAGCGCAGAACCGCCATCTCATCTGTCTGCTGTGACGATGGTTCAAATCCCCTGCATAGATATACTACTTTTTTACCACTTAATACTCACATTTTACAATTATTATTCTGAAAATTATTAAGTTTATTTTTAATTGTTTTATTTATATCTTATGGCATTGTTTGTGTTTTATTGGTGAACCACAACTAGTTATTTGTTTAAACACACCTATAGGTAGGTGCAATTGAAATAAGGATAATTTCTACACATTTGAACACAGAAAACAAAGAAATTACAGCATTAGAGTTTAATATGGAAGTTAAAGACAATTTTTGCAG
Source organism: Mantis religiosa (assembly GCA_030765055.1). Classification (NCBI taxonomy): domain Eukaryota; kingdom Metazoa; phylum Arthropoda; class Insecta; order Mantodea; family Mantidae; genus Mantis; species Mantis religiosa. The sequence continues at coordinate 14,901,696 of CM060947.1, read as the reverse complement.
ACACACAATTACTGTGCTATTAAAAATGTCGTTTCAAATTGTAATGTGTTGTGGCGCTGGAATGACCATTTTTCTATTCCTGGAACACGACTCCCCTAACAAGCAAGTGCTCGAACTGATGACTTTATTGGGTAATGCACGGCTTCAGGGACTTTATAATTAAATTATTGTGAATTCGGTTTCCAAATGTTGATGAACATAAAAAAGTAATTACAATGCTGAGACTCGAACCTGTCATTAGTGGTTAGGGCACAGAAAAGGTCATAATCCTATTCAGCTATTGCCATGACCACCTCGTACAGTACAGGATCTTCCTGTAACATCAACTTTAACTGCATGTTACCTCCATTGCAGTGGTAGTCGATACTGAACATGTCTGAACTTGCCTGGTTCTCAAAGACGGTAACCAGGAGTATCAACAATGAAACTACTACGACGTGTTTGTTCCACGTTAAGCTAACAGAATATAATAAGATTGAGTTCTAGTGCGAAAAATTATGACGGTAAAAAATGATGATCATTCCTTATTGAACAGCCTTCGTATTTAATGTCTACGGCATATTACCAGTCTGAAGACAAAACGTGTACAGTTTTAAATTTCCTTCATTATCTGTAACCTATATCCGTAAATGTTGTATTCCATTTATCCTTAAATGTTCATTACACATAGTTTATTAGTATTAATCTGATTATCAATGTGTATATTATATACGAACTCAAAATTCATTATGAATGGATGAACTACGACCTTGTTAGTTTGTCATATTTTGTCAACGGTCTGTTAATCGCTTCTGCTTATGGGTAAAAAAAATAAGTTTAAAAAGTGTGAATATCATCATTGTAAGCATTTTCCGAGATATATTTTATTTTTATTTTTAAAGTGCTAGGACACTATGGTACTTGTTTCTGATGTTCCTGGAAGGAGTGTAATTTCGAAAGCAATATATGGATATCTGCTTTTCAAGATATAACTCGCTTTAGCCTCCTGTATCTCTATTGTACCTTACAGCAAAATGTGTAATTATATATATGCACATCATATACCTACATAGAGTAGTTATTAACAAGGCGACACACGCTGACAAATCACGGTGATGAATTTTACGACAAAGGATAGACGGATCAAGTAACAATGTTAAACAAAGCAACGTTTGATTGTGCATCGTGTTTGAACACAGACCCTTCCAGCTGATAGGGGAAGAGCACAGGATGGAGCTGTGTATAGACCCCCAATTACTCCTCTCAGTATTGTTGCCTTGTTCATTGATTGGTAAAATTGCAGGCCATGTTCCCGTGCAAATTCAAATTTTCAGCAAATGCATAGCATCGGAGCGGACAAATGACTTTATGTTTTCAGTGGAATACAAGCATCGTGAGCTTGTTGCAAATGTACACAAATAGAGGTAAGGTGTAAACAAAGCTGTAGTAGAGTCAAGCGCCAGTGTTGTCGAAACAGCAGGTATTCCTGTTACAAATGAATATGTCATCGATGTAATATTGTATAGCGGTGTGGCAGTAGCATGGGAGTACTTCAGCACTGGAGTATCATACCACTTACTGTCTAGTTTAAACGCAGGCTACACATGCAAAATGTAATAACAAATTAAGCTTCCTCCAACTGGAGGCTGCTATAAACGAAACATACTAATAAAAAGTATGCATTTGAAGCTGTAAACAGTACAATAAGAAAGCAACAACTATATTGTTGCATTTATAGGCTGATCAAGACTTAGAAATTACTATAATCATTGTTATTTAACATTCATTTGTTGTGCTTTGAGGATGGGCAAAGCTTTTTGTTGACTGGTGAAGCATGTACTTTGGACTGATGAATCATACATCCTGCAGATCAAGGGAAACAACACACATGTGGCCAGTCACAGGTCTCAACACGTTCTCAATTATGTAAACAGTGATTGCACAAGATGGTTCAATATTTGGGAGGAAAATAATAGCTAGCGTGGGAAACGCTGATTTGGCTAGTAGCTGCCAATTTTGTTAGGACTCCTATTTAAGCTTGGTTGAGTTAGCGCACGCGTCGACTTTATGCTGGGCTTTATGTTGGGTGAACTTGATGCTGGGAGATTACTCAGTGAACTTGCACAAAGTTTATTTCAAAAGTGCTTCTGTAAGTTATATCATCAACGGTGTGCGACCGGTCGAAACATCGATTGCCAGCAGGACAAGCTACAGCCGTATAACCAACACATCAAGCAAGGTATAGTTACACCATTTCACTATGTATTTAAGTATTTCTAAAGCGCTGCTGATCTCTTCAAGGCCCAGGGAGTGTCTTGCGGTGGTGCTATTAGTTTTAGAATATATTTACTAATTTGAGGTTGAATTTAGATGTTTCTTCTACCCACTTTTCTTGATTCTCTACCTTCCTTTATTTCCTAGGTCCCGTAGCTACGCCCCCAGTTGCTATATAGGGATGTAAGTGAACCCCTTCTTTTTAGCCCTTTACAACCCTGTATGTAACAGTATCAAACGTATCTGAAGATCCGAGTGCAGACGTTTTATTGGTGATTAAGGAGAGTGTAATAAACGTATGATATTACGTCAATATTTGCTTCATTTCCACACCAATACACTTATTTATGAATCGTAGGGTTTTAGATTGAAGTAGGCGTGCCACACACAAGCTATGCGTGTTTATTTTCCCCTGAAAGGCGTAATGCCAAATGGGCAGGCCTCGCGATAATAACTTGTATCTGAATTGAGTTGGAGTACTTTCTGCAAGGTAAATGACCTCACACTACGTAGGCCAGCAGGCCTATAGATAGGCAGTGTATCCTGACAGACCTTATTTCGTAGCGGAATTACAATTGTGCCGAAAACATTAGGAAGTAAAATATGTGACTGGTTTTTGGGAAAAGTGCTAGACAAAAGAAACACCACAATGTGGATATAGGGTACCATTTTCCAAAATATCTGTATCTGTACGGCAAATATCCCCTACACACCAGTAGTCTGTAGTTTGATGGTTTGTCCCTAAATTATTTAGTTTTAGGCTGCACTTGCACAATAGCGTTGCGCTCCTTTGGAGTTATTTAAAAATATTACAAGGGACACAAATGTTTAATTTAAAACTCTCAGATCTAAAAACAGAAACATATATAAAATGATCTTTTGTCAAGATTCTCTTGTTATTGGATACTCCGGATTTCTTTCGTTTTCTTTTCTCTTTATCTCATATTAGTACATACATAGTTTTATGTCATATGCTTAGTACAGTACATATGTTACGTTATTTAGTTTCTCTGCCCTGTCACCAACCAAAACCAGTAAACTTAACGTACACACATGACTGCCTCTTTTGTTTTTGTTTTTCACATTATTTTTCTTGATGCACCTTTAATAAGAGCACTTCTCTGCAAGTATTTCTTCACCACATTGTACATATGCATGTGTATCTCCTTTCTGTAGTGTTTGATGTGGTCTACTCTCAGGTTGACAAATATAATTAAACAATGCTTTACGTTAATTTATAGTACCCTCGAAAGTGAAGTATCTCTCAAAACAAAATGCTTGAACAGTTTACAATTTCCCGGAAGCACAGAATACCTCAAAACAAGCGTGTTTTCGTACTTCCGTCTTGAGCCATTTCTATTTCAGTTTTTAGTTGAGCAGTTTAGTATTATCTTGAAAAAATGATATCTAAATTACGAGTTTCACCAGTACTACAACCTTTTATCAAAACATTAAGGATTCCGTCATATTCACTGTCATATTTAGTCAAGTGTCACTCTCTTATAGTGTGACCGGTGGGGTGTACAACGACAGCGCTGTGAAGGCTTTCTGCCTTGAATCTAAACATTCATAATACTGTAGCGTAATGCTGCAGAGCAAGCAGAACCAGCTGGATACTTCAGAGATGATTGAGCATCTCTATTGCCAAGGAGAAGGATGAACGCAGGATTTAAACCTGGTTGAAGCATTGGGAAGAAGTAATTACCTTGCAGTGATTCCTGAATTCCTAAAGGAACACTGAAGGGTTTTTGTTTTTAGTTGTTAAAAGTCCAACTCGCAGAGTTCGGCGTCTTTCTGACGACTTTTCCCCTGCCTTATAGAAACCGTATTATACTTAAGTCATTCAATAATAATGTTTTGCAGCATTTGAATTAAGAGCAAATAAAACACTTTTGGAGCAGTCACATTCTGGCAGTGTTTAGAAGTAATCTCCTCCAGCATGAATTCGCTTTCACACATCAGGGAGCCGACGGATGCCATCCACGTCTTATTGTCCTAATATTGGAGTACAATGCTCTACTGCTGCTAATAATTTCCTATCTGGTTCTGAAGCGAACTCCCTAAGTGGTAATTTCATTTTCACAACAGAGTATGTAGGATGCTCAGTTCCATCTGCTAAGTAAATAAACAACAGGGCCTGACGCATGAGAGCGAGCACCATCATGTAACACACCAGCAGCAACAAGAATTGTACCAGGAACAACTCCAACTTCTCTTGCTAGTTCAATATTAGTCCAACAACGATGTTCTTCCAGCAGTGCTCTAACAGCATTCACATGTACATCATCACTTGCTGATTACGGTGTGCCAGCTCCACGTTTTTTATGAACGTCTTCCCTTCCTCTACGAAATGCATTCACTCTCCTAGCCATGGTACATGTTAAAGTCCGTCTACTACAACCTTTCAATAGTTCTGTATGGCATTGTCGAGCAATGATACCTCTTGCAACCTGAAATTTAATAAGCATATTTGTTCGTATTTGCTAAACATATTTAGAACACTAAAGATAACAGCCTACAAATAAACTTACTATAATATCTTATTAAATAAAACTATTGTCTTCAAACTCACAGCTAACAAACATTAGATGCTCTTATTTTTCGTTATCAGTAGACATGGGATCCGACACACCTAAAGGGATATGAAGTTTACGAGTCTCGAGGACAGCACGCAGGGATAGTCCGGTTCACAACGCGTAGCTATAGTCTCATTACAGCTACTGCTCGCCACGGAGGTAGATCTGCCTTCCAGGGAGTGCAACGTGTTTGGCATATTGTGTTAATAACATTACTCTCACAACAATTATTGGATAATCTCCATTTTATAAATAAAAAGTTTTGGGTATTGTCAACAGTTGTTAAACAGCTTTGAGAATGTAATTTCGAGCTGTCTTAAAGCAGTCGAGGAGGTGTCTGCTAAAATTAACTAAATACAGAATGCACCACCTACCAAACGAGCAAAAAATAAATTGTCCAGTATTCTACACAAAAATAATATATATTCAGTGTTGCGTATTATAAGAAAGAAACTAATTCTTGGACACACATATGAACATTATTTGTAATACTCCTATGCACCATTAACAGAATGTGACGTTGGTCGAAGTTTCTCAATATTTTTAAGAATGTACATGGCTGTTCACTGTAATTGCTTCATCGAATGCAGCGGGGAGGATGACATATTGTAACGTAGGTTACATTTTGTATCCGTACCAAGGGTGTACACACACAGACCATCGGTATACTTGTTGACCCGGACGTTTGTTGATGTCTCGCTTGGCCTTGTATAGTACCTGTGTGCGTACATTGATTGCTAAGGTGTATGTGATCCGATGTCTGGTTATCAGCTTACAATGATTTACCGCTGATAGCACCAAATGCAAGCAGTATTGCCACTAATTGTTGAATGACCCATCTTATACAGTAAATATCTGCATTGGGAGTAGGTAGTTTTAGAAACAACGCGACGGAATTTGGTAACGCCTTTATAATTCATATTACAATGCTTCCTGGCGGATATAACCTGAATATTTCAAAACATGTTCAAACTATTCTCACTTTCTTTTCGGGCAACAAGCCAGGTGAAAAGACGATTAGATATCGACTTTTCGGGACTGTGCAACGCTCCCGTCATCACGATATTTATATCTGTAATACAGCAAGCGTCAGATAGGTCTACCGCTACAGCCTGCATCCCGTTTACCGGCAATCTATCCGGCAGAATCAGCAGAATTCTCGCCAAATACATCAGGACCATCCACAAGCCACCTCCGAAGATCTGTTGAGACCGGTGAAAGACAAACTGGACTTCCACATTGTCACATTCCCTGTGAATGTGGGACACCGTATATAGGACAAACCGGAAGGACCATCGCTACCAGAATAAACGAACATGAACGGAGCATTCGTTTAATGCAACCTGAGAAGTCTGGGCTGGCAGAGCATTGTTTTGATAACGACCATAGAGCGAACTTTTGGGAGACGACCATCTTGGCAAAATGCAACAGTTACTGGGAGCGGAGAATTAAGGAGGCTTTGGCCATTTCCTCTGAAAGGAAATCGTGATGCTGGATTTCAGTTCAGATCCTCTTGGAAATCGGCCTTAAAATGGAAATCCGTCGATTTAAGAAGCACAGATCTATACAGCTTGATAATCAAGTTAAGTAGTTAAGTTTCTTTTACACAATTTTCTATACTCACGCCATCTCCTGACCTGGCATTTAATTTACTGAAAGTAGTATTTTGTTCAGTAATGCGAATTTTGATAGTGTTTTGTCTTTGTTTATAGTTGTGTTATATCCAGTGTTTCATTTGCGGTTATAACATTTTATAAATATTCATTTTATAAATATCACACTCACGAAACGTCTATATCTGATCGTCTTTTCACCTGGCTTGTTGCCCGAGAAGAAGGTGAGCATTGTCGTCGCCAGGAAAGCTTCAAGTCTTACGTTCAAACTATGTTAATCTTAGGGGGTCTCATAGGTTTACCAAGTCGATAAGTCTTTACTTAGAGAATTTTAAAAGGACTAGAAATAAATTCAAAAGTGTTTGCTGCTGTAGACACATTTCGTAATAGTAATGGCTTATACTACTGGTTTTGTAATGTTCTAATTATGTTTTGAATGGCTTTTGAGTCTCCAAGTCAATTTTCTGCTAACAGCACAACATGGACTCCCTAAACTCTTAATGTGCACTGTGCAATGCAGACAAAAGTGGCCGTTCTTGCTTTTATCGCTTCTCCTTACTGCTATCATCGTTCCTCAGAATATTAAAACAAGTTAAAAGCAATTAAATTGGTCGTCTCCCGTCCTGCCAATTAGTTAGGAAAGAAGCTTAGCAATAATTGGATTTTATATTCCATTCTTTTTGCTCCACCTTGTTTCAGCTTACTTTCACTGGCTAAATTAACATTCCTCTGAGGTAAAATAGCACGCACAGCACACAGAAAGAAATGTTTTTAAGCACACTGAAGTTTTTAAACGAGGTTACCGAGGGGATGGTTAATTTAGACTTAAAAGGAAGCTGTAAAGATGAGAAGAAAATAACCTGGAGGTCTACTAACTTTGTATCTGCAGATAAACCTGAGTCGGTGCCGTTATTTACAGCAGAAGCCTGTCAGAAAATCGTAGTGGATTCTCTAATTAAATTATACGGCCCATAGAAATTCCTAACTTATAAACTATAGATACGAGCGCTGTTCAATAAAGAATGTTAAAAAAAAATAAGAACCCATTCCAGAATTATGTATTTAAGTTAAAAAATTCATATACCTTATACAGGGGGTTGGCCGTTGAACATCTCTTGAATGCCGACATAAAGTAGTTTAATATAAGACCTCTTAAGGGTATGTATGACTGAAATTTCATGAAAATCGTGAAAATAACGACTTTTTTATTTTAATTCTATAAAATAATTTAGGCATTCCCGAATGTGAAAAATGCATAATTTGCCTCCGGACGCCATTTTTAAATGCTTATTTAAATGTCGGTGGCCTTTAAACTCTGTCAGAGTCACGCCCTCTTTTGCCTACATCCACATTCTTTGTCTGTTTTCCGTTCTTAAATTTTCAATTCAAGAAAAGAAAAATAAGGCTTTCAGACAAAATAGTTCCTAAAATGTTGCCAATATATCAGAGGCTGGCTTCTACAACATTACTAGAGAGGTACAAAACAGGAAAAACACAGAATGCCAATGAATCTTTGCATCATGTCATATGGAATAAGTGCCCAAAGGAAGCTTTCATATCAAAACAAAAATTGGATCTTGCTGTTATTAAAAGCATCAGTGAGTTTAACATGGGTAGTCTTAAGTCATTGGAGCTGCAGCGAAATATCAGAGGTGAAAGTGTAGTAGACTCAGCAAGGAAAACTTCAGTGCAGCGAGATCAGGCTCGTATCCTGCAAAGCAAGAAGCGAAGTTGTGCAGAAGAAAAGCAACATCTAAAGAAGAAAAAGGTGGAAAAAGCAGCAACAGAGGAGAGGAAAAAGAAATCTGAGGGTCCAACCTATCAGCCTGGTGGATTTTAATGTGAGTTATGCAATCAAATCTTTAATCGCTGTTTTCTCAATGTTCATATTTTCAGCATTTTTCTTCCTGTAAAATGCTCCTTGTGATGCAGTTTTTGTACTACATTCATGAAATTTCCTAAACAGGTTCAGAATATCATGAGGAATGGAAATTGCCCTAGGTGTTTTTGTGAAATGTATATAAGCATATATTTTTAATTTTCAAACACAAAACTTACAGTTTATTAGACAAAAAAAAATATTTGTAAGTTAAAACATTTTTGTGACCTAAACTAAAGGAGACACAGAAAACCCAGAGCAATTTCAAAAAGTATGTGTATTATGAACAAAGGGTTAAAATATTAGACCAAAATTCAAAATATTTTGTCGCAAGGGACTTTTTAGTGACGTAACAAAAACATACAAAATTTATCATAATTTCTAAACTGCTGGAGAAAAATGGTTTAAATTTAGGTTGTAACATGTTTACATTATACTACACCTATGGTGTAAATTTGAAAAAGCTAGCATTATTAGTTCAGAATTTGAAAATTTCAGTCATACATACCCTTAAGTGAGGTAGAATGTAGTTAAAATTTAATTTATAAATATTCGAAACTGTATTGTGCAACATTGTATTTATTTTTATTCAGATAAATATTTGAGCAGTTTCTAGTGGGATTAAAATATGTCGAAGAGCAATATGTACATTTGTGAATGTTTATCTTCACATACGGCAGTGGATAAAGACAAGCATTGAAAGCGAAGTTTATATATCAAGTTTGATGAACGGAGAACTTGTGTGAGACCTGACGGTACACCACATAAACTTCTAGCTACTTCCCTTTGTAATAAATAAATTAGTAAATATATTTTCCATAAGATTTTGCCAACATAAGCGATTTTAAACAAAAATTCTCAAATATTCCCAAAATCTCTTCGATTCAGATACAGGAGACTAACAGTTGTATATAATTCAACTGTTTTTCCAGTATTTAGACTGAGCTTATTAGCACTGCACCATGTTTTACTTTACCAGACCAACCTCTGACTTTAACACCATGGATTCTTTTTTTTTCCGTACGTACAAAACACATATACCATTAGCAAAGAGGACATTGCATAATTGGGGAATAAAAATCAACAACTGTTAGTCGGTATTGACCAGATCTACATTTATATGTTATTATTAAATTTACGTTGATAACTTAAAAGAGTATTGTATAAAGATCACCCCGAAAAGAATAAAAAGCTGTATAATCTATTCCCAATATAACAGATCGAATGATATCAGTAAAGTCACAAGATCCATAACTTTAATACCATTGGTATCCATAACTCTGTATACATTCAACCTGTACCATATTTCTTATATCCTGTGTAAATCTACGTCATATTTATAATAAATTAGCGACAAATTCAATGTGTGCATTTTATTACTCGCGTAAATATTTTAAACTATTGTATTTCTATCAAATCGAATGAAAAATGAGAAAATATTTTTCTTTTCATAAAAATAAATTTTAGGCCAAGTAATATGATTGAAAATATACACGTCGCACCCTTAAATTGTGTTGAGTTGAAGTAACAAGTTCCCCATCGTGTGCATTTTGTCTTCGAGTTTCTGCTGAAATCTGTCAATTTTTATGAATGCAGAACTTCCTTTATTGACTGTAAGTAGGTAAGCAGTAGGATAAATAAAATTATGTATCTGTTATTTTGAGGAGATCCATTTTCAGGATTGTCCCGAAACAGGTACACTTAGCTCCAGTAACAGAATTCCAAAATACCTCTTCTTCAAAGTTGCGCTACCGCGATCTTTTGGGTAGCTGTAACCGGTTCCATAACACCTTTGTGGTCGTACCCAGTAAGTTGCGTTACAACCCAACAATTACATGTATGTAGAAGTATGAAATGTGGGTATGAAATATGTATGTATTTTTTTTTATTTATCCAGATTTATTGAACCCTATTTTACACAGTGGTACATTAGGGTTAGAGTTGATACATAAAAATATACAATTTTAACAAAAATATTTTAAATACTAGAAGGAAGAAATTATGTTTTATTCTGAAGTACTTATACTGTTGTGGCTTCATTAGCAAAGATGTGAGTGGAGCAGAAAATTCAGTTCCTAGAGAGTCTAGCTTGAATATTAATTCTTGTCTTTCTCTCCAGAAAATGGGACAACAGAAAAGGAGATGAACCACAGTTTGAAATTCTTCACCACACATGCACTCGGGTTTGGATGTTAAGTGAAAGCGTGATACGTATTCACCAAATTTACCATATCCACTTAAAAATTGTGTCAAAAATATGTATGTATTTAAATATGTATATATGTATATATGGTACATGTATGTATGAAATCGTGCCTGCTTATTTTCAATAGACACACCCTAAACTACAAATGTTCGGCCAGTTGGATTTAATTATGGCATCAATATTTTGCGGTATGCATAGGAAAGGCAAATGATTATCCAAATGTCATTTCGTAGTCATTAGCGTCATGCAAAACACCATACCATATCTAATGCAAGTTGTTTATCATTTAGATGAAACGCGGCATACATATGTATTGGAAACTAGGTAACTTGTGAACTGGTGTAAAATGTATTTATAACCACAATGTTTATTTATATTTCCACCAGGTTCATCTTAAGTCTATTTGAATTGTGCAAGATTGTTCATTTAAAACCTAACGGGACCACGGCATTTGGCCTGTGTGCGATTGGGTGTGCCACAGCCGGCTTAGCTGCTACACGAACCCCGCAGAAGATTCTGGAAATGTCATCCATCCTCGGTTAAACAAGCATTACGTCAGTAGAACACATTCTGATTCAGACGATTAATTTGCGCCGCTGTAGTGTTTCAGATTTCGCTTCTAATATCTTGTTTTAGTTCTTCCAGTATAAGAGAATTTGTCTCATAAACTTGACCTCTCACGTGTGGCGATATTTCCACCTGCCCATCCTAGTAAACAATAAAATATATGTTATTAATTCAGGAGTTATTAACAATTATGTAAACAGTCACATCAGTAGCGAATATCTATAATTTTTATAATAGTATTTGTAAGAAGGTATCATATGATTAAAAGATGTATAAAATGGTGTAAACACTAAAAGCATAGGCGTAGTTTCTCAGAAATGTCTGCTAGGATTCGGGGCAAATAACGGGACAACTTCCGCATTTGTTTACCCCTTAGCGTGATCATAAGGGCTATTGTCCATTCCTTTTGTGTAGTCAAAGAACGCAATTTACCCTTTCTTGGGAGAAAAGGGCAGTGTTGGAGTAGAATCAAGGTGGTCCGGCGAAGCCTAGAGTAGGGAGATGTGTCATGATGTAGAAGCATGAAGCGACGTTTAGAAAATTTGCATCCAGTGAAGCACCAGGAGCATCCATCGATATCTAGAGTATTCTCAGATTAAGATAAATATTTCAAAGCTTCCAGCATATATATTTACGAGTACATTCCGAGATTGCCGCCTAAATTACTAAAACCTGCAGACATCCGAGTAACTCGACGCCGACAAGAAAGTGTTGGAAGACTTTCTTGTTCTGAGAAAAACCAACAATCCCAGTCCAACTACAGCACCTATTTCACAGTTTAGTAGTGATAGAAATACTCGTCGAGGCGGACCCTGACGTAAAACGCCATGCCGGCCACAACAGCCACGAGTACGACAAAGGCAACGGATCGTCGCTTCGAAGCCTGACGGAGTGAGGGACCTTCGAGATAACGCAACACATGGTACCCCACAAGTAAAAATCTCACACTGTAGAACGGGGCGATGAGAGGGCCCTACACTAGAACTAATCACTCTATCTTCAAATATTTTCTAATTTTATTCATGGGCTCCTCAGCTCTATGGGCACTAGCAGAATTTTATTGAAAGCCCCATATGATTTCTCTCCTTCTGTCACTTCATGATAAAGAGGGATCAAAATGTCATTTCGTCACCTCTCTGCATTTACAGTTTGCTCGTAGACTATTGGGCTTATTATGCTGTCTAGCGGTAACATCAAACTCTAGCTTTCAGATCCTAATGAGGGATATCTTGAACACGATGTGGATTTTCAAATGCCGGTACAATATCGCCGAGCGGAGTGCACACCGCTAGCACCTGTGCACAACGGCAGCTGGTAGTGGGGGAAATGTGTAGTGTTTAACGCCCGCTTTTACTACATACGGCATCGCAGGCGGTGACACTGATGATACATGAGATGAAGATGGAGCACTGGTGGAATGATATGGCGGTGGAAACCGGAGGTCCCGGAGAAAACTCGCCCCAGCGCCGTGTTGTCCACCACAATTTCTCACTTTGCGGTTGCCTGGGATCGAACCCGGACCGCCTTGGTGAGAGCCAAGCGGTCTAACCACTGAGCCACGGCGTGGCCTGGTAGTGGGGGAATCCAGCTAGGTCGTGGGAGAGGTGGAACGTCGTGTACTCCGTTAGGTTTTAAGTGAAGAAGCCTGTAAATTAGTTATAGGTATTTGTAATAGGGATAAGGCGTAAAGAGTTAATAGTTGTATTTAATGGAACAGAAAATGAAGCATTATTATGTGTCGTAAACGGTACGTTTCGCTTATGTTGAATATAGAATAGAGGAGCATTCTCCTGCAGTTTTGCAAGACTCGTAGCAGACGAACAACCGCGAACTTACAAGAAAGATCTCAGTAGACCAAGAGCATTCTGTTACTGTCCAGCAACGCAAAGAAGGTCCCTGAAAGGAATATGTTGTCTTACACAGTGGGACAAGGATCCGAATGTGTGTGGCAGAGAACGCCCGCTACACAAGGAGCAGAACCGTAAAAAATGCTCTCTAGTCACTCTATACACTAAAACCGAGAAGATACATTCACAAAAGTAGAAGCTGTCAGAATGTTTTTGAATGGTCTGCAACTGTACTGATATGGGGTCATAAACCTGCCCATGGAGGGTGTAGGAACCTTCGCCAACACCCCTACGTCTCAGGCCTAGGAGACTTACTCTCCTGTGGAGGAGAGTACTATACTTACGTGTATGTAGTAAACACCATGGAAACTGAAAGGATCAAACTCGTTACCGCATTCTTTTGAAATCTTTATTTTTCCACAAAGGTTAGCTCTTTGTTAGTTGTGCATTATGATGTTGAAGAACTTCAGTGCTCTATGTTCATCTCGCGGCTCTACACTAGTTTTTCTCAGAACGTTATTATGTTCTGCTTTGCAAGAGGAGCATCATGATGTGTTCAATCAAGCATCAAAGCGTGGTATAGAGGGTTTTCTATTTGCTTTGTAGGAAGAACGCGTTTCATTAATGAGTGTGCTATGCACCACAAGTATCTGGACAGGAATCGGTTTGTCCCAAAGGACGTCAATTAACCTGGACCGTAAATCCATCCACAACTAAAACATGAGTCCTATAGAGAGCTGTCCTCCAAACAGCAATATGGCGCGTAATGAACTGGCGTTCTTTGCATCCCGTTCTCTTTGAAGTATTTCATTGAGGTCAGTGCAAGACGGGCTCATGGCATTTCACCGCTACTGAAGTACTGCCAACCTTACAATGGAAATTACTAGTTCAGTAAATCAAGTCTGCTTTGAAACAGGTTGATCGAAGCACTTCCCAGACTAAATATCGCATTACATTGTATTTGCTTTAGCTTGTGGCATTAATGGTGTCCCCTGCTTGTTGGCGGAGTTAGTGGGGCTAATTCCAAAGACTGTCTTTCTACATCTACAGAGAATTCTATATTAATTTTTACACTTTTACACTAATACCTTTGAAAGTCCTTGTCCAATTTACACCACTCATTTTCCGTTAGCACTTCCTGTCTCTTGCACGCTTCCATCCATCTGCTTCTTTCCCTACCAACGTATGTTCCTTCTTTAGTATCCCAGTGGTACTTTTCTGCATTTTTTAAAATCATTGTTAACTTTACTACAATAACGGTGTATTACATTTGAACTATTGCAGTCATATACGAGGCATGTTTTTTAAGTCAGTACCGTTTTGCGATTCCGCCGCCGCAACGCTACGGTCCGCGTTCCGCGCATGCGCGCTGGTTACCTACATCTCTTGTCTACGCACTGACGCCATTACAGTCTGATTCTTCATTGCATACGTTGGTTTCTGAGTGTTTAAGATGCCTCCGACAATCGTGAGGCCCGCCGATTGTGAGGTACGGGCTGTTATATGATTTCTTAGTGCTAAAGGCGTAAAACCGATCGATATTCGTCGTGAGATCTATGAAGTTTACGGACAAAACATGAGTGATGGAATAGTAAGGAAATGGGTGAGAGCATTTAAAGATGGCCGCACAAATGTGCATGATGAAGAACGGAATGGGTGTCCTTCGGTCGTTACTGAAGATTTGGTGCAGAAAATGGACGAAAAGTGACTACCATTTGCTCTTGCACTTGAAGAAACATCTGGGCGGTCAGCGTCTTCAAGACGATAACGAAGTCAAAACAGTTGTGATACAGTGGTTAACACGTCAGGCGGCTGAATTTTATGAGGAGGGTATTCAAAAACTGGTGCCACGTTATGACAAGTGCTTCAATATTCACGGAAATTATGTAGAAAAGTAGATTAAGGTACAGGCTTTCATGTAAAAATAAAATTATTGCGATATCTATGCACGTCGTTTTTTAATTCCAAAACGGTACCGACTTAAAAAAACATGCCTCGTATATCTGTCTATACAAAAGACCGGCCCGGATTCGATCCCAGGCAACCGGAAAGTGAGATTTGTGTTGGACTACACGGCGCTGGGGCGGGTTTTCTCCGGGATCTCCGGTTGCCCCCGCCATCTCATTCCACCGGTGCTCCATCTTCATCTCATGTATCAGTGTCATCGCCTGCGGTGCCGTATGTAGTAAAAGCGGGCGTTAAACACTACACATTCCATTTACATTATACAAAAGACATTCGTTCAGCTTCAACAGCAAAGTCGATTCTTCTTAATCTTGGATGCTGTCGCCGATGTTTTGGTAAGTGTAGCAGTTTAGGATGATTGGTGAAAGATCTGCAAAGTCGATCACATCCACGTCACACTTCTTTGCTGCATTACTGACATACCATGGGCGATTTTATAGTATTTCAGTTCTCTTTACCTGTATATTTACCTAAGGCTGAGCTCTGTATCAAAACATCGTTACATCCAGAGTTACCTTGTACTGTCCAGCAATGCAAAGAAGGTCTCTGTACTGCCTTACTCAGTGGGACAAGGACAACGAATGTGTGCCTGCTACACAAGGAGCAGACCGTTAAAAACATGCGCCCTATTCACACTAAAACCGAGAAGATTCATTCACAAAAGTAGAAGCCGTCAGAATGTTTTTGAATGGTCTGTAACTGTACTGATATGGAGTGTCATAAACCTGTCCAGGGAGTGCGTGGGAACCTTCTCCAACCCTCCTGCGTCTCGTCCCTCGGAGACTTTCTCTCCTGTTGTATACTGTAATGGTATCTTTAATAATATATGCTGAGCCATGTTTCTTTTAATTAACAACAGGCATGGTTCTTCCAGTTAAGCTTGGCATCCAGAGTTAAACACAATAGCAAATTGTGTTGTGAAAATAGCTGTTAAAAATCTGATGTGTTGGACACAAATGATTTTTTTTTTTTTATTCCTGTACAAATTGTCTTACACACACTTATCCCTCGATCTACCTTCTGTTAATCCAAATAAACATTGTTGTTGCTTATTTTCTTCTGGGTCCAAAGGAATTTGAGAATGCGAAGCATTAAGCGATTCTCAAATGTTTTAAAAGTGATCGTTATTTGATGTCTTCCGTTGTATTTGTGTGGCCAAAAAATAAAAAAATATTAATAACGACCTCCCATTTACAGAAGTGTAAGTAATTCAGTCAAATAACAAAGAAGATCTCCGAAATAGTTTATTCTATAAAGCAAAAGAATATGTTCTTAATATAAATTGTGTGTTTTTATGTTGTAGAATTTTGTTTCTCTTTTGGTTTACCAGTTATGTAAATGTCACCCATAACGTAGACGAGATCTGTCGACATTTCCAGAAAATTTAACATATACACATTTCATTTGTCACGAAAATATATTAAATGTGTGATATTTTAATTAAAATCCTTGGAAATTTTTGAATAAATGAAAACATGTTTAGAAAATATTGAGCTAATTTACCAATTTTGGTATCGAACAGTTTTTCAATTATGCTCTACAGCGGTACATACACACATTTGCTAAAATTCTTTTTGGATATGAGTAGAGTGCAATGGCTTCTCTATGTACTGTGTACGTGGAGCTGAAAGTGAAAGGTGTGAAACATTTGTGTAATCAGTAAAACAATTCCAAACAAACGCAGGTGTAGAACAATGACCTCTGACCAAACAAGGATTATTTGTTTTAAACTCAGCTGTTAACGCCCTGCAAGACAATGCTTTACCACCAAATCATTAACTGTGGTCAAATATTGTCTCTACTTATAGTAGCACTTGCTGGTTCTAATATCAGAATGTCGCTAAAAGTAACCATAATGTGGTACAGGCTTTTGGTAGGCTACAATACAGCCATGAACACAAATGCTTGTCTATTTCTCCAGTGTAGCAGTAGCTTTCCCACAGTTATGTTTATGCAATGTTTAGGTCACGACTTCAAAAGCATTAAACACTTTATCGACGAGTATCTTCTGGCTGAACCGGATTTGGCATCTGGGACACGCATGAACACAACCACTATCACCTTGCTTATACTGCGCCAATGCTCAGTTTTATCAATAAATGGACGTTTCCATGATATCGGACGACAATGCCTTTATCTGATTGTTCTAGTAACTCGAGTGTTATTCATTTCTGGCATAGGATACGTTTAACCTGCGGGGATCAATGGAAGGTTGGAAATAAGCCAATCTCCTGTAGAAGAGTCAAGGGAATTCTGCGAATCATTCAGTTATTTCTTGCTTTCAGCTAATCCAGCATGGCTGTTGACATATGTACCTCGTACAGTAGGTCATTCGAAGGCCAGATTAGCAGTAGCCGCCTTTTACTTTCTTCACTATTTAAGCTGAAGAAATGTTGCATTTCACCTAAAATGTCGATGGCGTTACTTTACGTCTAGGGGCTCCCTAAATAAAAAAAATCATCAACTTTTCACGGTTTAAGCCATCAAGGCTCGTTCCGGTCTCATAAATGTTACATTAAAAGTGTTGTATCCATCTTTTTCTTGGTCTGCCAATATTTATTCTACCTAATGATATTGTAATTTAAAACTAATTTTGGATTCTGGCTATCATTCATTCTGTCGACATGTTCCTTTCAGTTATTTTTATATTGTCTTATTCTATCTCTTAGCTTAACTATTCAATACTTTTCGAATGCCCTCACTTCTTTGTTTATCTAGAAGACTATATCCTACTATTTTTTAAAAACTTTATTTCCGCTGTTTCAGTGCTGTCAACTGCTTTATCTTGGGTGCAATATCTCTTATTTTAAAAATAAAAACAATAAACAAGTAATTTTAGTTGATTGATAGAAATTAATCATTTCTCCACACTAGCCGTACTTAGGCTAAGATTTTTTATGGATAGAGTCAACATGAAAAATTCAATGCCATGGCCGGGATTTGAACCACGGATCTCCTGGTTTCCGTCCAGTCGCTCTTTGTCTTTGAGCTACCATGGCCAACGTGCCATCCTGACATTAAATGGAGAGTTAAATTATTATATTACATATTATTACATTAAATATGAGTCAAATGGAGAATTTAATGTCAGGATGGCACGTTGGCCATGGTAGCTCAAAGACTAAGAGCGACTGGACGGAAACCAGGAGATCCGTGGTTAAAATCCCGGCCATGGCATTGAATTTTTCATGTTGATTCTATCCATAAAAAAGTAATTTCTTAAATCTGCATTGTCACGGTGATCGCGCAAATGCGCCGTGAAAAATTAACACGCGCTCAAGGACAGTTGACGTCAGTAAGAGAGTCGTATTATTACTACGCAAAAGACTTTCGCAACTAATTCAAGAAGCTTCCAGTTCCAGAAACATTTCTTGCGGGCGACATATATGTAAAGCCTTTACGACGTTTGGAGTTACTGCTGTGAGCAGTAGTGAGAGCAGAGTGCTGCTTCGAGCTGCGTGCAGTTCCGTAGGTAAGGAGTCGGCAGGCCGTGGAACGTGCAAGAGGCAGTTCACGGATCAGTAAGTGCGGCTCCGTATTACGGAATCGGTGGGCCCACGGAACTGGCAGCGAAGTAGTTTACTTTTAAATATCGAGCAGTGCTCAGAATCGGCGTGCAGCTCCATGTTAGAAGTGGACCCATCTTGGGCCAAAAAAGACCAAACAATGCTGGCTACACCTGCATAAAAGACATTGTAGAGACATATTGAAATGTTGTATTTGTATAAAAGAAAGGCTGACTGTACGTTAGTAAGCTAACAGTTTGATGATAACTAAATCAGGTGAACGCTTTCGTCTTTTGTCGTATTATTGTATGTGGGTGGGTATGTGAACAGTATGCCTTGAAACATTGGTTAACCACAAAGTTGTATTTAAGTGCATCTTTCGAGGATGTGACACGAGTATTTTCAAGAAAATTTGCACATTCCAAAATCAGCTTTACATGGAAACGTTATCGTTAGCTTTCATTTTCTCAAAAAGTCTTATGTTTTTATTAAAACACCATATATTTAAGATATTGACGTGAACAATAAAGTAGTTACATTTTCTTGGAGTAGTCTTTCAAGTCCTCTTTGCTTCTGCAACAGCAGCAGTATGCCCAGCTTGGCCCTCCTGTGTAGCGTATCTGCCTCACGTTCAAGAGTTCCCGTGTTTGAATCTCGGTTGGAGTGAGTTTTTTTCGGGATTTTCCCTTATCCTGAAAGATGAATGTGGTGTAACTCTGAGTTCTATTCACCCTGAGCATCATTTTACTCATTTCATTTATAGCCCGCTATGTGTTAACGTTGCAGGACGTAAATTAAAAACAAAAAATCTCAGCTTACGAACATTTATCCAACTGTTCCATACCGATAGATTGGGTACCAAATTGCAACGTTTCTAATAGTCAAAACTTTATTATTTAACTTCTCCTACATCCCAAGGTTCAGTTTCAAACGTGCTGTTGTTCGACAAAATGGTCTGCGGAAGGAAGCGTCGTTTTCGGAATGTTCCCTCGGAGGCAGACAGACTGTTTACGTCACAGAGGCATTTGGTTTTCTTTGTACGGAATAACAACTCCATCAGACCAGACGTTTCATCTCGCAGCTGCTGATGGAAGCACATACGCTTGAGTTCCGAGACTTGGTTTTCGATAAGCGCCGAACGCCGCTAGAGTTACCTCCTTTGTGGGTGTCGGAACGGCCGACACATACTGACTAGATAGCATTTAAGGCGTTGACAACCAGCGTAAGAAATTTACGAGTCGACAGGTTTATGTTTTCAGTTTGATGAATATAATCCGTTCAAACGTGATGGATGAATGCATTCCAGCTTATTAAAACTCAGTTCTCTTACCCATTCTATATAAAATGATCGTTCTTGAGTCAAGAGGGTTATTACATTGAATTCTCCCCGGAACCCTTAAATTTGCAGTTTCTTCAGTCCAGACTATAGTGCGATCCATATAAAACTGGACAATTTTAATACGTCATAACTTTTGAACCAATAATAGCACACGCGTACAACTTTGGGAGAATACAATACACAATTGGAAGATTACATTACACTATTTACATCTCAGAGAAAATGTTGGAAGTGTCCTCCACCAGCATCTATACATGTTTACACTCATCTCACCATATTCTCTGAGGTTTTACGGAGAGTATCCTCGCCAATGTTACTTATTTCGGTTCGAATGGTAGCAAGATGGAGCAACGTGTCATACATCTAATGAAACCATATATATATATATATATATATATATATATATATATATATATATATATGAGAAACCGGAAGTACCATCGCGACTGGAACATTCGAACATGAACGGAGCATTCGTTTATTGCAGCCTGAGAAATCTGGGCTGGCAGAGCATTGTTTTGATAACGACCATAGAACCAATTTTCAGGAGACTACCATCTTGTCAAAATGCAACAGTTACTGGGAGCGGAGAATTAAGGAGGCTTTGGCCATTTCCTCTTAAAGGGGCACGCTTAATGGTGATGCTGGATTTCAGTTCAGCTCCTCTTGGAAACCGGCCTTAAAATGGAAATCCGTCGAATTAAGAAGCAAAGATCAATACAGCTTGATAATCAAGTTAAGTAGTTACGTTTCTTCGACACAGTTTTCTATACTCACGCCATGTCCTGACCTGGCATTTAATTTATTGAAGACAGTCTTTTGTTCTGTAATGCGAATTTTGATAGTGTTTTGTCTTTGTTTATAGTTGTGTTATATCCAGTATTTCATTTGTGGTTATAACATTTTATAAATATCCTGATGATGGGATAGATGCACACTCCCAGAACGTTCATATATAACCATCTTTTCACCTGGCAGGCTGCCCGAGAAGAAAGTGAAGGTATTGTGACTTTATGGGTTCGTGAAATTAAAAGTCCAATTGCACAAACTCAAAATGTTCTTTATTTCCACCATATTACAGCTAAAACACTTGCCGATTACACAGAATTACTTAGCGCACACATTTGCAATTCACCAGCTCGTCTGTCACAGGTCCATTGCACGCTCACAGTTATGTACAGCTCCTCGGATACACGTACACAGTCTTCCAGTCCGTCCACTCACGGGGAGCTCCTCACGGCTGCTCGCCAAGAACTGACCCTCCTCCTTTTTTTTGGGGGGGGGGGGAACGGGAATAAAGGTATAGGAAAAAACCAACAACAGGGTAGATTGGGTATTTGGGTAGGAAGAAGGATGGGGCATGGGAGGGATGTTGTTCTGCGGTGATTCTTTTTATTGGGGCCTGTGGTGCTATTTTAGTTTGGACTGTTGAGGCGAATTTGGTGGCCGGTACCGCCTAAGCAACCCGGCAGTTCGTGGGTAGATACTATTTGTGCGGTAAAACCCGCTTGTGGTGGTCAGGTAGCAGCCATGATCCAGAGGACCCTGACTGCGACCTGTAAACTGTGGTGACTACTGAATTTTAATTTTGGCAAAGTGAGCAGCCGCCCGGGCCGCAGTTATCGGGGCTACAACCGATGCTTTCAAGGGCTCGGTTCCGCGGAGGGTTGCGGCGAGGCAGGTCCTGTGGCGGCGGCGTCCAATGAGCGCGAGAGTCTCTGCGAGGCTGTGCGTGTGGCGGCGGTGCTCCGTTGTCTCGAGCGAGGGTTCTCCGGAGGTCATCAATGGACTGCGTGATGTAGCCCTGGTGTGTGCGGAGGGCTTCCTCAAGCTTCCTGCTTGGCGTTCGGGTGTCGTTGATATAGCCGACGATCTTCTCGAGCTTAGCCTTGCAGTAGCTTAAGGCCTCCGAGGTGGCGCTGGCGTCTTCCTGATTAGCGCTGTGCGGGGCTTGGGCGGCTTCTCTGACATCATCCAATGTCTGATGCAGGGCTTCCTCCCATGTAGCTACCCGCGCCGTCAGCTTCTCAATGGATGCCTGCCCAGCCCGACGTGTCCCTTATATAGGGCCAACTGGCCTAGAAGGTTGCGGGTTAGATGACATATCCTGGATGTTCCAGAACTCAGGGGGAGGGAAATGAGACAGCACAGTGGCCTGCGATCCCTTCCGTTGGCACCACAAGATAAATGGGTAGGCGTGATCGAATGCTTCCCGGCCCTCACTCAGCCGTCAATTGGTCGTGCCTGGGTGACAGTATTCGTCGCCAGGAAAGCTTCAGGTCTTATTTTAGTTTCATGGTGTCATTAGATGTATGGCACGTTGCTCCATCTTGCTACCATTCGAACCGAAATAAGTAACATTCGCGAGGATACTCTCCGTAAAACCTCAGAGAATATGGTGAGACGAGTGCAAACATGTATAGATGCTGCAGGAGGAAACTTGCAACATTTTCTTTGAGATGTAAATATTGTTGTGTAATCTCCCAATAGTGTATTATATTCTCCGAAAGTTGCAGGTGTGTCCTATTATTGGTACAAAAGTTATGACGTATTGAAATGGTTCAGGTTTATATGGATCGCGCTGTATTTCTTACAATGGGTGAAAATTCCGTGATATTAACATAAAAGAATGGAAGTCGTCAACCTATCTATCTCCACCCAGTAGTCTTCCAAATTTTGAAATTTTGGATACGTTGCATTTATTGGCGGTGGAAGGATTCTTGGTCGAAATATTTTACAGAAAATACAGTAGGTTTAATTTCAAACCTTTCTAGATTTTCTTTGACCACATAATTATTTAATAACATAAACGCTAGCAGTTGTAAAATATAAGATTCCGCATTTACAGGACACCAAGTTAGTCCTTATGATGAAACAGTAACGTCTGCTTTGCGATGCTGCCCCCACTGGCAAATGCAATTTCGCTTCACGATGTCTTGACTGACTTTTCCTTTATGTCAATTCCGACTATCTGCTCAAGTTATGAGAAACCTATCTTGGGGTATGGTGAGTGTGTATTATTCAATGAAACGGTGTTCCTGGTTCTCACTTCGATACCTTTAATGAACTGTCTACACTTAAGCGAAGAAGTTGCCGAATAATGGAAACAGTTACAGTACAGATGTATTATTGTATATTGACAGGAATCCTGCGCGGTAGGGATGAGTAGCAACTGTGGTGGGGATAGTGCACCTATCGCCACAATGCGTCACACGCGTCCGTTTACGAGAGAGGAGGGCGGTGCATAAGGTGTCTAAAAACAAATTTCATTCTCGAAGGCTGTTTTGCAGCTCTTATAAAACTAAGTTGTAATTCTTACTTCTTGTAATGCTTACCACGCTTTTGTTGGATCTTAAATAGTACATAGGCATTTGGAACAAAACCCTGTTCTCCTCCAGCAGGCATGATAAACAACTGTCGGCTTTTCAATATCGCTGCAGAGTCCTTGTAACGTATTTCACTCCAGGCATATGGTCCAGTATGTGCTGTATTTATATAAGTTTCATCCATATAAACTATATAAACTTCACTTCGACATCTCCGAATATTTCGTAAATACTTAAGCCTTTCTGCACGTATGGTGTGATGTTAGATTAAAATTTGTCTGTCACGCTTAGTGTTTTTTTTTTTCTTTTTTCAAATAATCCTAGCTTCAAAAGAACTCTTCTTAATGTTCAGACACTGCCTTGGAAGTCAGTAGAACTTTTAGCTTCATAAGCGCTTTCTTCAAAGTTGGTATTTGTTTTTCTGTGCTTTAAAAATTATTCATAGTTCGCCTAACTATTTCTGAATTAAAACATCCAAATTAGATTTTGTGCTTGTTCTTAATTTTTGTTTACTGGACATAGAGAAGGGCGTTATTGCACTAACACCGATGGCTTTTCTTTCCTTAATAACTCCCCTAAACTGCTTTCAGACACAACTGTTGCCTCAGATACCCTTCCCCAGATTTTTATAGCTGACCTAGACCATTATTCCATTTTTTATAAATCTATGGATATTGGTTATTACTTCTCGTGTTTTTAAATGTAGCACTTTATTTCCTAATGTGCTGCTAAGAGGCGTCATTTATAAATGCTCTCTTGGAACCAGGAGACAAGCACATTTTGAAACAAACTGTAGTATTACCGAGTAGCCCTGCACGTGTTTAGTTGCTCGCAACTGATACGCAACTGACCTGCCCTCCCCTCCAGTTGCAACCGTTCTGTGGTGGACTCGTCCAGATATCACTGTGCATTGCTCTGCACTTTTCAAGATAAAAAAAAATACACCTGTATTTGATAGCACGCGGTCCCGCCACTAAGACAAGAATGAGGCGTAATCCGTCTTGTCCAACCAGCGATCAGACCAGACTGTCTTAGATTATGTCCAGGATGTGCTATTGTGCTTCACATTCTCCTAATACCTCCCCTTTGGTAATGGGTCTAAGTCCCACACTCCTAGCTTCTAATCCAGAGCTGCCACCTCATTTCTACTTTTCTGATATTTGCTGCTTTACAACTCCGTCTGATATTGTGCTTAAAGTCCATTTTGCTTAAATATTATCTTGCTACATGATTGTTATTAAATCTGCTGTAACTATTGCTGTATTATTTGTTTGTCATAGTCTGTAAATCTTATCTTGGTATATTCTTATTATTATTAATTCTTCTGGGTCTTTTTTTATGTATCAATTACTTTTATTATAATTTGCGTCCTCCAACGTTAAATCATATTGGACGATATGTGTTACCCGACATTCGTTTCTGAGGTTAAGGGAAACCCCCGGAAACCCCTTAACCAGGGAACTCACCCTGGCCGAGATTGAAATTGGGGACCTCTTGATTTTGAGGCAGACACGCTACCATCTACGCTACCGTGGTGGGCATTAATTCTTCGTAACTGTCGTTCAGCATTATGTTTATTGTTCATACCTTCGTTTCATTCTTATTGTTAATTCTGCTGTAATTATTGTTCTACTATTTCTTAAGTTTATACAGTAAAATCTCACACTGTAAATGTAAAAATCGGTAAAATACCTTGTAGTTAGGCTACTATACATAAAACCTTATTAAAAAAAACACAAGAAAAAAACTCCGTCTACTTCGCATTCCAAGAATCCCAAGATAGCGTGCCATACCTGACAACCTTGGATAGCAACCTCTTCCTTTCACTGGCGTCACCGTCCGAACTACTTCTATGAATTTGCCTGAAAACCAGCCATTGCTAATTGTCATTATACCCCCAGCCAGAATGTACTCATCTATTACCAAACTTACAACCCATTCAGCACTTTACAAAATATTCATATTTAATTTTATTATAGGTTATAATTTATTTGTTTAATTCTCCCATTATTTCTGTTTCAAAAGAAGCTACACTCATTTTATGATCATGTAGTAATAATTTTATAAGGTAGCATAAAATATTAGTTTGTTTCTAATGTTAGCAGTTTTCCCTCTTTAAACAGTTATTCAAATGACCCTGCTACCTAAATTACAACAGAAACACAATACAAAAGTTTCTTATTTCGTGTTACAAGGTTTTGGTGTCTTTAGAATTAGAGTAAATGTTATTAATAAAGTTTGACACTGTAAAAAAATGTAAAAGTATAATTTCTTGTCATTTCTGCAGTTAACATGAGGAAGAATTTCAACATATGTGGCAGAAAGACGTAATATGACCAAATCTTCGAGGATTTTTATAAAAAGAATTTCCATTTATTCTATAAAATAATTTTTGTGCATTTACTGGAGAATAAACTCTCCTGGAAGGGAAAGTTCTACAGGTTTCAGTTTCAGAAAGGTATGATGGAGAAAGCAGTGCCAGATTTTTTTTCTCTGTGCCCTAGTGAAGTGGGTATCGGATTGCCACTTGACGGACAAGCTAGAATGTGTAATTGTCCCCCGGGTTGAAAGAGAGGTGTGACGGGGGCGCCTTCCCGGGGAACCGGTCGCTGCGCAAATCCCTCTCTAATGGTGGAGGTTCTACGCAGCGGTGTGAAATATTCCAATAGTCTCTCAAATATAAAGCGGTCATGTGTGAAATTGGCTGTTTCCCTTTTTATGAGGCACGGCACCGTCTCCTTAATGACATTACCTCGACGTTGTTTTGTCTTGGAGGCATGCGCACTGGAGCTATTTAACATTCTGTGCTGCAAGTCGCGTGTTTCAAACTGTAGCCACTGTAGCAGCTTAATTGGATTTTAATGTGTCGTTGTCATGTATAATTGCTGACCACAGCGTTTAACCTTCTTAAACTCTTTAAAACTGGCCTTTAGACTTTGTAAATTATGTGATTTTGCCATCCTACATCAACGAAATACTAATAATTACCAAACTGACTACTTTTTATGATTTTGCTCTTCTCTGTAGTATTGAAAATTTGAGTAATTTGAGGTAGAAGATAAATTTGAGATAACTTATGACCTGTTGGTTGAAATATGGAAGCTACGGCTATATCGAAAGTTTCTAAACAGTCATTGATAACACTTAAGTGCAAACCACACAAAAATAGAGAGACATATCCTGCGCAGTGACATTAGCTTTAGAGTCTAAAGTTAGAGTTCGAGTATCCTTCATTTTATATCTCCTTTTATTTTTATTTTTTATTTTTTTTTCAATGTTTTGCTTAAATTCTTATATAAGTATGCGTTTTGCGGTCTAAGTTCCCCTTGCCAGTGCAATTAATTACTATTCTTTCTAACAAAGGATGAATCCCGCTTAATACTTTCACATGTTGTACCCTTAAATGAGAGGTGGTTTAAAGGGTGAACGAACTTACATAAAATAACAGTAAAACAAACTCTTTACGTCGGGTTTATAGGGACGGCTCGAAATGGCGACCTAGGTTTTCAGTGCAAACTGACAACGGCTTTGGAACAACTACACACAATTTCTTGTAGGTGTCGAATTGCTATTATTCGGTCAGTTAGGTCCTTTTCTGAAGTAAAAGTTGTTTCATACTCAGAGGAAGACAGCTTCGAGAGTTGTGACGTATTTCAGTCGGGAGCGCGGCCTGCAGTACGTGTGACGTCAGGCAAGAACCGTGTAATACCAAGTTGTCTATATAAAAGGCGCTGTGACTACTTAACTCGAGGATTCAGTCAGGTGTAAGGCACTCGATAACAATGTAGCTGCCACGCACCTGCAGGAACTGTTAAATTTACAATGTGACGATTTATTGAAGTACAAATATACACACAAGGAAAACTTGGCTGATTTTTACAAGAACGTCCCCCCAAGCCAGATTTCCGAGGTTGTATCCACTTGCCGCACGGGCATTGTGTGTGTTTGGCTCGACATTTGTGTGCGAACAATTGTTTTTTCTGTTATTAAATTAGCTAAGTCCAAACCCCGAAGTAACTTGTCGGATCACAATCTAACATGCAGCCTTCGATTACAAATTCCCCAGACATTACGTCCTGACATTGATAAACTGGTTAAAGAAACACGAACCAGAAAGTGACGAAATTGTCCACATAATTTTATTCTGAGTGGGTCTCCTCTAATTTGCAGACAAAATTAGTTTGGTTTATTTTATTTACTGTATTACATGCCTGACCTTCAGATAAACTACTAATTTTTAATTTATATATTTATTTATTTATCCAGATTTATTGAACCCTATTTTACACAGTGGTATATTAGGGTTAGAGTTGATACATAAAAATATACAATTTTAACAAAAATATTTTAAATACTAGGAGGAAGAAATGATGTTTTAATCTGATGCGTATTAATTTAAACTATTTCAGACGTTTAAACACTGAGTTTATAAACATCATGAAGTACTTATACTGTTGTGGCTTCATCAGCAAAGATGTGAGCGGAGCAGAAAATTCAGTTCCTAGAGAGTCTAGCTTGAATATTAATTCTTGTCTTTCTCTCCAGAAAATGGGACAACAGAAAAGGAGATGAACCACAGTTTGAAATTCTTCATCATACATGCACTCGGGGTTGGATGTTAAGGGAAAGCGTGATAAGTATTCACCAAATTTACCATGTCCACTTAAAAATTGTGTCAAAACAAAATTTGGTACAAGAGTTTCACATTTTCCTCTGTCATATACACTAGGGAAAAATAATGTTTTTGTTAAACTTCCATTTGGAGTTGTTAGCCATTGTTGGTTTCATTCTTCAAGAATATGTTGATGTATTATTCTCCTTATATTAGAAATAGGACATAAAGAGTATGTCACAGGAAGATTGGATTCTGCAGCCTTCTTAGCCAAGCAGTCAGCTCTCTCGTTACCTAAAATTCCACTGTGTCCTTTAAGCCATCCCATGCAAATATGTCCTGGATGGTTTTGAAGCAAGGTTCTGATTTCATGTGCTAATGAATTTAAGTTGTATTTATCATTAATAGCGAGTAGAGCTGATTGTGAAACACTAATAATACGGGCACTGTTCCCATTAACAGTACACCATTTTATAGCTTCTTTAATTGCTAAGAGCTCCGAGTGGAATACAGAACATTCAGGTGACAATTTAAACATGGAGTGAGTTAGTTCCGTTTGGTTTTCGTAAAAAACAAAAGCACATCCTACTGCAGATATATTATCTTCAAATTGGAAACGCGAACCGTCTGTATATATGTAATAATCATGAAAATTACATATTTTAAACTAAGAGTTGAAGTTTCATATATTTTCTCATAGCACAGAGCTAAATTGCAACTGTTTATAAACTGTGACCAATTGTGTAATTAAAGCAGTCAGCATTAATATTACAACACCCAAGATGTAAGTTGTACATATTAATATCCGATACTTTTCCTGCCTTGCCTACGCTATCGGAATCCCAACACATCAAACTATGTCGTTCCTCTTGGGCAGCATCTCCGGGGTCTCCGGTTTCCCCCGCCATCTCATTCCACCGGTCCTCCATCTTCATCTCATGTATCATCAGTGTCACCGCCTGCGGTGCCGTATGTAGTAAAAGCGGGCGTTAAACACTACACATTTCATTTTCTTGGGCAGCAGAAATCAGCGTGGTGACGTCACACGCTAACCTGCCCTTCGTTCGGGAGCAAATTTGGCGGTTAGAGCTGGCGGAGGTGACGTCACATCAGCACTGCCTGTCTTCCCCTGACCAAGACTTGACCCCAGTAAAGTGTAATGGTATTATTGCACTGGCCAATCAGACTCGCGTTTTCATATCTCCCTGCTAGTATTCATATATTAAAAACAGGAAGCAAAAAATAACTTCTCGACATACTAGAATACCAGATTTTGGGTTAAGGATAATTTAGGTTTATATAGATATATTTTTAAATTTCTACGTATATTTTAAAGGGCATACAGAGGTAAAATATGTTGTAATTTTAATATTTGACAATTCGTGGTCTTTTTTTTCACACTGGGCTACTTCTAAAGAACTAAAATCTTATTCGACCTCTTCTCCAGCCGTACCACGCTAAAACTTAATAATTGAGATGAAGGGTCAGAGGTCAGCTAGATGTGATTTCCGCTGCAATTAGACGCCGTTTGACGTTTGCTTGTGAAGTTATGCTCAAAGAGTATCCGGATGGTTTCATAACCAAGTTGCAGGACTCGCTAAAGATTGCCTCTTTCTCTCTGACGTCAAAGTCTCTCCCACGCTAATAAGGCATCAGGAAATGAAACATTTGCTCTGTAAAGTTCAACGTCTCTCTTCTCGTTTGATCTGCAGGAAGGATGATATTGAGAAGTTTTGTAATCACTCAGAAAGGTAGGAAGGGGTGGAGTTCATTCAACACTGAGCTAAGACCTGTGATACTATCGTTATTTATTTAACTACAAGTGAAGAGTGGACTTTTAGAACCATTTCTTCTATTTCTAGCGCCTACACTCCAGTAGACTAACAAACTTCATTGAAAATATTCGAAAAGGAAAAAAAATGAAACGAAAGTTGATATTTCATTTCGGCATTTTCTAAGGAGGCAACACAAGGATATTTTGACCTTGTGAGTTAGTAGAATTAAAAGTCCAGGTTGCTGAGATTCCAAAAGCCCTTTATTTCCGTAGAGCGAGACTTGTACAACTCTGATATCAGCAGAATGACGTAACACTCACGTACGAGATCTTCAAGTCGTCTGCCGTATGTCTGCACTGTACCAATCACAACTCTCGTCTGAGTCCTTTCGTCCCTTGCACTGGCCGGACGAAGTCTTATTTATACACGAGCAGCTGTTCTCAAGGTTTCTCGAAACCACGCGAAGCCACCTAACTAGCACGATCGTCCGTGAAGTTGCGAGTAATGTGTAATGTAAATAAGTAGTGTTTAACGCCCGCTTTTACTACATACGGCACCGCAGGCGATGACACTGATGATACATGAGATGAAGATGGGGCACCGGTGGAATGATATTGTGGGGGAAACCGGAGATCCCGGAGAAAACCCGCCCCAGCGCCGTGTTGTCCACCACAAATCTCACTTTGCGGTCGCCTGGGATCGAAATCGGGCCGCCTTGGTGAGAGCCAAGCGCTCTAACCACTGAGCCACGGCGCGGCCAAGTTGCGAGTACACCATGCAACTTCCCTCTGTTGCTCTCTCTCTCTCTCTCTCTCTCTCTCTCTCTCTCTCTCTCTCTCTCTCTCTCTCTCTCTCTCTCTGGGGGTGGCTTGGCCGCTATCTGTCTATTTCACTCCCCGGTTCTCTTAAAAGAATTCTCACTCCCCTGTTAAAATTTTATTGAAACATTGTGGTTTTTAAATTTTAAAAGATAACTAATCCACATGCTTAAAATTTTTTCATTAAAATAAAACTTATTCGTGTGCAAATGTGAGTTAAACATTTCAGCCCTTCTGTCAATTGTTTTATGAGATAATCAGGCACTAGATCCGAGATTGCTTTGAAACATAACATATTGTAACACCTTGGAGAAACTGGTTAGATTTTCTTACACTATTAGTACTATTATACTCGATTGCACCATTGGCTCAAAGGCTAATATCGGTAAACTTACGAAAAACCTTAAGTTCTGCTGGGAACAATTGAGTGAGAATAATACCTGCAAGCTAAGTCCATTTTCTGCGAATACAAAAATGACACATTTATTGACAAATTTAGATATTCCAACATGTTACTTGCATACAGCAACTGGTAGGTACATAGTTTAGTTTCATAGATACAGCTCAAAACAATTATATATTTGTTTGGATGAGTAAAGTTAGACTGACAAATTGAATGCTGCAGCCGGGATTTGAACCACGGATCTCCCTCCCTCCGTGCGGTTAATCTAAACCATTGAGCTACTTTGGCCAACGTGCCGACATATTACATTCTCCAACTGACTGATATGTTTCCTGGTAGACCACTAAAAATCCTCGTCTCGGAATCTTGCAGCCTCATTTTTTCTCTGTGACATCTGCTTGGATATGATTCCTTTTTCTTCATTTTAGTGATCTAACCTACTGGGACGTAGATTCTACCCTTCTACCTTATGTAATACATAGGGTCGCATCGAGCTTCTTTAGAGCACTTTTTGGATACTAGCCAATAGTCATTCCTATTTCTTTCAATTCACTCACTGTACCAGTATTACCTTCACTGAATGTGACAGCAGCTCCTTGGTGTAAATGATGGAACCAACAAAGACCTTTATAGTACTCCAGATCAACAATACTATTGAAGAATTCATTATTGCGTTTAGATTTGCCTATGAAACACTTTTTCGGAAATTGTGAGTTAGCGAGATCTACCTACATAAATAGGTTTCAATGCCGAAATTGCTGCCTTAGGTATGGGATTCTTCTGATCAAATTCATCCAGTTGCTCACCAGCTTTCCGATAAGAAAAACGTATATTTTTGTCTAACACATATTTACAAGTTACTGATAATTTACTAAGTAATTTCTAAAAAATTACTACCCAGGATTATTTTCAACAATAGTTTTTAAAATATTTACAATTAGGTACCTCTGTTAAAATGATACGAAAATAAGCCACAAATTCGAAATATTCATGTGCAATAAAAACATGAAAATGGTATTAAATTACTAAACCCAATTTCTACTCCCTTTAAGAAACTTCCCACGCCATGTAGTCCCATAAAATTCTCTTTTGTTTTCATAAAGATTATTCTAAGGAATTTGATTAATATTCAATATCCTTAGGATATGTAATAGTCCTGTATGTAGTTACAAGTAGCCTTTCCCAAGCTATAGCGATAATAGATGGAGTTAATTTTAATGTAGTTGGAAACGCAACTGAAAGATAAGCTTGTACAGATGTATTATATTATCTTGACAGGAATCCTGCGCGGTAGGGATGAGTAGCAACTGTGGTGGGGATAGTGCACCTATCGCTATAATGCGTCACACGCGTAAGATAACGAGAGGCGAGGGCGGTGCCTAAAGTGTCTAAAAACAAATTTCATTCTCGAAGCCAGTTTTGCAGCTCTTATAAACTAAGTTGTAATTCTTACTATGGTAGTAATCTCCACGCTTTTGTTGGATCTTAAATAGTACATAGGCATTTTGAACAAAACCCTGTTCTCCTCCAGCAGGCATGATAAACAACTGTCGGCCTTTCAATATCGCTGCAGAGTCCCTGTAACGTATTTCACTCCAGGCATATGGTCCGATATGTGCTGTATTTATATAAGTTTCATCCATATACATTATATAAACTTCACTTCGATATCTCGGAATATTTCGTAAATACTTAAGCCTTTCTGCACGTATGATGCGATGTTCGATTAAAATTTGTCTGTCACGCTTAGTGGTTTCCCCCCGCCCCAAATAATCCTAGCTTCGAAGGAAGTCTTCTTAATGTTCAGATACTATTTTGGAAGTCAGTAGAATTTTTAGCTTCATAAGCACTTTCTTCAACGTTGGTCTTTGTTTTTCTGTGCTTTAAAAATTATTCATAGTTCGCCTAACTACTTCTGAATTAAATCATCCAAATTAGATTTTGTGCATGTTCTTAATCTTTGTTTACTGGGCATAGAGAAGCACGTTGTTGCATTAGCACCAATGGCTTTTCTTTCCTTAATAACTCTCAGAAACTGCTTTCCGAAACAACTGTTGCCTCAGATACTCTTCCCCAGATTTTTATAGCTGACCCAGACCATTGTTCTTTTTTATAAATCTATGGATATTGGTTATTACTTCTCGTATTTTTAAATGTAGCACTTTATTTCCTAATGTGCTGCTAGGAGGCGTCATTTATAAATGGTCTCTTGGAACCAGAAGACAAGCACATTTTGAAACAAGCTGTAGTGTTAC
Source organism: Mantis religiosa (assembly GCA_030765055.1). Lineage (NCBI taxonomy): Eukaryota > Metazoa > Arthropoda > Insecta > Mantodea > Mantidae > Mantis > Mantis religiosa. The sequence goes on along the minus strand of CM060947.1, from coordinate 14,868,756 downwards.
CGAGTAGCTCTGCACGTGTTTAGTTGCTTGCAACTGGTACGCAACTGACCTGCCCTCCCCTCCAGTTGTAACCGTTCTGAAGTGGACTCGTCCAGATACCACTGCGCATCGCTCTGCACTTTTCAAGATAAAAAGAATACATCTGTACTTGAATCGTATTATGGAAGGAATAAAGAACAAAATGTAATTAAAATATGTGACAAGTAATCCTTGAGTAAACCTTCTCCCTTAACAAGTACTAGGTATTTAAGATCTATTAACCTTTCTAATGTAAATGTTCTATCCAAGAAATATTAAAGAAAATATCTCTTCAAACTTTGTTTTGCTGCGAATATACTGTTTCACATTAAGTGGTCACTTGACAGACAGTTGTAAGCATCAATGACATTTGTATCTGATCTTCAGTAACCCATTAATTATTCTTTTTCATCTTCTCTTGGTATGGGACACAGTCCTGTTCAATTATGGCATTCCCTTACGTCATTCTAGGTGAAGGGTGAGAGAGCCACTACTAAGGATCAGAGAGAGAAATTCAGTGATAGATGATCAGCCCGGTCCCTGGGATGAGAGTGAGGGAAGTAGGTGAAAGGAGCCATGATAATGGAGCAATGGTGGAATTATGGCAGGGGAAACCGGAGGTCCCGGAGAAAACCCTCCCCAGCGCCGTTGCCCACCATAAATCTAACTTTGCGGCCGCCCGGTATGGAATCCGGGGCGCTTTAGTAGAGTCAAGCAGTTTAAATCGCTCTGCCACGACCCATAAATTAAAATTAAAAATATTAGGGCTGGATTTTATTCAATTCTTCGAATTTGAATAGTGGTATAAAAATGAATAAATAAATATAAGATAGTGAAATTCTTTGTATTTATTTTTCCCCTAGAATTTAAAGGCGGGACAAACAAATGAAGCTCGCGACCTGGGTTTGTCTCCCGCGAAATCTGATAAAGCCATGGTCAAATATTTTAAAAGTACGTGTCTATGTGATGTCTTTGAAATTATCTTCTTTGCATGGCCAAGAAAGGAAGAAAAATGGGAGAAAAAAGGAACAGCAATTTTAAAAATATAATATTTGTCAAATATAGTGTGATTTAGGTGTAGTAAATTTTTTGTGTAGTAAGATTGCTTTTTCTATCTGTTACGGTTTACTAATTGTGTAAAAGCCTTTAAGAACAAAGAGAAGTTCACATATACTTGTTTTACACGTGAATATCTTAAACATATTAGATTTCAATAAAGCTCGTCACTCGTCTTTCATAGAAAAAACATCAGGAATTTCTTATCTTAAAGGGTAGTTCAAGTTCGGCTTTTCTTTAATATTTTCGTATTGCGCGCGCATAATTAATGTTTCTAAATTGAGAGTGTTTTAAAACATGTATTTCCGGGGTGATGTTGATGTTGAATTTAAACATATCTGGTTCATAAGTACAGGGAATGCAGCGACCACCATGCCTGTAGCAGAGACATCTACGTAACAAAGGACAGATAGCGTGGGAATGCGATAGTGTGTTGTGTTTTACTGTGCATGGCACCGTCACTCGGGTCACCCGCCAATTGTACAGTGCACAACATTAATGTTGTATGTGCGTCCGGTGTCTTTTAACACTGCGTACCGTTTAAACGACTAGTAAGTCTGCATTCCTATTCTAACAGGCAAGTGACCCGCTCAAAAATTGAATTGGGAGTAGCTATCTGTTGTGAACGGGTCCAAGGTTTGATTCCCGGCTGGCTGTAGCCAAGATTACGCACTATCTTCCCCCAAAATCTGTAGCACTGAATTTGTGTGTGTCTACTAACGTAAAACAATCCAAAAGAAATCAAATCAATTAACACTGTACGCCAGGCATGGCTTTTAGCGAATTGGCTAACCTAAATTCGCAAAATCAGCTTCGCAAAAACGGGTTTTATACTGGAATAGTGGTTCTGAATTTCGATGGCGCTTCCCTCTTTATATAGATCCAAAAGTTCTTTAAAATTACTTTTATTTAAAGAGTCCTCGCTTTCATTATGCCCGTGAAATGTCAGTTCTTGTCTTCTTTCCTAATGGGATATTGCATGAAAAGTCTGTTAAGCTTAACGTTCTCATTGTATTGTGCAATATATAGACGCGAGCTTTCCCGAAGAGCATCTGCAATGTTGACAGTGTTTTGTGCAGCTCCTTCAATCCGACACAATCATCTTCCTCATACCAACGAGTCTTAAATGTCCTGGTGTATTTTGAAGATCCTCCGCCGCAAAGTGTTTCTAAACATTGCATGTCAGCCTACCACGCGTTTGTAATCATTTTTAATAAGGAAAATGGTGTTTGGAGACACACCAAGTCAGGTGTTGGATTCATTGTAAATTCCTTAAATATGAAAAGTCAAACATTTCACATATCAGACAATAATAACTGATCATATAAAAAAATTTGTTTTCACACATGACACGTGGGGCTCACTTCAAGGGGTTTACCACTTGTACCAACAAATTTCTTTTCAAATCAAGGAAAAAGTAGGAAGAAGGGCCTGTATCGTGTTGGCAACACGAGTTGGTGCGGAATATGCGGCTTCTATGAATCGAGTCCGTAGCCGTGGTAACCAGCAATGCATTCTGCCCCTCCAACCTCTCCTCGCCGCCGCAAGTGTTGCGGTCATCTTGGCCTTTTAATAACGATTCACTAGTCGGAAAGTAAGCTAACTGCACTATCGACTCGTGAGCGCCAAGAAAGCGGTTCCATTACAAAATATAATTTGGAGAACTTTTATAATCGAAAATTAAATGCTGGAACATAAAACATAACCATGTAAGTTATTCAAAAACAAGTAGGTGATTCGGCGATTCAAACGCATCAATGAAGAACCGCTCCTGCTCTATGCGATTTAATACAATTGCCATTTCTGTGTAAACATTACATTCTCAACAGTAGTGCCAATTTGTACAGCAAAACGTCCCACATTACTCCAAAGCGTATAGGAATTATTTTCCCTTCTGTGAAGTTGTAAAAAGCGTCTCATGCAGTACCATTGATGGTTTTTCATTCACATGACCTTTTACTTACTGTTCTATAAACGTGTATCTTTTAAAGTATAATATAACAGTGTCTTTACACTGGTAAAATTAATTATTAAAATAAGAACCAAATTTATTATATCAAGATCAAGTTTCATTCCACATCTTACATATTTCGTTGTGTCTAGGTAAAAGAAAACTACAATAGACTAATATTCAAAACTTAAAGAAAGCAGATCACTTTGTTATGACTTTTAATTGCTATTTCACATAACTACGAGAAACAATTAGAAAAACAATTTAAGTATCTTAACATTCAAACCAATAGCAAAGCATATCTTGGAAATGTTTAACCACAAATCGATTTAACTTAAGTTGGTCTTTTATCAAGCATAAAATTTTTTGTAATGAGATTTGTCTCATCTCTTAGACTTTACCAATTCTATAAGAGCATTTATAATATAGAAGATTTGCAGCTTATTGGCAGAAAATTAAAAATAAATTTTAAATTTACTTAAAAATATCTTAAACATGTGGTATTTTAATCAAAATAATAGGTTTATTTCTGATAAAACGGAAAATAACCAAATTGATTGCATGTAAATTGTAGGTATTTTGGGATAGGGAGATGTTCTTCAAAATCGACTGCTTGTCGGAATAACATGTCGAAAAATAGTATTTTAGCAAGCTAAAACACTAAGGTTGTCAAGGAAACCCAGTAAGGAGACGTGACTTTTAAATTGAGGTAAGCTTCAGATATTAATTTTCGTTAAAATTAGAGAGAATCATGTTTCGAAGAACTAAGGCTAGTTTTCAGTACTCTTTTTATTGTACAGTCACGCGTAGGCCCTTCTTGGCTTTGCAAGTCTGACCGCACTACTAACAGATATATCCCTACTTCCCCTCTCCACTCATACCTTCCAATTTTTCCTACGCTGGTAATTTCGGTGATGCTATATGCCTGTGACAGCTGGGACATGGCCGCAGATAGCTGGTTGGCATGGCTTCAACGTGCACAGAATGCACCATGTGGTGCTGGCTGGCTGTATTTAGCCAGAAGGTTTTTGCTGCGTGCCCACCCGTTAACGGTTTTACCGCAGGTAAGGTATAGAATTCGGGATGTTGTAGGGTGAGATATGGGGTTTTAGATTTATGTTTGCTATGAGGTTACAGATTTGTACCTAGGGGTTGAAGGACAGGATGCAATGCCTTGCACCCTGGTGTATTATTTGATTTTTAATTTGGAAAAAATTTGATGCCAAGTAGCTTGGAAGAATTATGTGGAGCTCAGCTTTAGCTGCTGTTCGGATTAGCTCCTGGGTTATCTCGGGTGCTCGCAAGCCATGCGGGGTAACCGGTGCTGTCTAGAACGTGCACAGAATAGAGGACTACGGTCTATATATTCTGGGGGTCGTTATTTTCCTACCAGGTTGCTTCACTAAGCCTCGGGTCTTCCATACGTGCAGGATGAAATTAGGTGTCGGGCACCATAGTTATACGCTACTTTACCAAAACATAGAAGCGCCCTTGTTAGATCATGGGGAGATTATGACCCCACTAGACGTCGTTATAGACTGTTCCGGTTACCCCGCATGGCTTGCGAGCACCCGAGATAACCCAGGAGCTAATCCTAACAGCAGATAAAGATTGCTGGCCCCGTAGCTCATTCGGTAGAGTACCTGCCTGCAGTGCTAGGTGTCCCGGGTTCGATTCCCAGCAGTGGGGGTGGGGATTTTTCTCCGACCAAGATAATTTCCCATCTTCACCAGAGTCTGGAAGTATGAATGACAGTGTGAATGTGTGCGTGATCTAATGATTAAAACCCAACGAATACGAGTTAACACCTTCAGTATGTTCCAAAGGAGAACGGCCGCCGATATGACCATTGCAGTTAAGTGGAACAAGGAAAAAAAGAAAAGAAGAGAAGAAAAAAGCTGAGCTCCACATAATTCTTCTGTTTGGCATCAAAATTTTCCAACTAAATAACTAACTTCAAAATTAAAACACCAGGGTGGAAAGTATTGCATCCTGTCCTTCAGCCCGAAGGTACATAAATTTGTAACCTCAAAACCCACAACACATCCTACCAAATCCCAAACATAAAACCTTACCTGCGGTAAAACCCGTAACGGTTGGGCACGCAGCAAAAACCTTCTGGCTTTATTCAGCCAGCCAGCACCTTAATCGGTCGATAAGTCGCGAGAGAGCCGCTAGTTAGTTGCGAGTTGTCAATGGTTAGTTGCAGTTGTGCAGTGGGGAAGAGAGCTGCTAGTCCGTGAATGGAGTTGCGATTTGATAACTGTTGTGTCTGTGTGTGTGTGTGTGTGTGTGTGTGTGTGTGTGTGTGTGTGTGTGTGTGTGTGTGTAGTGCAGTGCAGTGCACCTTTGAAGTATACCGCAAGTGGTATCTTTCGTTTGTTTACGTATGGTGAAGCAACGAGAGACTTTGTATATGACACGCCATTTTTAGAGCATGTAAGGGATGTACAAAGTGTGCTTTTACTGAAATAAAGATTACTTTAAATTTCTTCGAACAAGTCTTTTAATTCTACGAACCCACAAAGACACAGTCTTGAATAAGATCGCTGAACTGGTCACTTGTAACTAAGCAGCTGTCATTGTCCGCAGCATCGCGAATGTTTGCGAAAATATTTTGATAATGTATCCAGAGCAAATAAGATATTGTATGGCATGAATGTTCTTGTTTTTTCTTCTTTTTCTCCTGAAATTCTTGGGGAAGCTGCACTTCCAGTATGCTTCGCCACTGTAGAAACCCTTAGTTTGTAAAGCAAACTGCAGATGGCTGTGACCAGGAAGCTTTCAGTGTATTTGAGCTATAAATAGTTCAGTATTTCGTCTTAGTTCGCAGGAATGTACCAGTTTTTAAGTATATTTCTTATGTTCCTACAGATGTTTTGTTAGCAGAGCGTTCAGTGTTTATAGCACGGGTTGAAATTTCCTCAAGAGTTTTCGCCCATATTTTCAGCCACAGGCTCGTTGTTTACAACCGGGCGCATACTATAAGCTCTGTCGTATTGTTACGGTGGTGCAGTAACCGTTAGACATCAGTATCTGAAACTGTGAGACACACGAGTTAGCAGTGGCCGGTGACCAGCAGGTGCTAGATGTGGTATTCGCAGAATCTGATCCAACCGCCACAGTGATATGCTTGGAATGTTCTCGCTAGAGATCCTCGCCTCAGGGGCAAGATGTCCTTTCCTGGTATGTCGCCACGTCCTTTCTGTAATACTAGCTCCTCCCGGCTTAGAGGGGAAAGAGGCGGGCGCCGTAAAAGGACAGCTTTTATGAAAAAACCAGGCAACTCCTTCCAACATGGGTAGGTTACTGTTAGAAGGGGAACTATTCATTCAACATATGATGTTCGATTCACATAAATTTCTTTACTCACTCTTCCACATAGTATTATTAAAACCTTAATTTCTCTATGTACTTGTTGATAGGGATAACATTTATTTACATATTCCATTGCAGGTATGAGAACAATAGAGTATACATGTGAACGAATGGAATCTTATGTGCTTTACTCACATAACTTTCTCTACTCCTGTACAAACTAATCTTATAAAACCTTATTTCTACATCTGATACATGTTTATCCACATAATAGTTTGTACGCGGGTTGTTGAATCAAGAATGATCATAATTTTTCGTACTAAAATTCAATCTTATTATATTCTGTTAGCTTAATGTGAAACAAACACGCCGTAGTAGTTTCATTGTTGGCATTCCTCGTTCCCGCCTGTGAGAACCACGCAAGTTCAGACATGTTCAGTATCGTCTACCACTATAATGGAGGTAACTTGCAGATAAAGTTGATGTTAGAGGAAGATCCGGAGTTTCTTTCAAACGTAATCACTGCTGATGAAACTTGTCTACATCATTTTGATCCTGAGAGCAAACAGCAAAGCTCAGTGTGGAAATCTCCTTCATCACCAACCCCCAAAAAAGCAAAAGTGGTTGCTTCTGCTGGGAAAGTTATGGTCATCTCATTCTTTGATATTCATGGAATGGTTTATCAGCATGTTGTACCTGCACACACATCAGTAACTGTACAATACTACAGGGATGTCCTGAAAACATTGCAAGTCCATATCACACGCAAAAGACCACATTTCCGTGAAGCAGGCTGGATGCTGCACCACGATAATGCGCGTCCGCATATTGTCAATGTTGTTGCTGAATGTCTTGCAAAAATCAACGTGAAGTGCATCCCTCACCCTCCCTATAGTCCGGATTTAGCCCATGTGACTTTTTTCTATTCCCTAACTTGAAGAAACGACTTCGTGGGAGGCATTATCCATCATCAAAACCAGTGGTGAAGGATGCGGAGGCGATTTTGAAGGATCTCTCAAAAATGGTGTCCAGCGTGTCTTTGAAGACTGGCAGAAACGCTGGGACAAGTGCATCGCATTTAGGGGAGACTATTTTGAGAAGGGCTATCAAAATTATAAAGATGAATAAAGGTACATTGTTAAAAAATTGTGATCATTCTTTATTGAACAGTCCTCGTAGATATTACAGTAAAACCTCGTTAACTCGAAATTCTGCATAACACGGATCAGTTTTGAAAACAAAATTGTGCTTAGTGTAGTAAATGAGGACTTGTAGGTCTTTGAGAGTCGCCTCACTTTTCTTGACACTGCTTCAGAGTTCTCAAACTGAATACCCCTAAGCTGCGATTATCACCGGTGCTGAGTCATGGCTGCATCATTATGATCCTGAGGGAAGACAAGCCAGCACAGTGTGGAAAATGCCAAGTTCTCCATCACCAAAAAGGGCAAAAGTTGTTCCATATGTAGGGAAAGTGATGATCACATTTTGTTGACTGTAATGGAATGATTTACCAGCATGCAGTTCCCCCTCACACTACTGTTACAGCAGCATACTACACGTCAGTATTGACTACACTGAGGAAATACATTGCAAAGAAAGACCAGAGCTTTCTCGGACTGGGAGGCGACTACATCATGACAATGCACGGCCTCACGTCGCAAATCAAGTCATGCAGTTTCTGGATGGATTAAACATTACCTGTGTACCACATCCACCTTATAGCCCCGATCTTGCACCCTGTGACTTTTTTTTTATTCTCAGCACAAAAGCCAAAGCTTAAGGATATTTTATTTGAGAACTCTGAAGCAGTACTCAAGAAAAGTGGGGCAATTCTCAAGGAACTGACAAAGAATGGTTTGCAGCACGTATGGCCCCGCCGTAGCTCAGTGGTTAGACCGCTTGACTCTCACCAAGGCGGCCCGGATTCGATCCCAGGTGACCGCAAAGTGAGATTTATGGTGGACAACACGGCGCTGGGCGGGTTTTCTCCGGGATCTCCGGTTTCCCCCGCCATCTCATTCCACCGGAGCTCCATTTTCATCTCATGTATCATCAGTGTCATCGCCTGCGGTGCCGTATGTAGTAAAAGCGAGCGTTAAACACTACACATTAAACACTACCCATGCAGCACGTGTTCAAGGACTGGCTGAGACGCTAAAAAAGTGTATTGAAGTAGGGGGGTGGCTACTTGGAGAAAGATCATGTAAGCATTGAATTGCAGTAATAGACATCTGTGAACAAAGAATCAGTCTGAGCCTTTGTTAATCAGCCTTGTACTTTCAACGATTGTTAAAGGTCTCTGTGATGACCTAAAATAGTGCAAATGATAAAAATAGCATGTCATTTATTACTACACACCCTAAGCTACCAAAAACGCTAAAAAAGGAAATTCCATGATTTTCAATATTTTCGGCGAATTTTCAGTGTAGTCTTGCCTTAAAGATGTACACTTTATTTACTGCATCCAAAATCGTACCCGTAACCAAACAATGGGCCTCACAAATAACCCGGAGGAGAGAGGCTGCTTTCCCAGAGGATATGGGGGAAAGAAAATCAAAACTGAATCTGGGATGAATACCACGGAGGAAGATAGTATATCAACAACGAAAGGTTTAATATCTCCCCTGGTATCGCTGATCTATCTGGTGAATGAATGGCAAGGAGTTACAATTTGTATGCGGAATGCCGAGGTCGATGAAAGGTTTCTAATGCAGTGCATATAGCCTGGATCACTTAAACCGGAATATCTACAATAAGCCCTTTACTGTTGAGCATGCATCTCTCTCTCATGAATACAAAAGCGCGTGGCAGAGACCACTTGAGTGGAGCTAGTTTGCATTTACAATAGAACGACCACTAATAGACCTTACTGGGGGTAAGGTAACGGCCCCAGTGACGGCCAGGATCGCCTGGTTTGCTAACCACGTTATCGCCGAGGAGGTGACAACCTCCACAAACAAAATGAGATTATGGCCGGAGCTAATCCAAACAAACATCACCAACACGTAATGCTTTGACTATTAACAACTTTGTTATAACTACACAGAGAAAATTTAAAACAAAAAACCTCATCGCGTATTCCTGTCTAATAATGAGCACTTATCTCAAATATGTCAGAACTTTTGTTTTCAGCAAAAATGTAAACACGTGAATTAGCTTTCCTCTGTAGCTTATATTTAGTGCACGCTATGAAAATTCAAACAAAATTCTGACCTCGCACGTTGACACTTTTTGCAGGAAAGTGTAGCACCGGTAAACTCGAGACAAAAGTAATGAAACTGAAACAACTGTTAATATATCACATGCGATATCAATGTTAAATGCATCTAAGTTTCATGTTAATATGCACAAGAAATGAAACTGTTAAATTCAGTGGGTCATGAGATGATGCAATATGTGTACAAGATGACGTAATGTTTTATTACTGATAGATGCAGATGTGTTGACGTAGACCAGCGAAAAGAAGTTTATTTGGTGCATATAGAAACAAGAGATAAAACGTAATTGTTGGATAAGAGATAACAGCGTCTTTTGCATCGTGATCTCAAAGTGAATGGACACGTCTGGAATTACTGGATGTTCCAAACCAGAAAATTTGAACTGTGTTTTAATTATTCATCAACGGGAAAAATTATTGTTTTAAATTGTCTTATTTTATTGATTTAAAATGCAAATCATATTGAAATTGAGTTTTGGATTAACTTAAATAGAATTTTTTCAACCTTTTTGATTTCCTTCACATTAAGTTTCCATACTCCAACTATCCGATACCACGACCAAGATAAGATCTCATTTGAGCTGGAGCTACAATAAGAAGAAATGTTTGCTGCGACTACACATTGCTGGCGGAGAATATCGAGAAAGGACCGTTACAAATAACGTCTCAACGTGGTGCACAATCACATCACCGCTTCATCACCAATGGAATCCTGTCACAAAATGAAACGTTTCCTTTGGAAAATTTTAAAAGTATACTTTATCACAAGTGGAAATTAACTGTTCTTTCACACTAGCCGTGTGTAGGACGCACTATGAAACAGTAGAGCCAGACTGAAAAATTCAGTGCCAAAGCAGCACTTTCATAGTGCGTCCTACACACGGCTAGTGTGAAAGAGCAATTAATTTCCATTAATTGTACCTAATAGTGGTTAAGTAGAAAGCCCGGGCCTTTAAGTACTTACAGCATAGTAAGTCGTCATTAAGCTAGTTGTCTCATGTGTTTATGAGAACTCCTAGTTGTTTACTATAAAGCCCGGGCCTTAAAGTACTTACAGCATAGTAAGTCGTCATTAAGCTAGTTGTCTCATGTGTTTATGAGAACTCCTAGTTGTTTACTATAAAGCCCGGGCCTTAAAGTACTTACAGCATAGTAAGTCGTCATTAAGCTAGTTGTCTCATGTGTTTATGAGAACTCCTAGTTGTTTACTATAAAGCCCGGACCTTAAAGTACTTACAGCATAGTAAGTCGTCATTAAGCTAGTTGTCTCATGTGTTTATGGGAACTCCTAGTGGTTTACTATAAAGCCCGGGCCTTTAAGTACTTACAGCATAGTAAGTCGTCATTAAGCTAGTTGTCTCATGTGCTTGTGGGAACTCCTAGTGGTTTACTATAAAGTCCGGGTCTTTAAGTACTTACAGCATAGTAAGTCGTCATTAAGCTAGTTGTCTCATGTGCTTATGGGAACTCCTAGTGGTTTACTATAAAGCCCGGGTCTTAAAGTACTTACAGCATAGTAAGTCGTCATTAAGCTAGTTGTCTCATGTGTTTATGGGAACTCCTAGTGGTTTACTATAAAGCCCGGGCCTTTAAGTACTTACAGCATAGTAAGTCGTCATTAAGCTAGTTGTCTCATGTGTTTATGGGAACTCCTAGTGGTTTACTATAAAGTCCGGGTCTTTAAGTACTTACAGCATAGTAAGTCGTCATTAAGCTAGTTGTCTCATGTGCTTATGGGAACTCCTAGTGGTTTACTATAAAGCCCGGGCCTTAAAGTACTTACAGCATAGTAAGTCGTCATTAAGCTAGTTGTCTCATGTGCTTATGGGAACTCCTAGTGGTTTACTATAAAGCCCGGGCCTTTAAGTACTTACAGCATAGTAAGTCGTCATTAAGCTAGTTGTCTCATGTGCTTATGGGAACTCCTAGTGGTTTACTATAAAGCCCGGGCCTTAAAGTACTTACAGCATAGTAAGTCGTCATTAAGGTAGTTGTCTCATGTGTTTATGAGAACTCCTAGTGGTTTACTATAAAGCCCGGGCGTTAAAGTACTTACAGCATAGTAAGTCGTCATTAAGCTAGTTGTCTCATGTGCTTATGGGAACTCCTAGTGGTTTACTATAAAGCCCGGGCCTTAAAGTACTTACAGCATAGTAAGTCGTCATTAAGCTAGTTGTCTCATGTGTTTATGAGAACTCCTAGTGGTTTACTATAAAGCCCGGGCCTTAAAGTACTTACAGCATAGTAAGTCGTCATTAAGGTAGTTGTCTCATGTGTTTATGAGAACTCCTAGTGGTTTACTATAAAGCCCGGGCCTTTAAGTACTTACAGCATAGTAAGTCGTCATTAAGCTAGTTGTCTCATGTGTTTATGAGAACTCCTAGTGGTTTACTATAAAGCCCGGGTCTTAAAGTACTTACAGCATAGTAAGTCGTCATTAAGCTAGTTGTCTCATGTGTTTATGGGAACTCCTAGTGGTTTACTATAAAGCCCGGGTCTTAAAGTACTTACAGCATAGTAAGTCGTCATTAAGGTAGTTGTCTCATGTGTTTATGAGAACTCCTAGTGGTTTACTATAAAGCCCGGGTCTTAAAGTACTTACAGCATAGTAAGTCGTCATTAAGGTAGTTGTCTCATGTGTTTATGAGAACTCCTAGTGGTTTACTATAAAGCCCGGGTCTTAAAGTACTTACAGCATAGTAAGTCGCCATTAAGGTAGTTGTCTCATGTGTTTATGAGAACTCCTAGTGGTTTACTATAAAGCCCGGGTCTTAAAGTACTTACAGCATAGTAAGTCGCCATTAAGGTAGTTGTCTCATGTGTTTATGGGAACTCCTAGTGGTTTACTATAAAGCCCGGGCCTTTAAGTACTTACAGCATAGTAAGTCGTCATTAAGCTAGTTGTCTCATGTGTTTATGGGAACTCCTAGTGGTTTACTATAAAGCCCGGGCCTTAAAGTACTTACAGCATAGTTAGTCGTCATTAAGCTAGTTGTCTCATGTGTTTATGGGAACTCCTAGTGGTTTACTATAAAGTCCGGGCCTTTAAGTACTTACAGCATAGTAAGTCGTCATTAAGGTAGTTGTCTCATGTGTTTATGGGAACTCCTAGTGGTTTACTATAAAGTCCGGGCCTTTAAGTACTTACAGCATAGTAAGTCGCCATTAAGGTAGTTGTCTCATGTGTTTATGAGAACTCCTAGTGGTTTACTATAAAGTCCGGGCCTTTAAGTACTTACAGCATAGTAAGTCGTCATTAAGCTAGTTGTCTCATGTGTTTATGAGAACTCCTAGTGGTTTACTATAAAGCCCGGGCGTTAAAGTACTTACAGCATAGTAAGTCGTCATTAAGCTAGTTGTCTCATGTGCTTATGGGAACTCCTAGTGGTTTACTATAAAGCCCGGGCCTTAAAGTACTTACAGCATAGTAAGTCGTCATTAAGCTAGTTGTCTCATGTGTTTATGAGAACTCCTAGTGGTTTACTATAAAGCCCGGGCCTTAAAGTACTTACAGCATAGTAAGTCGTCATTAAGGTAGTTGTCTCATGTGTTTATGAGAACTCCTAGTGGTTTACTATAAAGTCCGGGCCTTTAAGTACTTACAGCATAGTAAGTCGTCATTAAGGTAGTTGTCTCATGTGTTTATGAGAACTCCTAGTGGTTTACTATAAAGTCCGGGTCTTAAAGTACTTACAGCATAGTAAGTCGTCATTAAGCTAGTTGTCTCATGTGTTTATGAGAACTCCTAGTGGTTTACTATAAAGTCCGGGCCTTAAAGTACTTACAGCATAGTAAGTCGTCATTAAGGTAGTTGTCTCATGTGTTTATGGGAACTCCTAGTGGTTTACTATAAAGCCCGGGCCTTTAAGTACTTACAGCATAGTAAGTCGTCATTAAGCTAGTTGTCTCATGTGTTTATGGGAACTCCTAGTGGTTTACTATAAAGCCCGGGTCTTAAAGTACTTACAGCATAGTAAGTCGTCATTAAGCTAGTTGTCTCATGTGTTTATGGGAACTCCTAGTGGTTTACTATAAAGCCCGGGCCTTAAAGTACTTACAGCATAGTAAGTCGTCATTAAGGTAGTTGTCTCATGTGTTTATGAGAACACCTAGTGGTTTACTATAAAGTCCGGGCCTTTAAGTACTTACAGCATAGTAAGTCGTCATTAAGCTAGTTGTCTCATGTGTTTATGAGAACTCCTAGTGGTTTACTATAAAGCCCGGGTCTTAAAGTACTTACAGCATAGTAAGTCGTCATTAAGCTAGTTGTCTCATGTGTTTATGGGAACTCCTAGTGGTTTACTATAAAGCCCGGGTCTTAAAGTACTTACAGCATAGTAAGTCGTCATTAAGGTAGTTGTCTCGTGTGTTTATGAGAACTCCTAGTGGTTTACTATAAAGCCCGGGTCTTAAAGTACTTACAGCATAGTAAGTCGTCATTAAGGTAGTTGTCTTATGTGTTTATGAGAACTCCTAGTGGTTTACTATAAAGCCCGGGTCTTAAAGTACTTACAGCATAGTAAGTCGTCATTAAGGTAGTTGTCTCATGTGTTTATGAGAACTCCTAGTGGTTTACTATAAAGCCCGGGTCTTAAAGTACTTACAGCATAGTAAGTCGCCATTAAGGTAGTTGTCTCATGTGTTTATGAGAACTCCTAGTGGTTTACTATAAAGCCCGGGTCTTAAAGTACTTACAGCATAGTAAGTCGCCATTAAGGTAGTTGTCTCATGTGTTTATGGGAACTCCTAGTGGTTTACTATAAAGCCCGGGCCTTTAAGTACTTACAGCATAGTAAGTCGTCATTAAGCTAGTTGTCTCATGTGTTTATGGGAACTCCTAGTGGTTTACTATAAAGCCCGGATCTTAAAGTACTTACAGCATAGTAAGTCGTCATTAAGCTAGTTGTCTCATGTGTTTATGGGAACTCCTAGTGGTTTACTATAAAGCCCGGGCCTTAAAGTACTTACAGCATAGTAAGTCGTCATTAAGCTAGTTGTGTCATGTGTTTATGGGAACTCCTAGTGGTTTACTATAAAGTCCGGGCCTTAAAGTACTTACAGCATAGTAAGTCGTCATTAAGGTAGTTGTCTCATGTGTTTATGAGAACTTCTAGTGGTTTACTATAAAGTCCGGGCCTTTAAGTACTTATAGCATAGTAAGTCGTCATTAAGGTAGTTGTCTCATGTGTTTATGAGAACTCCTAGTGGTTTACTATAAAGTCCGGGCCTTTAAGTACTTACAGCATAGTAAGTCGTCATTAAGCTAGTTGTCTCATGTGTTTATGAGAACTCCTAGTGGTTTACTATAAAGCCCGGGCCTTTAAGTACTTACAGCATAGTAAGTCGTCATTAAGGTAGTTGTCTCATGTGTTTATGAGAACTCCTAGTGGTTTACTATAAAGTCCGGGCCTTTAAGTACTTACAGCAGAGTAAGTCGTCATTAAGGTAGTTGTCTCATGTGTTTATGAGAACTCCTAGTGGTTTACTATAAAGCCCGGACCTTAAAGTACTTACAGCATAGTAAGTCGCCATTAAGGTAGTTGTCTCATGTGTTTATGAGAACTCCTAGTGGTTTACTATAAAGTCCGGGCCTTTAAGTACTTACAGCATAGTAAGTCGTCATTAAGGTAGTTGTCTCATGTGTTTATGAGAACTCCTAGTGGTTTACTATAAAGTCCGGGCCTTTAAGTACTTACAGCAGAGTAAGTCGTCATTAAGGTAGTTGTCTCATGTGTTTATGAGAACTCCTAGTGGTTTACTATAAAGCCCGGACCTTAAAGTACTTACAGCATAGTAAGTCGCCATTAAGGTAGTTGTCTCATGTGTTTATGAGAACTCCTAGTGGTTTACTATAAAGTCCGGGCCTTTAAGTACTTACAGCATAGTAAGTTGTCATTGAGGTAGTTGTCTCATGTGTTTATGAGAACTCCTAGTGGTTTACTATAAAGCCCGGGCCTTAAAGTACTTACAGCATAGTAAGTCGTCATTAAGCTAGTTGTCTCATATGTTTATGAGAACTCCTAGTGGTTTACCGGGAGAAACAAGAGTCAGTTGGACAATTTAATGTCATGTTGGCACGTTGGCCATACTAGCTCAATGGTTTAGAGCGGCTGGACGGAAATCAGAAGATCCGTGGTTCAAATCCCGTCTATGACATTGAATTTTTCAGTTTAGCTCTAACGTTATCACAAGTGTTAGAAACATTGTGTATGTTTTCTTTTTTCCTCGGAATAATCAAACATTATTTTTTAAAACATCTATATGTCAGTTTTTTCGCAAATTCGTTTATACTAAAATATCAATTTCTATGTGAATAATTTAAAGGTGCATGCCAAATATCTTTATTAGAACAGTACGTTTACACAATAAGAAATTAATATCTAAATATACATGCGATTTAAAATTTTGAAGCTTGACAAAATCACTATTATTATGTGTAATAACTGGTGTAAATTTCCAGAACATAACTCCGCATTCGTAAATAATATAGAGCGATCCATATAACCCTGAACCATTTCAATAGGCCATAATTTTTTAACCAATAATAGCACATGTTCAGCTTTGGGAGAATCTAATACACAATTGGGAGATTACATTACACTATTTACATCTCAGAGAAAATGTTGGAAGTGTCCTCCACCAGCATCTATACATGTTTGTACTCGTCTCACCATATTCTCTGAAGTTTTACGGAGAGTATCCTCGCCAATGTTACTTTTTTCGGTTCCTATGAATTCCTTGAGAACATCAATTGTCCGTCGCCAATTCTTGTACAATCTCTCTTATACAGTTTCTTTCATAATCGAGAGGAAAGTTGGCTTTATTAACCGGGTTTCGCTACCATCGTAACTCCTCGATTTCCTAACGTGGGCACCGATCCTATACCCGGGACTTGAAATCCGCATCCCTCCTTAAGGGTGGCATCGAACCCGGGTATATTCCGTGGCAGGGAACCAAAGCACAATGCCTTAGCCCACTGCGCCACGGCGCAGGACTCATGTTCTATCTCTCTATTGTTCATTATTAGTCCTTAAATGTTTTCAAACTATCTTAACCTATATGCATTATGCATCATAGTACAAAAACTTTCGAAGTTCTAAGGCAACACACGCATTCTCATTATTTATTTCTGTGTTTCATTATGTAGGTAAAATTCCAAATTATTAGCTCACTTTCACAATACCTCATTAGCGGTTTACCTGAATTAAGAGTTCGATCGAGCGATCCTAGCAGCAGTAAGTTCAAATGCTCAAGGACCTGGTAAGAAATGTCATTACGCCAGCTTAATGGTCCTATAAGCAATGGTTTCAATAATGCAGTACTTGAGTAATATGGCATTTCATGTGCCATCCTCTATATTTTATGCTAAACACGAATAAGAGGAGTTAACCAGACTATTTCATACGTACGTCACTATGTTCGTATAGACCAATCAACTACTAGGATTCGTCAAATACCGACCAATCGCTGATCTCTAAATCCATAATTGCACACCGTGCAATTGCACATTCCTTTACTGTTTTTGAAATATTTGGCCAGAATTCAGTAAGCAAAGCCAAAGAATACCGAAATAAATGGGAAATATGGAAATAGTTTCAACAATTTTGTGCAGCTACGTTGTTTTCATACAAAATGAATATTCAACTCAAATAATTTCAACTTTATTGTAGTGTAAAATAAATGCTGTTTGTTGTTTAAAAATAGAGGCTATGATAATTATTTTGTTATAATCAATCAGCGCCACCTGACGGCCTTAAGGGTATGTATGACTGAAATTTCATGAAAATCGTGAAAATAAGGACTTTTTTTATTTTAATTCTATAAAATAATTTAGACATTTCCGAATGTGAAAAATGCATAATTTGCCTCCGGACGCCATTTTTAAATGCTTATTTAAATGTTGGTGGCCTTTAAACTCTGTCAGAGTCACACCCTCTTTTGCCTACATCCACATTCTTTGTCTGTTTTCCGTTCTTAAATTTTCAATTCAAGAAAAGAAAAATAAGGCTTTCAGACAAAATAGTTCCTAAAATGTTGCCAATATATCAGAGGCTGGCTTCTACAACATTACTAGAGAGGTGCAAAACAGGAAAAACACAGAATGCCAATGAATCTTTGCATCATGTCATATGGAATAAGTGCCCAAAGGAAGTTTTCATATCAAAACAAAAATTGGATCTTGCTCATATTAAAAGCATCAGTGAGTTTAACATGGTTAGTCTTAAGTCATTGGAGCTGCAGCAAAAAATCAGAGGTGAAAGTGTAGCAGACTCAGCAAGGAAAACCTCAGTGCAGCGAGATCAGACTCGTATCCTGCAAAGCAAGAAGCGAAGTTGTGCAGAAGAAAAGCAACATCTAAAGAAGAAAAAGGTGGAAAAAGCAGCAACAGAGGAGAGGAAAAAGAAATCTGAGGGTGCAACCTATCAGAATGGTGGAATTTAATGTGAGTTATGCAATCAAATCTTTAATCGCTGTTTTCTCAATGTTCATATTTTCAGCATTTTTCTTCCTGTAAAATGCTCCTTGCGATGCAGTTTTTGTACTACATTCATGAAATTTCCTACACAGGTTCAGAATATCATAAGGAATGGAAATTGCCCTAGGTTTTATTGTGAAATGTATATAAGCATATATTTTTAATTTTCAAACACAAAACTTACAGTTTTTTTAGACAAAAAAAGAATATTTGTAAATTAAAAATTTTTAGTGACCTAAACTAAATGAGACACAGAAAAACCCAGAGCAATTTCAAAAAGTATGTGTATTATGAACAAAGGGTTAAAATATTAGACCAAAATTCAAAATATTTTGTCGCAAGGGACTTTTTTAGTGACGTAACAAAAAACATACAAAATTTATCATAATTTCTAAACTGCTGGAGAAAAATGGTTTAAATTTAGACTGTAAGATGTTTACATTATACTACACCTATGGTGTAAATTTGAAAAAGCTAGAATTATTAGTTCAGAATTTGAAAATTTCAGTCATACATACCCTTAAGACGAAAGTTGCTTTCACCAGTGTTAACTTGTCCACGGCCTGTAAGAGCTACGTATTAATCTTGTATGCCGTCATTTGTGAGGTTAAGTGTCATTCGTATGCTAATGTAGGAGGTAATCTAACCTGTTTTATTTCTTTTAACAATTGTTTTATTCGTGAAATAGTATCTACAAATACAATTCGTGGTTTTGAAGTTCCCTAGATAAATTTCCTCGCGACTTACTACTGAATTTATCAGTAATTTCAATACCGCTCGTGACATCTATGAAAATGATTTCTGATCATAGCAAAATGCTTTTCAGACTTGCGCGATCTTCTTATGTTATTATTTCGTAAAGGTTGTCTGTGCACATAAGGAGAGCAGAGCTCAGTTGCTGTTTTGTTCATGAAGACACAGTAAACCACAGTTCAGGCTATCTTGATGCATTACTGGAACCCGTGCATTAATTTTGTGTGGCATCCGGCGGTAGCAAAAAACATGAATAATTAAGTGAGTTCTCGGAAAGGAAAGTGCAGTTACATTGCGGTGCCATCTCTCCGTTCTTGGAATTTAACTCTGCAATGGAACGGAAACACTGGAATGTAAACCGTTGTCTCTAATAATAATTTATTCAACAATTCGTTAAAATAGATGGAAAAGAGTCTGTTGTTTTAAGCCAATACATCAGCAAAATGGTATAAAAATTTGAACAAGTAATAAATTTTTAATTTTTTGCTACATTGTATTTCATACCTTAATCTGTGATCTTTGATATACACGGTGTTCATTTTTATCTGTAATTTTATGGCGCAGAATTTGGAGTCATCAATAGCATCGCTGATGGAGCGAGTTTATATACGATTCCCCTAGCGGCTTGCGATCATACTTGATGTGCTGACAGCCGCTTTAAGGCCTCCCTCTATCAGCAGGTAAATATACTATTTGAGAAGTGGGTCTGCTCGCGTAATATAAAGGTGCGTTAATTTCTCCTGGTACGTAGATACCATAACTGTTCATAAAAAAACTATATACTGCAATGCAGTTCACTGCAAAGCTAATAAAAATATACCATGAAGAATATACTAAATGATAATTCAATGAACACTTATTTCACAATAAACATAGTTTTTTTCTGTTATAGTAGACATATATGCATATTGTAAACCTGTCACATAAAATAGAAATATTTCAATTTGATCTCAATTCTTTTCTATCACTCACAGTTTCCTCACAATGTAACTTCATTACAAACCAGAAAATTAGCAGAACATGTTCTAGGAATGTAAAATAAATTAGTGCTTACATATGTACAAAGCTTTTATCTAAGTCTAAACAAGAAAATATCTCTAGTACATAATCTTATGTGTCCATTTTCTTATATTTCCTTTCTCTCTTCTCCTTAAACACTGTCTGTATTGCGAGAAGGTATGCTTGAGGTCTATCTGTCATAACATTATTTTGTGCTTCTAGGTTGGAACCAGTCTCTTTATAGCTTCCAGTGTCTCTCTTTTTGCGAGTAACTGATCCTGTATCTTGGAAATGTTTGATGCACCTATTGGTGTTAAAAGCCATAAGGATACCAACATTAATAGACATTTTAATTAGCGTGAGTGTGACAAAAATTTATATCGTATACAGACGAAACGTAAGATGTTTATTTTGCAAACAAAAGCATGTCAATTTGATGGTACCTGGACCTCCGACAACATTACGCTCCGAGGGACTTGTCTGAATGTCGGATAACGTTGTATAAATTCCTCTATGCAGCGGTTTTTTTATATGTCGCACCAATTTTAATGCCGGTACGAAAGTAGCATTCAACCAAGAAGACGCGGTGCTGTGTGTTCATATCCAGGGGAAGCTGGTTGTATTAGTTACCAAGACAACCACACTGAAAGCGCTGTAATTTGCTTACTGTTCCGCAAAAGTTATCGGTTCTTCTCCGTAGAGGGCACTTCGATTTCAAGATAGACTCACATGTCAACTATGACGTCATTCTTGCTCAATCGGAGGGCGGGAAATGAATAAAAATGAACACTGTGTATTAATATCGACAGTATGTTCCAGTATTTGTAGCTTTTAAAATACTCCTGACAGAGTACCTTAATCCACATTCCAACGTTTAATGTGATTTTTCTCAAATATGTTTTTTCCCCCTTAATCTTTGCACAAGAAACTTAACTGTTGAAAGAGTAAACTCTTCAATTTCTGACGTGCTAATATTTTGAGTTTGTGCAGTAAGCATGAATGGCGTAGTTGGCATCAAAATGGCAATAGTAGTTGCCGTAAAAATGCTATTTTACAGCTGCAGACATCGCCTCCAAAACCGGCATTTCCGTGGGATCTGTGCACACAATCCTGCATGAAGATCTGAAAATGCTCAATCGGCGATCCTCCAAAACAACGTTCTCCACTCGCTGGATCATGTCGTCAGACCGGCTGGTGCGAGGCCGTGACTGTCTTGGTTTGTTGTCACAAGATGTTCTGCCTTCATTGAACTGCCGAACCTAGAAGCGTACATTACACATCCATGGTACCATCACCATATGTCTCACGCAACTGGCCATGAATATTAGTAGGTGTCGCATCACGAAAGTGGAGAAAACGAATGATTGCACGCTGTTCTTGCAATGAAAACTTCGCCATTTTAAGTACCAAATACAGCCCTAACTCTTGTCGCTGCCACTAGAGTTCTGTGCACTGTACACTGTTGCCATCTCTGTCACTCATTCACAAAGCGTCCGCGTGTATTAAAAAAAACAGAACTTCTATCTGGTCCCAGTCCTGAAACAAATAGGTATTAGGACTTGAACGTACCTCGTACTCTGATGAAGAGCTCTGCTGCAGTCGTAGACATAACGTCTGCGTACGAGACCACGACCCACAAGCCCACATTATACTGCATTTGTTATTGACAATGTCGTGAAAGCCTTAGAACTTTGATAAATGTAAGTTATTGTCTATAAAATGTCCTTTCCGAAGCGAGGCAGTGTGTTGTTTCGAAATGTTATTTAGATAGAGAGGATCTGTTGGGCATTACTAATTGAGGGACACCTGGCACATACAGCAGGAATCTCCAGAGAGCAGCAGCGCTGTGTAAAGCTGGATGTACCGTGCGGTAATACGATGAGAGGATATGGCTGTGCTGCTTTTAACTCTCTACCTCGCAATTAGTTTACAGCCTACACACTACTTTACTTTTATCATGCATCCCTGATTAATATTGTGTCGCATTTCCCTGCTAAAGCATTCTCTTTGCTTTGGGCCTGAAACACGATTCTCTAAGAACTACTTCTACTCAACGAATGCTGGATTTAATTAACAATGCCAGCAGATTCGGATGGCGTACTCTAGTACGGATGACGCACTCTCTAAAACCTAAACATGGAATATTCTCTAAAATTCTAAAGTTGTTCTTTCGGAAGCTTGTGAATCTTTCTGTCTCCATATTAAATAAAAGAGTAGTTAATTTATGGATGCTTTGTAACTGTTGTGATTCTTAGACTGTTATATGCGGATGCAAGACAGCTTAATTTTGTGTACAAGCCTCTTTCAGGATCTTTTACGTACTCTAAATTGATGCCCTGAATTGTAGCTGACATAATTTTGATTCCCTCTTCTTTCTTTTGTCACAATATTCAGTTAAGATTTCTCGTGCCTGCCTATGTATGACACGCTGTTGTAGCTGAACAGACTGTACATACATTGTCTCGCTTTATATGTGTGATAAGCCTGCGTAAACAACTTCGTTGTTACGCATATCCAATACGCTTCCACGCTTTGCCATGTAATATGTTAATTAGGAAGCCAACGTTTGAGAGAACAAGCAGCCAAACGTAGTTTTCGCTTATGGAGGTCCTTTAAGTGCTATGTTAAACGGAGAGAGTGGGCGTTTGTGTGTGTAGTTTAAGGACCCATGGTCAACAAGGTCATTTGGGAGAGCGAATCTCAGATGGGTAAAGCTGCAGCTGAATCCACAAGTTTGTCATCAGAATCCTGTAGTTCCTTGAAATGTGAAATATTTCAATGATGTCAGTGCTTGGTCAAACTCGTTGCAAGTATCGGGTTGAATGATTTCGAATTGCAGTAATAAAGTCCACGGGCAACTGCCTCTATAGTTCCGTAGTTAGCATTTTATTTTTCAAATCCAGGGTTCAGAGGTTGGATCACGACTGCAGAATGGAAGTTTGCTTTATCCAGGATTATATACCATCCTCGTTAATGCCTACTCGTAGTACTGAGAATAAAACTGTTTGTGAGAATGTAATGTTTGTAAAGAAAACCCAACGCAAACAAAACCAAAGTTACAGAATAGTAAAGCAGTTAAATTCATTGGAAAGGAAAAACCGTAGGTGTATTGACGACGGCTTAATGTACAGCACGGCCATCAAATGTGAAAACATCGAAAACAACGTAACAAAATACTCGGCGAACTAGAGAAACATTGCCTTGCAAGCTTATGCAGACGCAAGGTCAAGGTATGGCATAACGTGACTGTTTGGTTTCCTATCAAGTGAGGCGGTTTTCATGGTCAGACTATACCTTCCTATGGAAAAACGCACACGCCTACTGCGTTTAGTTATGAGAATAACTTTATGTGAAACTGTATGTTATTTATGTGTAATTATTATGGTATATAATCACAACATGTGTTTGTGTTAGCTTTCGCTGAATTGAACTAATATATGCAGTCAGCTTGAATTTCTACAAAAATGTCCTAACAAATCCACGCGTTAAGTGACTAGGTACGTGTTAGATTAGAATTCTCTGAAACCGAGAGAAATTCGATAGGGGTTCTATGGAAATAAGTCAAGAAATCCCTACCTGGTGGTACAACGTGCTTTTTATGACATAATTAATTGTCCTACTGTCTTTTTAGAACTAAATCTGGTGATTATTAGCTTTGGACAGATATTCAAACTAAAAAAAATGAATGTTATAGTGGGGATTTGAACCAGGAATCTCCCGGTCTCCGTCTGGTTGCTCTTAATCATTGAGCTACTATGGCCAACGTGCCAGCATGCCATTAAATTCTCCAACTGACTCGTGGTTTTCCCGGTAAACCACTAGGAGTTCTCAAACACATGAGACAATTACCTTAATGGCGACTTACTATGCTGTAAGTACTTTAAGGCCCGGACTTTATAGTAAACCACTAGGAGTTCTCATAAACACATGAGACAACTACCTTAATGGTGACTTACTATGCTGTAAGTACTTTAAGGCCCGGACTTTATAGTAAACCACTAGGAGTTCTCATAAACACATGAGACAACTACCTTAATGGCGACTTACTATGCTGTAAGTACTTTAAGGCCCGGACTTTATAGTTATCCACTAGCAGTTCTCATAAACACATGAGACAACTACCTTAATGGCGATTTACTATGCTGTAAGTACTTTAAGGCCCGGACTTTATAGTTAACCACTAGGAGTTCTCATAAACACATGAGACAACTACCTTAATGGCGACTTACTATTCTGTAAGTACTTTAAGGCCCGGACTTTATAGTAAACCACTAGGAGTTCTCATAAACACATGAGACAACTACCTTAATGGCGACTTACTATGCTGTAAGTACTTTAAGGCCCGGACTTTATAGTTAACCACTAGGAGTTCTCATAAACACATGAGACAACTACCTTAATGGCGACTTACTATGCTGTAAGTACTTTAAGGCCCGGACTTTATAGTTAACCACTAGGAGTTCTCATAAACACATGAGACAACTACCTTAATGGCGACTTACTATGCTGTAAGTACTTTAAGGCCCGGACTTTATAGTTAACCACTAGGAGTTCTCATAAACACATGAGACAACTACCTTAATGACGACTTACTATGCTGTAAGTACTTTAAGGCCCGGACTTTATAGTAAACCACTAGGAGTTCTCATAAACACATGAGACAACTACCTTAATGACGACTTACTATGCTGTAAGTACTTTAAGGCCTGGACTTTATAGTTCGGACCACTATTAGGTACAATTAATGGAAATTAATTGTTCGTTTACACTAGCCTTGTGTAGGCCAAAGCATGAAATGTTAGTCATACTGAAAAATTCCATGCCATAGCCGGGATTTGAACCACGGATCTTCCGATCTCCGTCAGACTGCTCTTTTCTCATTTCAAACTACAAAATGCTATTCTTTAACACTTTCTCTCTCGATCATGCAAAGAGAACGGAATTTTAAAGCTATCACATTGTGTTCAACAAAGGATATGACCGTGTATTCATATATCTACAACAAAATTTGTAGAAGTGTAATAAAGACTATTAAAAGAAATAGAAATGGTATTCTTGAATGAGAGAACTGATTTTGAAGAAGAGTAGAAAACGTCCTATGAGTGTAATACATCATGTTTTTTGTACAATGTAGTTGTAGAACGAATAAGACCCAGTCTCTGCAATGCAAACACTGAAAGGTAGAGTTTTGGCGCCAGGAAACGCGCGAACCTTTTGACGAGAACAAAAAGCGGTGGAATGTGTGCGACAGCGCCAGGTGCGGTACCGTGCAGATTTACTCTTCACTTCCTGCTTCCGGCTTCGTTCACGCGTCACAGAGTTTCGCCGACGACAGGATATTGAGGTGGAAACCCTCCGAACCAGATCTCATTGGAATGAGAAACCTTCTAACCAATCCACTCAGCATCGAGTTTACACTTCAAATGTGCACTCTCGACTGGAATCGAATCTGGAGAACATCTAACACCGAAATTAGCTTCGGAACCTCAGTCAAAAACCGTTGGGTAACGAAATTATATAAACATGTTAGCAACTGGAAATATTCGCATACTATTGTTATTCGTAATGACGTATCTGCTTAAACAATTAAAACAAACATCCTGTGTCTACACATTAGGTGGTCTGGAAAGTTTTCGGCTTAACAAAGATACAAGACATTTTTTCAGAATTTTTATTTTTATTTTTCAACAGCAGCCCTTACATAGTAAAGACAGATCGCCCTTCTGCAACTAAGGAGTAACCAATCTGTCCCCTAAAAGGGAGCGCCCGGCGCCTCCAGGGCCCTTTCTTTGGGGCAAGATCTAGAAGCTAACAAGGGCCCCCTCCCATCTGGTTCGTAAACTCAAGACTGGTGGAAGTAGATATGCCACTTACACGCGCCAACTCTAAAGGGGAAGGCTACCGATCGACCTCGGTGGGGCCGCCTGGTGATCTAGCACACCTTCTACTAGCTATGCAGGCTAGTACCTGGGAATGGTCTGGCAACCCTCTGCCCCCTCCGGACAGCCGAAGCCTCGCCGGAGGTACGCGATCTCCCAAGGGTATCGGGAACACACTGCCGCCTCAAGCCCAACCCAATCCGAATAACTCTCATACGGGCGGGGCTCGGCTGTTCGGCTGGAGGTTCCTCTAGTAACGTTAGAAACGAGTGCTAATCCCCAGCGCCCGCACCACGGCAGCTGAATGGGACGCATCCCCTCCCCTACGGGAACTATGTTGTTACAGTTAATGCCAGAGGTTCTGCTCCCATTAGTCCTGGATCCGTAGGACCAAGGACCCGAGCCTCCTTCGACGAGGGAGTTACCGAGCTGTCCCAAAAGGGCGCCTCCGTGCGGCTTCCCATAGGGGAAGACCTAGACAGTAACAAGGCCCCCCCATCTGGTCCTGTGGACTCAAGACGGGATGGAAGTGGACACGCCAATTACACGCGCCAACTCTAAAGGGGAAGACTACCGGTTGACCTCATTGGGGCCGCGTGGTGATCTAGCTCACCTCCTACTAGCTATGCAGGCTGGTACCCGGGAACGATGAAGCAACCCTCTACCTCCTCCGGGCGGCCGGAGTCTCGCCGGAGTTACCCGATCTCCCAAGGGTATCGGGAACACATTGCCCTCTCGAGTCCAACCCAATGCGAACTCCCATACGGGAGGGGCTCGGCTGTTCGGCCAGAGGCTCCTCTAGTAACGTCAGAGGTACTGCGAGCGCTAAGAGTCCACAGCGCTCGCACCACGGCAGCTGAATGGGACGCATCCCCTCCCCTACGGGAACTATGTTGTTACAGTTAATGCCAGAGGTTCTGCTCCCATTAGTCCTGGATCCGTAGGACCAAGGACCCGAGCCTCCTTCGACGAGGGAGTTACCGAACTGTCCCAAAAGGGCGCCTCCGTGCGGCTTCCCATAGGGGAAGACCTAGACAGTAACAAGGCCCCCCCATCTGGTCCTGTGGACTCAAGACGGGATGGAAGTGGACACGCCAATTACACGCGCCAACTCTAAAGGGGAAGACTACCGGTTGACCTCATTGGGGCCGCGTGGTGATCTAGCTCACCTCCTACTAGCTATGCAGGCTGGTACCCGGGAACGATGAAGCAACCCTCTACCTCCTCCGGGCGGCCGGAGTCTCGCCGGAGTTACCCGATCTCCCAAGGGTATCGGGAACACATTGCCCTCTCGAGTCCAACCCAATGCGAACTCCCATACGGGAGGGGCTCGGCTGTTCGGCCAGAGGCTCCTCTAGTAACGTCAGAGGTACTGCGAGCGCTAAGAGTCCACAGCGCTCGCACCACGGCAGCTGAAGGGGACGGATCCCCTCTCCTACGTGAACTATGTCCTTATATATATAATATATACAGCGTGTTACAAAAAGGTACGGCCAAACTTTCAGGAAACATTCCTCACACTCAAAGAAAGAAAATATGTTATGTGGACATGTGATCGGAAACGCTAAATTTCCATGTTAGAGCTCATTTTAGTATATCTCTTAAAATGTAAATTGAAATCATTCGTGCAGACAATTGTCAAAATACCCCATTGTGGTTCATGCACGATGGAGCTCCTGCACATTTCAGTCGAAGTGTTCGTACGCTTCTCAACAACAGATTCGGTGACCAATAGATAGGTAGAGGCGGACCAATTCCATGGCCTCCACGCTCTCCTGACCTCAACCCTCTTGACTTTCATTTATGGGGTCATTTGAAAGCTCTTGTCTACACAACCCAGGTACCAAATGTAGAGACTCTTCGTGCTCGTATTGTGGACGGCTGTTCTCCAGGGCTGCATCAGCGCATCAGGGATTTCATGCGACGGAGGATGGATGGATGTAACCTCGCTAACGGAGGACATTTTGAACATTTCCTGTAACAAAGTGTTTGAAGTCACGCTGGTACGTTCTGTTGTCGTGTGTTTCCATTCCATGATTAATGTGATTTGAAGAGAAGTAATAAAATGAGCTCTAACATGGAAATTAAGCGTTTCCGGACACATGTCCGCATAACATATTTTCTTTCTTTGTGTGTGAGGAATGTTTCCTGAAAGTTTGGCCGTACCTTTTTGTAACATCCTGTATATATATGTATATATATGTATATATGTATGTATATATGTATGTATGTATATATATATAAACACGAGGGTACCCACCAGGGTAGATCCTCACAGAGTGAAGACTGAAATCCCCGCCTCTGACGACCAGGTACTTAATGAGCTGTGCCGAAAGGGCGCACGGTGCCTCGTGCGGCTTTCCATAGGGCTAGACCTAGAGACTAACAAGCGCCCCCCCCCCCATCTAATCCTCTGGACTTAAGACGGGATGGAAGTGGATACGCCACTTAGGCGCCAACTTCAAGATGGGACGGCTACGGATATGCCCTCGGTGGGGCCGCCTGGTGATCTAGCTCACCTTAGTAAGTAGAAGAAGTATCGGTTTTCCACCCAAAGTTAGATACTAAAATGTCACCGGACACCGGAAATACAAGTTCGAGACTCGCTGAATCCATAACAGCGTTTATAAAAAACATCTGCGTGTTTCTGGCTGTAAAAAAGTAGGACTCAGAAAGAAAGGTCCGATAAATATCAAAGTCAAGTATTTTAAGTTCAAAATTTTCCAAGGAGCGACACAAAGATTTATACAAGACGTTCTTCACCCCAAACTACACTTTACATACATCGATAAGGGGGTAGTTCTTCATTTTTCCAAAATAGTTGAAAATATTTTGATTAAAATACCAAATGCTTGAGTTATTTACAAGACAAATAAAATTGATACGTTGGCTTTTCTGAGAAAAGCATGCAAATCTTTTACCTTCTGAAAGAATTTCCTTTAACGGGTAAATCATAAGAAATAGAATTAAAACGTTTGAGAAAAAAAAATGTGAAACCCTTTAAAGCGCACAGGTTTTATAAAATAGCTTTTTCTGCGGCATTAGCTGTTTCCGAGATACTCTTATTGTTGATTTGAATTCTTAAGAGCACTGGGAGGTTATTTTTACCCAGACAAGGCTAATTTTTAACAATATTAAAATTTGAATATATAGATGACTAAACATTATCATAAATTTAAATTCGGTATGATTACTGTATAAGGATGTGTGCATTTAACTACTGTATGGTATTAAAATTACGTTCATATAGGTCCATGCAAAAGGGGCATAAATCACACCGTGTGTCCTGAAGAAAATATTGCACCCTATATTTCAGGTGCACTTTACTTGTAGGAATTTAAAGCTACATGCACCAAGTTTTATCCTAAATAACCGAAGATACAGTTTTATAATATCGGATAAATGAAAATCACATATAGTTTATACTATGCACATGAAAAATTAATTTGTTTTGAGTAAAAAAAAAATAATATTTTCAAGGACTGAATATTTTTTTCATCTATTTTGTAAATCACATGAGTATAAATGTCAGCCGAATGTGTTCAAGGAACATTGACAAATAACCACTATAAATTTCGTGCCAATATCTTTTATAGTTTTTGAGAAACATGCACCTAAAGTATGAAAAATCAAGGTTTTGGGAAATCACGATCAAAGATTAAGCGCCGTTCTCAGGAAGTGGGCGTATAGTTACGCCGCCATCTTTAAATTGACGAATTAAAGGACTTTAATTCCAGCTGACAACCTATGTTATATATAGTGACTTTGTCGTTTCGTGAAATTAAAAGTCCAATTGCACAAACTCAAAATGTTCTTTATTTCCACCGAATTACAGTCGGAACACTTGCCGATTACACAGAATTACGTAATGCACACAATTACAATTCACCAGTTCGTCTGTCACAGTTTCACTGCACTCTCACAGTTGCGTACACTCCTCCGATGCACGTTCACAGCCTTCCGGTCCGTTAACTCACTCGGCGCTCCTCACGGCTGCTCGCCAAGTACTGAATTCTCCTCCAGCCCGACGCGTCGCTTATATAGGACCAACTGGCCAATCTATAAGGTTCCGGATTAGATGAACTATCCTGGATGTTCGAGAACTCAGGGGGAGGGGAAAGAGACGGCACAGTGGTCTGCGATCCCTTCAGTTGGCGCTACAAGATAAATGGGTAGGCGTAGTCCAATGCTTCCCGGCCCTCACTCAGCCGTCAGTTGGCCATGATTATATATATATATATACATATATATATAATCATTTTAAGCCTGAAGAATTATATAAGTTTTAACATTAAAAACAAAAAAATGGATTTTTTGAAACCTACGGCCCTCCCAGTGCGCTTAAAGCGCTGTTTTTCGCGGTTCATGGGAAAACCTTAATTGTAATGAAACTATTCCTGCAGAGGTTTTATTTTGACTACGATGAAGTAGATAGAGGAATAAGATTTAGTAAGACTAAATGAATGGGAGTAGACAAGGTTCTGTGAAAACAAGAGGTCAGAAAGGTCAGTCTTTCTACTGTCGTATCACTTAACAGTTCCAATACTTTGTGTTAGAAATAAGCAGGATGACTGTCGAAACATTCGGGCGAGCTGGTTTTGTTACATGGTTGGAACTTGCAAGATTTCCAATTTGCTGCTCTTTATCACGTGTCGTCCTTCACTTACAGTCATATGTAAGAACTTGATGTTACAGATGCAGTGTCTGGGACGAAGACACTTACACAGCGACAAATCACTTCAATGTAAAGGCCCCGTGCAGCTTATATCATTCATCAAATGAGATGCCTGTGCTGCAGATGAGAAATCTTCCTGGGTTTAGCTTCATTTTCTGGATCGCTTTATAGCCAGTAATAGCAACATTGACCTTATTTTTGGTTTTAATATTTTTATCATGCTTTGAAGAAAAGTTGACACAAAAATCTCTATTTTACAACCATACAGACGTTGCTAGAGGTTTTCGACGCTTAAATAGAAAATGTGCTCCCATTCGTTTCCCATTTGTGTGAAAAAACGTGACCTTTACATTCCCTCCTCAATTCTACGCCTCGTAGCGTTTTCTTGTTTTCCTTTGATGTCGAGATTTAATTCCCGTCCGTTTCATTTGTTTAGTTTGTGGAAAAGGACACACGGCACAGAACTTTTTGTGTTAATTCAAACAAATTGTATCCGTTATACTTTTGTCTTCCCTTGGAGCACTGTTTAATTTAAAGCATTCCTTGATCTAACAGATGTTATTAACTTTTTCTTGTATTACCTCAGGCGGCTCTTTGCATAGTTGTATGTGGTAGGTCTAGTAAATAATAAAGACTTCTCAAGAACCTCAAATAAAACCACACAGTGCTTATAAAACCGTGAAGCAAATGTCTGTCGTATGATGTTCCTTGCTGAATGCAAGTTATTTTCATAGTAATGCAAGCTATTTGTACACGAATAATTACATGCTTGCTCTACCATGGGCATAGAACGTAATGCCATCTCTGTAGTATATATTGTGACTTCGCGAGTTCGTAGAATCAAAATTCTTGTTTACAGAAATTTAAAACCATCTTTATTGCAGTAAAAAGATGTTCTGTACATCCCTGGCAGCATAAAAAGAAGTGGCATTCAAAACAGCAGTCTTCAAGGTCGTCTTATTCATGTAAACAAATACGTCTCACGTAAACAAACAAAAGAATACTGCGGTACAACTCACAATTTCACCATTCTACTCAACTGCACAAATGCAACTCACTGCTTCTCCACTTTGCCTATATATAACTTCCAGTCATTGTTCTAGAATGTCCTATGCCATGGCATAGCGGGCTAACGCAGCATGCCTTGGTCCCTGGTCACGGAAAGCGTCCCGGGTTCGATCCCACCCATGGGTTGCGGATTTTAAGTGCCAGGTATAGGGCCGGTGCCCACTCAACATCGTGAGGGAAGTGAGGAGCTTACGCTAGGTAAGCGGCCCTGGTCAAGAAAACCAACGTTCCGGGTTATGTGCAGAGGTTCTACGCAATCAGTCTAGGACCCGTAGGACCTTGACCCTGGCCTCCTTAACCCGGGAGCGATGGATACTCAGGGGCTCTTTTCTTAAAAAGCCCCCCCCCCCCCACTGGGCACAACATCAAGACGGGGTGGAAGTAGATATGTCACTTACGCGCCAGGGAAGACTACCGAAAACCTCGGTGGGGCCGCCTGGTCATTTAGCACACCTACTAGCTCTGCAGGCTAGTACCCGGGACTTACCCCTCTACCCCCTCCGGGTGGCCGTATCCTGGCCGGAGGTACCCAATTCCCCGTGGGTGTCGGGAACACACTGCCCCCTCGAGTCCAGCCCAATCCGAACAACTCCCCTAAGGGAGGGGCTCGGACTCGATGACAACACTAGCAGTCACGTACCAAATGGAACTGTTAAATTTACAATGTGACGATTTATTGAAGGACAAATATACACACAAGAAAGACTTGGTTAATTTTTACAAGAATGTCCTCCAAACCAGATTTCCGAGGTTGTATTCACTTGCCGCACGGACATTGTGTATGTTTGGCTCGACATATGTGTGCGAACAATTTTTTTTTCTGTTGTGAAATTAGCTAAGTCCAAACCCCGAAGTACATTGTCGTATCACAGTCTAACGTGCAGCCTTTGATTACGAATTTACCAGACATTACGTCCTGACATTGATAAACTAGTTAAAGAAACACGAAACAGAAAGTGTCGGAAAATGTCCACGTTATTCTGTTCTGAATGGGTCTCCTCTAATTTGCAGACAAATTTGCTTTATATTTTATTTTATTTACTGTATCAGATAAACAACGAGCTGAAGTTTTATATATTTTCTCATAGCACAGAACTAAAATGTAATTGTTTATAAACTGTGACCAATTGTGTAATTAAAGCAGTCAGCATTAATATTACAACACCCAAGATGTAAGTGGTACATATTATTAATACCCGATACGTATCCTGTCTTTCCTACACTGTCGGAACCCCAACATGTCCTTCCTCTTGGGTAGCAGAAATCAGCGCGGTGACGTCACACGCTAACATACCTTTCGTTTGGGAGCATATTTGACGGATACAGCTGAGGGAGCTGACGTCACACCGCCTTTACCTGCCTTCCTCTGACTTAAAATGTAAAATAATTATTTTGACATCAAATTGGAGCTGTCAATACTCATCAGTTCTTGCAGTTCATGTTGTTATAACGTTTTTAAAATTATCAGCCAATTTTTGATAAAATGAAAACTTTTCAAAACATTTCACATGAAAAGGATAGTTTTGTGAAGATTTGCTTGAAAATCTTTGTGTCCCTACCTTAGAAGTTGAATAAATTAAACATCTATTTTGGTATTTATTCGACTTTTGTTTAGTTACGTGGCATCTTTAAAAAGTATTCTATTTCAGAGTACATAAAAATAGTGTTTTGTGAATTGTGGTATCGAGTTTTGAGGCGAAATGAAATGCTTTTCTAATTACTATGCAGAAGGTAGAAAGGTGAAAGTGAATATTTCGTATTTTGTTTTTGTGAGAAGAAGCCGCAAATGACGTCAAGGAAAAGGCGAAATGGGGTCACTAACGCTGGTTTTTGCTAGAGTTGAAAGTATTAGATAAGCACCACAGGTGCAACAATATGATGCCGTAGAATTAATTGGCGAACTTTGCAGCTGCATGTTCGCATTCGGAATAAAAACATTGGACGGGGGTGGCACCGTTGGGGCGCCAATTCCACCCCCGTACCTCCTCCCCGGCCACTACAAATTAACCTCGTCAGTCCGACCACGTAGTACTTCCAATAAAAAACACTTGCAACGCGCATGGAGCATTGTTTCTATTTTCCTGCGGAGGTTATTTGTTTGCAGGTCACTGCTTCGTGCCTCTACAAGCACCCGAAGGCTATTACTTCGCAGATAAATCTAGCAAGGTATTTGTGTACTTTCTATGGTGACCTAGATAGTAAAATATGGTTTTGTTTTCCTCGACAGTAGAATTTGTTTTCTTTTGCATTAGTTACAAGAACATCATGGTGTATGACCTGAGAATGAGACCTTTGCAGGCTCCATACATTCTGCTTTAGCCGACTGTCGTCCACTATTGTCATTTAAAGCGTGTTTTTAATTTAATAAAAAATTCTCATGCAGGGAGACTCGCCTAAAAGCTATGACGGTAATAAAATCTCGCATGTCTTTCTCTTACCACTACTCTCGTCTAATATACATTTTTACAAGAGCTTGCTTTCTGTCTACTCCGTTTTAATTGGATTAATCTCTACAGATGTGATTTTTTTACAACTTCGATGTAGGTTCAGGAGTAATACAGGAGGCTGAGGCAATAATCAAATGTTAAAGAAAATCGAGTCGCTAAATGCCGTCTTTGAAATGAAATATTCTTGTGCATCACAATAGAAAAAAATATTCTGATTTTACCTTTATATTTATCATAAACTTTAAAAATCAACACCAGCGTAACTGAAATGTTGAAAGTCACGAAAATTATTTGGCATAACTTTTAGTTTCTTAACAAGAGGTACATCGTTTTCTTTAAATTTAGCTCCAATTAGACAACAACATACCTAATTGCGTCAGAATAATGAGAAATTCACGGTCATGTGTTCCGAAAATTTAATACCATTTTTTCAATTCAAAATTTCGGAAAGATATTCTTGAATCATTATTTTGAGAATGTAATAACAAATTAGGCACGCTTTTTCAATTATTTAGTATTCTTTATCCTTGTTTTCCTGTTTTACTGTTTATTTTCTGTATTTTTACACATATACACAGTACTTATACCCAGGGGCGGCTGGTGAGGCATGGTATTGGTGGTGGCATAGTAAATAAATAAATAAATAAATAAATAAATAAATTATAATTAATAAATAATAATTATTAAATAAATAAATAAATAGTAAATAAATAAATACATAAATAATAATTAATAAATAAATACATAAATAATAAATACATAAATAATAATTAATAAAGAAATAAATAATTAATTAATTATTAATAAATAATAGTAAATAAATAATTGTTAAAATATAAATATGTGTACCAATTTCGAACGATTTAGGTAATATTATCAATAATCTATTCTATTTTATAATATACTGTGCCAAACAGAACGTACAGGGAAACGGAAATAGATATTTATTATATCCGTACTCTTGCTACGCATAGGTGTAACGAGTACAGTAAAAGTTTGATAATACAATTCATGGAGAATGTGATACGAAGCGTTCGTGTACGACTTCGTGACAAAGAGACAGGTATCTTAAGTCTGGTCCTTGGCTGCACTCTAGCGGATAAAACGTAAGTTATGCGTCAGAGAAATCTTGGCACCACCCTCTCCCATAAGAAGCCGTGTATAAGCAGACGTCCTAGCCCTTAACACAGGCGCTTATGAGCGAGGATGGTGCCGTTCTGGAATCGGCGCCAAACCACGGAAAACAACCAGCACGGAGTGCCTATTCACACGAGGGAACAGATCCTCGGAAACAATCCTCTTTGCCCAATTCCTATACACTTCTCTTTCTTTCGTTTTCATACAGATGGCACAGCGACACTACCTCAGAAGCCGTCCCTGCTTATACCCATGCCCAAGGCGTGTCTCGATCCCGCGACGACCACGGCTACGAGGGCCGGAAGCACGTTAGGTAGTGCGAGATGGGAAAAATTTCCCCCGATATAAATGTTAATAACAAACTATTCCGTACATTTATGCTAAAATGTTAATATAACATTTTTAAAAACACGTTAAATAGTGAGATGTCGGGAATTTTGTATACTGTATCTATTTTACCTCCGTGGAAACGCCACAGGATCGCATTCGGTAGGTCCCAGGTTCCATTTTCAGTGAATGCCCACTGTGACCATAGAATTTCCATGGAATACCCAGAATGGTAGGCTAATTTTGTGGTGGTGCCTCTTTTACTTCAAATTTTCTGTTCATTTTCTTCGTCATCTGTATCAGGGTTGAAGGACGTGACCATAATATTCGGCGTGTTGCTGTTGGTCGCTGGTGGCCAGAGCATTGACCGATCTGTTCCTCATCATCATCATCATCATCATCTGTGGTCATACAACCCTTTCAGTTTAGCCCTGACCTCTTTCAGAATTGTTGCCTATCTAGGGCTCACCGTCTCCATCTCTTAATTCCTACTTTAACGTCATCCTGGTCATCTAATCTTCTTACTTTGGGTATTCCTACTCTTATTTTACCACTTGGTGTCATCCAGTAGTTTTTAGGGATACTATAGTTCTGTAGTTACGTCCTCCAACGTTAAGTCAGATCGGATGGTGAATGAATTGGGTGATATGATGCTCATATAAGTCCAGGGTCCATGGAGCTTACAGTTACCTGACATTCGTCTTGAAGGATAAGGGAAAACACCGGAAAAAGCTTATCCAGGTAGCTCACCCTGACCGAGATTCGAACTCGGGACCTCTTGAACGTGAGGCAGACACGCTACCATCTACGCTAAAGAGGTGGGCATATAAATCAGAACCATTTCAATTGACCATAACTTTTGAAGCAATAATAGGACACACTTACAACAATATAATAAACAATTGGGAGATTACATTACATTACACTATTTACATCTCAGAGGAAATGTTGGAAGTGTCCTCCACCAACCTCTTGTTCCACGTCCAGACATTCTCTCCATAACGTGGTTTACGGATGAGGCATGGTTTCATCTGTCAGGCTACATAAACACAAAACACCAGAGGTTGGAGTTTGGTGTGCGGTGTCAGCTTCAAGGATCGTTGGTTCCATTTTCTTTGATACGACTGTAGACACTGAAGTCTATGTGCGTATCTTCAAGGCACTTGTGCAGCAGCTGGATGATATCGAATTGAGGGAAGGTTATTTCCAGTAAGATGGAGCAACGTGCCATATATCTAATGACACCATGGAACTTGTAACCAGTACGCCGGGTACTATTTGGACGGGTTACAGAGATGGGAACATCGCTGGGAGAAGTGTGTAGAGTTACAAGGGAACTATGTTGAAAAACGCCGAGTACTATTTGGACGGGTTACAGAGATGAGAGCATCGCTGGGAGAAGTGTGTAGAGTTACAAGGAGACTATGTTGAAAAACGTCGAGTGCTATTTGGACGGGTTACAGAGATGGGAGCATCGCTAGGAGAAGTGTGTAGAGTTACAAGGAAACTATGTTGAAAAACGCCGAGTACTATTTGGACGGGTTACAGAGATGGGAACATCGCTGGGAGAAGTGTGTAGAGTTACAAGGGAACTATGTTGAAAAACGCCGAGTACTATTTGGACGGGTTACAGAGATGAGAGCATCGCTGGGAGAAGTGTGTAGAGTTACAAGGAGACTATGTTGAAAAACGTCGAGTGCTATTTGGACGGGTTACAGAGATGGGAGCATCGCTAGGAGAAGTGTGTAGAGTTACAAGGAAACTATGTTGAAAAACGCCGAGTACTATTTGGACGGGTTACAGAGATGAGAGCATCGCTGGGAGAAGTGTGTAGAGTTACAAGGAGACTATGTTGAAAAACGTCGAGTGCTATTTGGACGGGTTACAAAGATGTGACCATCGCTGGGAGAAGTGTGTAGAGTTACAAGGAGACTATGTTGAAAAACGCCGAGTACTATTTGGACGTGTTACAGAGATGGGAACATCGCTGGGAGAAGTGTGTAGAGTTACAAGGAAACTATGTTGAAAAACGTCGAGTACTATTTGGACGGGTTACAGAGATGGGAACATCGCTGGGAGAAGTGTGTAGAGTTACAAGGAAACTATGTTGAAAAACGCCGAGTACTATTTGGACGGGTTACAGAGATGGTAGCATCGCTGGGAGAAGTGTGTAGAGTTACAAGGAGACTATGTTGAAAAATTAAAAAATAAAATAATCTGAACAAAATGTCTTGCATCTGTATTAGGTCGGAAACGTTTCAGACTACTCTCGTATATTTATGTACTCGTTAAGTAGTGAAAACAACTGTTCATTTCAAAACAATCATAGATTTGTAGGAGAACTGTTTCATAAGTGCTGTGCTGTGCCAAGTGCCTGCCAGTGTTTTGCATAAGTGAACAGTGATATTTCCAAACGTAGCTTTGCTATTCTTCACCCGTTGGCAGACTCCGTTGTCGGCTCATCACTTTCCCATCGCTAATGTTTCACGTTTTAAATGTTTTAATTAAACCAGTGCTTTAGGAGCATACGAGGAGAGTACATGATGAAAAATGTTAGAAGCCTTTGAAATGAACCTGTGTGTGATGCGCAAGAGAAGGGAGGATTAAAGAGTATCGCTTTTCATCATCTCTATCATTTATCTTTTGTACACGTCACGCCATCACTCAGGAAATGCGCATAATCGCCCTAGGAGACGTATCAAAGTGTAATTTAAATTCCTAGGCACGTTCTGTCATGGTAATATAGGAGTCTCAGACAGCGTGACGGTTCTTACTTCTAGATCAAACAGAACATGAAGCAATTGTGTAGAAGTCGCATAAAGGGTTATTGCTATCATCGCGTTTCTAATTATGTAACTATGTTTTTTGATCACCTTCGTTGTGTACCGTTTCCAGTGAATGACTTAACGAGTGGAATCGTACTATGAACATGGTCTCACTGAACCGATATGTTTGCAAATCAATAAGGAAACAGGCACAAAAATTTTCAAAGCTGGTTGTTTTCAACTAATTCTTTATACTGCTAAGATTCTAAATATAACAATGTACCTTTTTTCCTTGCCTTAGAAACTGTTAACAATTAGGTTTAGTACGAGGGCCGTGCCGAAAGTTTTTAGCAGCGCTACGACGAAAATCTGTAAACAATTAAATTATTGTAGTTTGAAGAGCGATGTGTTTTTACCTTGGAGCAAGCATGTGGCAGTCCCTCCAGCACAGGGTCATGTGTTTTTTTTTTGTTTTGTTTTTTTATTGATAACAATCAGCATGCCCCACTACATAGTAGTATTACATGCATTACGTTACAGTTTTCAACATTTGATTTTACAAATTGTACATATTTACAAGTTAATATTACATTCATCTTTTAGCAGTTGATTTCACAAGTTATACATATTTACATATATTTACAGGTTAATTGAATTTATGTATTTACAGAATGCTTTTAAGTGGTGTTTTACAAGATTCTCGTTGATTACTGGCTACTTGCTTCCATTTAGAGTTACATCTTGTATTAGCTTGGCTCTTTGTTAACTTTTGTCTACACATTCGTATATTAAATGGTTTACGGTTTGTTGGGAGCTGTTACATGTGCATTTTGGATCGTCTACTATATGGAATCGGTGTAAATAAGCTTTGGTTTTTCCGTGGCCGGAAACTATTGCTGTGAAAATTGGTGTTAAAGGAAGCTTTGTCTTCAGTCTATCTTTTATGGTTGGAAAGAATAATTTGCTTAGAACCCCTTTGTCCGTGGCATTCCACCTATTCTGCCAGACCTGATGTCCTGTTTCTTCTATTTCAGAAATAATTACAGATTTAGGTATCAAAGTGTAGCTATTGGGCAGATCTCCATCTAGAGCAGCGGATTTGGCTAGTTTATCTGCTAACTCATTTCCACATATACCTACATGGGCTTTCACCCAACTGAAATGTATTCTCCATTTTTGTCTTTGTAAGGTTTTACACATATTAAGGGTTTTCTCTGCTATGGAGTTACGTTTATTGTTATTCCGCAGAATGGCTAGGGTTACTGTACTGTCGGAATATATCGCTACAGTCTTCTCTTCCTCCGGTGTGTTGTTAAAGTTTTGAAGTTCTTGTAGCGCTTTCAATATGGCCAGTTGTTCTGCCTGATTATTAGTACATCCGTCTACCTTGTATTTTAACTCTCGAATTGAAGTCCCTTGTTTGAATATTGCAACTGCTGCACCCACTTGCTCTCCTATTTTGCTTCCATCTGTGTAGAACAGGGTCATGTGTGGACAGCGAGTGAAGACGCAGTTAGTGGTGAGTCAGACACAGTGCAAGATGGATGTCACGCCGTGATTTCCGAGCAATGATTATGCCTACAAAAAGAAGTTAAATGCAGAAGTATGTCACTCTTCACTACTACGTGGTTTTGGTGAGTGTGCTCCATCTAGGGCCACTGTTGTAATTTGGTTCCATGAATTTTCAAGGGGCAGGGAGTCTCTTGAAGATGGACCTCGTCCTGATCGCCCCACAATGGCTGTGACTCAACAAAATGTTTATGCTGTGAGGAATATTTTCCAAGACGATATCCATCTCACATTCTGCGATAGTGAAGAGGCCCTAAATATTGGGTCGACTGCAGCACAGACCATTGTTCATAATTATTTAGGCCTAACCGAGAGATGTGCCACATTCCCTGACAGAAGCCCAAAAGAACCCAAGAGTGGATAGGTGTAAATTTATGCTTGAAAAATTTGACCAAGGACGGTCCAAAGACACTTAATTTCGTCACAGGTGATGAAACATGGGTGTACCATTATGACCCCGAAACCAAGAGGCAGTCATCAGTATGGTGCATTCCAGTTCAGAAACCACCCATGAAAACTCTGAGAACTAGGAGCTCTGGAAAGAAGATGGTGCCCACTTTCTTCACCAAGATGGGTCATCTCACCTCTGTGACCTTGGACACACGCCGTACAGTCACTGCTGAGCGGTATGTGAATGAATGTCTGCCGAAAGTCTTTGCAACATGGAGATCAAGGCATCCCAAGATGAAGAGTTTGCATCTTCTTTTGCATCATGACAATGCCACAGCACACGGGGCTGCCAGAACAATGGACTTCCTGGAGAAGGAGAAGATGCAGGTCTTACCTCACCCACCCTATTCACCAGACTTGGCGCATGTGACTTCCCTGTTCCCAAAGACAAGGGAAAGAATACGTGGGCTGTTTTTTCATCCAATGAAGAGGCTATTGCAGCGTACAAATGGTTATTACTTTAAATACACTGATAGCCATTACGGTTTCTTTTTATATTCTAAGTGCCCTAGCTAGTCGAAATTTGCCTTAAATGACCCGAGAAAACATAGGGAAGGTTTGGAATAAAAATTTGGAAGGCGTGTCCAAAACTTCCATGGTGAAGCGAAGCCAAACAGTGTTGTCCCAATGTTCGTACCTACAAAGGGTCAAAGAGAAGTTGTAATGTTGAGCTTCCGAGATCGCAGTCGAAAGTCCTCTTCTTGTCCAGGATCCTCTCACACGAAACGTCGGAGCCAGTCCTTCCTGGCGCTGCGTTATTCAATTGTCGAACTTCTTGCGAAATAATGGAGACAGTTGTGAAAGACGAGCGGATGCCAGGGTAATGGTGCGGTCATTATGAGGCTTCCACGTAAGCAGAGTGTCCAGTAACAGTCCATGGTATTTGACTGGTGTAGGTGAAGGGAGCCACGGCACATGATCGGTCAGTAGGCGTATAGCCGGAGGTGGATATAGTGGCGTAAAGTAAAAATCTTGGCTTCAGTTTTCTGGGTATTGAGGAATATGCACCAAGTTCGAAGCCATTAAGCGAGGCGATCAAGAGACAGCTATAAGGTTGAAGTGAGAGTAAAAAGCACTGTGTCGTCAGCATACAGGGCAATTGAGTTTGGAGCCATATGTGGAATATCGGAAGTGCCGGTGGGGGAAATGGAATTGAGTAAGTGCGATGTCGCTAGTGATTTGCATTTGTCAACAAATGACATACGTACTGAATTCTGGCACAGGGCTGACGAAGGATGTCTAGCATCTACTTGCAGGTGATCGCTTGCGGCACTTTCTAGGCTTTGGGCGCTGTGGTTCTACTCCGAGTACATGGTTTATATACATCAGGCATTATACCATCAAATTTTCAGGTGCTTAGCGGTGTGAGCACACTGATAGTTCCCTAGTCAGTAGAAGAATGTTCTGACCTCAGGCTAGTTTGGGCATTCCACCCACTTGATCCATCACCGGTCCGACATGACCCTCTAGGTTAAAGGGCGTTCAATCATTTTAAGATTAGAATGAGGAAGTAGTATTAGCACGAATGACTTTGAGCTGAAGCTAATTCAGAATGTTTTTTCTAGGGCGCAATTCTTTTGTACCTCTTGCATAACTTATCGGAGAGATACACAAAAACTCAATTCTGTAATCATACTTGCGTGATAACATT
Source organism: Mantis religiosa (assembly GCA_030765055.1). Lineage (NCBI taxonomy): Eukaryota > Metazoa > Arthropoda > Insecta > Mantodea > Mantidae > Mantis > Mantis religiosa. The sequence continues at coordinate 14,827,000 of CM060947.1, read as the reverse complement.
CGACCAAGCCACTGATAAGCGCTTTAAACAGGAGAATTTGGGAGAAGAAATTTATATGTTAGAGTCCTTCAAGTACTGAAGGCGTCCTTGAGCAGCTGTTCTTCAGAGAAATTTCAGCATCTTCGTTGTATTAAATTCAGGAACCTGTATGGGTCACCTACCTAGCTATAAGGGCTATATAAATACAGGAGAAAGGAAATGTCTCAATTAAGAGATAATGTTGAGGGTACTAGGAGCGAATTTTGTATTGGTGCAGCAAAGTGCTTCTTGTAACGCATTTCCCGTAATAATTGAACTCCAATGCGTGTTATTCGAGGTTTTTGTCACAGTATAATAATTTAGAGGGTGAGAGAGATATATATCGAACATCGAAATAGTGTAACAGTACTTTTGGGTTATGTTTGAAGTATGAAAAGTTTATAAATTTATAAAAACTGATTATGTAAATATATTTAATCATTTAAATGTGTAAAAATGTATGTAATTGTATGATTGGCCGAAGTAATAATTGTATGACGTAATCTTGTGACGTGGTATTAAATCGGCCAACCACAAAATTAAGAGAGAAGTAACGATAGTTACTATAAATCAATAATCTTGGTATAGAGAGAGATTTTCGTTGTAATGGTGGAGTGTGATGAATAGTGGTGCAAGATCAAGAACATTTAAGTAATAGTTTGAATCTGTATAAATATAACCAAGTAAGAATTTATCGACATATTGGAAGTGACTGGGAAAGGAAGTTCAAACAAAATGTAATCTAAATAATACAATTAAATAGTTACAGAATTTGACTTCTCCGAAACTTTATTCCGAACCACGCCTGAAAAACAGATGTCTCATGACTCTTATTTAGAATAAGATGATACAATTGGTGACCAGAGGAAATAGATAGCCGCAAAAACTCACACGAGAAGAGAAAGAATTTTGCGTCCAACATAGAAATCCTGTCCCAAATTGCGCCCGAACGTGTGGCTATGAAGACGAAGATAAATTAACTACGGACTATTTGACAATAGTCAAATATAAAATTGCGTCCGAAAGTAGCATAGCATTTTTTGGATGACAGATCAACCTTTTCTCAAGAACAAACAACCCCAAACAACTTTCACAAAAATTTAATAGTATTGTTTCGTTAGAGCTGCGACAAGCCAGTGCCGGTCACGCGTGGGCAGGAAAGAAAGAGACAGATAGTGGTGCACGCGCTGGACGCTTACCGAGTGAGAGAAAGAGACAGAGATAAGTCTGGAATTTCCCGCTGCCATCGCGATTATTATCGAACGGTCTACGGCTTTCTAGAAAAATGACTGGGGTATAGAAACGCCGCGGCTGTTAGTTCGGCTAGTCTGTTGGCTAGTGAGTTGTGAATTAGGTGTGCAGCTGTGTGGACATTTGAAGTGTACCGCAGTAATTGTGATGAAGCAACGAGAGACCTCGAAGACTACTCTTTCTATGTCACGTCATTTTGCTGCTGCAAGGGGTGTACAAATTGCATTTTTCCTACAATAAAGAGCATTTTAAATTTCTACAAACAAGGCTTTTAATTCTATAAACCCACAAAGTCACAATATTTTTATTTTTTAAAAAATAATCAGCATTTTCAATAAATTTTTGAACTTTGTATATAAAAATCCAAACCCATCTGAAGGAACTTTGACCAAGAGTAAAGTACTAAATACCGTTACACTTCTTTAAAGCGAATAACAATGGAACTACAGTGCACTGCTGTAAAGAACGCCATCCAGCAATATCTGGGGATGCCTCTGTCATACATAAATAAGCAGCTCGGGTGGTACATTATGGGATTACAAAGGAAAGTATTCAAGGCACCTTCCATCATAAAAATAGACGTTTATGGGCCATCTCCCACGATGTCACGTCGAGTCTTCAAGAAAAGAATATATCGACCCGGTCGGGCGGTGGCAATAACATCCAAACTATCAAAATATACGCAAACAAACGCGAAACAGTACTGCACAAAGAGACCGATCTGTGAAATTTCCAAAACTCATCCTATTATTTTCAACTTCCACCACACCCTAAGTTACTATGTGGAAGTGTAGTACGTGGTAATTTTGCTGTAAGATTCTTGAATCATTTCTGTGTGCTTTAAAACGTAAATTTATACTATTTTTAAAAACAAGATTCCTTTCATTGCTGTTTTCACACCTACAAATACGCTAATAAATATATTTTCAAATTAATTCCTTCTATTCGTGACTCATCCAAGGTTTAACTACCACATATATAACGGAGCAGTCCTTAGTTTATTTGATGATGCAAACAAAGCGGGAAATGTATGACTCCTCCGGCGAATGTGATTGGAGGGAATAGTCACGCTCTTTTATCAACCACGTGTCGAGCATGTGTGATGTCAGTGAACTTGAAAAGCTTTGCTTTGTCCTTTGAGTAGCTTATGTGGTAGCTTTTCTACATTAATATTAAATGCAAAAGTGTGTCTACTGTATAATATATTTTTCTGTTTTACGCTAAAAGGCGACTGAATAGTGATAAGTTACTCAAATATTTTGAGTTCATCACATAACCTCACCTTATTTATAAATTAAAAATTAAGGCACGGGTCTTTCTGCAGAATAATAGTGCTAAATAACTGCGTGTAGCCACATTGGCAGTAACTTGAAAATTTCACTGGCATACAATTGAAAAAAAAAAATACTGTGACTTTATGGGTTCGTGAAATAAAAAGTGTAGGTTACAAACACAAAAATTTCTACTTTTATTTCCGTAGAAATACCCTTCGTACACATACACAGTACAACATACAAGGTCAGCAAACACAGCTGCTTACCCGCACGCGTTCAATTACCGACTGACTCACTTTTCAATCAATCAATCAATCAATCAATCAATCAATCAATCAAGCAGCTTGCGGCTGACTGAGGGTCAGCACGATGTGTGGCATTCGTGTACCTGTCCTACACGGGCTTAACCACTTAATGACAGGATATGTGGGGTTTTGCAGGGTGGTTGTTTAAATTTAGGTGGATGAAAAGAAGGGAGCTAGCCGTAGCTCCTCATGGTAGCCAACTCGGATGCAACGCTATGTGAGCACCGCTGGTGTGATAATTTTAGGAAGAGTTTAATTTAAAAGGTCTATTAATTTTCAAACAGTAATAATTTTAAGGTTGTAATGAGAACTTTATTGTTACCGGGTGTGCTCGCATGCCATGCGGGGAAGCCGGTAGAGCTTGTAGCGTCTTTCGGAGGTTCTATAGTTCCCTAGAGACCTAACCAGGGCGCTCTGATGTTGAGGCAAACTCGCGTAGAATTTTGTGGCCCGGCGCCTAATGACATCTTCCACATAGTGGAGAGATGAGGCTTCATGAAGGTATCTCACGGGAAACCTCCAGCAAGCAGAATAGATGGCCCTAAGACATCTATTTTGTACACGCTAAAGTTGTCGCAGATTGGATCCTGCGGCCATGCCCCAGATCTCACAAGCATAAAGCATGATTGGAAGAATTAAAGCCTGAAAAAGGCGCAACTTAAGGGGTGTCGGCATCCCTGAGCGCATCATGGGGTATAACGAAGCCGAAGCTCCGCATGCCCGATGAGCTACCTCCTGGATGTGACCCCCAAAAGTTAGGCCCTTGTCCAACTTTACACCTAGATACTTCAGAGAGTTTGTCCACTCTATCCTTCTGACTCACTTTTGCGGGCGGGCTGCCTTTTTATAGATTACTAACACACCAGAAATTCCTGAAACAATCGAGACCCGGCTAGAATAAAAGCGAACTATATTTATCGTCCGCAGAGAGTTAAATCTAAACAGCCAATGATGTCGCACACCTACAAGTGTTTTTGTTTACATCGTCCCATAAACTAAGGACGACACTGGTGTACACTAAAGACTCTTTGCTTGTACAGGGGGCGTGCAGATGCCATTAGGTTGCTGTCCGGTGTGTGAGGGCTTTCTTTTTTTAATAGGTAGTATGCAATGCATTCGCATTCATTAGACACTTTCGTCTTTATTGCAGTTTTAGTTTCAATGTGTTTTTTGGGTCGTAGTATTACATATCAGTTTCTGTGTTTATGTCGACTACTGAAGGAAATCACCAAAAACCCCAGCCATATAGGTCGGCACTGGATTTAAACAAGCGATCTCCCAACTGCGAACCACAGCGCGACTTATGCTTTATTAAATGGTGTACAGCTTTACTTAAAATGTATAACTTAGAAAATGATTGTATGTAGAAAAATGTTTGCAAGGTCACTTCTGGAAATTTCGTGAAAATGTGAAAAATGTACACGTAGCTCTTATAGCAAAAGTAATTGCCTGAAAAGTTCATATAGAGGTAATCATTACCATAAAAGCTCAAATTTCATTGATAGATCCTTTTAGTTCAAATTTTTATATTGCCTCTTGCATCCTTCATACATTGTACAAACAAACCTTGTCCTACATACGGCTAGTGTGAAAGAACAATTACTTTCTCTATTATTTGTTTCTCCCGTACTCCAAATATTATCGTAAGCCATTGCATACCAAAATATTTCTTATGTTCCATGATCTGTATTGTAGAGACTATTGTGTGCTAAATTAAACTTTGTTTCAATAAGTTATTCTCGTCTAGATGTAGATTGGTACTCTTCCCATTTCTGTTTGAATAACGTCTTTCACTTTTGAAATTGGCAATCCAAAAGATTACGTGTCATTTAATCTACCGTTTTCCATTCATTATTCAAGTTCCATAATTCAGTACCATCCAATAATCATGATTATATTATTGTATTATATATTCTCTCAGCATTTTAACTCTCAGTGTCGTGTTTTGTGTTTGCAGTGACTTTTCCTTTTACGAATACATTTCTGTTACCGTTCTTTCTACCTCCTTCATCTACTTAATCCCTAAATAAATGCAGTTACTTGCTACCTTTTTTTTGTATTTATTTATGTCAGTCGAACTAAAGCAAGCTGTTGGTAGGATATGTCTAGACCCGCTGGTTAATGTACTCTTTCTTCGCCGTTGTTGGCCGAGCTGTTACGGCATACCCTGATGCTGATTGAGGAGGTAGAATCACTTGGTGTGAGAACTGTTTTGTAAATATTGTGACTTTGTGGGTTCGCCAAGTCCAAGTGCACAAACTCAAAATGTTCTTTATTTCCACCGACTTACAGTTGAACACTTGCCAATTGCACAGAATTACGTAATGCACACAATTACGATTCACCACTTCGTTACAGTTCCACTTTGCTCTCGCAATTACGTACACTCCTCCGATGCACGTACACAGTCTTCTCGTCCTTACACTAGCACGGCGCTCCTATGCTGCTCGCCAACAACTAAACTCACTCACCACTGCAGCCCCTTTATAGGAATATCGCTGTTTTCTCGAAGTCTCGCTGTTCAGTGAATCATCACGAAGGTTCGAGACGGCAGGGGGAGGGGGAAGAGACGGCACAGTGACGTTTTTCCAGTCACCCCTCGTTACTGCTACAAGATAACTGGGTAGGCGTGCTCGATTGCTTCCCTTCTGGCACTACTGTTGGCCGGTTCTATCGGGAGTTCCGACGTTCTGATGACAATATTCAAATTACTGTAACGAGCTATGATGAGAGGGCTAGCGAACCTGTCCTTCAGCATCAGCCGACTGGTTAGTTGAGAATTAGGAGCAGGAGCTCTCTTCCGACAGACGCAACGAGATACATTTGGCTCCATACCCTGACTCACGATGGGGAGATAGTGAGCAGTTGTGGATGCCACGCAAAGTGCTGTACTCAGCGTGCTCTACCAGCGATTGGTTTTTGCTCCAAGTGGAGGCTGCTTGAAGGCTGTGGAGGAACTTAAATGGCGATTGGCTGCTTCAACGCCAACCCTCTTTGTCTTTAGAAGAGAAACAGCGTGACTGTGCGCAGAGCATGCTGAGCAACTATCAAGATTCAAAAGTAATGCTTCTTAAAGTGTAACTGTAAGAGCTTAGGCTTGTAGTTTGAGTGATGTCACCAATAAATAAATGAATTTAGGCTGTGTACAGATGTTACTAGATCAAAGGAAGTTAACAGGCTTAATTGCGAGTGAACCTTGTACTTTAAAGGACAAAGACAGAAGCACACTACAGGCAGCCGAAATGAGATTTCTCCGAAGTGTAACGGGAGTGACTAAAGTGGATCATATCAGAAATTATGAAATAAGAACCTACCTAAGAAGTAGCAACGATAAATCAATATAAACAGGAATGGTGGGAACACGTACATCGTATAAACCAAGATAAAATTCCGAAAATAGCTGCGGAATATGTACCTACTGGAAAAAGATGTATTGTCCGGCCAGAAAAAAGATGCATTCAGCAAATAAAGGAGGTACAACAAGCCTAAATCCTATATCTTGAAGTAGAAGACACTTAAAGAAAGTTAAAAAGCGTAAATACAGTTGCAAATAAAGGCAATAGAGACGGGGCATGTGTTTATCAATAATATATCCATTTCCTAAACAACAAATACTCACATACTGATTTTACAGAAATGAAATCCTCATTAAACTAGGGGAAACAACCTGGTAGTTGCTTATAAAACTGGTTCACGTTTAAAACATAAACTCCTTTTGTCTTCGGTAAAGCAATAGAAAAAGTTGCATAATAAAGGCGATTGTTAAATGTTTTCTGTGAACTCCTCCTTGGAGTAACACGTAATTGACGTTTCAAACAAAAGAATTGAATAGCTCGTGACAAACAGTACGATTTACAGAACACAAAAATAACTGCAGCGACCAATTATTCCTTCACATCTGGATATCGGTTCGTTTTGTAGTGTTACAAAACTAGTTTGTCTTATACAGGACATTTCCTGAATTACAAACAGATAGGTCATGTTGCACAACGAAAACTGAGCATAAGCACGACGTAAATTTCAAGAAATTCTAGTGACGTCTGTGTTGTAGACGTATTTCATGTTTATCGAGTAAACTTTTACAGACATTGTCATTTTATAAAGAGTTGGTTGCTATGTGATAGCTTAAAGCTCCCTTCTTTTTGTGTGACGAAAGGATTAAAGAAGTAATAGCGACGTCCTTTGTCACAAAAGTGTTCTAAAACGTAAACCAATAGCAATGAAAATTTCGTAAGTGTTTAACCTCAGAAAAGAAATGTATTTGATATAAATTATATGATTTCAGGAAATGTGTGTTTCCGTAGTACATACCGTTCTACCACTTACGTAAAAATGGTACTGAATTTAGACTGCATTAGCTGCTGCCCCCCCCCCCACCCAAAAATCAAGAAGTTAGTAAGATCCACTATTGAGAAAATAAACCTCAAACATTTTTCCATGGAGAGCGTGGTTCGTGTCGCATTTTTGGAAGACTGTGAACATTAGGAACTTTTATACTTAAGGTCTCTTCGTTTTAGGATCATGTTGCTCACAAGCAAACAAGACTCTTTGAAAACTGTTTTTCTTTTTGAGAGGGGGCGGTCGGTCCAGATATCCTAAGACATTATATTTGCTATGAAATTTCGACATAGAATCTTTTGGTGGAATACAGTATTTTCTGTTTATAACTTTGTGTTAATAAATGAGATAACGTAAAGTATTTCCTCCAGTCACGGTGAAATTATTTATACCAAATTGTTCCATTAGAAATTACAATATGGCAGCACGTGATGATTCTGACATAAGGAACTTTGTATAGCGCAGATCAGGACAGAAACACAGGACAACCATAACATATCAGTAATCGAACACTGTCAACTGTGGATCCCTGCGATGTGTACAACCTCACGTGTACTGGGTAGCGTGGTGTAGTTCCTCGTTCTGCGGGTATTTGTCCTAGCTCTGGTAATTATAAGGTTGGAATACATTTCTGAGAAAAGTACGTAACACTGTACAACATTTTAGTCTGCAGCTATGTTCCAAGTGACTGATGTTCAGTCTCTCCCTCTCCCCCTCTCCCTCTCCCCCTCCCCCTCTCTCACAAACACATACACCCAAGTTTTGCTGAACAATCTTCACCAGTGATGCCCATGTATTCAGTTAAGACCTAATGACGTCTCGCGTCGTTTCACTCAACGTCCTTTGCTTTGTGGAAAACTACTTCCTCCTCCGTTAGGTCGTTTGCTGGTCTCCGCTCCTCTGCAGGGACCATCTCGGGACCTCCAGCCAGGGGCCTTAGGGGCTCGGATCGCCTGGCCTGTCAGGGAAAGTATCCAAGTAAACTGTAGTTACCCTGCCCTCTGTACTGTCGTGGCTCCTTGGCTCGGCCGCTCTCCGTGTCCTTCGCCTCATCCCACCCGGGGGTACCTCCACTTGGGGGCATAGGAACAAAGGGGCCAGCATGTTGGCCTACGTACCGAATCCCCCCTCCCCCGTAATGAAATCCCAATCCCAAGCCAACCTCCAGAAGAAGGCCAGACGTTGAACACTGGTTTTTGGGAATCAGGTCTTTCATGTGCGTGAGAGATAAAGACAGTGTTGTGGCAAAGAAGGGAGGAAGGGACGTTACAAATTTTATCCTGACATGGAAAGAAGGTGGTGGTGGTGCTGGCGTCACGATGTACGAGGTCAGGGGTCACCTTCCGCGGTCGATCGCCACCACTACGACCTGCAAAACTGAGCGTGTTCGACGAATTCGTAATACTGCACGTTAAGTCTTGGATAACAAGTCACTTGCACTTGCAGGTCTCCAAGAATTTTGATTTTAAATGGTCAGCAAAGTGTAATGCAGTTGAAGCTATACTAGACGATCTAGCTCCCACATATTATCTTAGTAAACACATCATGTCGTTTGGAAAAAGAAAGAAAGCTGTTATTTATTACCTGTCGTACTAAATGCTGCAGAATTATAATAAGTTGATACCATGATACGGGAATACATACTTCTTCAAAGATTCTCCGGAAAGTTTCTTCTGTTAACAAATCTGTTAATGATCTGAAAATAAAGGTCGATGATTTATACCTAATGTCAAGAACTGTTCTTCTTTATTCACTATCTCAAGGTAGAGGATATCATATATTCGAACCTAAAAATGGTAGTCAGCTAGCATTCTTTATCTACTTTCCTTCAAGTTCATATCTACTCTATAAATTAATAAAATACATTGCTTTTTCTGTCTTTTTGTTAATAATATATACTGCCAGAAGTGATTGTTGATAGACGGACATACATAGGAATCACGTTTTACGAGAAACAGAATAAGCCTCTTGCATATATACTGTAACAGAAGGAATTTAACAGAAATGTGACATTAAAACCGATGTTATGCGACATAATTAAGTGAAACAAAAATAAGTTCAAACGGTATGCAATAGACTCCATAGCTGACTCAAATTGACTTGCCTTAACTTCATATATCATTGTAATATGAATGCTATTGAGCCAGTCCGGGCACAAACCAAAGTGGATGTGGCGAAGCATGATATGATATTCAAAGAAGGAGATGTGACATCTTTCACAATTCAACACTAAAAGTTACTCTAAAATAAAGGAAGGCTACCTGTAAATATATGAAGGGAGTAGACAAAATGTACTGGGGGAAAGATGAAATAATTGACGGTATGTTGGACACTTTCATTTTGTGGTAATGGCATTCATTGGGAAAGAGCCAATTAGAACAAAAATAGTTATAAATAATCGTTGCGTTGAACAGGTAAACCATTTTAACTACTTGGGAACTGATGTTAGTTATGACAAGGAATATGACGTCTACAATAAAATATGCAAATTTCAAAGAGTGTGTGGAACAATAAATAGAACATTTAGAAACAAAACACGTAAAGAAACAAAATTATAGTTCTACAAAGTTATGGCTATACCTATACTGACATACGGAAGTGAGACTTGGACGTTAACTAAAAAGCAACAGAGTAAAATACAGGCTTCAGAAATGAAATTCTTGAGAAGTGTGAAAGGATGCCCGAAGAGGGATTTAATAAGAAATGACAATATAAGAGAAGAGCTGGACATTTTAGTATGAATGATAGGTTAAAAGATCTCAAACAAAAATGGAAGGTTCATGTTTAAAGAATGCCAGATAATAATAGACTTACAAAACAAATATTACAGTATCATCCTAAAGGTAGGAGATCGGTGGGCAGACCCAGGAAACGATGGCTGGAGGACTTCGAAGGCGGAACAGGCACTTGATTGCCTATGCCATGAAGTGAAGAAGAAGAAGACTTTCATTTTGTCGATACAATTTGTTGGACACATTTAGTGGAAAGTGACTCTAGATGGAGTCACTTTGAAGATTGCGTCCGATGGCACTGAGCTGAGGATATTAGCAATTTGCGGGAACCCTCTCTAATGGATGGTACATCTATACTATAAGTCGCGCAATGGTTATAAAACAATGAAATTCACACATAGAACAGTCAGCGAGCCCAGGTATAACCTTCTTTCTCTTCTGTCTCCTCCCAAATCCTATACTCGGCGAACTTATCACTCCTGTAACTTGATGCAGTATGCCGTGTGAATCGTCTTCCATCCCCTCCCCCCGAGCACAGTTGGCTGTAAAGTACTGTGACAGTCATACGCTTATTAAGTGTCCATAAAGAAATGAATAAAGCAAATTATGTTAAATGGTTACTCATAATGTTAATTCCAAATTTGCCCCTTAACTCGGTGTTAGCAGTAGATAGTGCTTCTTACCTTTATACAAAGTAGATACGCCTCCAACGTCAAGATCTGCAAGACATGCTTCCTTGGTTACAAAATTACATATCCCGTTTGATGAAAATACCACCAAAACAAAATTGTAACGTGCGATCCATATAAACCTGAACCATTTCAATAGACCATAACTTCTGAACCAATAATAGGACACACGTGCAACTTCGGGGGAATATAGTACACAATTGGGAGATTACATTACACTATTTACATCTTAGAGAAAATGTTGGAAGTGTCCTCCAGCAGCATCTATATATGTCTGCCCTCGTCTCACCATATTCTCTGAAGTTTACGGAGAGTATCCTCGCCAACGTTACTTATTTCGGTTCCTTGAGAACATCAAAGTGTCCGTGGCCTATTCTTGTACACTTTATTTTTAGATAGCCCCACAAGAAAAACCCCGATGAGATTAGGTCAGGGGAACTTGGAGGCCACATACCTTTTGAGATTATTCGATTATCAAAGAAACTGTAGAAGAGAGGTTGTACAAGAACAGGCCACGGACATTTGTTGTCTTCAAAGAATCTATACGAACCGAAATAAGTAACATTGGCGAGGATACTCTCCGTAAAACTTTAGAGAATATGGTGAGATGAGCACAAACATGCATAGATGCTGGTGGAGGACACTTCCAACATTTTCTCTGAGATATAAATAGTGTAATGTAATCTCCCAATTGTGTATTATATTCTCCCGAAGTTGCACGTGTGTCCTATTATTGGTTCAGAAGTTATGGTCTATTGAAATGGTTCAGGTTTATATGGATCACACTATATGATTGAATTCCAGCCAATAAGCCGAATCAAAAGAACTTTTTACTGACCAAATATTTTCAGAGTATAACAATTCAACCTTAAGGCTTTCTCCGTAACATCCTGATCTGAATCCTGTAGAATTAATATGGACAGATGCCAAACAATGGATTGCTTGCAGAAATGTAACCTTTAAAATCAAAGACGAAATGTGCCGTCAATGATCTGAGCAAATTGGACAAATGCAGTGGGACAAAGTATGCCATCATGTGGATGAAATATTAGGAAAAAGATGCACTAATGGAAGAAAAATTGATTGAACCATAATTGAAGTCTATGGGATGGAAACAACGACGAGGACGGCAGTGATAATGACTGAATTAAAATATAATAGAAGGCAAAATTGTTTAATTCAGAGTTAAATTGTTGTGTCTAAGTAAAAAAATATGTTTTTGGAACTAATAGCGACATATAAAGTAAACAGTCTAGCTGTACTTGAGAGGGTGTACATTTGAAGGACCACCGTGAATTCATTTGTTAGTTTACGTGTGGCAGAGAACTTTGAGGTTTGTGTTTGTGTATGTTACGTCATTTCGCAGCTGTAAGGGGTGTACACAGCGTTTTTCTGTTTTACTGAAATAAAGAGGATTTTAAATTTCTGCAAACTAGACTTTTAATTTTAAGAACCCACAAAGTCACAATATATCAGTGTTTAAGAACCATTGAGCGCCCTATACCGCCATCTACCAGTAGTCTTTAAAGCAGTGCGCCTGACAATATTAAAGGGAATGCTACAATTTTATCACGCGGAGTCAGTCGGAGCACTAAATGGATGTGATGCTATGTATGATTAGGCAATCATGGGTTACGTACAATAACGCGGCAATAGTCCTCTGTTTCTAACGTTTAAAGATAAAGGTTTTCTCTCTTATTTCGTGGTTTACTATTGATTCCTCTGCCATTTAAATGCTACTGTTTAAATGACAGATGAATGCAGCGTAATATCATCTGTAAAGCATAATTGCTGATCGATGGATAAAATAAATAAAAAAAAAAAAAAAAAAAAAAAGCAGCGTAATACGTATATTGGTATGCATGAGAAGCTGGCGAGGATTGCTTGAGGTTGATTGAGCCGTATCATGATGAGATCGGCGGCAGGAAGCAGCTGTGAACGCCATCGCCCCGGTCATCGTGGCGAGGAAAGAAACGTGAGGTGGAAGCGCGATGATGCGATCTTTCAGACCCCTTCATAAACAAAGTTTACAGCATTGCGACTTCCACAGTCCATCTCCCGAAGAAGATGCCACGTGTCTCTTTCGCCCCCAATCGATGGAACCACGTGACCTCGCTTTAGAGGTTTAAAGCTAAAATATCAACCTTATGTTTACGGTATAGAGTTCGTGACTGTTTTACTAAAGCCTTTCAACAGATGGCACATGTGATAAATATAAACTATTTTAATACGCGATCCATTTCTTGAAGAAACTCTTTTTTTTCTCTCTCTTTCAAATATCATGAATGTTGCTAGAAGTTTCCTTGGCAGCTACATATAAATCGTTTCAATGGTCAGATAAAGGCCGGAATAGGCATTTATATTTAGTTCTTGAAGTGCAGAAGTCAATTAAATTTGCTATTATTGATCTAAATCATTAAATAGTCCATACTTCTCAAACTGCTAAGTATCGCAATTTTCTCTCTTATTGGGACTTTCTCATTGTGGTTTCGAAATCACCACGTAGCGTTGGATTTGTCTACCTTATACTTTTGTGCACCTCCAAATCAAGTTTGTAATAAATGAATTTGAGAAAATGCCTATCTTATGGGTATGTTATACACGGAGTTCATTTTTATTCGTTATTTCCCGCCCTCCGATTGAGCAAGGATGACGTCATAATTGACTAGTGAGTCTATCTTAAATCATAGTGCCCTCCACGGAGAAAAAGCCGTAATTTTTGCGGAAGAGTAAGCAATTTACAGCGCTCTGAGTGTGATTGCACTGGTAACCTATACAACCAGCTTTCCCTGGATATGAACACAGAGCACCGCGTCTTCATGGTTGAATGCTACTTTCGTACCGGCACCAAAATTAGTGCAACATATAAATATAATGTAAACCGCTGCATAGAGGAGTTCATGCAACGCTATCCAGTATTCAGACAAGTCCCTCGGAAGTGTCCAGATACCGTCAAATTGCCATATTTTGTTTGCAACATAAACGTCTTACGTTTTATCAGTATACGATATAAACTTTTGTCATTCTAACGCTTAATTAAAATGTCTAATGTTGGTATTCTTATGTCTTTTAAAACCAAAAGAGGCATCAAACATTTCCAAGATACAGGATCAGTTACTCGTAATGAGAGACACTGGTCACTATAAAGTGACCGGTCCCCATCTAGAAGCAATAATGTAATGACAGAAAGGCCCCGATCATAACGTCTCGAAATACAGACAGAGTTTAAGGGGAAGAGAGAAAGGAAATATAAGAAAATGGACACATAAGACTGTGTACTAGAGATGTTTTCTTGTTTAGACTTTGATAAAAGCTTTGTACATATTGTAACATTAATTTATTTTTCATTCCTAGAAAATGTTTTGCTATTTTTCTGGTTTGTAATGAAGTTACACTGTGAGGAAACTGTAAGTGATAGAAAGCAATTTAGATCAAATTGAAATATTCGTATTTTACGAAGGCTGTTCAATAAACAATGATCATAATTTTTACAGTCATAATTTTTTGCACTAAACTTCAATTTTATTATATTCTGTTAGCTTAATGTGAAAAACACCCGTTAGTAGTTTCACGTTGGTACTCCTGCTTCCCGCCTGTGAGAACCAGGCAAATTCAGACATGTTCAGTATCGTCTATCGCTGTGATGGAGGTAACACGCGAGGAACAATATGCGGCTTTGAAATTCTGCTTTCGTCTCAACAAATCTTCAGTTGAGGCTGTTATTCTCTACAGCACAGCTCGAAGGTGGTTTAAAATATTTAAAGAGGGAAGACAATTTCAAAGGAAGGTGGACCCGGTGCTCCAGTTACTGCTCTTACGGAAGCAAACAGCACTGCTGCTGCCATTGTGAGAGAGGATCGACAAATTACCTTAACATCAGTTTTTGATATACTGAACATTTGATTGGATGCCACATTTCCGTGAAGCAGGCTGGATGCTGCACCACGATAATGCGCGGCCGCATATTGCCAATGTCATTGCTGAATATCTTGCAAAAAGTCTACGTGAAGTGTATCCCTCACCCTCCCTATAGTCCGGATTTAGCCCCATGTGACTTTTCTATTCCCTAACTTGAAGAAACGCCTTCTTGGGAGGCATTATCCATCATCAGAAGCAGTGGTGAAGGCTGCGGAGGTGATTTTGAAGGACCTCTCAAAAATGGTTTCTAGCATGTCTTTGGAGACTGGCAGAAATGCTGGGACAAGTGCATCGCATTCATGGGAGACTATTTTGAGAAGGGCCATCAAAATTATGAGGATGAGTAAAGGTACGTTGTCATAAATAATTGTGATCATTTTTTAATGAACAGCCCTCGTATGTGACAGGTTTACAATATGCATATACGTCCAGAAACACAGATGTTCGTTGACTTATGAGGCCGCCTCGGTAGCGTAGGTGGTAGCGTGTCTGTCTCACGTTCAAGAGGTCCCGAGTTCGAATTTCGGTTAGGGTGAGTTATATGATAGGTTTTTTCGGGGTTTACCCGTATCCTGGAAGAATAATGTCAGGTAGCTCTAAGCTCCATGGATCCCGGACTCATTTGAGCATCATTTCACCAACTTCAGTCAGCGTCCAAATGGCTTAATGTTGGAGGACGTAAATTGCAAAACAAATGCCTTATTCGTATATTTTTCATGGTACACTTTTATGGCTGCATAATTAGCTTTGCAGTGCATAGTATTGCAGTATATAGTGTTTTAAAAAAAAAGCAGTTGTCATATCTACGCACTACGCAAAATTAGGGTAAAGGGAGGTATTTTCGTAACATAAGCAATTTCGTGGTACTTTTTCGAAGATATGTCACGAGAAACTAGTTGCTGTTAACGCACCTGCCGATAGCTCCTGAGTTCTAGGAACAAATATGTCAACTACCAACAGTGAAAGACGAGTTAACACCAACTAGTTTCTTTGTGGCATCCCTTCGAAAGAGTATCACGAAATTGCCTATGTCACGAAAATACGTACCTTCACCCTACGCACCTTTATATTACGCGGGCAGACCCACCTCTCAAATGGAATATTTACCGGCCGGTAGAGGGAGGCCTCAAAGATGCTGTCAGCGCATCAAATACTATCTCAAGCCGCTAGGGGAATCGTATATAAACTCGTTTCATCAGCGATGCTATTGATTACGTCAAATTTTGCGCGGTAAGGTTACAGATAAAAATGAACATCGTGTACATGAGATACTTTTATTAACTTGTAGTTATACATAGCCGGTACTTCCACTTACTTTATTATGATACGAAACTGCTTCTACATTTGTGTTGTATTTCTGATTTTAAAAGGTAGTACCCAGCATTGTTTTTGTGTAATCTCATTAAAGTTTAGTCTTTTGTAAGCGCAAATTCATCACGGTACGTTTTAGTCCTTTCCGTTACAACAAAGCGAATACCCATTGCGAAATGTTTTTTTCCTCACAAGGAAATGCTAGGTATATAATTCCCCGTTTTGATGTTGGTAGCGCGCTTTTGAAAGGGGAAACTAATCCTGCTCGAAGACACCTGTTTGTTTTTTGCCATTAGCGTATGTAGCAGCACCGGGCAGAACCAACCCCTGGGCGCTTGGAAGGGGGAGGAGTGCAGCTACTCAGATATTGCTGAGCCCGGAGAATGGCCCCCATAACTTGTCCGTCATTGATTTTTGTTCACAGCCTTCCTCCTCGATCGGACTCAAGATTGCTCTTCTTGCACCTCAAGTGTTCAGTTAACAAGCTCTATATACAGATACTGAGGAGATATGCCCAAGATACTCAGGCACATCACTTTCGGAGCGAATGTGTCCATTTATTTCAGCAACATGAAAATAGATTGATAAGAACCAAAAATGATAATTGTATGTCGGGGCCGTTGCCTTCACTTCTCACTCTTCGACACCCTTTTCTTACAAAAGCTTATTGTTGACGGAAAAAGAGTTAATTATCCATTTATACAGCAATTATCAGCCTGTTCAAAGCGGATCACTGACGACCTTGAATATCACCACAAGAACACGTATAACAACGCACCAAAAAGGATAAGTATTTGAAAATATAAACCAGTATCAAAGAATCTTAAATAGTTTGATATAAATTGTGTACTTTCTAAATTTTTATGCGCTGTACTTAGGTGACTGTCGGATTGCAAAACAAAATTTCACTGTTCAAAGTTCCATCTGTACTACTGGAACAATAGAAATAGAAATAAATACATCGTGCAGAAAGGCGACTACACAACAAATTAACTATCAGAATCATGCCATCGCCACCGGTGTATCGGAATTTTGTGCCATAAGTGATGTTTTACTTACCAGTAATTATGGTAACAGAGAGCTGTCGCTTTTAATGAGTTATAAAGACCATTAGTCAGTGCGAAGTTTGAACCCGAATTTTGGTCCGAGCCAGCCAGACCGACTGGCGATTGCACGGGTGGTCCAGATAGTGTCATCTGTCAGAAAATTCCTTCAGTCTGTGGACTAGAGGACATTTGCCTGTATATTATGACCTAGGTGAACGAACGGACATCAGCAATGATGTGACTGAGAAGTTAACGGTAGAATGCCCGAAAAGCTTAGTTTGACGTTCTACAAGAATGTCATCCCCGCTTTTGGTATAATAGATGAATTTAGCACAATTTTCTCTTACAGTTTTGGTTCATTTTCCACATGCTTTGAAGAAAACCTATTTTTTCCTGACATTCGGTTGTGATTGACTATGCCATTTGTGTTAAACTCTCTTAGAGACGGTGCTGAGTTCGATCCACAAGGTTGTCCTTAGTGGCTTCTCATAGTAGTGCATGAATGAACTGTGTCCTCACTTTCACGAGACATCCGCTCATTGGCCTAGGTTCGCATCTTAATGGGGTGGTTGGTGGTGTGTACTATAAATAAATAAATAAATAAATAAATAAATAAATAAATAAATAAATAAATAAATAAATAAATAAATAAATAAATAAATAAATAAATAAATAAATAAATAAATAAATAAATAAATAAATAAATAAATAAATAAATAAATAAATAAATAAATAAATAAATAAATAAATAAATAAATAAATAAATAAATAAATCAATCAATCAATCAATCAATCAATCAATCAATCAATCAATCAATCAATCAATCAATCAATCAATCAATCAATCAATCAATCAATCAATCAATCAATCAATCAATCAATCAATCAATCAATCAATCAATCAATCAATCAATCAATCAATCAATCAATCAATCAATAAATCAATAAATCAATAAATCAATAAATCAATAAATCAATAAATCAATAAATCAATAAATCAATAAATCAATAAATCAATAAATCAATAAATCAATAAATCAATAAATCAATAAATCAATAAATCAATAAATCAATAAATCAATAAATCAATAAATCAATAAATCAATAAATCAATAAATCAATAAATCAATAAATCAATAAATCAATAAATCAATAAATCAATAAATCAATAAATCAATAAATCAATAAATCAATAAATCAATAAATCAATAAATCAATAAATCAATAAATCAATAAATCAATAAATCAATAAATAAATAAATAAATAAATAAATAAATAAATAAATAAATAAATAAATAAATAAATAAATAAATAAATAAATAAATAAATAAATAAATAAATAAATAAATAAATAAATAAATAAATAAATAAATAAATAAATAAATAAATAAATAAATAAATAAATAAATAAATAAATAAATAAATAAATAAATAAATAAATAAATAAATAAATAAATAAATAAAATCTGAATATTCTACCCCGGCACCTAGACAACTATACCGGGGCATATATCCAAATTTTCTCTTTATTTTTCCATAAAATCCTTACAAATGTTATAATTATACAAATCTCTCAGAAAACTACTCTACAAAAATAAAATGAAATAAAATAACAGAAATAAACACAAAAAAGCAAAAAACAAAAGAAAACAACTATAAAAATTACAAAATCCTTATTTCCTAAATCTATATCTAAATCTACTAATTCTGTAGTCCACCATGGCCTCTGCCATCACTCTCTCCCTCCGCCGCCCATGCAGTCAACTCCATTGTTAGATTATTCAATAATTCTTCCCGTCTTATCCTATTTTGTATTCTAGAACTCCTTCTTGGATCTTGTACTATTCTTCGCCTATTATCAACTCTTTCTCCTTTGAATATTTTTACCTCCCATGCTTTCTTACTTACAAAGTTAGTCAAAACTTGTAATTTATTTACCAATTGTTGATCTCGAATTATGTCATATACGATATATCCTGCTAGCGCATGCCTCTCTTCTTGTTGGTGAATTGCATATCTTCCACATTCAAATACTACATGTTCAGGATTATCTTGTTTGTTACATAATTCACATTACTAGTGAAGTAACGCTGTTGACGGCATGCACCAATACACAAATACCGAAATTACCGTTACTTGCATATGGCAGTATTGATGGCAAACGCCAAGACTGCTTGCACGATTTTGTACCGAAAGGTTTTCCAACAAGTATACTCCGTATCAGCTCCAAGAAAACTTAAGAGAAATCGAACATTTACAGGTAGCTACCAGTTTTCCATTATTACAGCGTTACAGCAGAAACTTAAAATGTATGGTTTTGATTTTTATATCTTTAGTGTAGGTACAGTAGGAATTCTGTAGGATTGAAGAGTTGTACTGTACTTACAGTAGACTATCTGATTACTGGATAATTATTCTGCAGTTGTGTTTGGTATTAGATGTCTAAAACCTTTTGGGACGTTCACCCTGGGTTTGAACACCAAATGACGTATTCAAGCATTTGGCACATATAGGTGGACTTTGGTACTCTTCACCGATGAATTCATTTTTACTCGAGACTTGTACAACTTTATGTTTGGGCAGACGAAATCGCGTGCGCGTGTGCTTATAAGTGAGCACTTCAAATTCAGTGTAACTATATGTGCTTGGATAATTGATGATTAACGGAACGAACATACGTCACTTCTGTCTGAGGTGTTCTTTCTACTCCACTTGGTGTTGTCACATTACAAGTTTGACAGGTAATGTAGCAGCAACACGATGGAGCTCCAACTCACTTTGATACAAATCTGTGGCACCATCTGAATGCCACATATTCTAATCGATGGATTGGAAGAAGAGGGACCTCTGCCATTGCCATCACGGTTACTTAATCCGGCATCTATTGACTGTTTTCTGTGGGACACCACGAAGAGCCTTATAGCATCAGAGTTGGACTGAAAGCACAAATCCACGTTGCATCTGAAATACTAAGCACACAGCCGCACTTACTTAAGCATATGTGACAGTCTTTTCACTAATAGCGTGTCTTCATCACTTCAAGAGATCCCGAGATGAATCTCGGTCAGGATGAGTTACTTGGGGATTTCCCTTATCCTGAAATATGAATGTTGGGTAACTCTAAGCCTTGGCTTGATTGTAGGGGACGATAGTTAAAAATGAATTCCTGGCAGCGCCGATGTACGTCCTCCATTCAGTAAAAGGTTAACAGACTGAACCGCTATTGTACTTTACTGGGTGGTCTGATGTTATCGTTGGGTTTGTTGGGAAAGTTGGAACGCGCAAACCCACAAACATACTAACTGTACGCAAACTTTGAGATTCCACAGCTCTAAATCATTATTTTTTGATATGGTTTCCCTGTTGAAAGGTGTGTTCTTCAATGTTCCAACCGACACACTAAGTGTTGTTGGTGTTTTTTTCTGTACATTCTGTATAAATGCTTCACATGTATA
Organism: Mantis religiosa; assembly: GCA_030765055.1. NCBI lineage: Eukaryota > Metazoa > Arthropoda > Insecta > Mantodea > Mantidae > Mantis > Mantis religiosa. The sequence goes on along the minus strand of CM060947.1, from coordinate 14,806,662 downwards.
CACACTTATGTGTTTCAAATGGGAAGGGTTGTCGCCTGTAGCGAATGAGATGCTTAAGAGCCTTCACCGTAGCTGCCTTGTTATCCCCACTCTTTCTCTCTCTCTCTCTCTCTCTCTCTCTCTCTCTCTCTCTCTCTCTCTCTCTCTCTCTCTCTCTCTCTCTCTCTCTCTCTCTCTCTCTCTCTCTCTCTCTCTCTCTCTCTCTCCGGCCGCGCCGTGGCTCAGTGGTTAGACCGCTTGGCTCTCACCAAGGCGGCCCGGGTTCGATCCCAGGCGACCGCAAAGTGAGATTTATGGTGGACAACAGGCGCTGGGGTGGGTTTTCTCCGGGATCTCCGGTTTCCCCCGCCATTTCATTCCACCGGTGCTCCATCTTCATCTCATGTATCATCAGTGTCACCGCCTGCGGTGCCGTATGTAGTAAAAGCGGTCGTTAAACAATACACATTTCTCTCTCTCTGTCTCTCTCTTGCATACTTCCGAGTTTTCTTGGCAATAATTCAAACTGAATTTTCCAAAGTTTATAATAATGCAGTTGTTGATATCAGAATTCAACGTTGATATTCGTATATTACGCAAATCCATATTTAGTTTAAAATTAATTATAGTTTATGAATTACTTTTCTAATCCAATGAAAATACCAGCGATGTATCCGTATAACTGTGAATGTTACCTACGTTAAGAGATAATTCGTCATTGTCATTGTCTTCATCGTCTAAGTATTGCAAATGTATGATGATAGTTTCCAAAATCTCGTTACGTGCTATTTCTTTCCGAAAGTCGTCTTCTTGTAGTTTATCTGATGTCTCACGCAGTTTTCCCAGTCTTGTTGTGTTCCTTGTTAATTTCTTCGTGAATAAGTCGTTCAACATCAGTCACTTTAAAAATATTATTTCTGTTTGCAACATAATTTGAGCCCACATTAACTCTATTGGATTGTTCTACCAGTAGTAAGGGGGGGAGAAGGTAGATCGCGTCTCATTGATCCAGCTGATACACTTTTTCTTGGAAGAGTAACTGAATAATGTTGCTTTGAACTCTCTAGAGTAAATAGAGATCACGAACTATTCATAAACAAAGATATAATGTGACCAGGCACGTTTTGCCAGACTAGCAAGAAGTGTACTGTTTCCTCTCATCGAATTTAACAAACACCTTGGCTTATTCAAAGTGCATATTTCTTTTATCACGTCATGTCAAATGTTCAGGTTTCAGTTCTGAGTAATTTCAAATATACGTTCACGCATACATGCCAACCAATAATGATATTGATTACGGTGCTTACGTCACAATGCATTGTTTTAATATAATGGTATCTACTTTATTTGTATTAGAAAAACAATTTGAGCTAAAAATATGCGGGTTTTATGTTTATGTTAGATACATTACTCTCTCCTTCCTCGTGGATCAGTTTTGCAAAATCTGAATTTTTGTCTTAGCACAAATAGTAGTTATTAGAGGTCGATTGGTTTGGCGCCCGTCACACACCACTTGGGGGAATGCAATAGAACACTGTAGTACTACGATTGTTTGCTCATCTAGTCCCAATTGAAACCCATAATAGGTCCCTTTTTATACAAGCTCTCACATCGCTCAAAATTCGATTTCAGGTCTTTGTATTGTATTCATCTGCTTGTTTTAAGATCATGATTCGCTTCCATTTATATAACTGGCAGGTACTTATATTTGTTTACATAACTTCGGCTTTATTTATTTATATATTTACTTATTTAATTTATTTACATATTTATTTATTTATTTACTTATTTATTTATTTATTTATTTATTTATTTATTTATTTATTTATTTATTTATTTATTTATTTATTTATTTATTTATTTATTTATTTATTTATTTATTTATTTATTTATTTATTTATTTATTTATTTATTTATTTATTTATTTATTTATTTATTTATTTATTTATTTATTTATTTATTTATTTATTTATTTATTTATTTATTTATTTATTTATTTATTTATTTATTTATTTATTTATTTATTTATTTATTTATTTATTTATTTATTTATTTATTTATTTATTTGCGTATGTTTTTACTTATTTACGTTTTTACGTATTTACTTACGTATTTACTTATTTATTTATTTACTTATTTACGTGTTTATGTATTTATCTATTTATCTATTTATTTATCTATATATTTATCTATATATTTATCTATTTATGTATTTATGTATGTAGTTATGTATTTATTTCTTTATTTATTTGCATTTTTGTAAAGTTTTAAGATATAATTGGACTATTTTCTAAATAAAGTCTTGCGTCTTGACGCTGTAGTGCTGTGGTTATCAGACAGTGACTACACCCAGGTTCGATCCCACCTCGTGTTGAGGACGTCAAGTTCCAGTTACAGCACTAATACGCACTCACGTATTGAAAATGTGACGATCGGCAATAGGCATTAATCCTAGCAAATATTCCACACGGCGCCTCTCCATGTTGTCCATCTCTGGGGTGTATAAGTGTGTGTGATGCAGACACTCTCGAGTTATCAGGACCAAGTTCGTCGTGGGGAAAAGCACTGCAGGAAGAGGAATTCATAAAGAATATTAGTGAACATTAAGTGTTACTGTCATTTGGTTATATACCTAATTTACACACGAGAACGGTTTTGTCTTAATTGTAGCTTATTTGCAGCTACAACTAGTTGAAAAATTACATACAATTACTTGTACGACCATCAACATTAAATACGATTATCTTATTGTGTGAACGACAATTTATGTTATTAGCTGCAACTTAATTAATGCATATACTAGATTACTAAAACCAAATGTCTCGCATACAAAACAAAATTGAAGACATTTCTCCTGGTTATAGAGAAGGGCCAGCCTTTAAACAAAAGTAGAATAATTTTACACAAAATTCGCACAAAGGAGAATTTCAGCGCGGCTAAGTGAAATATTTCCCTTTATTTTATGATCATCCGTTAATAATTAGCGGGCCCAGTAATAAGAACAAAGCCCAAGGCTTAAACAAAGGCAGGCGCGAGCTCCCATTGTACTTGCTGCTGTCACGTGACGAAGGATTGCGTGCTATATCCTAATATGTAAAGTGCATATATACCAACTTACATACTGAAAGTTCTAGGGCTATCTCCCGATTGCATGAAATGAATGTTTCTTCCGTTCTAATGCCTCCTAACCACCTTCTACTTCCGCATTTCGCTTCCTCTGCCCTCGTTTTTCTGTGCCTTTATTACCTTTTGTAACCTTTGTGCTGCGTCAGTGAAATCATAAGGTAAGGGCAAAGTCAGCAATAAGGTATAATATTGAATGTAGGTTGGTATACACGTCTTTGCGTATCATGCAAAAGCCAAATAAATCTGCATAATACATGATTGTTGAAAACCACTTTATTCCATACGAGCATATGGTAGAAAATAATAAGTTTTATTAATAATATTAATAATGTATAATTAAAGTAAATATATTAACTAAAACTTACTTTAGCTTATATCTCCTGAAGAGAGATAATACAGTGCGTTTCGAAAGGAAATGTTTTAAAGCAACTTGTATACACATCAACCTTTTTTAATTTATTTATTTTTAAGTTATCGTCCTGTAACCTGGACGAAAAATGAATGCACCAATCAATGAAATTGTTGGAATCAATGCTCAAATGAGCTTCAAGCCTTTGCCATCTCTGGTTAAGGAAAAACTCGAGAGCAAAAAACGTATTCAGATAGTTCATCCTAACCTAGGTTCGAATGGGACCTCTATCGGCTCACCACAATGCTGTATTATTGTGTATGATGGTATAAGCCTTTATACAAACGTTGCTATGGTAACCGAATACACTGTTAAATTATTTGTACAGTTAATGTGTGAAATTAACACAATATATTCATGCTCAATTTCTTCTCTGGAAGCAAGCCAGGTGAAAAGACGATTAGAAATCGTTTCGGGAATGTGCATTTCTCCCATGCTACCGAAATTAAGAATTGCAATGTATAAAGAATCATGATGGATGTCAAAGGAATGTTGGTTCTTTGTTAGAAAACGTGCAAGGGCAGTTGAGTCGAATAGCAGTAGTTTTGGTCTACCGTTTTGTTTACCTCTGTGGGCCCCCCCCCCCCCCAGATCTCCGCTGCATACAACATTTTAGATTCCATTATATACTTTCTAATCAATTGGTTGTCATTTCTAGTTTATATTTGCATATTCTTATTCCATTCATTGGCGCCCTTCCTTTTGCTTCCATTTTTCTCCTGCCTGCTCCGTTTCCATTGTTATTCAACCTCACTTCTAAGTATTCAAATTCATTGACCACTTCTGCCCTTTTGCCATTTAGTACCCACTTTTCATATTTTTTTAGTTTAACTCCCTTCTTGACGGCCATAACTTTAGACTTATTTATGTTTATTTTTATTCCCCACTCTTCACAGAATTTCTGGCATAGCAGAGGCTGTTTTTTAGTATTTAGTGCCATTATATCGACACGATTGCATGCATCGACGTACATACATTTAAACGTAGTTTTACTCGCATTTTCAAGCCCTAAAAGGTGAAAAACAGACTCACTTTGTAATCGATCACAGTAAATTGCCTGAATGCAACGGGTTTTGAAAATAAAAATGAAAACAACAACCAAGTTTTAAACATACCACAAGGGCACTTCAGAGGCAAGCTCTGTGTGGGTTTGCAGCCCCAGTGCAATTAAAATCCAGCAGCCTGCAGCTTTGCCGTTCCTTTTCCAAGTCCTAATTTTGCTTTGATGCTGCATTGAATTCCGAAATACAGCATAGTTTGTTCGCTCACGGTCCAGCGGCTTGGCTCAGCAACTCAATTTGCCTTCATATTCTGTGGCTGCTGTGCGTTCTCTGTAGATATCAACAGGATGACAGCATACCATACCTGCTGCAAGAGTGACCTAAGTCCTCCTTTATGACAAATACACACACAGCATGGGAAATACTTCGTTAACTAAAGATTTAGGAGAGAAAGAATATCCGAGCTCATACGACAATCTCTACCCACTGTAATTTATTTTAATATATATTAAATGTAGAAATAAACTTGTACATTCGTATGACCCTCTACTCACTGTTCTACAAAATACTCTATCTACTTCTTGCTAATCAAGATAAATTTTCATTTCATATTTACACAGTCCGTTGCCACTCCTATAAGAAATGTAAAGTCGGATAAAGGAATAGTCAAGACTTTTAATAAGAGGGTCCTTGTTTATTGGCTTTGAAATTTCTTGCATTTTGTATGAGCACAGAAAGAACATACTTGAAAATTTAAACTAATAACAAAGAATATATCAGAATTGGTTAATGCCACAAAAATATTTATATTAATTGCATGTCCTCAAAACACCTAAACCATTTTATTGAAATAAACTTTTGTTTTCTCTCTTTCGGTCTACCTATAATACGTAAGTAATGAATATAGAAGAAGGCTTCAGACGCTACTCCCAAGAAATTCAAGATAGGATTTTATTTCTTTTTATAAGAATTGTGAGCAAGTTCCGTTTTTACTAGATTGGGTTACCAGCCCAATGCTAAACCCCCATCCTGGAGGGCCCGGGTTTATATCGGAGTTTTGCTCTCCTAAATGAGCTGTCTTACTGAGAGTTCGAACCTCATCTGTATTATCCCCATTAGGAGGAATACCTCTTCCGCGACTTCGCCGTAGTGAAGAACTTTTCCGCCGAAAAGGATATGGAAGTGAAATTAAACAGATTCAAATGTGTGGGACTATAATAAGAACACTGGACAGCAAAACACGAAAGGAAACACAGATGAAACTTTATAAGAAAACGTCAGTCCCAATGTCAACATACGGTTCCGAAATATGGACACTGACAAAGAACCAACGCAAACAGAATCGGCAGAGATGAGATTTTTGAGAAGCGTGGCAGGTTATAAAAGAATAGACCACGTAAGCAACGAAAAAACAAGAGAAGAGCTTGGGATTTTTAATTTAAACAGTAAAATAATAAGTAACAAAATGAATGGAAAAATCATATTTTAAGAATGGACGCGGAACGACTTCCAAGAAGAGTTTTAGATTATATGGCGAAGAGAAAGAGAGACGTGGGACGCCCAGCTCTACACTGGAAGCATCAGTAGGCTCTTGAAGAGAACGGAACGGGTCACAGGGCCCAATCCTTGAAGATGATGATGAATTTTATTTCTTCATGAAAATATCTTAAACGTATGTTAGAGTAATCAAAATTGTTAGTCGTTTTATGAAAACAGAAAGCTTGGAGAAGTTGTCCATGTAAGGTTTAATTTGTATGGGAAGAAATGGCTGGAAAATCTTCTTGTCTCATTTCTTGAAGGTGTGGTACTTAAATTTTTATCTACCTCCTCGGTATTTTTTTTATTTAGGCATCCCACACATACGCTCACCTTTTTCTGAACATACTGTTCTGTGTTCAAGGGCCTCAAAATGTGTATTTCTCAAATAAAATACTTCCTCTACTTGCTGTGACAACATAGTAGAAAAAACTGATGTTTTACAATCACGTGACACATTCCCTAGCTATTATGTATGATTTACTTTTATATTTTCGTCAATTTATTCATTTAAATATCTCCCTACTTGCTCTATTGGTTTTCGATAGTATGGAAAACAAAGCAATCTGCTACTCGAAAATTTGATATCGATCTTCACGGGGGCAATAAACGTTTTTAGACTTCATGAATCGAAACACAGCATAAGGAAGGTATTTTGCACATCTTTCACCTGTAAACCTTAACAAACAGATGAAATTTTACTGCGCTTAAAAGTGTGTATTTGTTTAAAACATTCTATTTATTTTGAGTAACTTCTATTGCAGCATCAGCCACCGCCAGTGGCATCTGTTATTGTTGGTTTGAATTGTTTAAGAGTTTACTATCTTTTAACCTGACTTTCCTACTCAGTTATGTCTTACTACAAAGTGCGTAGAATTTTCAAACCGTTATATAGTTACGCCAGCAAGTTTGCTGTTTCTAATGATTCCGGCGTGTCTGCGGCTCATTAACATGAAATCCCAGGGAATTATCTTTCAGAGAGGGACATCAGCTGGAAGAGGAATCACCCCAGCATTAGCCAACAGACCTGGAAATATCACAAACGAAGATGAAGGCAGACCAAACGGGATCGAACTTAGGAACTTGCGAATAAAACACTCAGACGTTACCGCGGAACAGTCTCGCCCATTTTTGACTCCTGTTGACTCCTGATTGTGGTTTAATAACTGGACCAGGCACCGTGATTCCGGAAATAGTAGCCAACCCCGTCTAAATAAAATATCTCGATGATCTCACCAGCATCAGTATTTATCCCAAGCTTGCTCGGCAGAGCTATGAGATGTCACCATCAGGTTTTGCGTGGATACTGTGAGAAACGACACAAGCTTTATTGCTTTAAAACTTGATATGAAATGTTCAAAATATGTTGATCAGATATATAATACTAATTCACTTATCATGAAACAAAAATCTTCGTAATTTGTCGATTTTTTAATATATTTTAGAGACGGAATGCTACATCTGACTGTTCTCTTTGCTAGCTAGACGCGAAGTGAGTTGGTGTGACGCTACCAGCTGTTCTGTGCTTTAGTTCAAAAACTGTTTGTTAGACAACCAATGCTTTCAAATCAATGTTCGTTTATGTATTATCTTTTTACTTCTTTATTGTCTTGACTTTTATTTACTGTTTATATTCTTATTATTTCTCTCTTATTTTCTGTTTAATGCCAATATGTAAATATATTTCTAAATTTGCATCTAAAACCTTATCTATCTGCCCGCCTCGGTAGCGCAGATGGTAGCATGTCTGCCTCACGTTCAAGAGGTCCCGAGTTCGAATCTCGCTTAGGGTGAGTTACCTGGATAAGGTTTTTTCCAGGGTTCTCCCTTGTCCTTCAAGAGGAATGTCGGGCAGCTCTAAGCTCCATGTACCATGTACTCATTTGAGCATCATTTCACCCAATTCATTCACCGTCCGATATGACTTAACGTTGGATGACGCAAATTACAAATAAATAAATAAAACCTTATTATACGTATTCAATGTATCGTTAGACTTATGACGTCAAACAAAATCTCTTGCTACTATCATCACATTAATTTCAGTATTGTCACATCGGCAATTGAACAAGCTTGCCATAAGAAAGTAACACGCGCTTAAACACACCATGACGTAGGCTGGAGCAAGCAAGTTGCCGTGTGAAATAAACGTGCTTCATGGACAGTTGATGTCAAGTGGCGAGTCGTGTTATTACTATGCAAAAGACCTTTTGCAGCTTTAACTACAAATGATTCCAATTCCAGAAAGATCTACCGCACTCATACGATGTATAAAGGCCAATGCAAGGCTGACAGTTGTCATATAGTACTGAATTGGCCACAGTTAAAATAGTTAAACAGTGTGGTGCTTCTAGAAGAATGGATGCTTCCAAGGTCAGTGGTGAGGAGTCGGCAGGCCGTGGAACAGTACAGGAAGCAATTCACTGGTCAGTAAACGGGGCTCTGCATGTGGAACAGGACGCGAAGCAATTTTGTGAATATCGGAGTGCTGTTTCAGAATAGATGTGTAGCACCGTGTTAGACGTGAACCTATATGTACATATGTTAGAAAGATTATAGCAGCACAAAGGATGAGTGCTACATAAACTTAGAGGAACATTGTAGAGTCCTTTCGAAGTGTTGTATTTCTGTAAAATTTATTGTACGTTTTGAAGTAATAGAAGCACTAATTCCTTTTACATTAACGATAACAGCAGCACCTCTCTTATCCTTGTTCATGCACTACTTTGTTCAATTATACCTGCAGCCTTTTATATGAAAGAATCTAGATATGTTGCTGTTACTGCAACTTTTATCTCAGTTTGTTGTCTCTGCGAAATGAGGAAGCATTACAGCTAAACGAGAAACGATTTCACATGTTGCAAGATGATATAGCAGCAAGAACATCTGGGGTAGTTTCGATATGGCATAGAACCGTCGACGGTAAAGGAAATTGAATTTGCTTTTGTTTCATACACAGTGTGTTCGTTGACAAAGGCTCTTCCGCATAGCTACTTCATTTCTGGCGCTCTGCTCCTACCTTTCTGTTTCCTACTTTTGTTTTTTTATATTCCTCTTTCAGTCGCTGTTCTCGGCTAATATCGGGTTTTGGTTACATTAGTTGCAGTTATCAGTTAACGTGTGTGCAGAAATCTTTCGAATGATATCGTAGCTGTTACATCACAAGGTATAAATAAACTCTACATTTCACTATAATACCTAGAATATAAACTCGGAGTTGAAATTACGCACTGCAGTTTGCCTCTCCAAGAATTTATTAGCAGTTGGGCTAATTGTCGATTTCTGCAGTCTAATATATACTGCAAACTAAGGATGCTTGTGCTGCACCTGTGATAGTCCGAAATTTCCCTCGAACCTGTTGCATAGTACATTCGGGCTTCCCAGATTTGTCTCTTCACCTTCTTTCCTTCGTTGTCGCTCCAGTGTCAGCGGTGTTCAACTCAAGTAACGAAAGGGAAATTGAAATCATCTCCTTCCACCCGCTGTAATGGTATATGTTCGTGGTTACTGAGTTTCAGTGACGACACTGCGGTGTCTTTCTTACGTACCGAAAACGAAAGGTGAACATATTCATCCTCCTCTGATTGATAGGTCGCTCTGCCATTGTCTTGGTCACTGGAGAGGGGAAATTAATATTTAGGGGAACTGAGCACAAGTTCTAGTGTTGTATACTCTGACTCTGGTCATGTTTTACTACATGGCAAAGCGTAAAAGCGTATCGGAAAATATGTTTAACAACGGAGTTGTTTACGCAAGCCTGTTGCACACACACGGCGAGTCAGTGTATGTACACTCTGTTCATATGTAATCTTCTCTTTTTGACAGTATCACCCATCGGCAGGAGCGAGAAATCGTATATAACGTGATTGAATATTGTGAGAAGGAGGAAGAAGAGGGAATCAAAATACGTTTGTGTGAAGCGACAAACGGGTGGCTGTAATGGTAATTTACATTTGTGTATAATAACTATTTGGCTAACCTTTCATATCAGACACACAGCTCCCAAGTGCTTTATTTGTGTTTCGTCATTTACTGTACGGCAGGTTACTAAAATGTCAATCGTCTAGTAAACAAGATAACAAGCGAATGCAGCGTCCTCCACTGAAAGTCAATACGACTCAACGCTCTGCAGTGTAGCACCAGCTCGTTGTGTCCAGAACAAGACGGTGATGTCTGTACCTCGTACGAATGAACCTCATGCAACTGTTACTTTTGCAAGCTATCTCACTATCTTCAATTAACATATTTCACTTAACACAATTTTATATTTATATTAATTACACTTTTGTAATATATTTTTTTTAATTTCTAGCTAGTATAGCACATAGCGGAAACACTGTTACATCAATAGTAACCATTGTTATGAGTCATTGGATTGAATGTTTCAAATATTTTATAGTATTGTCAACATTCAGTTATTCTCGCTATCTCGTAGAACCATACTTGAATTTCAAAGATAGTATATAATGATCCGCTTTTTAAATACATATATCGCTTCAGACTACTGTATACTAAGTCACTTAAAACTCATAGTTTGATGAAACCATCTCTGCAAAGATTTATCTCCATTAACATAAAATTGATTGCAAAATGGGCTTCTGTCGTAATTGTTATAAAAGCTGTATGAAATTAAGCAATATTGATTGCAGAAAATCTTGTGAAAGTAACCCAGACTGTGACAAAATATAGTTGTTCACCTCAAGCTGCTTTATTTGTTACAAAATACCTCAGTGATAACTTAAACTCAGTCTTTCTTAACACACATACAAGGTCTAAAGGTCTCTACAATGTCAAAATATCTCAAAACACACCCTTTTTGCTAATAATTTTTATTACAGAGGCACAAATTCCATCTCTTAAAGAGAGAGATACCCATCAATTCCAAGCACAACTTATATATTCACGCGTAATCTGCTTCGTTGCCGGTTTTACAGCTCGGCGATTCCTCACCCGAAGTCGCGTTTACCGACCTGTGAACTGTTCTTACCTGTTACACGGTCTACCGACTCCTCACTAAGGAGCTTAGAGTGTATCACATTTCCGACACCTCCACCATGGACCCGCACTCAACTCGAAACTCTTAAAACCAAATGTTCTCACTATACTCTGTCTCACCACTGAGTCACTACAAGCCTCGCATCGGCTTTATAAATACCTAGCGGGCGCGGTAGCTCTTTCTGGGGATAGAAACCTCTCGAAATACAAGCTCGAAAAGTCTTAAACAATACAACTGTATTTCTGACGTTACCTGTCCTTCAGAGTGTGTTTATTTCTCACGAAAGATTTACTTACACCTTTGTTACTTCGACCACTAGCTATTCTCACCAAGGCGACCTGTGTTCGATCCCAGGGTACCGCATAGTGATATTTATGGTGGACAAAACGGCACTGGGGCGGGTTTTCTCCGGCATCTCCGGTTTTCCCTACCATCTCCTTCCAGCAGTACTCCATCTTCGTCTCATGTATCATTAGTGTCACCGCCTGCGGTGCCATGTGTAGTAAAAGCAGGCGTGCATTTCATTTAAGTAGTTATTGTTGAGCTCGTGTTGATTTCTCACCGCAGACGGGCGCGCCCGCCTCAGTACAGTGGTGGTAGCATGTCTGCCTCACGTTCAAGAGGTTCGAATCTCGGTCAGGGTGAGTTACCTGTATAAGTTTTTTCCGGGTTTTTCTCTTATCCTCAAAGGCCAATGTTGGGTAACTCCAAGCTCTATGGACCCTGGGCTCATTTGAGCATCATTTCACAATTTCATTCATCGTCCGATATGACGTAACGTTGGAGGACGTAAGTTACAAAAAAAAAAAAAAAAAAAAAAAAAAAAAAAAAAAAAAAAAGACTGGCGCGGTCGCCGATGTGATATATTTTATGAAAAACGACTAGTAACACATCTCTAAAGCATCTTATTTTATTTATGTACTTCCTGTACAATAAACGTTTTAAAAAACAAAAACAAACGTTTTAGTTTCACAACTTAATGAGTATAGATAGCGCTTTAAAATTCGCTTTCCTAAGGACGTTGTTATATTTGGAGACCTCTCTTTTATAAAATGTCGCATCTTGCTAGAAGAACTCTTGAAACAGCCAGCTCATTTAAAAAATGAGAACCGTGTGAATATTCAAAGGAACATTAGCTTTCATAAATAAAATGTAAGGTACAAAGGTTCAAAGAAAACAAAGAACACTGATGTTGGGACCAACGTTGACAGCTGGATTTGCCAGTCACTTCCAATAACATGAACATTTTCCCTCTTAACTTTTGTTTGAAGTTCCGTTTTCTATACTATCCGTACAGTATTTGTTGGATGATACCTTACAGAAGTAGTGCAGGTGATAATAAATGTACACGTGTGCATTGGTACACAGTGTTGTTACCTAAACACAGAATATGAGAATAAAGTACGCTTAAACAATTATCAAATCTTTTATAAGTTTGTCGCTACGTGATCACTTTGAAATTTCGTTCTCCTTAAACAATCAGGAGGAAAAGCAGGCGAATAACAATTTGGCAATTAAGAAAGCACAAATATTTGAACAAACATTGAAACCACTAACCACGAACTACTCCCAGAAAATTGAAGATAGCATTTCATTTGACGCGAAAATATCTTAAGCATACGGTAATTTAATTAGTCATTTAGAAAAGAATCAAAATTGTCGAAAGTATTGTCCTGTAAATTGTGGTTTGTGGGGGGGGTGGCATTTTTTAAGATTGTATTTAAATTATGTGACGTATTCTAGGAACATAACCAGTTTGGGGTTTACGGGTCTTTTCCTTTTCGAGCTATGCTGTTCACAGATAAAAACAGATAGAAATTCATTCAAATTCTGAAATTTTATTTTTGGAATAAAAAAGGCATATTTGCCATGGAATATCGTTAAGAAGTTACAGGTGGAATCCCCTGCTTTATTATTTACGGAAATCAATTGCGTGAATATTCTCAATCGGAAGTTACTGTGGAACTTTTTTAACTTTTTGCCCATTGTTCTGTAAGAACAAGAGATTGTGTCTGAAAGGACTGCAACAAGATAACATTTAGTGAAATGTGAAAGCAGAACTTTTTTTTTAAGTTTACGTCCGCCAACGTTAAGTCATATTGGACGATGAATGAAATGGGTGAAGTGGTGCTCAAATGAAATGAGTCCGGGGTCCATGAAGCTTAGATTTTTTTATTGTTTTTTTTTCTAAATATTTAAGGGCGTCACCACTCCCGCCGCCCCTGGTGGCGATCGTCCGGCATGCACCGCCTCTCTCATGCAGTTGAGAGTCCTAACATGCTGGGAGAGTTTATGTGCTATTACGATGGTTAGTCGGGTCCCACATTAGCACCCCGCTTAGTCCCGTAATATATGATGCTGGCATGTATTGCATGCGAGCGCGTCAAAGGATGAGATACCTGGCTGCAGCCATGAGCCAGTTCCTGAGTGCAGCCATGGGCAGTGAAGGTGTACATGCTAAGGGAAATGCATGCTGTTATGTTACGCGCATTTTCTAATGTTTACGTGGATTTGTCATGGAGGGAGTTGAATGGTTAGGTGGTGGGAGCGATAATATAAGTTGTGCGTGGTCCCCACAACGGGAGCCGTGTCCGTTCGTGTAGCTCCTGTCCGTATTCTTGCCAGGCTGTCATGGTGTCCACACCTCTGCTCAGTAGCATACTCGGCGAAGACGGTGCAGCTGCGGGAAGTGTGTCACTTAGAGGTGCCCTTCGCCCCCTCGGGTCCGCCTTGGTTGGGTAGCTCAAGGTCTTCTAGGGCAGTTGCGTCGGTGGTCCCTCATGTGAAGAGTCTTTGTGTTTTGCATGCTGAAGCTCAGAGTTACCTGACACCGTCTTTCAGGATAAGGGAAAAACCTGGAGAAAACGTTATCCAGGTAATTCACCCTAACCAAGATCGAACTCGGGACCTCTTGAACGTGAGGCAGTTACGTTACCATCTACGTTACCGAGGTGGGCAGAAAGCAGAACTCTACCACTAAATAAGTTAATGAACGACTGATAAAAGCTCAACTGTACGTATTGTGTTTCATATATTCTTTATTTATCATATGCCAACGCTAAGAGAACGACGCGCCGTGCCGTGACCGAGTGGTTAGACCACTCGACTCTTGCCAAAGCCTCTATCCCAGGTGACCGTATGCGAGATTTGTGGTGGACACAACCACCGTGGAGGCGGTACAGGTACTCCGGTTTACCCCAGCATCTCATTCGATCGGTGCTCCATCTTCATTCCATTCGTATCATCGGTGTCAACGCCTGCAGTGTCGTTTGTAGTAAAAGCGTGCGTTAAGCACTACCAAAATTAAGAGTACATTTCAATTCTGTTATATAGCTCATAGCTCTTACCCCCCAGGGGCCTACTTCGGTAGGTACGGGTTTGGCGCAGCCGGGGTCCTGAGGCAAAGGTCTCCCTCGTGTGGGCTCCTCTTCGTGGTTGAGGGAGACGGTCAACAGGCCCACCCACGTGTAGGCCGTGCGTGGAGACCCGTGGAGAAGGTTTTTAGATTCTTGTCTAGTTTAGAGTTTAGTATTTAGTGAACGAAATTTTTAGTAGGTTTTGATTGATGTTTTTTATGTACGTGTATTTTTAATAGGTTTTGTTACACTTGTATAATTTTTAGAAAGTTTTATATCTGGCTTTTGCCATGACTAGTTTTTTAAAGGGCGCTGATGACCGCCGTAGTTGAGAGCCCTTATATATATCATCATCATCATCATCATCATCATCATCATCATCATCTCATAGCTCTTAAAGGAGATGATTATCGCTTAAGCCTGCTCTATTCCTTTTGAGCTTACAACAGATTAATAGAGGGATATTTAAGGTGTGTATGAATGGTTTGTACACGAGTAAAGAAGGTACAATAAGTCATGCTCGTACACATTCTCTCCCTCTCTCTCGCTGTGCCGTATTTTGTTTTAAAATGCTGTTATCGATTCAAGAGATCATAAAACAATATCTACCGACCGAGAGGTGCTGGCAGGCTATGTACAGCCTGAGTGTTCTTACTATGTGTCCAACCTCCCTCAATAGGGCTTAACCGCAAGTGTGTTTTTGCTTCAGAACTTTTTAGGTAGGATTATTGGTTTTAAGTGGAAAGAGATTTATGAGGTAGCATGATACTTCCCTACGTCATGAAACTGAAATTTACGAGCAAATCTAGAAATAGAATTTTGGATGAAATATAATTGTGCTACCTTTTAAAAGGAATTTATGAAGTAATAATTTATAGCATCTATTTTTCATTTACAGTTTCATAGATTTTGCATCGGTTATTTTTATTAACTTGAGTGTTTATGAATTCGTTCTACCTGGAAATTAATTGCAGTTTTAATTATCACGACGGGATTCCAGGAAAATCAATCATTTCCCGAGGTGCATCTAGCAGAAAGGCGATTGATACTCGTATATTGCTTCGCTAATAACGACACATGCGATACATTGCCTTTCAGCTGTTTTCGTAATGACACGTTTTAGAGATCGAACGCTGAAATGTGAGGCATTTTTACTGCTGATAGATAGGTGAGGTACTGTAGGTTTCGGAATTGCGAATTGTTGTGATTTCGATGCTCTGTTCAGAATAAAACTCGATGTACAGAAAGTGCAGCATTTACAGAAGGATGTGCGTAAATAAAGCGTCAGATAAATACCAAATGTAATTTTAGTTAATTGATGGAAATTAATCATTTCTCCACACTAGCCATATATAGGCTAAGATATTTGATGGATAGAGTCAACAGGAAAAATTCAATGCCATGGTCGGGATTTGAACCACGGATCTCCTGGTTTCCGTCCATTCGCTCTAACTTATTGAGCTACCATGGCCAACGTGCCGTCCTGACATTAAATTCTCCAGTTGACTCGTATATTTCCCCGGTAGACCACTAGGGCCTCTCGCATCCGAGATACACCATTTGTGGCGACTTACTATAGTAAGTACTTAAGTCCCAGGCTTCATCATTTAACTCTTATTAGTTTAGTTAATTGATGGAAATTAATCATTTCTCCACACTAGCCGTATATAGGCTAAGATATTTGCTGGAGAATTTAATGTCAGGACGGCACGTTGGCCATAGTAGCTCAATGGGTTAGAGCGACTGGACGGAAACCTGGAGATCCGTGGTTCAACTTCCGGCCATGGCATTGAATTTTTCATGTTGCCTCTATCCACCAAATGTAATATTTATGTTTAATACCCACTTCGTTGGTTCTTAGAATTAAAAGTCCAAGTTGCAGAAGTTCAAAATGTTTTTATTTCCATAGAAATACTCTTTGGTCAAACCTTACAGTAGCAGAATTAGTAACATACACAAATACAATTTTCAAGGTCGCTAAACACAAAATTCACTTTCAGAACACAGCTGTATGCACACGAGTCCAGTCCAATTACCACTCCCCCCTTGGCGAGTTTCTTATACACCTCTACTTATATTTCTATACATTTCTGGAATTTTCTGTAGCAATCAAGAAATCGAAACTTCCAGTCAGCTATCTGTCACTATCTGTTTCGCCAAGCTTTTATCTCCGCGTTGCACTGTCTGGCCCTTTGTGCACGTCAGCCGCGCTACCGGGATATGCCATTTAAGTGGAACATTTTGTTTATAAAATGTTATTTCGTAAAGTGGACATCGATTGTGATTAAAATACCAATAGACATTTACTCGAGAGATAATATATGTACCTTAAATTTTCTGGGGATAGCTTGAAGTCGTCATACGGAAGATATTTTGTATGTTAAATCATGAGAGAGAGAGAGAGAGGGAGAGAGAGAGAGAGAGAGAGAGAGAGAGAGAGAGAGAGAGAGAGAGAGAGAGAGAGAGAGAGAGACAGAAACCTACTGCTAACACATTAAAAAAAATTCGTGGCATTAGTCATTTTAAGATATCCCATTTATTGGTTTGAACTTGTAGGCACTTGTCATTTTAAACTGTTGACGCTGTTCGGCTGTTTTTCGCGAGGTCATTTAATGTGTATGGAAATTCGTGGATTCTTTTAAACATGTAATAACCCATTTTGTTTCCTCACCTTCTTGTACCTAGAACGAAATGTGTGATGAAATTATTTCTGGAAAGATTTAACTTCTATTGCTTGATGTGCGTAGAAAAACAAGGCTTTTTAAATAACATTTTGTAGAAGAGATACGAAAATACATGATTTGTTTAGTGAAAGCTAAGTGAACATCCGGAACCCGCCTTAATTATGTAGGTTTAAAAAGGAATAGAGTTTCACATTATTGCTTCTAAGTAGCACTCTAAAAGCATTCATAATTATTTTAATAGTCACGCAAAGCTTATTAGCAAAATACTCATTGTTCATTATTAAATAAATACAGTTCTCTCAAATGAGATCTAGTTTTCTCGTTAGATACGAGGGTCGGCTGAAGTGCCGGGTCTTACAATAAACAAATTATTTATTTCTCTTCATAATTTCCAGAAAGGCTAATACATTTGTAATATCTGTGTTCTAATTTAATTAAACCATCAAAATAGTCCTCAATGGTCCTCAAAATAGCTGTTTACTGTATCAATGATTTCCTCGCTGCTATGGAATCTTCGTCCTCCAAGAAATTCTTTGACATTCGGAAACAATTGGTAGTCACTGGGTGCTAGATCTGGCGAATAGGGTGGATGTTCAAGTAATTCGAACTCTAATTCCAACATTTTTCCCGTTGCAATGACTGAACGATGGATTGGAGCATTGTCGTGAAGAAACAAAATTTTTTCTTTGCCAAAATGAGGTCTTCTTTTCACCTTATCCCTCAAACGTTGCAGTAAGCTTGTGTAGTCACCAGTGATACTTTTATCCTTTTCCAAGTAATCAGTAGAATTAAATCCTTGTGCATCCCAGAAAACACTCGCCATAACCTTTTAGCTGACAAAATCGACTTTCCCTTTTGTGGAGCAGATTCACCTGGCAAAATCCACTGTTTTGACTGTAATTTACTTTCTGGAGTGTAGTAATGTATCCAAATTTCATCCATGGTAATAAGCCGTCTCAAATAATTCACTGGGATTTTCACGTTAGAGCTCCCACTTCTAAAAGAAACAATTTTTATTGCAACCTTTGATCAGGTGTCAACAAACGCGATACACATCTTCCAAATACCTTGTGAAAGCCGAAAACATTACTTAAAATATTACATGCACGTTCTTTTAATATGTGTACAGCCTCTGCGATCTCAAACAACTTTATTTTGCGATCTTCAATTACTAAACGATGAACTTTTTCAATGATCTTTGTAGTTGTGACTTCCACAGGGCGTCCACAGCGAGGCTCATCACTAGTGCTCGTATTTCCCATTTTAAACTCTGCAATACACTTTTTAATCATTGTATATGGAGGGGCTGTCTTTCAATGTCCCTTTAGGGGGGGATCCGTCCCCTTCAGCTGCCGTGGTGCGGGCGCTGCGGACCCTTAAAACTTGTGATACCTCTGACGTTACTAGAGGAACCTCGGGCCGAAAATTCGAGCCCCTCTCGCAGAGAAGTTCGGATTGGGTTGGACTCAAGGGGAAAGTGGTTCCCGATACCCGTGGGAGATCGGGTATGTCTCCGGATGGGGTTGAGGGAAGCATTAATATTCCCGCGTACTAGCCTGCATAGCTAGTAGAAGGTGTGCTAGATCACCAGGCGGCCCTACCGAGGTTGATCGGTAGCCTTCCCCTTTGGGGTCGGCGCCCGTAAGTAGCGTATCCACTTCCATCCCATCTTGTGTTTTCGGACCTGATGGGGGGGGGGGGGCTTGTTAGTCTCTAGGTCTTGCCCTATGAAAAGTTCCACGGAGGCGCCGGGCGCCTTCGGGGACAGATCGGTAACTCCCTGGTCGTCAGAGTGGGTACTCTCGCGATATATATATATATATATATATATATATATATATATATATATATAGTCTTTCTATGTACTGTCCATTTCCTCCTTGATTTCTTTAGGCGTCAAGCCTTTCAAATGGAAGTATTTAGACTCTGCTCTTTTTTCCAAATCCTCCCATTTTCGTGAAATCTCTACAGTTGTTTTGTTTAAAATGCTGTCATATATGTAGCTATGGATAGTAGGTGGTTTAGAATGAAACTATATGATGCTATCCGTCAAACTGGCCCAGTGGTGCCATCTCTATGTGTGGCCCAGAACTTGTCAGCCGACCTTCATACTTTTAAACACCGATGTATTCAAATAATTACATATTATCAGAGAATGGTTTTAATCTTGGGGAATTCTTTATTTTCCATACTTGGGCCTATGAGAGAGTAGGCCGAGACATGGTTACTTTTATTTTCGATTTATTCCACCAAAATGTAACAATCCCTACTCCATCTGTAACATTGTAACAATGGCTGCTTATAAACTTTTTAATTAAAGTATATTAGTGTAAATTATGTTAGCTTGTCTACTTCATTTCTGACAAACCTCTTATCCCCGTATCCAGTATGCAGTTACTGACAAATTTAGATTTCCTTTTCACGCATTGACCAGATTGTCGTTAGATCGATCAGCAAATCTCTAAACAGAATACGAAAGGTATGCTCCCGTGTTTATTTACAGAGTTTTTCCTATCTAAATGAAACACGAGCGCATGTGTTTGTTTTTTTAGGAAATTGAATTGATAGGAAATTCCAATAAACTGCTCTGTTTATGTTTGGAAAACACTGATAAAAGGTTCGTTTTATTTAGTTGTGTGTTTTCTGTCGTTTCAAAACTAATTGAAACATTGCTTGTGTATTTAAAATGGGTTGTTTCTGGAAATCATTTATTTTACACTCCCTTTCACTATTTCGTTTCAGCAGCTGCTTCGTACTCTTTGCAGAATATATTCTGTATGCAAATGTAGTTAAATTATGTTTCTCGGACTTCTAAGTAGTGGCGGCTCGTGCCGAAAAATGACAGCGTGTTGCGGGAAAAGGTCCATGCAACTCATCTAGTTTCGGACAATGAAGTTCATGCGCCGATGTTTCTTCATGGTCCGTACGGGAGAGTATCCCTGCCCTTCAGCTGCGGACCCCTAGCACTCGTGTACCTTGTGGCGATTTTCCAGCTTAATCTCTCTCCATCTTAATCGAGCCACACATTCATGAGCCAAATTTGTGCTGTTTTTCCTCCACTCGCAGCAGATAGGAAGCACGCCGACTGTTTGGAAGATCCAGGTCGAGATTTGATTAAATAAATCTCATGAGATCTTCTCCCAGGTGTGGATTTTTGGTGTGGATTTATATGACTCCGATTTCGTAATATATTATTTAATTGTATAATCTGAATTACAATTCACTCGTTTCTATTACGAATACCGAATAACTCCTTTTGAAGGTTATTAACTTTCCTTTACAATTATATTCACCGCAACATTTTTCATCGTCATGAAACAAGACTGAAGAACATATCTATCTCAAGATTATTTATTTTACGTAAGTATCGTTACTCCTCTATTAATTTTGTGATTGCCCGATTTACTGCTACGTCACCACATTACGTAATACAATTATTACTACGGCCAATCACAAAATTACACATATATTTGTATATATTCATATAAAATATCCATATAAAGTTCTAACTGAAACATATCGTTACAACCTCTGACGTTACTGGAGGAACCTCGGGCCGAACATTCGAGCCCCTTCCTGATTGGGAGTTGTTCGGATTGGGTTGGACTCGAGGGGGCAGTGGTTCCCGATACCCTTGGGAGATCGGGTACGTCTCCGGACGGGGTTGAGGGAAGCCATATATTCCCGCGTACTAGCCTGCATAGCTAGTAGAAGGTGTGCTAGATCACCAGGCGGCCCCACCGAGGTCATATCGGTAGCCTTCCCCTTTGGGGTTGCCGCGCGTAAGTGGCGCATCCACTTCCACCCGTCTTGAGTCCACAGGACCAGATGGGGGGGGGGGCCTTGTCAGTCTCTAGGTCGTGCCCTATGGAAAGCCCCATGGAGGCGCCGGGCGCCCTTTTGGGACAGCTCGGTTACTCCCTGGTCATTAAAAGGGGGAGGGTCAGTCTTCACTCTGTGAGGATCTACCCTGGTAGATATCCTCGAGTTTATATTTATATGTTTCTTCGTGGTATAAACAGAATTTCTACTTCCTTTCGCTTTTTGCTCAATTTTTAGATCACTTGATCGCCCTAACATTTTTATAGTAAGCCTTTCTTCTAATGCTCTCCTTGATAATGGAGTTTTCGGAAGTTCGTTAGCAGTGTTCAATATTTATTGTTTAAAGTTTTCGTAATATTAAATTAGTCATACACTGAATAAATTAATTTATAACCTGTTTTACACTCACACAAAATAAAGAAACTGATATCAGCCACTAAATAACGTTACTCAAAGAAATACTTGGATACAATGCGAGTATACAAACTACATTCATTTGTTATGAGGGACTCTCGTCAAGGGAATGGAGCATCGTGCCAACACGATAGGTGCATCACAATCTCCCTGCGATTTAATAACCATTAGGTATTGGATTTGTTTACATAGAAGGATGGAATTAGTTTCTAGAACTAAAATATAAAGCAATAATAGATTGTTAAGAACATAAAATACAAAGTACGTAGTAATTACTTATTATTTCTAGTGTTGAATGTCCTTTCCGGTATAGATATATACATCCCAGATCCTTCATTAATGTATTTATATATAGTGAACATATGTCATTGAATTCCAAAGATTGGATTCGTGAATCAGTTTTATTTAAATAATTCTTTTTAGATTCTTTGCCAATTACTTATCCTAAATATAGGAAGTAATTTCCCCGAGATTCCATCAAAAGTATACGCTGTGAGATCAAACGATACCTACCCAAAGTAAACAATCCATGGAATTCTGTTCCAATCAAAATTTGGATGCCAGTATTGTACCATAAATAACCGCTTTGTGAGCGCGATTAGAAAAGCAGCTCGAGAAAATTTTATTTAAAGACCATAAGAAATGTCGGTTAGATATAAAACTTTGTATTTAATATATGCGTTTCGAAGATTCTCTGGATAATCCCTGCATTTAAAACGAACCATTATGTGGAAAAACTTTCGTTTTTCTTTCTGGAAATAATCTATGAAGTGCTCTTCAATCTGGATGACTGTCAGAACTTATAAATCATAAGATAGTTGAGCTACTTTAAAAATGTAGATCTGGTTAAATAGCATATTGTTTGTGGCGTTAGCCGTTTCCGAGATATTCCGTTTTGTCCATTTTCATGAAGCTCTCGTCGTCATTAAAGCACTTGAATTTCATAGCCATTAAGCAGTGTAACTTGGGCGACTACACCATAATGTTACAATTTCCGTTGTAGCTGGACGTCGCTGATAGGGATGGAGCAAGATGGGGTAGAGACAACACTTAGTTCCATTATGAGTTCTTATTAGGTTTTATTTATAAACGATAAAATACAACATACCCAACGTCTTTTAGAAACGTTCAGTAAAGTTCAACAAAAATTATAGATGTAGAAACTATAATAATCGCCATGAGGCACTTTTGGGGATGTGTCGTGTCGGTCGAGGATGCATATAGATGAAGAGTGACCCCAAGAGCGGTGTGAAGACCAAGAAGTGATAAAAAAGACCCGCAGCTGCAGAAATAAGCGACCCTTAAGTACCGTTTCTACCGAGTCAAGTCAGGCAAATCCAACGTCACAAGCTTCGTAAGCATGTCCTATAACTCTTATGCCCGATTTCACCAACAAATGTTAAGACTTAACACGAGTTTAGCAATAGTTAAAACAAAAATTGTATTTCACCAAGTGTTAGCGTAACACTCGTGTTAAATCTCATGCTAAACCAACAAGCCGAATTTCTAATGTTAAGTTCTTAACAATTGTAAATAGTCAAGATGGCGAGCATGAATCAGCTGTTGATGTCGATTTGCTATATTTAAGACCGTCTAAATGGCATTCATAATAGAGTACGGCCTATGAGGAGAAATGATTTTGAGGAACTATCAGAAGAAAATTGTTTTACCGAGGTATAAACTGTCGAAACATGTTGCTGTGAAGGTTACTGCGGAAGTACAAGAGAGGTTTGAACATGCATCGAAAGGAATATGGCGATCTCGCCTTTGCTTCAAATATCAATAACCTTGCGATTTTATAATTCACTGAATTATGTGGATAATGCACTGTCCACCTCCCGTCTTGAAACGTTCAAGTCACTTGTCCTTCTTCGCACCTCGTTTTAAATTTACGTAACAATGAGTTAGAATATACATCGAAAGGAATATGCCGATCTCGCCTTTGCTTCAAGTATCAATAACCTTGCGATTTTATAATTCACTGAATTATATGTATAATACATTGTTCACCTCCCGTCTTGAAACGTTTAAGTCACTTGTTCTTCGCACCTCGTTTTAAATTTACGTAATACTGACAAGTTGTTTGGTGCTTGTAGTAGTGACACATGCATTTGAATTAAATTCGTTTCCAATATTTTCCCCGCGGCATCTTTCTCTTTTACATTTACTGCATCCGTCCTCTTATTTTCCACGATATCCTTAAACTTATTCACCATTTCAATTAACAATTCTTTCTCCGTCGATGAAAAATTTGTCTCACGGCTTTATTTATGATTTTGTTCATCCACCATTTGTGCAGACGAAAATGAAAACAAAAGCGCATTGGAGTACGTTCAGAAAATCATCCATAGCCTTCTATAACTGTGATATTTACAAGTTTCTTGGCGTTAACACGTGTTTGTTAACATTTTCTGAAAACAGGCTGGTGAAATGCAAGAAATTTAATATTAGTTTTAGCGCTGTGACAATTGTTACGTTACATTTGTTAACGTCGATTTTAACATATGTTGGTGAAATCGGGCATTAGTATATTCTGACTGACACAGAATGCAATTGAGCATGGTGACAGTTGCAGATGATCGGCATGAGGCAACAGGAAGTTGATGTCATAAGCTGCTGTCATGAGAAATCTTGCACTATGCTGTTCTCACGGGTCAGCAAACAAGGACACTTTAGATATCGCAGAAAAACTGCAAGAAGATCAAGAAACAGTAAATAATAATAAAAGTTCTAAATTTGATTTGATTCCATGCCTTCCTCAGCCATCCATGTGACAGTATAGCGATCCACTTTTTAAAATTTTGACTACTGTTTTAGGCTTCTGTGCTTGTAAATGTGTTTTATACCAATGTAAGATTTAACGAGAACAAGTTAGTAAAATAATTTTGTTAGGGATAGCTTGTACATGATTGAGTAGAAAAGGTGATGTGAATGTTTAGTATAATTCCAGGTACATTCCCTTAAAATGTAAATTTGAATCAGTTTAATGCATGCATGTTAATTAAGAAAGGTGAAATGGTTTCAGTATATGTAAGAATAAATAGGAGAGTGTAATAACGGACACGTTATGTTCTTTGTTCGCAGGTGGGGACCGTATGGTGAGAGGTAAAGGGCTTCCACGCTGAACACAGAAAGGTCAGAGTAATTTTGTCTCATTCCCTTTTATGCAACGAGGTCCTTTGTTTGCAAGGAAACCCAATCGCATATTCCATCTCTTCCGTATATGCTTTGTTTGTCTATCCATGGCCCTCTGCTGTAAGGATAGCCACATCCGATACGTACAAACACAAACTTACGGACTTTTGATATGTGGGCTATACTGCCATGGTGATGGAGGTTGAGTAAGAGCTGATCTACTGATCAGGGGTTCAAACCTCAACCAAATTGATGGTTTTTATGTATGATTAAATGTCCTATGTTACTAGGTTTACTAGCATGTAAAAGAACTGCTGTCGGACGAAACTCCGGCACACCGCTTATTGACATCTTAGGAAATACGAAGGTCATCGTACTGTTTAACCTTTATAATTATGAGTGCTAGTTGCATGCATATTAATAACATGAGACAGTAGGTACGTTGAAGCGAGCATTAGTTCTAGGGGAAACAACGTAACGTAGTACGCATGTGATGAAGTTGCCTAGCAAGCATGGCACTCATTCATGGAATTGTAATAAAGTAATGACCTCAAAAATAAAGCCTATACAAACCAAAGTGCGTTGCAATATACGTAAAGGGGTTAAGTGAAATATATTGTGACTTTGCGGGTTCGTGAAATTAAAAGTCCAATTGCACAAACTTATAGTGTTCTTTATTTCTACCGAATTACAGTTGGAACACTCGCCGATTACACAGAATTACGTAGCACACACAATTACAATTCGCCAGTTCGTCTGACACAGGTCCACTATACACTCACAATTACGTACAACTCCTCTGATACACGTACAGTCTTCCAGTCCGTTCACTAGCACGGCGCTCCTCACAGCTGCTCGCCAAGAACTGACTTGACTCGCCCACTGCAGGCCTTATATAGGGAGATCGCTGTTTCTGGAAGCTTCGCGGTTCAGAGAATCATCCCAACTGTTCCAGACGGCAGGGGAAGGGGAAAGAGATGGCTAGTGATGTTTTTCCAACCATCCCCTCGTTAGATAAATGGGTAGGCGTGGTCGAATGCTTCCCGTCCCTCACTCAGCCGTCAGTTGGTCGTCCTTCCGATAATAGGGTGACAATATTAAATAATAAAGATACTGTTCTTGTATAAGGCTTCTGAAGTCCACTTAATCCGTATAAATATGTTTTTATTCACTTCAAAAAAGGAGGCCGCTACCATTCGTGTTGCATTATCCTATCAATTGTGGCTTCGATATCAACTAAACAATTAATTAGAAAGGTTTTAATTGGATACATACTTGCAGACCAGCATCTGTTGCTAGCGTACAAGTCGTTTGCGTTCAGACGGAAGCCATGCTTTCTAGGCAACTCCTCCCAAGAAAGGAGATGCACGCTTCTGTAGAGGTACAATGCTGATTTTTGTGTAATTTTACGTCCTCCAACGTTAAGTAATATCGAATGACAAATGAAATGGGCGAAATGATGCTCAAATGTATCCAGGGTCCATGGAGCTTAGAGCTACCCGACTTTCGTCTTTAAGGATAAGGAAAACCCCGGAAAAACCCTTATCTAGGCAACTCACCCTGACCGAGATTCGAACTCGGGACTTCTTTAACGCGAGGCAGACACGCTAACATCACACTTCTTAGGAACGTTAGTGTATATAGGGAAAGGTCGTGCAGTATCGGCCAAGTTAAGTTTTTTGGCTTCACTCTGTAACTGGAATCTTACTACGAGGGCTGTTCAATAAAGAATGATCACAATTTTTTTGACAACGTACCTGTTCTCATCCTCATCCTTTGATGGCACTTCTCAAAATAGTCTCCCCTGAAAGCGATGCACTTGTCCCAGCGTTTCTGCCAGTCTTCAAATACATGCTGGAAACCATTTTTTGAGAGATCCTTCAAAATCGGCTCCGCAGCCTTCACCACTGCTTCTGATGATGGATAATGCCTCCCACGAAGGCGTCTCTTCAAGTTAGGGAATAGAAAAAAGTCACATGGGGCTAAATCCGGACCATATGGAGGGTGAGGAATGCACTTCACGTTGATTTTTGTAAGATATTCAGCAACAACGTTGGCAATATGCGGCCGCGCATTATCGTGGTGCAGCATCCAGCCTGCTTCATGGAAATGTGGTCTTTTGCGCATGATATGGACTTGCAATGTGTCCAGGACATCCCTGTAGTATTGTCCAGTTACTGATGTGTGTGCAGGTACAACACGCTGATAAACCATTCCATGAATATTAAAGAATGAGATGACCATAACTTTCCCAGCAGAATCAACCACTTTTACATTTTTGGAGGTTGGTGATGGAGACTTCCACACTGAGCTTTGCTGTTTGCTCTGAGGATCAAAATGATGTAGCCAAGTTTCATCAGCAGTGATTACGTTTAATAGAAATTCCGGATCTTCCTCTAACATCAACTCTAACTGCATGTTACCTCCATTGCAGCGATAGGCGATACTGAACATGTCTGAACTTGACTGTTTCTAACAGGCGGGAACCAGAAGTGCCAACAATGAAACTACTACGGCGTGTTTGTTTCACATTAAGGTAACAGAATATAATAAGATTGAATTTTAGTGCGGCAAAATTATGTCTGTAAAAATTATGATCATTCTTTATTGTACAGCTCTGGTATAATGATTTTTATTTTTATTTATAGTTTATTTCATCAAAAGTAAAAAATCTAGAATTATAAGGCTTGTATATAGTGGAAACGTTGAGTCAGACTGAGAATTCAATGCCATAGCCGGGATTTGAACCACGGATCTTCTGGTTTCCGTCCAGCCGCACTACCATTGTGCTACTATGGCCAACGTGCCGATATGACATTAAATTCTCCAACTGACTCGTATTTTCCCGTAAACCACTTAGGAGTTCTCATAAACACATGAGACAACTACCTTAATGGCGACTTACTACATGTAAGTACTTTAAGGCCCGGGCTTTATAGTTAATCACTATTAGGTTAATTAATGGAAATTAATTATTCTTTCACACTGGCCGTGTGTAGGCTAAATTGTGGAAACGTTGAGTCAGACTGAAAAATTCAATGCCATAGCCGGGATTTGAACCACGGATCTTCTGGTTTCCGTCCAGCCGCACTACCATTGTGCTACTATGGCCAACGTGCCGATATGACATTAAATTCTCCAACTGACTCGTATTTTCCCGTAAACCACTTAGGAGTTCTCATAAACACATGAGACAACTACCTTAATGGCGACTTACTACATGTAAGTACTTTAAGGCCCGGGCTTTATAGTTAATCACTATTAGGTTAATTAATGGAAATTAATTATTCTTTCACACTGGCCGTGTGTAGGCTAAATTGTGGAAACGTTGAGTCAGACTGAAAAATTCAATGCCATAGCCGGGATTTGAACCACGGATCTTCTGGTTTCCGTCCAGCCGCACTACCATTGTGCTACTATGGCCAACGTGCCGATATGACATTAAATTCTCCAACTGACTCGTATTTTCCCGTAAACCACTTAGGAGTTCTCATAAACACATGAGACACTGTGTGAAAGAATAATTAATTTCCATTAATTAACCTTGTATATAGTGTTCTGCAGTACCAGCCACTGCTTTTTTTTCTGTTACAATATAGATTCAGTGATACGTTGCAGTGCCACTAATAGAACAATAGTAGATTACAAAAGCATGGGAACTTATTGTCACTCTTTCATTTGAGTTCCCAAATGTTTAGCTCACTGGTTTACAGAGATGGCAAATGTAGCCCTGCTATAAGCCTCAGAATATCTTCTGTGTGCTAAGAGCTACACTAACCACCATAAAGCGCTCAGAGCAGACAAACAACTAAAGAGAGGAAGAAGATATCCGACTATAGAGCACGTGGATGCACAAGCTTACTACTGCTTACTGGAAATTCTGCCACATGGAGGTGAAAAGGGAAGTCACAGTAGTGGCCGGCACTGCATGTCGGCCGATACTGCACGACTCTCCCCCTAATTCTTTAACATAGTGTTTATAGGTGTTTGGTTTGTATATGTAGTACACTATTCACCATAACGTATTACTGGTTTATAGGAATATGACTGTTGGGTTGTTTTTGAGGTTATGTAATTATCATATATATTACTTTTTCTCTGTATAATATTAGCATAGATGTAAAACTCGTGCCTCTCCAGAAGTAAAGAACACTTAGCATCTCTCATAGTGCATTGAATAATATCCATTAAGTTGATTGCCTGACCTAAGGTGAGACACAAAAGTAAGCGGATGGCACAAACGAAAATGAAAAAGAAGAATAGGAAGACAGAAAAAGAACGCGAACGAAAGTAAGAGTCAATTGTGACAAGGGTACAAAAGTGAAAACAGTTGTCATTTCGCTTGGGCATCAAACTAAAAGCATTGTTATTAATATTAATCGATTGTTCCCCCTACTTCTTAACAGAACGGTTAGAGAATAAAGGATGTTCCTGGGATAATAGAAGTTTTTGTATAACCAGCTCTACTAATAATAATAAGACATGGAGTGCATCACTTAATGTTGATATTAAGGGGATGAAATGGAGGCGGAAAAATAATTTTGCGCATATAGGAATAATTGTGAAGCCTTAAAGTCCTCAAGTACTCAAAATGAAGATTCAGCCATGAATTGAATATACTGGACAAGGCGTAAACCAAGTACCTACACTAAACATTTTGTGGTAGTTACAGTAGACTGTAATAAAATTATCTAGATTGTATTAAAATATATTTTTAGAGTAAAATATAAAAGCAGAAAGTGGAATCTGCCGTCATTTGTTTAAATTCTCACAGCCAGTGAGATCCAAGTTTGAACTGTGTATAATCTTTGCAAAAGCTAAAGGCATGTGGAGGTGGGCCCTACTGCAGACTCCAGCCAATCCTACGTTTGCACCTCCTACCAGCGCTGCCGAATGTGGTACACTCCAATTAACTAGAGGTGGCAGCTGAGTAAAGATGCGCACTAAGAAAATTAGTCTGTTACCACACCTGATAGGAGACTGAGCATGATTTTATACATGTGGAGCTATTGGTGATGCATTTATCAACTACTCCACATGTATAAATCATCTGCAGTCTTCTTTCAGGTTTAGTATCAAGCTAATTCTTTTAGTGCGCATCTTTACTCAGCTGCCACCTCTAGTTAATTGAACAGTACACGGATCTGACTGTCTTAAACTGATAACATTATCTTATTAATTACGCTCGGATATTAATATTTGAAAATGAAAGATGCTAATCTTACAGAAAGAATTTTGTTTTACGATCACGACCGTACAAAAATCCTGTCTCACACAATGCACATGAGCGAAGCACATTTTATCTTTTATATGGTTATGGGTACCCAACATCCATCCATTCAATACAGATAAGACTGCAAAGCAGCAACATTCCTTCCTGACCACACGTATCCGGAGCATAAATAAACATTCACCTACTACACGCAGTTTGAAACAGATCGAGTTCAGTTCCTTTTCAGAGTACGGTTTATAATTTTGTTAAAATGAACAGCATTGTTAAGTTGTGAGTTGATTTCGAGTTGAAACATTGTTAATATTACATTAAATTATTACTATTATACACATCTTTTCTTCAGTGTTTGTGATCCAAATGCTTGAACATGTCCGCCCGCCTCGGTAACGTAGATGGTAGCGTGTCTGCCTCGTGTTCAAGAAAATGAAATGTGTAGTGTTTAACGCCAGGTTTTAATACATACGGCACCGCAGGCGATGACACTGATGATACATGAGATGAAGATGGAGCACCGGTGGAATGAAATGGTGCGGGAAACCGGAGATCCCGGAGAAAACGCGCCCCAGCGCCGTGTTGGCCACCAAAAATCTCACTTTGCGGTCGCCTGGGATCGAACCCGGGCCGCCTTGGTGAGAGCCAAGCGGTCTAACCCCTGAGCCACGGTGCGGCCTCGCGTTCAAGAGGTCCTGAATTCGAATCTCGATAAGCGAGTTACCTGGATAAAGTTTTTCCGGGGTTTTCCCCTATCCTGAAGGATATATGTCCGGTAGCTCTAAGCTCCATGGACCCCGGACTCATTTGAGCATCATTTCACCAATTCCATTCATAGTCCGATACGACTTAACTTTGTAGGATGTAAATTACAAAAAAGCCGCATTTGGGAGGTCCGGGTTCGATTCCCGTGGCCGACCTATGTGACCCAGGTCCCCAGCCGAATGCTTACCACCCCCGATTTTCCTTTCCCTCCATTTTATCTTAATTACTTCACATCATCTCTCATCTGGTGGTCTCTTTGAGGGTAGAAGTGTTAGCGGGTGTTTCGGTGCTGCATGGCAGGATGTTATGCCCCTCGTAAACACTTCCTCCTCCGCTAGGACGAACCCCTTTCTCCGAGCGCGATCTGGCGTGGCTGTTTCTGGACCGCAATCGGGTGAGCTGCCAGTTGTGCAGATTAGGCCGATTGTGGTGGCCTGTCGGGGAGTAAAATGTGAGGACCCCGTCCTATGTACCGTCGTGGCTCCTTGGATCGGCCGCCCTCTGTCTCCCTCCCTGGGATGCCCCACTTGGGGCATAGGTACAGTAGATCAAGACTGGTCGTAGTGCGGAATCCCCTCCGTACCGTAATCCAATCCAAGACATCTTCATGAGGAATGAAATTCATATCTTGGATATTCTCGGAATAGCCTCTGGAGTCCTCATAATTATGAATGTCCTTTGTATAACCAGCAAACCCCAAGAGATAGAGAAATCTTACTGCTAAAAAAGTGTAGATCACAATAAAGCACACACTTTGTCACCTCGTATTGGATGTAGGAAATTTCTAAATCCACCTTGTTAATGATTTCATTACGTACACTTTTGTTAAATACAAAGTCTATTCCCTCCCTCCCCCCCCCCCCCCAGTCATGCATAGATAACGGAATTTCAAAACTATTACATAGCGATCAGCTATATTCCGTGTTCCCATTGTATTTACAGGGAAATAGCTAATAAATGTCTACACATGTTTGTTTTGTTAAAGTAGATCGAGAAGTAAGCATTTTAAAGAATAGCTTGTTGAATGTGTAGAGAAAACCATGTGAACATAACTACTCTTGATTTTAGAGCGAAACGTTTATCGATCTTGGTGAAGGATTGGCGTATCACATAAATTTCTGGCAAAGTACACACACTACTCAGCATAAGGTGCTATTTAGGGGTCATTTACAGTGAAGCTCGGACATAAACACAGCGAGAACCGCAAAGCCTGTTTCATATTACCTTAATGCATGTTGGCTGACATTGATATAAACAAGGCTGTAATGTTAATGTGGAAGTCTACGTCAAACACAAGAAACTAGCTATCAGAGAGCTGTTCTCATAACACGATTATTTTGCCATTCCTCTTCTGACTTTACGTTAACATGAATTTGTTTTATATAAGATTAAGCATTAGAAATGCTTATATATTGATAACAAGCGCAACAAAATCAATTATGATGGCAACCTGAACCTTACTGCGAGTTTAATGTCCTCTGGAGGAGTTACTAGAAGTCGATACATGCACATACGTTGTTTTTCCTATGTACGAGGCATGTTTTTTTTTTAAGTCAGTACCGTTTTGCGATTCCGCCGCCGCAGCTCTACGGTCGGCGTTCCGCGCATGCGTACTGGTTATCTACATATCTTTGTCTACGCACTGACGCCATTACAGTCTGATTCTTCATTGTATACGTTGGTTACTGAGTGTTTAAGATGCCTCCGACAATCGTGAGTCCCGCCGATTGTGAAGTACGGGCTGTTATACGATTTCTTAGTGCTAAAGGCGTAAAACCGATCGATATTCATCGTGAGATCTGTGAAGTTTACGGAAAAAACGTTATGAGTGATGGAATGGTAAGAAATGGGAGAGAGCATTTAAAGATGGCCGCACAAATGTGCATGATGAAGAACGGAGTGGGCGTCCTTCCATCGTTACCGAAGATTTGGTGCAGAGAGTGGACGAAATGGCGAGAGAAAACAGACGCTTTACTATTTCATCATTGTGCGACTATTTTCCTCAATATTCTCGTAGTATTTTGTATCGCATTGTGACCGAAAACTTGAAGTACCGGAAATTGTGTTCACGTTCCGAAAATGTTGACAGATTTGCACAAAACCCAACGTTTAGGCAGTGCACTGACTTTCCTTGAGCGTTACCAAAATGAAAGTGAAGATTTTTTAGACCAAATTGTTACTGGTGATGAAACATAGGTGGCCTATGTCACACCAGAATCGAAACAACAATCCATGGAATGGCGACATTCATCATCACCCACAAAAGTGAAGTTTAAGCAAACTTGTTATTGTAAATTACAATACATAATCTTCGTTTATGCTTATCATTTGTTACGGTTACTACACATTACAAACTAGTGTCACTGTAACTGCAATATTCTGCGCTACACTCAGCAGCAACACACCTGAACGGGTTTATCCAACTTGTACACTCACGTGAATAAAATGTGATGGAATTCTCTAGATTGCAGTAATGCCTTTCTTTCCGTAAGGTTATAGGGCGCTGTTGACCCATTTGTTGAACATACTTAAAACACATCATTATTAGATGCCTTCCATTCAGATGGAAACGTAGAGTCAGACTGAAAAATTCAATGCCATATCCGGGATTTGAACCACGGATCTTCTGGTCTCCGTCCACCCGCTCTAACCATTGAGCTACTATGGCCACTGTGCCGATATGACATTAAATTCTCCAACTGATTCGTATTTTTCCCGGTAAACCACTTAGGAGTTCTCATAAATACATGAGACACATACCTTAATGGCGATTTACAACGTGTAAGTACTTAAGGCCCGGTATTTATAGTAAACCACTATTAGGTCAATTAATTTTCATTCAGATAGCAAATGTTAAGTCCACCCAGCCGATATTTGTTTTCTAGTTTAGCCTGAAAAACAATTCAAGGATGTGAAAGACGAATTAACCTAGGGTTTTAAAGGTAACGTAATGAAAGCTTGCCAGCGAGAGCTGCAAGAAGCTTCGGTACTACTCGGATAAAGTCGGGTTCTTTCGCTGTCGATTGACGGCAGCGTAGTTTAGGACTCCACAATTTTGATTTTAAGGGAAGCGTGGTAACTCTGTAATATAGAATATACCAATAAATATAACTTCACCTGTCAAACCACAAAACAATAAATTCGCTTAATACAATATACAGGGTGTTTCAAAACGACACTGAACGAATATATGGAAGTATTTTCTCAGCTTTTATGTGACACATATAGATACTTTTTACTGCCAATAGAGCCGCATTAAAAAAGCGCTCCGGAATGCAAGAGCTAGGCCACGTGCCTCACATTATCGAAGTAATGGCACATAGGTGGTTGTTGCTGTTTGTAAACATACCGACATAATCCACGGTAGCTGGCTACTATTAAACACTTCTTCGGCTTATGGCACCTCAATAAAGAAGCTGTTTCTTAGCTATTTGTCTATGAGTGTTTAACATCTTCCAACATTCCGTTATAACAGTCGGTGACGACATATGTAACTTAAAACTTTCAGAGGGAAGCTAATGTTAGTGAGATTGCGGATGGAACCATTAAATGATAAAAAGAACAGAGAACAATATCAAAGAATTGTAGATAAAGTTAACCAAAACTAAATGCCTTTTGCAATGAGACAAGCATTCTATTTCACTGTGTTAAATAATACTTAATAAAACATTAATAGCTGAAAAAGAAGCTCTTGGTTTCACAGTATCTGGTTGAAGGTACTGTATAATAAAGATCATAGCAAAATGAGCAACCGTATGAGTCATTAGTCAACTTTTTCACAAATAACTGCCCTTCGGCACATTACCTGAAAGCGAGGTTAGGATCACTGATAACAGCAAGGATAAATGCTTTTGTTTTCGTGGCCGGTGCGTCCCAATAACAACTTTTGAGGTTCGCACACCAGTGTCTCCTGTGCTCCGTAATATTTAATGCTGCATAATATTATACCTAAGAAATTTTCGAAGCTGTATTCGGTGTCGTATGCATTCATTACGATATGCACACCTCGTGTTGTTTCTGTGGTCTAGGGGTAACATGCTAGTCTTTGGTTCAAATACGGAGGAGGATGATGGATACTTTCGGACGCAAAATTCTTTAGCATTGCTCCCTTCGGAAGGGAAGTAACTCCAGTAGTCCCGTGTTGTGGATTTACAAGTCAAGTCTAATAAACTGGCCTCTGAGCTAACTTAAGTGGTCTTTCAAGCCAAACATAGAATCTAACACTGAGAATTACAGCATTTAAATTGCGTCAATTTAATTTATACACCTCAAGACTTTGAGTACTTGGTCCGTAAAACGGATAATGCCGCCCTGGGGCAGGCGTAACGATACGTTACACAAATAATTATTTTCTGTCATCAGGTACTTTGGCAAACTTTCGTTGCGCCAGATCTATAACCGATGTGAAATGAATGCATGATTCCGGATACAGCGTCTATGAAATCACTTCGTTACGATTAATACAGAGGTGGTGTCTAAATCAATACATTTTGGCTTTCTGGCGCAAGTGGAGAAGAATTGTATGCATGCATCACCAAACTGAACATCAGCTAAGGCATTTATATAAGGGCTTTCGTCCCAACAGCAAGCAAGGCCTACTTTATAGCTGCCATAGAACGGTA
This sequence comes from Mantis religiosa, assembly GCA_030765055.1. NCBI lineage: Eukaryota > Metazoa > Arthropoda > Insecta > Mantodea > Mantidae > Mantis > Mantis religiosa. The sequence continues at coordinate 14,771,593 of CM060947.1, read as the reverse complement.
TTTTGTTCTCTGGCGGCTAACTGGAAGTATCCACACTCGTAACTCATTTGTTATATAAATACTGTTGTAACGTTTTCGGAAAGCTTTCTCATCTTCAACTTTTTTGTTAACTTTACAACATTGAAGACTTACAAACAAGTAATGAGTATGCATACTTTCAGTTCACTTCCAGAGAATACATGGTGTAAGAGTATTAAAAGAACGAAAAGCAAAATTTCGTCTTTATCTTTTCGTTTATGTACTTATGAGTAGTATATTTTTGCAGCAAATTAACGGTACTCTGCTAGTGGCAACATGTAACATATATACTACCTTTCAGTGGTGTGCCCATATTTTGTGAGGTTAAGTGCTAATGTATACGATGTCCAACGAGAGAATAAAGTACAGTACACGTGCGTTCGGAATGACAGAACTGTTACCGCTTCGTTAAGTATAATATTAATATGTATTAATAATATGAATATGCATTTTCAACACAAGAACACGTATTTATTCAAGCCATCCGCTTAATCGCTTCGTTAAGTATAATATTAATATGTATTAATAATATGAATATGCATTTTCAACACAAAAAACACGTATTTATTCAAGCCATCCGCTTAATCGCTTCATTAAGTATAATATTAATATGTATTAATGATATGAATATGCATTTTCAACAGAAAAAAACACGCATTTATTCAAGCCAACCGCTTAATCGCTTCGTTAAGTATAATATTAATATGTATTAATGATATGAATATACATTTCAACACAAAAAACACGTATTTATTCAAGCCATCCGCTTAATCGCTTCATTAAGTATAATATTAATATGTATTAATGATATGAATATGCATTTTCAACAGAAAAAACACGTATTTATTCAAGCCAACCGCTTAATCGCTTCATTAAGTATAATATTAATATGTATTAATGATATGAATATGCATTTTCAACAGAAAAAAACACGCATTTATTCAAGCCAACCGCTTAATCGCTTCGTTAAGTATAATATTAATATGTATTAATAATATAAATATGCATTTTCAACACAAAAAACACGTATTTATTCAAGCCAATGGCTTAATCGCTTAGTTAAGTATATATTAATATGTATTAATAATATGAATATGCATTTTCAACACAAAAACACGTATTTATGCAAGCCATCCGCTTAATCGCTTCATTAAGTATAATATTAATATGTATTAATGATATAAATATGCATTTTCAACAGAAACGACACGTATTTGTTCAAGCCAACCGCTTAATTGCTTCGTTAAGTATAATATTAATATAAATTTCCGACATTAAAACCACATTTTTCTAGCTAAATATCACGTAGCAGACTATAAATGTCCATTAAAATTACCTGCGACCTAGGTATTTTCGTACTCTTCAGCAGGAGACCTTTGCCAGCAATTTTGCCTTAACATGACTCTCGTGGAAAATTATATTTTTACTCTATAGCCATGTTATGTCACTTGTTTGGTATGCGTTCTAACCTCACACTCTGATAGGGGGCATTATCCATCACAATAACGCTATTCGGTTCTAATTTGGGGAATTGATGAGCTTTTTGGCGAATTGCGGACCTCACAGACAACATCCAACACTGATCTGGCACGTGGTCTCTTCTTGCCGGGAGTTGAAACTTCACCGATTGTGGCTTTTTGCTTACATGCACTATATATGCTGGAAACCGACACATCGGTAAACTCAAATGTTAACTTCACCACTTCATCGATAGTAAGTTCTGGAAACTTTTCACTGAACTTGTTAAATACGTTCAATATTATCATCTTTTCACACTTCGTAAAGGATTTCCACGCACATGTTTAACAGTACTCGCCAGTTTCGCCATGATTCACAACTGGATACGCCTCTCAGCTTCAATATGCGCGCAGCATGATTTAGTTTAATTACAAACTAACTTAACTACCTATTAGTATGTTTTTATAGTTCAAATATGCTTAGTACGCACTTGTGCGCTTGAGCAAAATGAAATCAAGACTCCACACCTCAGTAGCAGTACTTTTTCAAGGGACTCTTTACACGGCGGAAGCACCAGGGAAATTATGAAGAAGACGCGCTACGCTCAACGGTCACGTGGTTTTGCATACATCTACTTTATTCTCCAGCTATAAACAGTATACTGTGTATAATGCTGGAGGAGGTAGCGCTGACAGAAGCTTTTCAGTGCCAACATAAACAGTTGCAGTGTTTGTGCACCAGTGTACATGTCTGTGGCCGTAATTAATTAGAAAAGCAAATATTCCGAAACTGAAGGCGCTGAGGTGGAACTGAAGACCGTTGTATGGAGCGAACTTTGTCACCCCCTTGCGCTAGTTTTCCTTCTGATTCAATACTAGTGAATAAAATGCGCGACACGTAGTGGAGTCCATGTCGGTCCGTGAAAAGCAGTAAAACATAATTTATTGCTGACAGCTTCGTCAATGGAAATAACATCTACAGAAGAAAAACGTGGTTTTATAGTGCGACTTCGGTAACAATACAGATCCTAATGGTATCTTCTCATGAAAAGAACCGACGTCTGCTGGGAGTTTTATGTGCTACGTACATAAACATTACGTGGGGACACAAAGACGATCTCTTCCACTGACCGTACTTGAATACAACTACACAGAATCGGATTGTATATTCTGAAAGTTTTGTGATTCTCTAAGGATTTCCTTGCTTCCATTTCGTAAGCTAAAAAAAATGCAAGGGTTACGAAGAGCTTCCTCCTCGGTGGTCTGAATACAGGATTTATAATAGCACTAAACTCACGCCTTAGCCCTTACGGGCAGGGGGCTATATTTAATATTCTGTTTGGTTCACTTTATATGGTTAAGGGAGGGAAAATTGCGTGTATGTGTAGGGGGAGAGAGAGAAGTAAGCAGAACTCAAACAGAAGTTGGATATAAACGCAGTTCCTGAGGTAAGATCAACATTTCAAGGATGCTGTTTTCATGAAAATCTTACACTATCAAGTTATCCTTTACATGGATCAATTTAAAAGTATTATTTAAGAAATAAAGTAATTTATTCTATGAATTTCACTAAATATACTTCTGCAAAATTATTTCTTAAAAAGCTTCTTCTTTCTACTTTATGTTAAGGCTAAGCATCTATAGAAATGTAAAGACGTTAAAATGCATCATTAAACTTCCTGCATGCTCGTAACTAAAAGGAAACTATCACTGTGCTCATCTGTACGTGCTTGACAGTTTGATGGCATTTATGTTCTCGGTGATTCCTCTGAGCCGTACATCGGAGCATAGCTGGAAGTACCCAAAAATGAGCCAGAATACGTAGATATACATATATAGGCGCACGGGAGGGATTCTTTACCCCTGGCACATATGACATATATAAGGAACACCGTCCCTCGCACCCGTACATCGAGAGGGCCTTCTCTACGGCATGGCATGCCGGGCTACTGTATAAGTTGATCCAACTGGGGCTCCCAACACAGATGATCAACATGCTACACAGCTTCCTACGACACTGCACCTTTAAAGTCATAGTCGCGGGGAAAACATCAACACTTAGACCAGTGAGAGGCGGAGTCCCCGAAGGCTCTGTACTATCTCCCACCTTATTCAACGTCTTTATGGCAGATCTCCCCACAAAACCACGAGTCGTAATGGCACAATACGCTGACGACGTGCTTCTGTTCTGCAAAGACAGACACATACTCAGAGCCTTCAACCCCATACAGAGACACCTCCGCCTCACACAGCAGTGGTGTTGGCGTTGGCGGATGTCCGTAAATTCGGACAAAAGCCACGACATACTTTTCACAAAGCGCCACAGCCCCGCAGACTGCCCCAACTTCAGCTTCCGAGGTCGAAGGATAGAGTGGACTAACTCTGTCCGATACCTTGGACTAACATTGGATAGTGGCCTAACGCCAACACATCAGAGACCTGGCGGCAAGGGTACAGGGAGCTATCGCTTTCCTGTATCCTATGCTGGGGTCAAGCTCGATGCCGCTTGGCCTGAGGTTATACCTCTCCCGAGCGCTGGTGATCCCCGTGATGCTATATGCCTGCGAGATCTGGGACATGGCCGCAGATAGCTTGTTGGCATGGCTTCAACGTGCACAGAATAGAGGGCTACGGTCTATCTATTCTGTGGGTCGCTATTTTCCTACCAGGTTGCTTCACGAAGCCTCGAGACTTCCATATGTGGAGGACGAAGTTAGGCGCCGGGCATCAAAATTCTACGCAACTTTACCAACTCACAGAAGCGCCCTTGTTAGATCACTGGGAGATTATGACCCCACTAGACGCCGTGCTAGACAACATCGGGTCCCCCGCATGGCATGCGGGCACCCAAGATATCCGAGGAGCTAATCCTAACAGCAGCTAAAGCTGAGCTACACATAATCTCCTCCTAAGTTGTTTGGCAACAAAATTCTCCCCAACCCAAAACTAAATTAAAAACACCAGGGTGCAGGGAATTGCATCCTGTCCTTTCATCCCGAAGGTACAATAATTGTAACCTCACAAAATTCTTCAAATCTCAAAACCTACACCATACCAAATACCTTATACCTGCGGTAAAACCCTTAACGGGTGGGCACGCAACAAAAACCTTCTGGCTATATACAGCCAGCCAGCACCTCATGGTCATGGTCACCCGTACAGAGCTAACGAGGGATGTGCAGCATCTACTTGCAAGTGGTCGTATTCGGCACTTTCCACACTTCAGTTTTGGGCGTTGCGGTTCTACCCCGCAGCAGATTTCCATCAAATGTTCAGGTGTGCAGCGGTTTGAGTACACTGAAGTTCCCTTGTAAGGATGTAATTGCTTAGTATGTCGAAAACGGTTTGTACCACCTCTCAGAAATACATTAAAGGAACGGAGCACATACGTTTCAAATTAAGCAGCACGTTCTGTAGTTTCAATTCCTTGTCACTAGATGCGCATATGTTTGCTTTATTCCTAATTGCTATTGTTGGCAACTGTTTTCGACATTTTGGTCCAGTCAACGGTAAAATACAGTACATATTAAATCAACAACCCTTCCTTGTGAAACAATACTGGATTGCGAATTCAATTACAGCTGCTCCAAGGACATACCAGAGAGAATTTGGTGTTTGCAATCCTACCAAAGGAAGCACATTACAGAGACTGGTAAACGAATTGGAAACAACTGGATCTCTGGTGAGTGAAAAAAGGCAAGCATCGTTCATCTAGGCTTCCCACAGTTGTTGACATAAGAGCACGACTGGAGCAGTCACCCCAAAAAATCATTAAGAAGTTTGTCGCAGGAAACAGGGTACACCTACTCGTGTATCAGAGCTACGAAAAGTTCAAGCCTAAAGCCATATAGGGTTGTTCATCCGCTACAGGAACCAGATAAGGATCAAAGATTGAATTATTGTCGTTTGTTTCTGACGTCAATTGTGCAAAATCCTGCCATATTGTCCATCACATGTTCACAGATGAGGCATGGTTCCATTTATCCGGTTATGTGAACTCACAGAACTCACGCAATTGGGCCATCGAAAATCCACACGTCATCCATGAAGCACCTATACACCCGGTTAAAATCGGAGTTTGGTGCGCAATATCCGTACAGAGAATACCCAGTGAGGCCAATTTCTTTCTTTTTTTCTTCTTTCATTTTTTTACCAGACTGTGAAAACTGCAGAGTACCGATTGATTTTCAAGGAGTTTGTTGAGCAACAGAACCATGTAGAGCTGATTCAATGATATCTTCAACAAGATGGCGCTGCATGCTATACATCAAATAAATCCATTGAACTACAAGTTTCTTTGACAATCGGATAATTTCCAGGAATCCGTGGCCACCAAGATCTCCGGATTTGACATCGCCGGACTTCTTTCTATGGGGTTACTTAAAAGACATTGGACGTCATACGTCTCCAGACATTGGACGATCTGAAGCACAACGTCACAGAGGATATTCAAGTTATTGACAACAGAGTTCTCCAACGAGTGGCCAGTAACATGGAACGACGTGTTGAGTTGTGCCTTATGCAAGATGGAGGACGTTTTCATTATTCACTATAGAGGTAAATAATCTCCCAAAGTTCCTCTACATTGTAGGTATGATAATATGTCGCTAGCACAATTCGTTATGAAACAATTAATGTAAGACATATGCCAGTTGTATATAACTCACACTGTAGTAATGTACTGTCACCCGAACGTCGGTACTCCCTATAGAACCGGCCGGTAGTAGGGCCAGACGGAAGCATTCATCCACGCCTACCCATTTGTCTCGTGTCACTAACTGAAGGGATGATTAAGAGAATGGCGGGAGCCCTGTACCGTCTCTTTCCCCTCTCACCAGACGTCTCGAAACCTCGGGATAATGGTGCGCGCCGCGAATTTTCCAGAAACGGCGATCTTCCCTATATAAGGCCTGTAGTTGGCGAGTCAGTTCAGTTCTTGGCGAGCAGCCGTGAGGAGTGCCGAGTGAGGGAACGGACAGGAAGACTGTGAACGTGCATCAGAAGAGTTGTACGTAACTGTGAGCGTGCAGTGGACCTGTGACAGACGAACTGGTGAATTGTAATTGTGTGCATTACGTAATTCTATGTAATCGGCAAGTGTTCCAACTGTAATTCGGTGGAAATAAAGAACATTTTTGAGTGGTGCAATTGGACGTTTAATTTCACGAACCCACAAAGTCACAGTACACTTAAGACAGGTTGGTCCTTCTATCTTATCACTAGCTATACTAGCATCCTAGCACTCTATATTTTGCACATAACATAACTTGAAAGTGTAATCCAAATACTATACATTTTTAATTTTTTTTTCTTTTTCTATGCCCCTTGAGGTACTATTTACATGTTTATTCTCTTTCACAAATGCGTAAAACACTTAAGAGCAAAAATAGGCCGCTATTGTTTTAGAACCTGCATTAGAAGTTTTTATATACTTTTATTTTTTAATTTCATTAAAAATCTAGTCAACCAGTGCACATTGGAACTAACTTTACTTTTTCATTCGTTAAAAGCCGTCCACCGTAAGTTGCTGTGGAAGAGAAGAACTAATTTCAAGAAAGTTAGAGAATCGAGAATTAAATTGGAATTGAACTTTAGGCTTCGAGTTTTAATATTGCTAAAAGCTTGCACCAAGCTCTCTCCTGTAAGGCCATATGCTACCTTTCCCAAGTTAATACAGTTTTAATTGAACAACCAAACAACAAAGTTATACCTCTAGCTGCTTCCATTTAATTCTGATTAAACGTGTGTGCAAGAATCAATACATTTAATGTTATGTTCCTGGTAAAATTTAAGTAAAAATCTGGTGCTTGGGGTTGCATTCTAGTTCATTCGACAGTTAAATTTACATGGATGTTGTAATGAGAAGTGCAAAACGACAAAATTTGACATTCTGCTTCTAATAGAAAAATTGTGTGATTCCTCTAGCTTCTATGTGAGATTTGATGCTATTTTAAGTCGCGTAACCCTTTTAAAACATTGTGCATCACTTTAAATCTTTGAATTCTAATTTCCTGTAATAAAATTGTTAATATCTCAACGCCTGTTATCTGCTGGAAGGGTTTATTTAAGAAATCCCATTTCAAAGGAAATATGATTAAAAATGAGTATGCAAAGGATGCACCGCTGCTTCCCTGGTTTCATTAACATCTTGGAATTTAAGTTTCAACTATAGTGCGATCCATATAAACCCGAACCATGATTTTTGAACCAATAATAGGACACGTACAACTTTGGGAGAATATAATACACAATTGGGAGATTACATTTCTCTGAGAAAACGGAAGTGTCCTCCACCAGCACCTATACATGTTTGTACTTGTCTCACCATATTCCTTAAAGTTTTACGGAGAGTATCCTCGCCAATTTTACTTATTTCGGTTCGAATGGATTCCTTGAGAACATCAATTGTCCGTGGCCTATTCTTGTACACTCTATTTTTAGATAACCCCACAAGAAAAATTCCGGTGAGGTTAGGTCAGGCGATCTGGGGGGGGGGGGCTACAGAACTTTTGAGATTATTCCATTATCAAAGAAACTGGTTACAGGTTCCATGGTGTCATTAGATGTATGACACCTTGCTCTATCGTGCTGGAAATAACCTTCTCCCAATTCGATATCATCCAGCTGCTCCACAAATGTCTTGAAGATACCCATATAAACTGTTATGACTGCACATTTAAGACTGTCAACTGTCAACAATTGTCAGTGTCGTCAATTCTGCCAGAGCCACTGAGATCATTAAAACAAATTTCTACATTCTACGAGCTTTCAAAGGGAAATTATGGCCTATTGAAATGGTTCAGGTTTATATGGATCGCACTGTATCATTCTTCAAAATTACATTTTCTCAAACGTATAATCCATTTCCTCATAACTTAAAATGCTCCATAGCAGATTTCACATCTGCTAGTGTGTGATTTTTAAATTCGAATAATTTTGTTTTAAAATATAGATATAAATTTAATTTTGTTCAAAGAGAAAAGCAATTCAAATTTTCTTAGGTCAGTAATGTGAGAACAGAATGTCTTCATATGTAGTATATATTTCTGCTTCTATTTGTTTATGCGAAAAAAACAACCTAGAAATATCAAGTTATTATTATTTTAAAAACGTTTTTCAATGTATTTGTTTACATTGATCTTTCAATTATAAACAAGGGTAACAGCATTTATTTGGTTAGGTGGATGTCCATAAATTGTTAAATTAAATTTAAGGACTGACTTATCAGATGTGAAACGTTAACTTTTCGAAACACAGTTTACATTTCGTAGACGAGGATTGGTTATAAATTAAAAAGCTCATTCAGAGGAATCCTTTGTTTTATTCATGATATAATTGAACTAATAACCTTCATTGTAATTCAAAATATTACAATTGCTGTGGTATATATATGGAAATGAAATATTTTATGCTGCTCTGAAAAGTTAAGGGAAATTATTTCTAATCAGTCTGAAGATTTTTTTTCCTTGTTCCATTTATACCCCGCCTTTAACTCCTATGGTCATATCGGCGACCGTTCTCCTTTGGAACATACTAAAGGTGTTAACTCGTTATCTTTGGTTTTTAATCATTAGATCACGCACACATTCACACTCTCATTCATACTTCCAGACCCTGGGAAAGATGGGGAATTATCTTGGTCGGAGAAAGATCCCCACCCACACCGCCGGGAATCGAACCCGGGACCCCTAGCGCGGCAGGCAGGTGCTCTACCGACTGAGCTACGGGGCCAGCCTCTGAAGATTTATAAAGTGATTTAATTGCGCAATAAATTTTCTTGCATATTTTCTGCCTCATACTTACGGCAGGTAAAAGAATTATTTTATAAAATTAGAAATTCGAATACTGAGAAATTAATGTTTCCGAATTCACTAAATAAAGAAGAATCCGATGTATCGAATTCACACGATTTTCTGTTTTTCAATAACTGCCCTAGTTATACTACTTATCGTGGTGGTAGGGGATTCTTGGTTCTTTACCTCTTATACATTGAGGCGTCGGAAGAGGAAGCCACAACTATGGATCAGAGAGAGAGAGAGAGAGAGAGAGAGAGAGAGAGAGAGAGAGAGAGAGAGAGAGAGAAATCCGGGGATGGGTGATCAGCCCTGTCCCCGGAATGAGAGTAAGAGAAGCAGATAAACGGTGAAGTGAATGAAATGAATGTTGATCATGGTGCAATTGCTGGAATGATGGCGGGGGAAACCGGAGGTTCCTGCCGTGTTGTCCACCAAAAATCTCACATGCGGTCGGCTGGGATCGAACCCGGTCCACCTTATTGGGAGCGAAGCGGTTCTAACCACTTGGCCTTAGCTTTCTCTTGCACAAACTGTTTCTACAAACGCTTACCCTTTCATTTACTTCAAGGCCATTCATATCAATATTTTCAGAAATTATCTTACTGCATAATTATATCAGACATCTCGTGAAGGAACCACAGGAGGAGGCGTGGAAGCTCTTCCAGGTTCCAAGGCCGCTTCTACTACTGGAGCTATCTGGAGAGAGAGAGAGAGAGAGAGAGAGAGAGAGAGAGAGAGAGAGAGAGAGAGAGAGAGAGAGAGAGAGAGAGAGAGAGAGAGAGAGAGAGAGAGAGAGAGAGAGAGAGAGAGAGAGAGAGAGAGAGAGAGAGAGAGAGAGAGAGAGAGAGAGAGAGAGAGACGAACGACACGTCAACCAAACAGACCTCTAGCATCCACGAGGATAAAGATACGTCTGTCTTTCTGGAACGCCAAAGAGATCGGCCGCTTTTTAAATTGCTCGGAAATAGTTAAGTATTAGTTCAATTTGAAGTATTAGATTGATTCCAATCACAGTATAAAGTTTTGTGATAATAATTGTAATGGATTTGGTGTTAAAAGAAATAAACAAAAGATTGATTTCTTATAGAAATTCAAATTAAAAATCTTAATGATTTCTTCACTCGTTACCATCCTTGTAACTTAGAGTTGTCATTGCTCGTAAGTAAGGATATAACAGAAGAATATTAAAAGCTAGCCGAGGCATATTTAAGGATTCTCCTGATAACTTCGGGGAACATCTTCTTCATCAAGTCATAATAGTTTGGGCGAAGGTAAGATCGACGAAGTAAGACTAACGACAGGAAACGAGATACTTGCACGAATCTTGCTATATATGTTGCCGCAACTTTGGGGCATCGAAACCCACAACAATGGAGGAATCCTGCTACAACGTTTAAAGTACAATGTCATAGATAACTCATTTGTTTAACAAAATGGACATGTCGACTTTCTCAATATTCCCATTCATTTGTCCGGTAACGCCAGAAATCATGACACCTGGATGGGGAAATGAAAGCTTCTTCTTCTACCTCACGGCTTTGGATTGTTTAACCTGTTCCGGCTCCAAATAGGTCTGCCCATCTTTCCTTCGGTCTTCCCTGGTTTCTTCTTCCTATAGGTTTATAGTTTAAGGCTATTTTTGGTATTCTGTCATTATTCATCCTCTGAACACGTTCTTTCCATTGATTTCTATTTCTTTCAATAGTATGGTTTATTTCTTCTACTTTTAATTCTGTCCTAATATTCTGACTACATTTTTTTTATCAATTTTGGTATATCCAGCTGTTGCTCTTACGAATTTCATTTCTGATGACTGTATTCTCGTACTATTTCTTTTTGTTAGTTTCCATGTTTCTGATTCATTGATCAGAGTTGGTATTGCCATTGTTTTGTATAGTTTTATTATAGAGTCCTTTCTTGCTTTATTTTTAATGCTCTTTTTATTGTGCCTGTTATACAGTTAAATTTATTTATTTTCTCTGTTATATCAGCTTCCCCTCGGTACCAGACATTACATCCTAAATACTTAGTGTGATTTCTGCTCAATTATTATTTTATCTAAAAATATTTTTGATCTTACTGGATTAATTCCTTTAAATTCCATGGTTTTGGATTTATTTGCTGATATTTTCATTCCATATTCTGTAGCAAGTTTATCTAGACTATACAGCATTTTCTGCAGGTCATCTTCATTTGTGGCCATTATTATTTGATCATCTACATACAACGTAGTTTTCAATCTAGCTCCTGATACATTAATGCCTCCATTGACTTTATTCGACCAAATCCTTACTATTTCGTCAACATACAAATTAAAAAGTGCAGTTGATAAAGGACAACCTTGTCTTACGCCACCATTAACTATTACTGGTTATCTTTTATTTATTTTTGTGTCAATGTACATACTTTTTATACCTTCAATTAGTTGTAAAGGTATGCCTCTATTATTTAAAATTTTCCACAGTATCATTCGTGATACTTTGTCAAAAGCTTTATAATAGTCAATAAATAGTAAGTGCGTCTCTAAATTTTGTTCTCGTCGTTTTTCTATTATTTGTTTAAGAGTAAAAACATTGTCAATGGTGCTTCTTCCTTTTCTAAAACCAGTTTGTTCTTCTAGGAGTATTGCATCTGTTATTTTGTTTAACCGAGTACTTATTATTTTAGAATATATTTTGTAGGCAGCACACAATAAACTAATCCCTCTATAATTTTCAGGTCTTGTTCTTTCCCCTTTCTTAAATATTGATATCACTTTAGCTATCTTCCATTCTTGTGGCATTTCTTTTGTTCCCCAACACTTGCTATATAGATACAGTAATCTGTCATGTAATTCTTTCGGAGCATATTTAATTAATTCTAAATTAATATGATCTATTCCGCAGGCTTTCCTATTTCTGCTTTTAGCTATACTTTCCATTAATTCTTCTACTTCTAACCGGTCTACTTCTGCTCTGTATAATTTATCTATTTCCCAATTTTGTTTATCTCCTGTGTTCCAGAAATTTTTATAATATTCTTCTAAAGCTACAAAGTAAATCGTGGAATATAAGAAGACGCTTCAGCATTGCTTATCGACCTGAAGAAATCACGAAAAGCCCTCTATGAGGTGAGCGGTGGCCAAGAACCGCACCCAGGACCTTCCGAGCTTGACACGTAGCCCCCTCGCTCCGTTACTCTCCAATAGCAATAGTTGAAATAGAGCCTTTCTTTGTTCCATCATGACCCTTAAGAGGGCCGTATTAGAGCCTAGTCGAATTATAACAACCATGGCTGTGTCACGGCTCTGATGATGTACGAGTTTAATAACACACGCTGTATGTGAGTAGCCTTTCTGCTGCTACAGAACCTGTTGAATCCAATTTTCCAAATTCCTCGTCTACCCCCGGAGCATACCCCGCGTCTGTGCTGCCATCTTTGTCGTAGCTTCGTAACTCTGTTAAGTTTTATTGCATTTCTTGCTCCTTCTCTCCCCTCCTCCTCTTTACCTCCTCTCCTGAATTGGCAGGGAGTTTTGATCTTGCAAGGAAATTGCTGCAAGTTGTGAAGCCTAGCCCGAGGGATAACGAGGGGACAAGCTGGATACAGTTTACCCTCGCCGAAATGCGCACAGGAATTCTCAAGTGCAACATTTTGCTACCTCTCCGCTGAGAGAGTGGGGAGAAAAAGAAGGTTGTGGGAATTTCTCACATCAGGCATTTTTTATGGGTAGTTAAATTTACAACACAATATTTTAATATATTCCGTGGAAGTTTTTATACAATGTAAATTTATGTCTTCTAGGCTCTTGATTTACTTTTTTACAGTATCGCTTATTAAGGAATATTTGTGCTTTTTCTAATTATTAAAATTTTTATTTGCTGCACAAGTGATTGTAGAAGATAAAAAATTTTCTCCGCAGTATACTGTCCAATATAATTTTGAGTCGCAGTTTAAAATGACAACCTCTGTACCCCACATTCTGGAGGTGATGGATTAAAATTTCTTTGGTTAGTCAATCTCTCTCTCTCTCCCTCCCTCTCTCTCTCTCTCTTATGTACGTCCTCCAACGTTAAGTCATAACGGACGATGGAATCGGTGAAATGATGCTCAAATGAGCCCAGGATCTATAGAGCTTAGAGTTACTCGACATTGTCTCTTAGAATAAGGGAAAACCTTATCCAGATAACTCACCCTGACCGAGATTCGAACTCGGGACCTCTTGAACGTGAGGCAGACATGCAACCACCACACTACCGAGGCGGGCCAATTTCTCTCTGGGCGTACTTTGGCTTTCCCCAGTCGCCAAAGTAAATAATTCAATGGATATTTAATAATACGGGTCTAAAACCATAGTAAAAGTGAAAAGATAGGGCAATAGTTAATGCTCTGCCATCTATCCACGAATAATGAAAACAGATGTCCTAGAATACATCCTAACGCAGCAGGTAGAGAAAAAGAGGTTCAATTGTCTACTATTAACGTCTCTGTGGATACTTGTTGGAACCGCCAAGTATCTCTCAACGTATTCAAGCAAAAATACAATTGTCAGGCACCAAGGTCTCTGTGTACCCTTGTCGATGCTGCCATTTGTCCGTCATGTACAGAAGCAGAGGTGATAGACACGTATCGAAGTGATGATTTACCGGTCACAGAGGTAATGTTACAGTTGCCTAACGCCAATGTCTTTGTGGACATGTAATGAAATGAGATGGTATGTCGTAGGAATGAGATCTACTACAATGCTAAATGTCCGCCATGTACCCATGTACGAGGTACCTTTTAACAGATCCGTCGCGATATGACATGTTAAAATTACGTAAAATTGTAAGCAAAGAAAACATAAGTTGAAGATTAACTGGGAAAGTTTGAATTCTACATGTGTAGGGCTTTGTTTTGCTTTGTCTCGTAGCTATAGTAACGAAATGATCCAAATATAGCAGCATGCATTTGAATAGGCTTTTCTGTTTCGTAATTCGCTAACTTAACTCAGTGGTTATATTACAGCAGATGTGTGCCCATTGTGATAAGTATTTTCGTAGGTGATATAATCGAATCCAAACAACAAGGTAAAGAAAATAACATTTAAAACCACTCGGTGAATAAAATGGGAATTTGCACAGCTAGAACTGCTTTTGGGCTCAGTCGTAAAATATCTGTACGGCTGGCGAGACGAGCATTAACAATTCCAACAGTGACAATGTGGAAGGAACCAAGAACACGCTGTCGCTATCTACAAATCTGTCTAGCTGAGATAGTACTAACGTTAACATATCAGGATGGATCCTAAATTGAACATTTGATATCTGCATTATGGTTCTTCCGTAGTTTTCAATTTAAATCATTGTTTAAAACTATTTTGCCTGATGCAGAAAGGTATACATGGTTCTTAATGAACTAAACCGAAATATTTTCAGAACAAGTGAGGATATCTTAAATAAGTAATTTGAGATGGAGACTTACTGCCTATCGGCTCCACTATGAAAGTTACGGCTGTAGATTCTAACGCGCCAGTACGCCACAGCTTATGAAGATTAAACTTCCAGTGCACGATGCACGAAAATGGAGAGACGTTTCGGAACACTCCCTCTGGCGCAGAGGTATAAACGTATTCGAATCTCATTCACTTTTTGTGTTCTTTTTTTAATATTTGGTCGAAGCTTTTAATTCTTGTATAAATGTATGCATTTTACTGAGTAATTTCACTTGTCAGAGCAATTAATTACAAATCATTCTAACAGAGGTTGAATCCTACTTAATGCGCTCACATGTTATACATCTAAATAGAATGTGGTAAAAATTGTGAACCAAGTTACATAAAATAAAACGTATATGCAGCTCTTTACGTAAGGTTTATAGGAACTGCTCGAAATGGAGATCTGGGTTTTCAATGCAAGGTACCCGCCCAAGTCAAGCAACTCATAGTTGGGTTATTGCACTGGCCGATGAGATTCACGTTCTTAGTTACAAATCACGCGATTTCTTCCCATTAGAATTTACGTATGAAAAAGACGAAGAAAAAATCAACTACACGACAGGAACCGAAACTAAGACCTTTAGAACAGCAGTTTTCGGCGCTGTAATTTTCGCGCTACAGATTCGGCCATCATAACTGAGAAACACCACAAGAGTAGGCTATATGATGCACGAAGGTAGTAAATCGCTGTTCAGTGTTTGGTTCAGTGTCGCACTGGTAGGTGATTAATTCGAGATTTGAGAGATCTTTGAGGCAGTAAATCTTAAGGACGCCAATAACAAGTTACTAAGAATCGATATTTCTATACTCGGGAAGCAGTATTAAAGACATTCTAATCCAATAACCACAGCCACCTTAAATAACAGCTTATCAGCATCTGATACCAATTAGGGTTAACACATTTAACTTAGTTATGTTTAGCCGCAGGCCATGCGCTGGCTATCTGAACTTATAATGCACGAGATTTAACTTGTCACTTTTTGCACTATCCTTGTCTAACATGGGCGCTGGGTTTCTTTCCTTGAAATCGTCAGTCCTTTTTAAAGCCCTATTGTATTCTTTAATTATCTTTAAGCACAAGCAGACATCAGTGGTGTTGCAAGTGAAGTATCGGTTGTTAACGTGTCGGAAGTGTGGAAAATGTTTTATAATTTGAGAATTTTGTGATATTTTGAACATATTGTTGGGAATAGTGTTAGCGTCTATGTTAGTTCTAGGAGGCGTGGGAACAAAGGGAAAAGCTACATGATCAGATGGCAGGTAGGTTGTGATCAATGTCCATAAAATTTTTGCAGACGAATGTGAGGCCCTAAAATTCAGAAAGCCAACTATATCTGTGTCGAGCATAATGAAATTTGGATTTGTAAACAACTCACGCGGAAGAAAATTACTGACAGAACGGCCACGCTGTAATACGACTACCTCCGTAGGCTCAGATAAAAAATGATGTACCAAAACGTATATAATTTAAGCATACTGACGTATAAGTATTAGATAGTGTCGCAGGTAAAGTGTCGGAACAAATTCTGTCGGCGGGCTTGTGAACATGTTGAAAATATTGAACAGTTTTATTTGCAGAAAGAGAGTTTAATAGATGAAATTAGTAATAGCTTCATATTTTATTTAGAAGATGTTTAAAATTGTAAACACGAGGAACATTTTGAAATTTCTGACAGTAAAGAAGGGAAACAAGGACCAAATTTGGAGGACGAAGAAGGATCGATCATCTGCCATTGATGTGTCTGCCCTGTCTGGCTGGCCATAAAAGAGGGGCAGGTTAGAAAGAGATCGTGAGTACGTATTTCTTTTCTCTTTCTAAAAACCAGGGGCCAAGTTAAATCTCGTACACTTTAGTCGCGTATACAAGTACAGAAATTATTTCCGTGTAATTCATTAACGCCCTGTATAAGTTTAAAACTCTTATAATTCTCATTTTGAGCAACCTGTTGAACCTTTGAAGTCACTATCAATGTAGTTTTCTGAAAACCTCTTAAAGTACAGTGACGTTTTAATGAAACAAACATTGTCTATAAAATGAAAAAGAGATGTCTAAGCATTTCTGATATTTTTACTGTAGAAGAGAGAGAAATTCGAATGTAAATGATAAAAGGTATAACATATTTGATTTTTAAATGTTATGATCACTTCAATCTTTTGTATCTCTGTATAAGAAAATTATTTTGAATATCTTTTTTACAGTGTTTTTAATATCCTTGAGGTTGGTAGATTACATAGCTGCTTATACTTTTTAAAGACAGTGCAAATGAAATAAAGTCGTAGCCATTATCCATAGAGGTTTAAGGAACAGCGGAGCGCTGGCGTGGAGAAATGAAATTGAGATTACGGTCCGTGCTGTCTGCGGCTCGCTTTAATTGCCTTTAAAGGCATAATCCGTTTAGAACCGGGGTACACACAAAACACTCGCTTCACGTTAATTTCTAATAATAAAGCCGTTCTAACTACAAAGTAATGAATTCCCGTTTAGCATTGGTCAGTCCTCAAAGAGCATGAGTAACGCTTTGGTCATGCTCCAAATCTTTCACCCGCCCTCTTAATCCAGCTTTTAGTGGGGGAATGGAAATCGATTTTGGAGCCCCGGGAACTATCATGGTCGCTATCTCTAGCTACCAAACTCTTTGACCCTCATGTGTTTCACAAGATCTGTTTACAGATAATACTAAAAGAGCCATGGTCTGCTCTAAGGTCCTGACTTGAATACAGGGTGGAAAAATGTATGTGCACAGTTTAAGAACTGTTTCTAAATAGAAAATGTTTCATCAGAAACAGGTATGTGAACAATTCATCCAGTATTGTATTAGATGCTTTTAATATCAAAATACCCTTAAGACCATAGACAACTGAATATACAGGATGTCCCGCATAAAACCGGTACGCCTTGTTCTATCTTCTGTGGATGCAGTGCTTCTTGATGTACAATATGTGGGTTATTCTTAGACCAATACCTGCAATTCTCACAGCTCGGAGGTCTTTGTAAGACGGAGACGGCCTTTGACTATTGCCATGCCGGGACATTGAGAGACGTCGAGCCGACGTGCGGTTGTAATAAACCGGCTAGATGTTTCGCTATGGCGTAAGTGGGAGATCCAATCGCACTAACAGTGGGCCTCAGAGGGACCTCTGGCTTGTGGATCTTAGGTCGGCCGTACGGACTCCTTTATCAAAGACTACTCAGTTCATTCAGAAACTGCAAAGTCTCACCTTGCAGCCTCACGATCTACTCATCAGTTTCGACGTCGTCTCACTATTCACCATGGTTCCAGTACAGGAAGCTCTTACTCAGCTGAAACACATTTTTTCAGACGATATAATAGCACTTTTACACCATGTACTCACCACGACATATTTCTAGTGGAACCAGTCGTTTTATGAGCAGACGGACGGCGTTGCCATGGGGAGCCCTCTGAGTCCGGTAATAGCAAACTTTTTCATGGAATCTTTTGAGTCGACAGCCCTGAACACAGCTCCACAAAAACCGACAATCTGGTTCCGTGATGTAGATGACACTTTTGTCATATGGCCCCACGGAGATGAAGCCCTCCTAAGCTTCTTCCAACACCTCAATAACATCAATTCACGCATTCAATTCACCATGGAGAAGGAGAACGATGGACGGTTAGCGTTCCTGGACGTCCTAGTCATTAGAAAGGCTGATGGCACACTGGGACACACTTTTTATCGCAAGCCCACTCACACGGACCGATATTTGAGCAAAGACTCAAACCATCACCCTAGACAAAAACGGGACATGATCAAGACACTTGTGAATCGTGCGTCTCGCATTTGCGTGCCACACATTTGCTGCAACAAGAACTTCGTCATCTAGAACAAGCCCTACAATTGAATGGTTATTCCATCCAAGAAGTGAAAAGAGCTTTCCGTCCCGCCAGGCCTCAACTCGCTGTTCAGAAGACAGACCAACCCAAAAACAAGGGCACAGTTTTCCTACCATATTTCAAAAATGTTACTGATCGGATTGAACACATACTACAGCGTTGGTGCCTGAACCCAAATTGTTCTGGACGGAACACATTGTGACTATTCACCAGGAGTTGAAGGCGTATATGTATTACCTTTTCAAATAGCTTACTAATGGCCGGGAGGAAACTAATCGGCCTGCAATTCTGTGAGTTGATATAACTCGAGAGATGAAACCAGGTTTTATCTGTCATAAAGAAAAGCACTGAGAACAAGAAACAGTCGACGTTCGAAGATAAGAGCCACTTGCAATATATAACTCGTTTCTTTTTTGTATTGTTCTATTTGACTCTTGCACTACACTGTAACAAAATGGTCGGAACTCGAAATCTTTTGTTAGCACACGATGGCATATTGTATGAGATACACAAACTTACTGAAACAATGTCGGTATCGTTGTAATAGGGCTTCTCGTTATATTTGTTCGAATTCTGTCGACTACCGGCGGGGTTCTTATTATAGCACGCTTGTTGTTTTCTTCATATTCACGATGCAACATTTAGCTCTCCATTTCTTGTAGAAACCTTGGATTGTGCTGGTTGTGGGTATCCTGTCATGAGGGTGTTTATCCTCCAGAATTTCCTTAGACTTCTTAATGGAGCCAGACCTGCTGTAAAATTAATACCTCCAAAGTTTTTTTTTTTTTAATTTACAGTCCAGAACTCAATGGCAAGTGCTATCTTATCTAGTGCTGCACATGTTGCAGCTTTTCCCTTAATACGTCCACTCGGTATGCCACTTAAGTATCTTTCTCCTGTTCTAAAGCATTCCAAACTTCTCTTTCTAATTTATCACAAACAGCAACATATTCTCCTATTTTACAATCATTTTGAAGTGCTTTATATAATTTCAAAAATTCCTTATTATTGAGATTGGTAATAATTTCTTTCTTTTTTTCAGTTTCTTTCCTGCTCTTTCCAAACTCCTCTACCCATACGTTTCCTGTATATCCATGTTGATCTCGTAGTATCTTGTAGGATACATTGAATTTTATATATCCAAATCTTTCTTCCCTCAATCCTTGCTTATACAAACATTGTATGATTATATTCTAATCTAACCTTCCTATTTTGTATCAATACTTCAATATATTTTCCATCACATTGCTTTTATAGTCTCTCTAGTTCCATTAAAACCACCTCTTTAAACGAAACACTAGAAGAAGTTTGCAAAAGATGGATTTATTGCATCCTTTATCTCTGGCTCTCAAATAAAAAAGTAATTAAAGCCTCTTCGACAGTAACAACCGAAATTGCAATATCACTGTGAACTAAACATATCAATAAATTTCTCTAATACCTCAGATGATGAGTTGATTTAAATCCCAGAATGCAGTGTTTGAAGAGCATGTTTTATTCCCCGAATTAATATTCATTCATTTCCTTTATGTGACTACAGATCTTAATAATTCCACCTTTGAAGTAAAGGCAGCCAGAAAGTTTCTCGTCTGGAATTCCAACGGCCTGGAGAATTCAAGACTTTCCTTAAGCTCAAAATGATAATTCGGGCTAAATGCTCGCTTCATTCTTTAGGGAATGAGTTTATAATTATCGCCCCCTCGACTCCCTCTCCGGGGTTTGTTTTCCTCTCTTTTCTGGATTTCTCTTTTAGGGATTTTGAACTTTAGAATAAAGAATAAGAACCAGCAAAGTTCTTGTAGTCCTTTATGAGAGGAAACTTGAGCGAGTATACGGAATGACATAAATGGAGCTTGTAATTTATTGCTTTTGTCTGGCAGAATAGTTTACAAATTTCTTAAAGAAATGCTCTTCGCTGACGAATTTCGCTACGGAATGTCTTAGAATGTCTTTGTCTACTAGGTATAGCAAGGAGGGAAAGTATTGCATTCCACCCAGAAATTCGATACCGATATTTCACAACTTCTGATGCCCCTTGAACCTCCCCCCCACGAATAATTAAAACGCTAAGATAAAGATGTTCTTGCGATTGTGCTGCTTGGTAGAAAAAGGATGTAATCAGAAGAATAATGTTCTTGGCCGTAAAGTGAGATTTGTGGTGGACAACACTGTGGGTTTCCTCCGGGTCCTCCGGTTTCCCCTGCCGTCATTCGACGAATTTCTCCATCATCCATCCTTCCTATCGTTTATTTCACCCTCATACTCTCATCCACTTTTCTTGCTCTCATCCCAGGCGTTGGACTGGCCCCTGAACTTGGTTCCTCTAATAGACTCAATACTTCGGCGTCCCTCGCCACGACCTTCCTGACTAGAGCAATCTGTGTTCCCTGACACCGGTATACATGATGTAAGAAGGTAAAAATTATTATTATTATCATTATCATTATTATCATTATCATTATTATTTCCACAGAACTTACATTTTACGTTATTTTACTACAAATTAGGTTGATATGTTTATCCCATTAATGACCTGTTAACCCAAACAATTAAGCGGATGTGTTATATTTATTTTTCAGTTCAATGTTGGTTTGGATTTTTCTATACTTAGTGGTTCTTAAATGCTGTCGATATTCAGCTGTTTGGTGCGATATCATGGAACGAGGCAGCAATTTCTGGACCAGCATATATTCTTTTTCCTCTGTTTCTCCTTTTCTATTGCTCCCCTTTCTTCTTTTCTATCTTTTCTTCTATCCCTTTTGCATTCATAACGGAATGAGTAACGAAATTATTTCCGGAAAGGTTTATTTCGATTAATACAAAGGAGATAAAGAATTTGAGTTAAATTCACATGTTCCTCTACCAATGCTTCAAAACTGTTTACTAATTCATAATTGCATACTTCACGTTAAGCGATATACATGTTTAAAAATGCGTTTATTACACACTTCGTTATGCGTATAAGATCAAAATAAAAATAGTAGGTTTTCGCTATATTCAAACCGTTTAAGAGCTGGTCGATGAGATGGCTTTGAAATTTCGTCAGCTCTCCATAACCACGAGGAGAAAGAATGACTTCCGGTTTGAAGAACGTCAAAGTATTTTAAAATGCAAATCAGTAATGACTTATGTCTCCAAACTCTACAAAAAGGTCCCGCCTTGGTAGCATAGATGGTAGCATGTCCGCCTCACGTTCAAGAGGTCCCGAGTTCGAATCTCGGTCAGGGTGAGTTACCTGGTTTTTACCGCGTTTTTTCCTTATCCTGATAGACGAATGTCGGGTAACTCTAAGCTCCATGGATCCCGTAGTCATTTCATCCAATTCATTTATCCTCCGATATGACTTAACGTTGAAGGACGTAAATTGTATAAAAAAAAATCTACAAAAAGCTATTTGATACAAAATGTATGCTTTAGCGAGATCGCCAGTTTAAGTAGTAAGGGTTTTTTGTCTCTCTTACAGTTTCCTAGTGATAAAAAAGTTATCTAGCATGAAGAGGACCTTAGAGAATGTTCGCAGAAGGGTTTATTAATACGTGTCGTTTGACATAAAAGTTTTGAAACATACTTTCATAATAGTTCAACTAGTTTTTGGAAAAAATTAAACTTTTCAGTAAACATTCCACACATAAACTTTTATACAGTTATAGGGCGGGGATATATTCTTCAAAATCTTCATGCCCCGTGATTAGTAGACCCCAAATTTCATAGATAGTCAACATGAAAAATTCAATGCCATAGCCGGGATTTGAACCACGCATCTCCCGGTTTCCGTCCAGTCGCTCTTAACCTTTGAGCTACCCTGGCCAACGTGCCGTCCTGACATTAAATTCTCCATTTGACTCGTATATTTTCCCGGTAGACCACTAGGGGCCCTCGCATCCGAGATACGCCGTTTGTGGCGACTTACTATCGTAAGTACTTAAGTCCCAGGCTTCATCATTTAACTCTTATTATTTTAGTTAATTAATGGCAGGACGGCACGTTGGCCATGGTAGCTCAAAGGTTAAGTGACTGGACGGAAACCAGGAGATCCGTGGTTCAAATCCCGGTCATGGCATTGAATTTTTCATGTTGACTCTATCAAAAACCTTAGCTTATATATGGCTAGTGTGGAGAAATGATTAATTTCCATCAATTAACTAAAATCCAAATTTCATATTTAACCGAATTTTCATTTTTTCCTTATGCTGCAAACTGGGTTTTGTTGAAAGGGTCTACTGCGATTTAAACTACTACGATTGTCACAAAAAAGCTGTAATATTAATTAAACATAACAGAATTTTTATTTCGAGAGGTATCGACATTTGGATAAAAAAAGCTAATGGTATATTCGTGTTCAACGTATTGGCTTTACTCCAAAAACACCAAGAATGGAATATAAACAGTTGTTATGTACGTAGGTATATTTCCTGGAAATGTAGCTTTCCGAGAGGTTCAGCTTTAAGCCCCTCCATTGACGCTACACACCTCTGGAAGGAAGGATCTGGCCCAATAAAAGGGTCTGTGACAGATCATAAGGATCCTCACTCCCTCTTCGGATTACCGGGATTTGGATTTTCTGTCCATACGTCCCCAAGAGCGCTGTCAGAGAAATAACGAACTAGCCTCGCACCGGGGAAATCATCCCTCACCTTCCGAAATGGGGGTGACTATGATTGATGGCATAGATGACCACAACATGATTGATTACGAATTTTAATAGCTGAGTGCTTAAACCAGTCATGCTCGAGTTGATTAGCATATTAATGGCCAATTTACATAAAAATGTGTTTCATACACTTCAAGTCTCATTAGGAGCACGGCTCTGGATTACATTAAAGCCAGGGCTGAAATGGGCCCCCTAAAAGCGTATCCTAAACTAATTATTAAATAGTACATCTAGATAGCTCGATTCACTGAACTCGAAACGTGTTTTAAATGCAAGAAAATTCGCTCTAGATTTGAAGATATTGTGACTTCGTGGATTCGTGAAATCAAAAGTCCAGGTTACAAACACAAAAAATTGCACTTTATTTCCGTAGAAATACGCTTCGTACACATACACAATACAACATACAAGGTCAACAAACAGCTGTTTACTCGCACGGGTTCAATTACCGACTGACACCCCTTTGGCGGGCGGGCTGTCTTTTTATAGTTTACTAACATTCCAGAAATTTCTCAAACAATCGAGACCCGCCTAGAACAAAGGCAAACTCTCGAGAAATCCGTCTCCTTGCCCCCGCCGTTTCGGCGAGCTTTTATCTACACACGTTACTGTGCATCCCTTTGAATGCCTTGCCGCCTCGATCAACAATGGCCTGGCGACACTATGGACCGACATACCCGTGGGCTGAGTTGGAAGAAAAACGTCATTTTTTTATAAACCTATTAAAACAGAAACAGTAATAACAAGTATTTAGAAGTGTATATCAGAGATGAAAGCTATTGCATGGTACAGTATGCAGTCTGAGAGGGCTTAGAGTTAATGTAATGCAAGGTGTCTGTCCTATTTGTAGGGATAAGGGAGATAGCACATAGATACTCACCATAAGTAATGTTTTTTTTTTAAACAATTATTTGAAATGTGTTGTGACAAGCAATTAACTAATTTTCAAAGTATAGACCATTAGATTCTATGAGCCCGCCTCGGTATCGTAGATCTGCATCAATCGCTCTCCGTTTGGAACAAACTCCCAGTGAGTCACATCTTCAAACTTCCACCAGACACACAACAATACTTTAGGTTCAAATGATTCTTTTTAACGATGACTTTGGCTGATTTCCGGAGATCAAGCCACTGTTTCGGGGTATCAGGGTTTCGATAATATACCCATTTTTCATCACAAGTGACATTTATCCTTATATATCTATCTTACATGGGATTGCGGATAAAGTGACGACACATATCAACCCTACGATCAGCATGTTAAGGTGTCAGTTCATCAGGCACAGTTGTACAGCTCTTGTAAGATTTTCCGAGTTTCTTAATGTAGCGATGTATGGTATGTTTTGATGCACCAAGCTCTTCTGAAAGCCTATGGGTGCTTTTTGCGTGTTTTCTTCCAAAACTTGGCGTGTATCCTCAATATTGCATACATTAGTTCTTCCAGAACCTGCTTAATCTTCAATATTTTCGTCACCATTGTTGAAACGTTGGAATCATTGTTGTGCCACATGCTCACTCATGACACCTCTTTCCGTTTCACATATGTATTTTTCTAGCTGCGGCAGTAGTGTTTTAGAAGTACTCTAAGTTCAACTTGTTATCCTATTTTGTGATTGTTTTATTAACAACACAAACGAAGGCTGATACATGCTCGCTATGTACGTAACACTAGCCATTTCACCCTGTAAATAGTATTGTCAAACCAAAGAAACTCAATAAATTTTCCAAAACACCAAACCGACATCACTTATATGACAACTTATTATTTTATGGGTCTCTAGAGGAACAGATGGACGGAGGAAAACACCTGATAAAGGAAACACAGTTACGGAACAAAATTGCTGTAACGGCAAAGGAAATATTCAGATCATTGTCAGGTAAGACATTGGGTGAATTTCTGTGAAATGTTACTTCAAAATGGCAATGGTCGGTTGATTACAGCAAATAATGTTTGTGTACTAGTGCAAAATAATGCATAATAAAGTGTTTAAGGAAAAGGGGTTGTGTAAAATGAATGTAACATTGGTCTCCATTGGATAAGTGGCCCAGGCAATTCCCAAAGATGTCATCAAGTAATACTTAGCACTAAAATAAAATATTAATGAACATTTAGATATTTTTGTAGAAATGAACCGGACAAAAAAGTATGTTAGCCGCATTATATAAACTGTTATTGCAAAATCTCACTCTTCTATCCAATTAATCGAGTTAAATATATATAAAGTGAATTAGAACCAAAACAGGACACACTAGCAAAACGTACTTTATCGCATTAAAGAGATGAAGTAGTTATGCCATTCCATTGTTACCAACATCGATTTCAAGTCCAATCACAGGGAAATTGCCCTTTGTGTTTGTTTCATAGATCGACTTGGTTTGTCTGGCTTTTACATTGCATTATACACCTTTACATGATTAGTTTCTGATAGTGGTCTCATTATCTCTCCACAAACGAAATCGTCATACCTAAATTTATCCCAATGAATCGTCTAGTTAATCTGTTCCTAATGTTGGCAATCTTGTATGTCTTTGATCTGAATCGTTTTTCTTTTGTTTATGACCTGAATAGGCGATAAAATGGCAGTGGGTTGGTAAAAGAAAGGTCGTGCCAGCCGCCGGATGTACTAGTGAACGGGTAGAAGACCAAACTCGTGATGAAGTTGTTGGTTTCTGACGAACCATGGAGCATTTGTAGCTGCACGGAGCACCCTGTTTTGTAATGCCTGCAGTCGGCGGAGATTAGTCTTGCTGGTGCCACCCCAGACTGGAGCTACATAGATAAGAATGGGACGTACTAAAGATGTGTAAAGAAGAAGGGAGGATTCATAACCAAGTGAGGTACAGTTTTGAGAGCCGGGCAGACGCAAGTGTAACAGACCGACAAATGTGGGCGTTCCAAGTAAGTCAAGTGTCTAGTAGCACCCCAAGATACTTCACTGGCACACTGGTAGCTTTTCCCCGAGCAGCTGTAGTGAAGGAGGATCTCTATTCTTCTTCTTCTTCTTCTTCTTCTTCTTCTTCTTCTTCTTCTTCTTCTTCTTCTTCTTCTACCTCACGGCTTCGGATTGTTTAACCCGTTCCGGCTCCAAATTGATCTGCCCATATTTTTTTCGGTCTTCCCTGGTTTCTTCTTCCTATAGGTTTATAGTTTAAGGCTATTTTTGATATTCTGTTATTATTCATCCTCTGAACATGTTCTTTCCATTGATTTCTATTTCTTTCAATAGCATGGTTTATTTCTTCTACTTTTAATTCTGTCCTAATGAGGATCCCTATAAGTCGAGCCCTGGATCGACTAGCTCACTAGTTCTCTAGCTGGAGCATTTCCCGTAACACTAACGAGACAGAGGTTAAGATCTTCTGTTTACGTCCTTATAGGGATCCTCCTTATAAGGACGTAAAGAGAAGATCTTAACCTCTGTCTTGTTAGTGTTACGGGAAATGCTCCAGTTAGAGAACCAGTGAGCTAGTCGGTCCAGGGCAGTTTCTAGTTCATGAATAGCATGACGGATATCGGAGTGAGAGTAAAAGAGAGCAGTGTCATCGGCATATAAAGCTGTGCATATTGGAGCTATATCAGGAAGATCATAAGTGTAGATATTAAAGAGGAATGGTGCCAGTAGTAGACCTTGAGGGACTCATGCTAAGATGGGCCGTCGGGGGGATGTGAAACTAGCAATGCGCACCACAATAGTTCTAGTAGCTTTATACCCGCAATGATTTGTATAAGATAATAAGAGAGACCAATGCGATGTGTTTTAAGTAGTAGCCTAGTGTGCCCAATGCCTGGGCTATATAAAGGAATGCTGCTACAGTGTAGCGCCTGTTTTCGAAACCTTGTACGATAGACTGCGTGATTCTAAGCAGTGGATGAGTGGTAGTATGCTTCGGGCGCCAACTGCATGCGAAACCACGAGCCAAAATATATGTGAATCTATTGAAGTAGGTAATGCAATGCTAATAGTTTGATACTCTGTGCAGCAAATAACATGAGACGTTCAGTTCTGTGGCTTTGGTTAAATTCAAGATGGAATCAGCTAGTATTGATAAATTGCCTCTGTACACTCAGATTGAAGATGATATAGTGTTTGATTATTATGACATACCAATCTACAAATTACAGCTGTATGCACGTTCAGAAGAACTGCTTCATGCTGCAAAAAGAACTATAAAAAAGTTTGAACATTTCGTGAAGGAGATGAAGGTCTCACAAGCGGAGAATCCTAAACCTTTTCGAGTCATTTACATGAACACGACAACTTTAGCTGACAAGGAACTCTGCTTTGAAATAAGTGTTAAAGGTGTGAGAGTGGTTGGCCTAAAATACGATACTGTAGATCCACAGGTTTTCTCAAGGTAAAGTGAGTGATTTGTTTTCAACGTATTAGGTGTTAATGAAGTACATACAGCGATAGTGCACACACCATGGTGTATTTTGCTGCCAAAGTACACCATGTACTTTCTCATGATACTCTTTATGCATTGTTTGTTACATTAGCTTAGAACCTATGTACGTTGTGCTAGAAGTGCTGGATAATTTTATTATTTAAGGTCAACCCCGCTATCCGTTTTACGCTGAAAAAGGCCTTAAAATAATTTAATACTTAGTTTTCGGTGTAATGAATGTAAATACCAGGGAATCCTTTCTATTTATGATGTATGGTATACTGATTCAGCATGCGTTAACGATACTGCTAACTTAACCTAAGTTAAGTCCGATAAGTTCTCGGATTTTAAAATGTCTTTTTTCTTATGTCAAGTGTGTTTTAAAGAAGAAAACAGCAAAAAGGAAACAGTTTAAAATGTAATGGAAGAGAAAATTAATGTTAATATAATGTGCTACAAACAAGTGAGTTGTAATGCGTGTGACTACTGTCCTTTTTTATTTTTTTTTATTTACGTCCTCCAAGATTAAGTCATATCGGACGATGAATGAAATGGGTGAAATGATGCTCAAATGAGCCCGAGTCCATGGAGCTTAGAGTTACCTGACATTCGTCTATTAGGATAAGGGAAAACTCCGGAAAACATCTTATCCAGGCAACTCATTCTAACTGAGATTCGAACTCGGGAGGTATTGAAGGTGAGGCAAACACACTACCCGAGGCGGGCTGAAAACTGTCTACCCACGACAAGAAGACAAGAGACAAATGAAGGGGAGAGGGGCTTGAACTGTTTATCTGCTCTGCTAGTGAATCTGTTTCCTAGGAAATGAGTGTATGAGAGTGCATATAAGCCATCCATGATCCAATGTTTGTTGCAGTTACTGTACTGATAGGTATTATCCACGGATGAGTTATGTGACAATACTTGCGTATTGTGACTTTGTGGGTTCGTGAAATTAAAAGTCCAATTGCACAATTCAACAATATTCTTTATTTCCACCGAATTACAGTCGGAACACCTGCCGATTACACAGAATTACGTATTGCACACAATTACAATTCACCAGTTCGTCTGTCACAGGTCCACTGCACTCGCAGTTACGTGCACTCCTCCGATGCACGTTCACAGTCTTCCGGTTCCTTAACTCACTCGGCGCTCCTCACGCTGCTCGCCAACAACTGACTGACTCGCCAACTACAGGCCTTATATAGGGAGGATCCCGCTTCTGGAAACTTCGCGGCGCGCACAATTATCTCGAGGTTTCGGGACATCTGGTGGGAGGGGGAAGAGACGATACAGGGCTCCCGCCGTTTTCCTGATGATCCTTTCAGTTGGTGACACGAGACAAATGGGTAGGCGTGGCCTCAATGCTTCCCCACTGGCCCTACTGCCGGTCGGTTCTATAGGGAGTTTCGACGTTCGGGTGACAGTATTTTAAACGAATTAAGCATCCTTGTGATACCGGGAAGGCGAGCATAAACACCATGGGTGCAGCAAAAGTGGTTACGTTACACATTCCTCTAGCTTGCCTTCTTGTGGTGGGTACATAATGCAACTTTCTCTACTCCGCGCTTTGGCTATCATATATTTGCTAGTGGTGATGGCGATGTTTACTAGTGTCAGTTGAGCAAACTTCATCCACAGAAAACTGTGTATCTAATATTTTCTCGAAATAACGTCTGAAGTCTTCATTCTGAATGAGTTTCGCCTATTTGTGTAGTTGAATATTTATACAAATTCTTATTATCCAGAAATGGGATCTTTCAGTAAGGGTGGCCTAACTTTAACATGTGATACCTGCCGTGGTTATTGAGTTTTTTTATTGACAAATAGTCATGGAACGTTACCGAATTCACCAACGCGCAGAAATTTTGAAAATGTATTAATAAAATGCATCATCATCTGTTTGTCAAACCTTCCATGTATTTCGTGATACCCGGCTCTTATAAGCGACTACTTTTGGCCTCAGTTGGATAGTATGGATCTGAGAAACATCTGGTTCCAGCAAAATGGTGCCACATGTCATACTGCTCTCGAAACAATCGAGCTTTTGAAAGAGAAGTTAGAGGTTTCAACATTTCTCGTGGTGGTGAGGTTAACTGGCCCCCGAGATCATGTCATTTAATGCTTTTGAATTATTTCTTGTGGGGTTATTGTAATATCGAGTTTATACCAACAAACCAGAAATAGTAAATGTTCTTATGTATAACATCACGCGCGTTATTCGTAAAGTTGACCTTTTGTTGAAAATTGGGTCAAGGTAGATGCGCAACCTAAGTCGCGACGATTACTTAACTGGTGTTCTCTTCCACACACAATGATATTAATTATGTTCCAGAAATAAAAAAGAAATAAGCCTCTATTATTTATAGAAGATGTTTTATATAAGTTCAAAGTTTGGGCACTCGTGTTGAAAGACCCCATAGATTTAGTTAAAACATATAAGTTATTCCATAGTTTTGTGTGTGTATGTGTGTGTGTTTCTTATTATTCGTCTAAGATATTATTTCGTCACATCATAAAAGTTGTTGTTGTTGTTGTTGTTGTTGTTGTTTTCAAATGCTAGGCTTTGGCAATGAAGCCATTAGCTCTCTTGCTCTCCAATATTTCTGTGTAGTGGGTCCGCCAGGTAGGCCTTCACAGGTTAGAAGACGTTCTTCAGTCATTTCCTCTTCTTTGTTGTCAAATGCTAGGCTTTGGCAATGAAGCCATAAGCTCTCTTGCTCTCCAATATTTCTGTGTAGTGGGTCCGGCAGGTAGGGCTTCACAGGTTAGAAGATGTTCTTCAGTCATTTCTTCTTTGTTGTCAAATGCTAGGCTTTGACAATGAAGCCATTAGCTCTCTTGCTCTCCAATATTTCTGTGTAGTGGGTCCGGCAGGTAGGGCTTCACAGGTTAGAAGATGTTCTTCAGTCATTTCCTCTTCTTTGTTGCAATTTGGACTTATATAAATTCCCATTCTGTGTAAGTGTTTGGCCAAATAATCATTTCCGTAAGTAATCTAAAATTCGCTACTGCAGCTTTACGTGGGATTTCTGGAATAATTTCTGGATTTTTAATTAAAATGTTCCATTTTTTATCTTTGGCTTTGTTAGATATTGATTGGTTTTGTTTGTTTTTATATTTGCTTTTGATTAATCTTTTTATGGATGTAAAGGGTAAGTTAGTACTTTTATTCTGAATTAATTTTGCACCTTTTTGGCAAGAAAATCAGCTGATTCATTTCCAGAAATTTCACAATGTGCAGGTATCCACTGTAATATAATTCGTTTCTGTAGTTTTTGAAGTTGTTGGATCATTTTGTGACATTCTTTAATTTGGATTGACCTCATTTTATATGAACTTATTGCACATAATGCTGCTTTAGAATCAGAAAGTATGACAGCATTTTTGAATTTATCTATTCTGTATAGAAGGCGTTGGAGTGAAAAATGAATAGCCGTTACTTTTGCATCAAAATTTGTTGTGTGGTATCCTCTGGTTGATAGAATGAGAACAGTGCACACTTAATTCCTGCTCCTGACTTGTTGTCCAAGTTAGATCCATCTGTGTAGATATGTAACCATTCTTCAGGTGGGTAGCTATTGTGCACAGTTTCTAATGCTAGTGCTTTTAGTACAG
This sequence comes from Mantis religiosa, assembly GCA_030765055.1. Classification (NCBI taxonomy): domain Eukaryota; kingdom Metazoa; phylum Arthropoda; class Insecta; order Mantodea; family Mantidae; genus Mantis; species Mantis religiosa. Next base: position 14,740,355 of record CM060947.1, on the reverse strand, counting down.
TTTTGAAAGTTTCAGATTTCATAAAATGGTTAAATGTGGTGTTATAGCTTGTTGATGTCCGAAGGTGTCTCTCGCCAGTGTTTATTGTTAATAAAGAAGTGCAAATGCTAATGCCTTCGAAAATTGTAATATATGTCATACTGCCGTCAGTTCTAAACGTTGTTAAGCAACTCTCGCTCGTTTTGTTGTTTATTTTGTGTTTCTCGTAGTGATTGCTATCTTCAATGATAGATGGGAACTGAGGCGGGAATGAGACGATGTCAAGCTATGACAGACATAAGTATGATAGTTTCTCCGAATTTCAAACATATGACTTTTATCAAAGAGGAAGTCATTGTGCATTTTTCCTTATCTATTGGCCATTAAAAGAGAATAATTTCGAAGTCGTCACATTGTATCTCTTAAGATTTCATTGCATTGTCCTATAACCAATGTGTTTATAAGGAATATGTGACATGAAACTCTTTCGAGTAATATCTATCTCGATTAACGTATTTCAGTGTTTCTAAGAAGAATTTGTACAATAATGAATACAGAGAGCCACGTGAACGTAATACATTAGAATTTGTTTCTTCTGTATTCTGATGACAGTAAGGGGTGTGGAATGGATTTAACATAGGCTACTGTAGTACAAATGTACTTCTTTAAATCAAAGTTAAAGTATGTAATTCTTTACATTTTCGTAACATTAAATATAAACAAATTGATAAATCGGCCGTAGTATATCATTTTTGGTCATTTAACCATGAAGTAAATCCTCAAGTCAAATTATTAAAACAATTAAATGATCCAATAGATTTAATAGTTTGGGAAAATATATTTATTTAAAAAAATAAACATCACGTGATTAATTTTGAAATGCCAGCAGTTGAATCTGTTTTTAGGTTTTTTTCGTTTTCAGATGTTGCTAATACTAAAAAACATAAGAAAAACATGGTAACCGCAATCCTTGACAACGGAGTTTGTAGACTCAAGATACAAACAATCTGTTTGTGAAATAGATTTCCATTAGAAAGAAGTATTAACACCAATTTCTTAAGATAAGTGAAACCTTAGTAACAAATATTTATATTTGTGTAATATTTATTGCTTCACTGTAGCTGGCTTCATTTTCTACGTAATGTAATTCTTTATTGATTGTTGCAGAATAAATCAAGGAATAAACTTGCGTCCCTTTGTTAACAAACAATTTAGGTATTTTACAAAAGCCAAGCTATGGAGATAGTGCTGAACAAATCGTTAAACATTTACCTTGGGCTTCTTTAATTTATTCTCGGACGTTACTTCTCACAACACCTCTGTAGCGTAGGTGGTAACTGGTCTGCCTCACATTCAAATGGTCCCGAGTTCAAATCCTGTTCAGGTTTAGTTATCTAGAGATGGTTCTTTTCGAGGTTTTCCCTTAGCCTGAAAGATGCTTGTCAAATCCTCGGCTCATTTCAGCATCATTTCATCCATTTCATTCATCGTCGGATATGACAACACTGGAGAACGTAAACTAAAAAAAGTTTAAAAGTTTACCTTAGTTTATGACCCTTAAGACCCCCTTAGGTTCCGACCCCTTTAGCTGCTGTGGTGTGGGCGCTGTGGACCTTTAGCTCTCGTAGTACTCCTGACGTTACATTGGGCCGAACTTTCTGAGCCCCTCCCAAAAGGAGGATAGGTCATGGGAATCCCATGGGTATTGGATACGTCTGGTTAGTTCTGCCACCAGAACGGTTCTGAGACACCTCAAGGTGCCCGGTAGAGCCTGGAGAGCTGGTAGCGTGGTGTGGTAGATCACTAGATCACCCTATCAAGATTATCGAGAGACTTCCCGGATTGGTTGACGCACCTAAGTGGCGTAACCGCTTCTACTTTTGTGGGGGGTGGTGGAGTGGAGGAAAGATCCCTTTACGGAGTCCCACTGTGTTGGAGGCCACAATGGGGACTGTGGGACTCACCTGTTCTTGGTAAATACCCACTAAAAAGCCGCCACCGGATATAGGAAGGAAATTGATAGGAGAAATGGCGTGGCATAGCACCCGCATTAGTACTTGAAGGCTGCTAAGCTGGTGTCTATTGGGTACGAGCGCGTGAGAGGGTAATTGTAGGCCACAGCCATGGAACCTGACTAGTCTGGGAGCTAGAGGTGGTATTGGGTAAGGACAGGTACGGGATAAATGCTGAGGATGTTGAGCCTAACGCATGTGGCGAGACTTGAGCTCCTCCACGTACATGCGGCTCTAGATCTTTCGCTGCTGTTCAGTTGTGAGATGTTGCAGGTTCTCTGCTGATGGTGCTGGTGGTTAGTTGTTGGAGCTGACGAAGTTCCTAAGGAGATCCCGGAGGCCCTCAACGATTTCGTCCAGCTTCCGGTGAACGGTGTGTTGTTCTGTTGTGTAATGTGCTGTCTGAATTGTTGATGCCTAGAGTTCTCTTAGTAAGTCAGCTTGGCCGCTATGACTAGGAACTCCGAATAGAGATCCTGAATGGCCTCCCTTAGGCCTCGGACTTCCTCTCTGAGCTGCTCTTGGCTGATCATATGGTCTGGTGCTGCTGGCTGTTGATGAGGTTGTTGATGTGGCGGCTGTTGTGTCCTCAGCTGCTGCTGAGGAGTTGAAAGCGCTATTGGGACAGCCGATGCCTTCCTGCACTTCCACTCTGTAATGGGGCGTCGAGTTTGTAGTCCACGTACTGTCCTAATGGAAAACATCCTGGAGTAGCTTGTCGGCTCCCTGATTTTAAGCTGGAGGGGACTTCGCTCCTTAAGTAAATCTTGGCCTTCAATTTTCCTTAACTTAGTGACCCTATAATTGTCTCTTCCATTGGATTTAGGTAGCAGAAACAGAACTCGCTTTTACTACCACCAATAAGCTAAAAGCATTCCAGATATCTTCAAATATTCCTCTAATATTCTTACTTGAAAATAATTCAAGCTACTTTCAGCAATTACATAACAGTGAATCTTGTTGTTGCTGTTTTCAGGTACTATGGAACATTTTTTGGACTTTTGGACGATTACAGCCCAGAATACAAGGAATCATTTTTTGAATATATGAAGAATAAAATAAGAGTGCACGACGAAGGGAAGGAGTATGTAAGTCGTATACATATCTCGACACTGGATTTTCATGCTCCTACAGTAAAACCCTGTCCGTGCACACCGTGCCCTGATGAACCAGTCTATGAACCTAATTTATCTGCTGTATATTATACTTACGAGTAACAAGTATTATGTAAATGCCTTCTTTTGTTATCTATTTATTTATGTTTAGCTTTTAGATACGCAAAGCTAAAGCAGTTATTACTACATGACGGAGCGTTGAGGCATATTGACTTAAGTGGCCAGCGCTGCGGTCGTTTCTTATCTTGTTAGAAGATTGAAATAATAATAACATGGCGTACAGTAAATGAAGAAACACAGATGGAGCACCTATGCATCGCGGGTGCATAATAAAATATAACCTTAACGATTAGAAGTGCATTAAATATGTACTATTATTTATTATAATATTTTTCAAACAATTTTTAAAACTTACATAACAGAATAAAACAAAGAGAAAACCAACTAAATTAGTTACTACACTATTGTTATTAAATGACTAGTGCAACTATAGGAAGTGCATGATAATATAACTAATATTCTAGTGTGATCAATCTGTACAAATAGACCGTAATATAAACCTCATCATTTAAATACATCGCAATGTAAATCTATACAAAATTATTTGTATATAATTTTAGATAGTTATTGCAATTACTAATGAAACACAGCCTCTCATTAGTTTAATAATGATGCATCCAATGAAAATATAAAAGGTGCGTTCCAAAAGAAACAGCCGGAGACGTAATTACTGAAACCATTACTTGTATGTTAGAAGTATTGGTCCTGGCTGTTGAGACACTTGCCCCACTGTGACACAAGGCGGTGAATGGCTGTCTCCTAAAAGACACGGGGCTGCGATGTGAGCCAGTTCCGCACGTACAGCTGGACATCTTCGTCCGAGGTGAATCGTCTACCCCTCAGAGACTTTTTAAGGGGACCAAAAATGGCGTAATCACAGGGAGAGAGGACTGGACTGCATGGAAGGTGGCCGAGAACCTCCCATTTGAATTTCTGGAGGAATACCGCGACTGTGTTGGCCATATGAGACTCTGCACTGTCGTGGAGCAGAATGACTCCACGAGTGAGATTACCTGGTCATTTTGATTTGATCGCTTTGCGAAGGTTGATCCAGGATTGCGAGTAACGCTGGGCATTCTCTGTTGTCCCGTGCTGCAGGAAGTGTATCAGAAAGGGACCACCTTGGTCAAAGAAGAACGTCAGCATAACGTTTCCTGCACTTGTGTGGGTGGCCTTGGCTTTTTCTAATGGTGATGACCCTGGATGCTTCCCTTGGAGACTTTGTCGCTTTGATTCTGTTTCGAAATGATGACATCAAGATTCATCTCCAGCCACCACTCGTGCCAGGAACTCGTTTCCTTCCCTAGCATAGCGCTGAGGATGACCAAGATAGTGGGCAGTTCGACATGCTTCCTAGTGTGGTTGAAGACTGTGGAGTACTACTAGGCACATACTTTGTGCAACAGCAGTCGTTCCTTCATGATAGTGTGAACACTTCCGACGCTCAATCCGACCTTGGCGGCTATGACTTTCACTGTCACTCGGCGGTCCTGGGTAATGAGTGCATCAACCAGCTGGACGATGTCACCCCTTAAGCCCTTGTGCCACGCCTTGACCCTTGCAAGGGACATGTAGTGTTCGCCGTACACTTGTGACATTCCTCGATGAATGTCCGCCCCCCTACTCCTTCCGCTGCCAAAAAACGAACACCACCTGCTTTGACGTCGCCATTTCCTGTTTGCAATTCGACTGGCAGCGCTGGACGATTGATGCATGCTACTGCTAGCTTTGTACAGTCACGTGACATGCCCTCATGTCCTCTAGCGACGGGCTGTGAATTACCCCGCTCTGGTTGGTGCAACACTTCGATACACACGCCACGATATTACCATCCTGTCACCGGTTTGCACATACCAGACTCGGGTTCGTTTCTTTTTGAACGCCCGTTATAAATAAATATGACACATCAATAGTTTTGGCTTACATCACATATAAAATAAATACCCCCTCCAACATAACCACCGAATGAATGTGTTATGCAAAGCATGCCATGGAAATGAGAGATAAACAATAGTTCTGCAGACATTGATCAATGTACCTGGAGGATTAACGTGCTATAGGTACAATTCCAGACAATTCATCAGCATACTGATGAATCGCAAAGGGACTTCGATTCAATCTCTCTCCTTGTTACTAATATTCAATGCCATACATATTTTAATTTTATATACAATAAAAGTGTCACACTCGCGTCGTTGTGTTCTTGCGAAAGGCTTACGTAAACATCTCTGTTGTTGGCATATTTTCTGGTACATCTCATCGCTTTGCATGCATTACTTTGTCTATAGCGGTTTTTACATCATAAACGCACAAAAATCTCTTATGGACCATATTTATCTTATAGAGAAATAGAGTTCGCCATTGCCAAATGTATTCATTTTCAAATGCGACTAAGATAAAGCCGTATGCGTATTTTGGTATGAAATGTGTCTAAGAATACGATGGTATGCACGACAAATCTTTCATATAATTGTTCAGTTTTTAAAAATAGTAAAATGTAATATATTGTGAAACATCTTCTGATGTTAAAACTAGTTTTAAACCGAAGAAATATCAGTGTAAAAGAAGTTGGTTTATTTGGCTGTTTTCATTGTCCACTTTGATATGTAGATATCAATATATTTAAACATGTCTTTAAAAATAAAGTTTAAAAATAATATTTCGCTTCGTTTATACCTGGGAAATGTAGTTTCTGGTTAATTCTTGTTCTTCAAGTCCGCGCAAAAACTTCCAGCGACCAAGCTGTCAAAAAATTAAATTATCTACACATATCATCAGAACCAAAGCATCCATGAACCAATAGTTAATAGCAGTTAAAAAACTTGCACAAATTCAAAGGGGATTCCTCCTTTGCATAATTCGACGATATCGTACAATCTCCACTGATGCAGCTCAGATTATAGCTAACATCGAACCTTTGGCTCTCACTGGTTTATCAATAGCAACTATTACGAATTTAAGACATGAACGTGAATGTGCGTCTTATCTGTCTCACTTAAAACTACAAAGCCCGCAGCATCCTACCACAGCAGGACACCCATCGAGTTTTGTAACCTGTTTAAAGGAAATGTGTAATTTTCATTATTATAACATATATACAGACGGTTCGCGTTACCAATTTGAAGATAATATATCTGCAGTAGGATGTGCTTTTGTTGTTTACGAAAACCAAACGGAACTAACTCACTCCACGTTTAAATTGTCACCTGAATGTTCTGTATTCCAGTCAGAGCTCTTAGCAATTAAAGAAGCTATAAAATGGTGCACTGTTAATGGGAACAGTGATTCACAATCAGCCCTACTCGCTATTAATGATAAATATAATTTAAATTCATTAGCACATGAAATCAGAACCCAGGACATATTTGCATGGGATGGCTTAAAGAACACAGTGGACTTTTAGGTTACGAGAGAGCTGATTGCTTGGCTAAGAAGGCTGCAGAATCCAATCTTCCTGTAACGTAATCTTTATGTCCTATTTCTACTGTAAGGAGAATAATACATCAACATATTCTTGAAGAATGGAACCAACAATGGCTAACAACTCCAAATGGAAGTTTAACAAAAATATTATTTTTCCCTAGTGTATATGACAGAGGAAAATTTGAAACTCTTGTAGCAAATTTTGTTTTGCCACAATTTTTAAGTGGACATGGTAAATTTGGTGAATACTTATCACGCTTTCACTTAACATCCAACCTCGAGTGCATGTGTGGTGAAGAATTTCAAGCTGTGGTTCATCTCCTTTTCTGTTGTCCCATTTTCTGGAGAGAAAGACAAGAATTAATATTCAAGCTAGACTCTCTAGGAACTGAATTTTCTGCTCCGCTCACATCTTTGCTAATGAAGCCACAACAGTATAAGTACTTCATGATGTTTATAAACTCAGTATTTAAACGTCTGAAATAGTTTAAATTAATATGCACCAGATTATAGCATAATTTCTGCCTTCTAGTATTTAAAACATTTTTGTTAAAATTGTATATTTTTATGTATCAGCTCTAACCCTAATATACCACTGTGTAAAATAGGGTTCAATAGATCTGGTTAAATAAAAAAACATTAGTCTAAGGCAATTGCTCTGCAAACTTGGTCCTCTTGTCTTAGAGGTGATAACAGCCAGTTGTGGTATGACAACTCACGAGGCGATGAATGTACTTCACTGAAGATTTTCAGTTTCTGGGTTTCGGGAATCAGAGGCGTGTGTGAGTTTTACAAATTCTCCGGTGATTTTGTGCATTGCGGTTACGTGATGAGAGCGCAATTGATCACAGAAAAAGGGCGACATTATTAAAAGAAGCGGAAAAAAAAATTTTAGAATTTGATTATTATTTAAAGGAAAAGAATCACGTATGCAGTGACTCATTCGTTTTAAGTATACTTCATAATGTGACTGGTGTGATTACGTGTACATTTTTTGACGTACAGCCGTTGAGGCAAAATCTTGCTGCTTGTCTTCATTTCCTAACCACAAACCCTACATCCAGTCACTAAGAGTTAAGGCCTAACCAGTGCAGGTACACCTCGGGCTGTCCTCAGCCTGCCAACTCTCAGTCCAGACAGAACGCACCTTGTGGATACGCTTCACACGAATTCTGCTCGTGACGTCATAGTATTCCAGATTACGAAATCCTATCTAGGTTACACATATGTTACGGCGTGTCGATATACAAGTTATATGTGCAAACTAACTCGATGTTATATGTAATGAGGACAGACTCCAACAGAAATTTCGTACCTTGATTTCAGAAATAGATTGTCTGTAAAATAAGTTGTTTGTACGTGCACGTTGCTCCAATTTTTTATTGTCAATTGGTACTGACGCTTCGTCTTCAGAAAACTGGCTGAAATACAAATCAGATAGAGAAAACGTTGATCCAATTTGCTGCGCTGACGTGTTCCTCACGTTCTTTTGTTCCTGCAAGAATATCAAATATTGAGGTTCAAAAAGATTTATGGAATGTAGGTTTTCTCCTTTTCGTTATGGTTCGCAGTTATCTAGCTGACAGAAACGTTATTTTATGTCCCTCTTCTGTGTACCAGTTATTTTCGAACATGTCTTAAAAGTTTATAAATATATTTTATGATTTAAAATGTTAATTTTTAAAATATATTATCAGTGTTACTAATAGGGGTGTTATTGATGTATTGGTCCCTGGAACGACGTTTCTTTTGTTGTGGAAGTATTGATAGAAATTTACTACAAATATTGGCAATAAGTAAGGAACCACTTGAATGTAATTTATAAATGAAAATAGTGCAATACAAAAAGTTATTGCTTTTAAAGTGTTTTCAGCCAATATTGTTATATTGCAAAATGAATTACTTGGAAGCAATAAATGTAAATCAGGTGTCTGGTTTCTTGAACGATGGTAAATGAAATATTTTTTGCCACAGCCTTCTCAATAGCAGAGAACAGCGATACCCAACTTTATGCAAAAGAGGTGTGGACAAATTTGCCTTCGACTAGCTTTTATCCAGCTGTGAGGTATTCATGGGACTCGAAAACAAACCTCTCTTACTGCTTGGTCATTTGAATGAGTGAAGGGTGAAGTGCTTCATGCACGAAAGAGAAGATCAGGTAGAATGCCAAAGTGAAACTAGTAGATTATAAGAGAAGGTTAACTGCCACTGCTATAGTGTGTTACGATTTTAGGAGTTCTCAGCCATGGTGCTGTTAATATCAAACAACAACGAAGGCCAAAAAACAGATCAGAACTGTGACTTTGTGGGTTTCTAAAATTAAGTCTTATTGGCAGAAATTTAAAATGCTCTTCATTTTAGAAAAACGGACGATTTGTACACCCCTTACAGCAGCGAAATGTCATCACATACACAAACGCAGTCCTCAGGGTCGTCTGTCACACGTAAACAAACGAAAGAAATTACTGCGGTACACTCACAAATGTCCACACAGCTGCACACTCAATTCAAAACTGACTGACTCACACCTTGCGAGGCTTTCTATACCCCAGCCATTGTTTCTAGAAAGCCACCGATGTTTCAAGGCCTTTCACGGCGACAAGAGAAGGAAAGAATTATCCAGACTTCACTCTCTCTCTCTCTCTCTCTCTCTCTCTCTCTCTCTCTCTCTCTCTCTCTCTCTCTCTCTCTCTCTCTCTCTCTCTCGGCGCTCGCCTGCTCGGCGGGCCGCAGCTTGCGCTAGCGGTTCATCAATGCCTCGGCGACACTCACCATTGCGCAATTTCGAAATCACAGAGTTCGATAATCGCATAACTCAACTTTAACACTTGCATTGTAAATAAGTGAAATACTAGTTAAAATGGACATCATTTGTATTACAGGTAGCTCTTTAGCAAATAGAAGGAGACAACTACAGAACACTCCTGTAAGGCATATCTTTCCTGGTTTTTCCTTCTTCCTGTACGTTTCTTTTCTGGCATCATTGTTTTCTTTGAGGTCCGTAACGCAGTATCCTTTTACTTCTGCCAGAATGAAGTGTACACTCGTTGTTAGCTATTATGTCTTTGAAGTTAAAATACGTGCATTGGAAGTGAATTCACACTCTTCTTTCCTTTGATTCCGAGGAAGCAATTAAGGCGTTTTTTGTATTTCTCTCAACGTTTCCCACTAGTTATTAATATGTTCTTTCCACAAAGAAAAGTGATAATGTTCTCTACCAGAAGTATCTGTAATGACGAGTTGGTGTCTTAGGAATGCACAGTAACGCCTATAATGGTCCAAAGTGAGAGCATGACAGAAGTACATCACAATTGCACTAGTGCTGTCCTAGAATCTTCTTTTCTTTCTCGCTTTTTCCATTTGTGTAGCCTCCTCCAGTTCGGTGGTCCTTTAGAGAGCTTCGGCTTGATAAATTACTGATCGTATTCTTTAAGATTTGGTTTTATTATCCTTTTACCATAAGCATACCCGCACACACAGCCCGCCTCGGTAGCTTAGATTGTAGCATGTCTGCCTCACGTTCAAGAGATCCCGAGTTCGAATCTCGGTCAGGGTGAGTTGCTGGATAAGGTTTTTACGGGGTTTTCCTTTATCCTGATAGACGAATGTGGGGTAACTCTAAGCTCCATGGACCCTGGATTTATTTGAGCATCATTTCATCAATTTCATCCATCGTCGATATGACTTAACGTTGGAGGACGTAAATTACAACAACAACAAATCGAAGTCCTATTGATAAAGAGAGTACATTCTAACGAAAGAACTCAAATTCCGACCATTTCGTGTCCCTGTAGTGCATGAGATACAAGAACAACACAAAGAGAACGAGTTACTTATTGCAACTGGCTCATGTCTTCGATCGTTGATGGTTTCTTGGACCCAGTGCTTTTATTTATGGTTTCATTGTCTGGGTACATGATACGACTGTAGACACTGAAGTTTATATGGATATCTTCAAGACATTTGTGGAGCAGCTGGATGATATCGAATTGAGAGAAGTTTATTTCCAGCAAGATGGAGCAATGTGTCATACAGCTAATGACACCGTGGAACTTCTAACCAGTTTCTTTCATAATCGAATAATCTCAAAAGATCTGTGGCCTCCACATCCCCTGACCTAACCTCACCGGATTGTTTCTTGTGGGGGTATCTAAAATATAGAGTGTACAGGAGTAGGCCATGGACAATTGATATTCTCAAGGAATCTATTCGAACCTAAATAAGTAACATTGGTGAGGATACTCTCCGTAAAACTTCAGAGAATATGGTGAGACGAGTGCAAACATGTATAGATGCTGGTGGAGGACACTTCCAACATTTTCTGTGAGATGCAAATAGGTAATATAATCTCCCAATTGTGCATTATATTCTCTCAAAGTTACACGTGTGTCCTATTATTGGTCCAAAGGTTATGGCCTATTGAAATGGTTCAGATTTTAATTGATCGCACTGTATAACGTAATGAATACAATGAAGCGTACTGGTTTTATGTTGGACACCCTGTACGTTAAGGTTATGCTTACTGTAGGCATTACAGGGAAATATAGTAATCGGAATTACTATTCAAAGTGATACATTAAAAATGTCTAGCCTTTCGCACCTTAAAGATTTCCACCCAGTATGCACGCTCTGTAAAACTGTGGTTGTTGGCATGTAATATTTTCTTTGCTCCAACTTCTCTGAAACTTCAGAACATACACAGTAAATAAAGTGGAACATCTGACAATCTATGTTATGACTGCAGACTTCTTTGCTGTCATCTGTTGAATAAAAATCCTACTGTATGAAATATTGACAAACTGTTGCCAATATATTCTTTGCCCGACGTGGCATAGTGTCATGAAAGTTACATTTGAGTTTATGCATCTTATTGTTGGGATAAAGCGATCCGCTTTGTAAAATATACTGAATTAAACATTTGTAATTTTGATGAGGACATTACAGTATACACCGATTCTTAAAATAGCATTCAGTTAATAAATATAAAAGTAATAGTTCTGGCTTAAGTACAGCTGCTTTCCTACCAAAAATTTGATACAGAGATTATAACGAAATATACGTTTAGAGATCGATGTTTACACAAAATGCAGTTGTGCAGTGACGTGGCGTTAATGTTGCCTCTGTTTCCGCCGGCAACAGCTCGTATGAGGTGCGTTCAAGTTAGAATATCTCCTATTTTTTCAGGACTGTGAACAAATAGAAACGTCTGTTCCTTTTTTAAGACACGTGGACTCTTTGTGAATGCATGACAGAGATGGCAGCACTCTATAGTGCGAGGATGAGTCAAATGAAAACCTTAAACATTTTTTTTAATATTATTTATTGTGCAGAAGTGGTACAAAGCTGTATCACTTTTCAACATAATCCCCCCACGCTCAATGCAAGTCCTCCAGCGCTTACAAAGTGCATAATTGCCTTTAGAAAAATTTCTTTTGTTAGTCCGCGTAACCACTCATGCACCGCGTGGCGTACCTATTCATCGGAACGGAACTTCTTTCCTCCCATTGCGTCTTTGAGTGGTTCAAACATATAGAAATTTCTTTGGGCAAGGTGTGGTGATTATGCAGGTCTGTGATTGTTGCAACTGTTGTACGGGCAGTGTGGGGCGTTACATTGTCATGTTCCAACACGACACCTGGTGACAACAATCGACGTCGCTTTGATTTGATTGCAGGCCGCAGATTATTTTTTTAGGAGATCCGTGTATGATGCACTGGTGACAGTGGTCCCTCTAGGCATGTAATGCTCCAAAATGACGCCTTTTTCGTCCCAAAAGAGAGTAAGCCCAATCTTCCCTGCTGATGGTTCTGTCCGAAACTTCTTTGGTTTTGATGATGACGGATGACACCATTCCTTGCACGCTCTCTTCGTTTCGGGTTGCTGGAAGTGAACCCAGGTTTCATCTCCAGTAACAATTCTTGCAATGAAGCCATCACCTTCCCGTTCAAAGCGCCGAAGAAGTTCTTCACAAGAATCGACACGTCGTTCTCTCACTTCAGGAGTCAGCTGCCGTGGCCCCCATCTTGCAGACACTTTGTGAAACTGGAGGACATCATACACAATGTGGTGTGATGACTCATGACTAATCTGTGAACAGCTGCAGTGTCATTCAGTGTCACTCGGCGGTTTTCCTTCACTATGGCTTCAACTGCTGCAATGTTCTGTGGAGTCACAACTCGTTGTGCCTGACCTGGACGTGGAGCATCTTCCACTGAAGTCGCATCATTTGCGAACTTCTTAATCCATTCGTAGACTTGTTGCTGTGACAAATGTGCATCACCGTACTGAACCTTCATTTTACGATGAATTTCAATAGGTTTCACACCTTCACTACGCAAAAACCGAATAACAGAACACTGTTCTTCCCTGGTGCAAGTCACAAGTGGGGGCGGCCATCTTTATACTGATACTGCGAGGGTATGTGTGCATCTGTACTATGCTGCCACCTACAGGGCATTCTGCAAGCTGTTTGTAGCAGGCTTACCAACTTACAGGATAACGGCACAAATGTTCGATTTGTTATTACAAATTTAAGGTTTTCATTTGAATCACCGTCGTACTCTAGTGGCAGCGACGAGAGTTAGGACTGTTTTTGATGCTTAAAATGGCAACGTTTTTATTGCAAGTACAGCGTGTAATCATTCGTTTTCTCCGTTTTCGAGGTGTGAGACCTATTGAGATTCATCGCCAGATGTGTGAGGCATGTGGTGATGGTACCATGGATTTGTCCAGTGTGCGTTCCTGAGTGCGACAGTTCAGTGAAAACAGAACTTTGTTTTGGAGGATCGTCGATAGAGCATTGCAACGTTCTCCATTCGCTGGATCATGTCGTCAGACCGGCTGGTACGAGGCCGTGACTGTCTTGGTTTGTTGTCACATGATATTCTGCCTTCATTGAACTGTCGTATCCAGGAACGTACATTAGACACATCCATGGTACCATCACGACATACCTCACTTAAAATAACTTATATTTAAGGTATTTGTAAGACAACGAAATGTGTATCGTGAATTTTCTGATAATAGCCACTGAAATCCTCGTCATTCTGGATGATTCTGCATAACTGGTGAATTGTATGACATACAAAAAGTCTCATTACACTAAAAAGGCAGTTCGCGTTAAATCATATATTTTATTCCAAATACAAGTTTTATTTATTTTTCTTTCGTTTATTTTTCTTGAGTTAACCATTTCAAAGATATTCTTATTGGTTTTCATTTTAACTACTTTTCATAAATGAGAAGTCATTTGACTACTCGTTAACTTACTTCATTCCCTTATTCTCCTTTGTCTTCAAGGAAAAATACAATAAAAACGTTTCTACAAATATGTAACACGATTAGCATGAAGTAGATAGAAAATTCAAAGTTTGTAAGAGTATCTACAGAGGTGGCCAAATTATTAGACTGAAGCTCTGAAAACCTAATTTATTTACTTAACATCAATACATTAGCTGTCAGATATATATATGACAGAAACTTGAGTCAATACATTGTATACATTCCTTTGTTGTAAATTAACATTTTTTGGTTAGAGACGCTCGCATCTTTTACACTTATTTGTAATCCGCATCATGTTGCAAGTGTCTCGATAAGTTAACTTTTAGTTGTAATACTGGTTTTCTTGATTTTCTTATTTACAATGGACCATAAATTCTCATCGGGTTTGTATCAGGACTATTTCCTGGCAATGGAAGCGCTGAAAGGTCTAAATGCTGTAAGTATTGTGTTATTTTCTTGGCTTTGTGACACAGTGCACCATCATGCATAAAGATACAGAATCATTTCTGAACCAATCCCATAAAAGGGGCAGAAGTCGAGTTTGAAGAGCTCCTAGGTGCTGACTTCGCCTCATAGTGTCCTCAACAATGTACATCTTCCAGTACCTTGGACAGACATAACGCTCTAGACCATCACCTTTGAAGGGTGTTTCACAGTTGGTTGCACTCACTGAGGTCTTCTGTTGTCCTCCGGACATACTCACAGCTTTCATGAGTAACTTCAAACATGGATTCATCACTAAAGCACACCTGGATAGAGAAATCCATATAAATGCCATCTATTGCTCAACAATATACTTAATAACGTATCCCAAATAATACCTTTGTATAGTCTGTGAATGTTATCCTTAATTGAAACTGGTTATTAAATTAAATAATCTTTGTGAGAAAGAGTAACACAGTGTATCACATTAATTACGTTTTTCCAGTCATCAGAAGACTAATGTTTAAGTCCCATTACCCAGTCGAGTCTCGTTCTTGCCATATCTGGTGTGCGCTTTGCTTTTCTTCTGGGTCTTCGATCCTTCAAACCACCTCGAACAGGGTTCTTCTAATAGTTCTTGCTGATACTTCTAAGCTTCTAGCTACTATAGTATTCCTCAAGTCTCTACTAGTGGCTTTCTGGTTTCTGCGTGCTTCAGCTACAACTTTTCTTACACCTCTAGAGCTCAACTCGCTTTTTCTACCTCAGTTTTCGATTCTCTGTGCCCATTATATCTTATTTTTTCGAACATTTGTTTAATTATGCTTACGACTTTTGTGATATTTTGAGTCTCTGTGCTACTTCATTTTGTGTATACTGTCCTTCGGCTATTAGTGCCCTTGTAATACCAGTTTTTCTAGGTGATAAGTCACTTTTCTTCTCCATAACCTAAAAATTTCCTCTAACATTAAATCTCACAGGGGCTGTAGTCTTTCACTGCATGCATAGAACTTTAAAAGCATTGGTATAATACAGAAGAAGTCTATTGACAAAATAAAGTCAATAGTTGTAAAGAAAACCTGTAAATCGTCCAATAAATTTGCATGGGCACATACATATTAAATACACAGAATAAATGGCAGCTGACAGTCAACTTAGCAGTTATACCAGCATATACTTACAAAACATCCCACAAATCATCATAAAATATCCCTGAATGATTCTTATGTATTACTCAATCATTGTTACATCCAATGTTTTCATTAGTTCAGAGTTAGGCTCAAATATGCTCATTTTTATGACTTAAATTCAGCGTAGTGGCCACCTCTGTTGTACAAGAGCGGCTAAAAACAAAGTTCATGTGGATGCAACACTTCCGATGTTCGAGTAAACAAAGTATATTAAAGTTCAGAGCCAGCATAAGAACATGAGTTTATCGATTTAATACACAAATACAGTTTTTAAAATAACATCCAAAATATATTTCAGAATGTAGAAGGACCTGCATTAGGGTAAATGTGGTAATACTGGAAAGCTTACAAGTAACGACCCGTTAGGTTTGCCCATTTACAGGAACTGCTTGGATGCATGCGATCACTGGACTTTATTACTGTAGAAACAGATTTGAATAAAAATTTGTGTTACTTGTTGATTCGCGTAATCTCAAATCTTCCTTTACGTAGACGCTACATGGTTGAGCACCCCGTAGTTGAAGTATCTGACGAGTAATTAGTTGTTTACGTGGCAAATTTACCGTAACACACTTTTATATTTCCTTACAGGCACATTATTTGTGATTCATTGGGCCGTATTAGCGTCATTACGTGGCTAGTTTATTTCGGTATAAAAACACTCCATTGCGGTGATCGAAGTCAGTGAAATGGAAGGGAACTAACTCCCTCTGCCAGTTGCACCGATGTGAACTGTAAATTTAACACTCAAGTACGCGTGCAGTGAAATTATTTGAAAGCCAAATATAGCTGCGAATATTCGAGATGTGTTAACCTCATGCAAGACTACTCCTCATCTAGTACCTCATTTTTAACCACCTGCCATAGGGATACACGCCACGCTGTGCCACCTAGATGCATTATGACTACCACCTTCCAGGAGGTTATAGGTCACAAAGACACCGTAGAGTTCCTAACAGTTACAAGATTGAAGAATTTCGTCCACTGCTGAAATTAATTGAAGAGAGTAATGAACCACCCGTTGAAAGGAGACCTCTAGAGTTCAAGGAGGTACCTACACCTGCGCCATTTGCCTGGAGCCGCCATCCGTCACGAAACTAGAAGCATACAAAAGATAACTAAATGTTGTAATAAAATTTGTAATACACATCCTGGCATCTAGTTCCTTATACCAGGAAGTATACTACGAACTTTATAATTTATATAGGCTGTAATACATCATTATTGTACTGTGACTTTGCGGGTTCGTGAAATTAAAAGTCCAATCTGAAGATATTCAAAAATGTTCTTTATTTCCTTAGAAATACACTTTGGTCAACCCTTACAGTAGCAGAATTACGTAACATACACAATTACAATCTTCCAAGGTCATTGACCACAAAAAGAGTTAACTTTCAAAACACAGCTGTACCATGACTCTTTCATTATGACTGCCCCTAACTGGCTATACGACCATTCATGATTTCAGACGTTTGTGGAATGTTTTCTATCAATCAAGATGTCACTAGAACTTTTAGTTACCTATCTTTATCTGTTTCGACAAGAATTTTACCTCCGCGTTCTATTATCTGTCCATTATCTCCCCGCTACACTATCTGCCCTTTATGTGCGTCAGCCGCCAAGCGCGACAGTACAGACACAACTGGCATACTAATAACCAGGTATATCTAATAAATTAACAAAATAAATAAATTGTAATAAAGTATAACCATAAAATAATGCAATACTAAATCGATTCTATTAGTTACTGGAATCCAGTAACATAATTATCAATCTATTAACTTCTAAAACTATTTTAATTTTAACAAAAATCTCTTAATAATCCTGACCCCTAATTCATAAACCAGGATTAATATGCCAGATTTTTAATATTTATTGGTATTACAGTTATATATACAGATAAGTTGATAAAAATTAAAATAAAATAAAAATAAATTTACATGCTATAGAATTTATAAAATAAGATATAAAATAAAATAACCAAATTATTTCTCATAAATTCGCTCTAAATAAAAACCTAAAATAACATTACATTCATATTAACATCACTCATACAAAACTAAAGCTATGTATTGTGAAGGAGGGGGGGTGATATCACATAGCACTGAAGTCACATGAACTACTATTTATATTAATTAAAACATTCACTTGTGATATCTCTCCCTCGCTTCCTCGAAGATCAATGTTCACTTTTATCTTACAACAATTTTACATTACATTTTTCACAAAGGCAATTTCTTTCTTTCATTTTGTTCTTTAAAAAGTTTGTTTTATGCACATAGTTTTGAAAAATAACACTAATTGATTATAAAGTTGGAGTCCCCAGTGCAAAAACTGTCAGTTCGATAGTTTAGCCACAAGTAAAAAGAAATAATAAATAAAATCACTGTCCCTTGACACAACCAACTTACACGTAAAACACGTGGTGAGGCAATTTCAGAAACTGCTTAATAAGACACATTTTTTTCAAAAAACTTGAAATAAAACACCCGCTTAATTTGTTTTTCCCTTCCCCTTTAACAGAGAACAGAATTATTTAGGTTTACTACCTACATTAAGGTTAAGAATTTTCAAGATGGCGAGTTAAGAAAAAAATTCCATGTGACCTTACATTTCTTACACAATTTCTTCATTTCACGAAAGATTTTTTTTTTTTTTTTCAAAATAAATTTAGAATTTTCACAATGAACCTTTAGAAGAATTGTACCCGGCGCCTCCACCATTATGTGACGACCCAACCATGGATGGGAATGGATAAGGAGCACATGGCCAGATCGCACACGGGGGAATTCCTCAAAGTAGGGAATACATGTTTTGTGAAAGGTTGGGGTTTTATGTAAATTTTTCCTGGAGAATGAGTCAATTGGAGAATTTAATGTCAGGACGGCACGTTAGCCATGGTAGCTCAAGGGGTTACAGCGACTGGACGGAAACCGTGGTTCAAATCCGGGCCGTGGCATTGAATTTTTCAGTTGGCTCTAATTAATTAAAATCACCCATATACCGGCGTAATGTATTTAAAAAGATTAATTCTTTAAGGATTAATTCCTCAATATAAATTTACATTAAAAGTATTCAGCGATAAAAATCCTGGTATTTAAGTACTTAAAATAGTACTTCGCCACAAATGTTCTCGAATATGAGAACTCTAAGTGGTCTACCGGAAAAATGTGAGTCAATTGGAGAATTTATGTCAGGACGATACGTTGGCCATGGTAGCTCAAGGGGTTAGAGTGACTGGACGGAAACCAGGAGAACCGTGGTTCAAATCCCTGGCCGTTGGCTCTAATTAATTGGGGTTTTATGTTTGGTTCATTTCTACAAAAGTTATGGGTAACATTAACTACAATTCACTTAATAATATTAATTCTTATTAATATTAATTCTTACAAAAATGGTCCCTTGGACCACATGCCTTACACAGCCAGGCCATTACGTGCTGTCAGGTCAAAGACCAGCACTCATAGAGGAATATATTCACATTTCAAAATCACTCATCCCAGAGGGTGGAGGAGTGGGGGGAGTGACGTCACATACCACTGAACACATGAAGTACTATTTATATTAGTAAAACAGTCACTTGTGACAGTATTATATTTACTTTATTACTACAATTATTATAATTATTATTACTATTTAACTTTAATATTGCATGTATTATTACGTGTAATCTTAATTTAAAATTTATTATTATACCTTGAAACTAAACAACTAATTATTATAGAAGCAAAGCCGAAACTTGTGAAGAAAACAGAATGAAAATAAAATGATTAAAGGAAATCTGGTAGATCACTCCAACATTCACCTGCACACCAGAGAAAACCCAATAAAAATCGAAGAACAATGGACGGGAATCAACCGTGTGATCTCCCGAATCCGACTTTCACATGTTACCAGAACATTAGAGGACTGCGTGATCGACGGGTCGCACCTTCACTTCATCTCTCGCTTCGATATAGTAGTTCTTTGTGCCGACTTCCATAGTATAATCTATATATATTAATCTCTCTTCACTAACATACAAACGCAGACTTCTTTTTCTAAAAATGCGTTATTTTATTTATTCAGAGATCCCTAAAGAGTATTTCCTGTTAAGTGTCGATACCAAATAAAACCCTGGTATGCTCGGAGTGGGAAATTATTGAATGAAACTGTATTTGGTTTTAATAGTGAGAAAATGAAAATAAATTGCTGCGAGCATATCAACAGAACATTGTAACGGCATCCCCACACGTAATTGGCATTGAATTACTAGTACAATTAAAACTAGCATGGTGTTGTTGCGTGACTATAAATTGGCTTTGTTTGCTGTTGACTGACCAGCAAGCCTGTCATTTGAACATCACCATATTTACTGAAAGCCCAAAGAAGTCTGCCCGACCTAACAGGTGAAATTACCTAACTGAAATTAATGGCCATGTGATCCGATTAAAAGTTGCTTCTATAGCGAATCAATTCAAATTACGTGTGGGGAAATAAAACATGCACTGAACTGCCTTTCTGGCTTCCCTACCCAGAGGTGCCTGGTTCATTTCCAGTAACGTCTGGACTATTTTTATTCAACTATTTCCGTATCTCCCAGCAGTGAGTATATGTGAAAATAAGTGTTATGCCCGATTTCACCAACAGGTGTTAAAATCGACGTTAACAAATGTAACGTAACAATTGTCACAGCGCTAACACTAATGTTAAATTTCTTGCATTTCACCAACCTGTTTTCTTAAAATGTTAACAAACCTGTGTTAATGCCAAGAAACTTGTAAATATTACAGGTATAGAAGGCTATGGATGATTTTCTCAACGTACTCCGAGGCGCTTTTGTTTTCATTTTCGTCTGCACAAATGGCGGATGAACAAAATCATAAATAAAGCCGTGAGACAAATTTCTCATCGACGGAGAAAGAATTGTTAATTGAAATGGCGACGAAGTGTAAGGATATCGTGGAAAATAAGAGGACGGATGCAGTGAATGTAAAAGAGAAAGATGTCGTGGGGAAAATATTGCAAACGAATTTAATTCAAATGCATGTGTCACTACTACAAGCACCAAACAACTTGTCAGTATTACGTAAATTTAAAACGAGGTGCGAAGAAGGACAAGTGCCTTAAACGTTTCAAGGCGGGAGGTGAACAGTGTATTATCCACATAATTCAGTGAATTATAAAATCGCAAAGTTATTAATACTTGAAGCAAAGGTGAGATCGCCATATTCCTTTCGATGCATGTTCTAACCTCTCTTGTACTTCCGCAGTAACCTTCATAGCAACATGTTTCGACAGTCTATACCTCCGTAAAACAGTTTTCTTCGGATAGCTCCTCAAAATCATTTCTCCTCATAGGCCGTACTCTATTATGAATGCCATTTAGACGATCTTAAATATAGCAAATCGACATCCACAGCTGCGTTCATGCTCGCCATCTTGACTATTTACAATTGTTAAGGACTTAACATTAGAAATTTGGCTTGTTAGTTTAACATGAGATTTAACACGAGTGTTACGCTAACACTTGTTGTTGAAATGCAATTTTTGTTTTAACTATTGCTAAACTCGCGTTAAGTCTTAACATTTGTTGCTGAAATCGGGCATTAGTGTTTCAAGTTGCAAATAATAATTAAAAGCCAACAGCCTAACAGTAATATATCTGGGTTTAATCCCACACTCACGTTAATGTGCAAGTTACGCAATTGTTAAATCTTATTTGTGTGCAATTAGTCAGAAAACTAATAAAAATGAAAGTCCATATCTATGATGGACACTCCAGATGTGATAGTGAACTCAACCGCTCAATGGTGATCACACATCAGAACAGCTGACGTATGTTTGATAACCATAAGAATAATGATAATGATGTCTGTGAAACAAGATTCTTCAAGTAATATCAGTACAAGGAAAGTCGTGAAATAAATCTACTATGTCATGTTTAGACCAATTTGCATCTCTTCCTAAGGTATATGGAGATGCAGTAAATGTAAATAATAAAACAGTATTAAAATGGACCTTAATCAATTTTATTTGTACAAGAACATACTCATACATGAATAGAATAGTTAGAAGAAAAATGTGTGTATCCATAAAGTATTGAGTGGGATGACAAGGGCACTGTGGTTTCAAAGCCACCTAAAGTCTTAAAATATCATGCTGTATATAGATTTTGTTAATTCACAGTAATTAAGGATAAATATGAAGATACAATTATTGCTGGACGATGCTTTTTCAACCATTAATTACCTGCCTCTTGGAAAACATGTTCTTAAATCTGAGAAAAGAGAATAGTGTCAGCAGGATGGTGCACCACCACATTTTTCATTATGCATGTATAAGTCAACTGTTAAGGAAGGTTCATGATTAGTGAATTAGACGTGCATATTTAAAACACTTCGATACTCTGTTGTGCTCTTACCAGCACAAATGAGTGCAGTAATTCGGTTTGTATTTAATGCACTTTAAAACTCGATAAATCTTTTTGGGTTATTTTCGATAGTAAATTTAATAATAATTTGTGATCAGGATAATAAAAGTGCTCTATTATCCACAACCAGTGAATGTATCAGAACGTTCGCTGGAATATTTTTGTATATCGTTTGGCGTTATACCAGAGGGTTCAACATTTTTATTTCCCAAACGCAAATATTTAAAATGATGTGATCAGGTGGCCCATGCTGTTACTGTCGGTTCGTTTTAATTGCTGCCATGGACAGAGCAATAAACGAGGAAGGCATTTTGTTCAATTTTGCCTGCTCCACAGCTGTGTATCCGACATGTCATTAGGCTGTTGCGTACATATATGGACATGCCTGTTGGCGTTTCTATCTACCCTCTACCGAAATAATGATGCTATTAGCCAGCACCATGCTACATCAGCCAGGTTGTGTGTCCTTATTCCACCAAGATGAATATCACGAACTGTTCCTACAAGAACGTATTCTGCTAATCATTTCTTGTTAAAAGAGATAAACTTAACGTTGCTGACTTTAAGTATACCTTTGTTGGGTGCATTTATTCATTTAAAATAATTTCCTCTTTGAGAACTGAAATATATACTGGTTGCCAAACTAGAATGTGATTGACAGTTAGTAACCACATAAGAACACTCTAAATAAATGGGATGGGATGAGTATGTCATAACGGTTATAGTAGTAAGCATTAGAGGGACCAGTTAGAGTCGAGACGTTTCCATGACAATGTTAGACGCTAAACCTTGGTTGCCGATATTCTAGCACGTGCATAGCATGACTTGCGGGCAAGCGAGACGCAAACGCTGCAGTAAACACAATACCTTGGTGTTTGTTTCTCTTCTGATAACGCTACATAAACAGAATGCCCTCACAGTTAGAGATCCTGTACTGGCAAGTTACTTTGCATTTTATTTGTGGCAATTTGCCTTGGTTTACGTGTGCCTGAGTTTGTGTATCTGTGCGCGTGTTGTGATCATTTGCAATTGTGTTTAATAAATGTTTGATTTTGTCTAAATATAGAGACAAGCGAAAACCTGAACGTGCTCGGGAATCAAATAAAACTGTATTTGGTAAAGGTATTCCAATTAAAGGACATAACACGGGAAATAATATGCTCTGTGAGAGAATACATCGATGAGGAGAAATTGAAAGGGGAGTCTAGTATTCCATTCTCTAAGTGCTTGATAGGACTTCACGTGCTGTAGGTATCAGTAAGGGCATTAAGGTTAAGATTGGGAAAGAAAATTATTTTAAAGAAGAAAGTTAGATATTGGGTTATAAATTAGAAACTCCCGGGAAAATTATGTAAGCGGCATTTTCCCACTTCAATAAGCATCAAAATGTCACAGGTATGCCTCTTTTGTTACGATGATCTTTACATTGATGTGTTCTTGCATGTTCTAGCGTTTGCATGTAGATCCAGGACTGTACTATTGTCTTTGTGTATAGTACAGGGGCGGTTCCTCCATAAGGCTGCAGGTTTGCGCTACACCCACTGATTCTTAATATACAACAGGTGCATTTTGCATATTAAAGTTGTACTTGTTTGCATTGTTTTATATACAAACATGTTTCAATTACGCTTATCGTTTGTAGCTGCCCATGACCGCAGAAGTTGAAATAAACAGTGATTAGCTGTAGGAGCCGCCAGGTTTGCAGCGAAGTGTTAACCTAAGATTTCGCCCAAATGTGGGTTCTCTGAGGGGGTTGCGGGAAGGTGAAGAGATGGGAGTGGATTCTTATGCATTGCTTAAATGGAGGTTTATAAACCTAGCTCCTCCTACTCTTAGCAACGGCTATAGCGTGACATTCAGGCTTAGCTTCTGTGTGCTCTGCTTTTCGAACACTGGGAGAATTTAATTAAATGCATGGAGGTTATTCAGAAGGGAGCTCTGTTAAACAACAACGCCACACTTGTTCAGGCTTCTGGGTTTATGGCCACTTTGAAAGATTATAATTCTGTATTCTGGCTGTCTTTCTTCTATAAGATCATGCCGCATGTGGATATTTTGTACAATCAGCTGCAGAAACAAGACTGCAATGCAACATTTGCCATCGCCCAGCTAAACGAATTTAAAAGGGAAGTGCAAAAGGTAAGAAATAGCGTGGATATCGAGGAACACGAAGAAACTGAAATTAAGAGGAGAGGAATAGAAGATCATGATGTGAAAAGAAGAGCAGCTCTTGAAGTCTGTGACATTATTCTTACAGAAGCAAAGGGCAGATTTAGCTTCACGGAACATCTGGTAGCCTCGACTTTGTTTCATGAAGAAAATTTCTAAGACATTTCCGGAGGATTCCCTTAGAGTAACAATAAGGTTTATCATTGGAACAAAAATTCGTAGAGAACTGACTGTAATTTACAGTCAAGAGGAATTTCGTGGAATGTCCGGTGCTTTGTGTTTGATGGACTTCATTAAGGAAAACAATTTATGTGCTACATTCAGCGAATATATCAAACTCCTGTGAGTGTTTTTAACTATGCCAATGTGTACCGCTGAAACAGAACGCTGTTCCTCAACTTTAAAAAGAATAAAAACTTTCCTTAGGAACACAATGTCACAGGACCGATTGTTAGCATTAGCAATGCTTTCAATTGAGAGAGATTTTGTTATGAAGATCAGCGACTTCAACGCAAAAGTTATCGATAGATTCGCCAGGTCTAAGGAGAGTAGAGCAGAGAATCTGTATAAATAGGTGAGTCACTACTACTCTGTATTTTATTTATCGTTTGTGCACCACCAATAATTTAGCCCACCAGCCGCCACTGGTATAGTATTATAAATAATGATGATGATAATAATAGTAATAATAATAAAATACCCATTACGCACGCGTAATCCTATCGCGCTCTCCACGTGGCAGCAGTAAGCGGCAACGTCGCCTCCTCTCTCCGTACGAAATGTCAATCACTTTCTAGATTGGCGACCAGTATAGTATTAATAGTTTTTTTTTTAAATCGATACTATAAAATTAAGTATAATTTAAGTATAGAACATCTGTTAGGTGAGTAATGGATAGACTGAGAGATACCTCACTTTATTGCTGGCAACATGCGTACGTATAGCGTCGTCAAATACAAATTAAAAATAATGTTTACTTAAATTATAAAACTCATCTACCTTATACAGAGGGCTGGCCGACAAACATGTCTTGACTGCCCACCTTAAATTGTTTATAGTGAGCTGAAATACAGCAAAAATTTCGTTGATAAACATTCAAAACTATTATGTGTAACACCGTATTTATTTTTATTAAAGTAAACATTTGAGCATCTTCTAGTAGGATAACTATGTATTGAAGAGCAATATGTATATTTCTGATGTTTATCTCCACATAAAGTAAACAACTCAAGACAAGCATTGATGGCAAAGTCAGTACACCAAGTTTGATGATCAGAGGTCTTGTGTGAGACACAAAGTACACCACATAAAACTCTAACTGCTTTCTTTTGTAATAAAATAATTTAAGTGCATTTTCCCCAGAGAATTGTTACATAACTAAAATGGCTATGGATTTGAACATTGTATACCGTCAATAAGGATTCTGTATTACGATTTACTTAAAAACTTTTAAAATAAATAGCCTTCTGGTAATTATATATATACTAAAGTCATTCAGTATGACTTTGCCAATTAAGCCAGATTCAACACATTGCCTCCACAAAAAATAAAAAAATAAATGTACGCAACACTGGCTATGAAATCCAATTAATTTTTCAAAACGCCAAGTCAAGGTACTAGCATTGCTTATAACACAACCTCCCTTAATTCTTACTGGACTTAGAATTGATCTCTCAGGAATTCCATACTTCTGCAGTTTAAATTCAGACAAGTTACTATTTGCGTTAACTCTTTGATGTCCATATTTCTGTTCTTCTTTTAGAAGAATCTCTTGCGAAATTGTGAGGAAAGCCTTTGATAAACCCAGAAAACTGGCAATGAATTTTCAAAGAATAATGATTATGTCAGCGAATGCAAATAATGTGTTATAAGAATGTTATTTATTTGCTTACTTCGATGATTGCTACTGTATCAGTAGGTGTTCGCACAAACTAACTAATCTTTGGGTATTGTTCCTATCAGTAATTGAGTAACACGGAACTTCTGTACGTGTGTGCGTCCTTGTAATAGAAAATAGAAACTTCTTAAATATGCATTTTTTCTCCAGACTCATTACGGTGGGACTCAAGTCAAAAAGTTTAATTACTCTGATTGCTAACACTGTCAATCGGTATATTTCTCATTAGATCACGTATTTCTTTTTTATAATTCCTGTGCAAGGAGTGTCGTTTACTAGGCCAGATCAATATTATCGTTTTCTGAGGATATTCTTGAGAATTTGATCATTTGACACGAAAAAATATATTTGTAAAATTATCGTGCAATGTGTTAGTATTAAGTTTGCCAAATACAGTATGCTAGATGATAAAAAATAAAGACCTTCAAAATTAGAGTACCTGCATCCTGTGGTACACGTAATTAGTATAACAAATCAAAATAAAATAATGTACTTAATAATAAATATGAGATGTGCAAGAAATTTAAAACATATTTATGACGTGATAGAGCACTGTATGGCAAAATGTTTAAAACATTTACATAAAAACTGCAAATTCTAGAAATTTCTTCTATAAGTAGATACCCTTGTGCGGATCCACTCACTGGCGCAGTGGGCTAGAGCGTAGTAGGCCCTGGTTCCCGACCGCGGGACGTTTCTGGGTCGATCCGAACCATAGTCCCGGGGCTTTTAAACCTAGCTATCCTTCCAAAGTTTACTTCACTGAACTCCAAATCCTTGTTTCACATAAGCTTGCCCCGTATCTCTTAACGGTCACGTGACCTTATCACCTCTGATTATATGCTATTGCAGTATAGACTGCTGTGCGGTAAAAATTAGTTCCTTATTTAACATGATGATATGTCTTTATATGTTGGAAGAGAATTGTCAAATTTATATTTTCGTAACTGTTTTAATTAAATATATTACGCAACAGAGCTGATTGATCTGAAATGCATGTTAATTCTTAAACGAAGTAAAGAGGAGGTTCCTTTGCTCTCAAGCACATGGCACGATAGCACGTGATTTAGCGGTAGTGATGACATATTTGTTTATATGACTTTCATCACTGGCCTTGTTTTGAACTGGATTAGTCATATATCGCCATTCGAAGGTGTGCTGTGCCGAGTCCGAGAGCTATATTATTCTATTGATCGTTTATTGCGCGTGCACTTATATGGCAGAGTCTAGCGCCAGTTTTTCGCTGAAGCATCGCAAGGGAAAACCTTTATAAAGCGGCGAAAAAATAATTGTGTTGCATGTGTTTAATGTACTCACAGAGAAGGATCCGTCTTTGTCAGTGAGAGAAGTAGAACAGCTGTGGCCTGAACTTACAGGTGTGAGTGTCAGATGCGTAGGAACATCGCGACATGAAATTGAGACAACAGGAAAACTTACCACTCCAGGGGCGATATTGTTGTGTGGCGAAGACGTTATTTAAGGACAATCAGACTGTACCGAGATACAAGTCGCAAAATATACTACCTCAACGAGACTTGGATGAATGAAGGACACACGACAAGTATGGCGTGACACGACTTTTAAGACTGAAAGACAAGCACTTTTGTAAGTTATGTGTGCTAGTCTTAAAAAATCCCAGTGGAAAAGGCCGAAGGCCTTTCATTATAAACTTGTTTCAGTTTCATTGCTCATTCATTCAGTTTCAACTTGCTCAGTTTCATTATAAACTTCATTATTTTTGCATGCCTTCATATTCTTATTTGTATGATTTTATTTATCTTCCTGGCAATTATTATGACGTTTACTGCAGGT
Organism: Mantis religiosa; assembly: GCA_030765055.1. Classification (NCBI taxonomy): domain Eukaryota; kingdom Metazoa; phylum Arthropoda; class Insecta; order Mantodea; family Mantidae; genus Mantis; species Mantis religiosa. Next base: position 14,712,582 of record CM060947.1, on the reverse strand, counting down.
TTAAATTTGACGGGAATGCACCGCCTAAGGCCTATGGCGTGAAAGCATTAGCCAGTTAGGATGAGGGGGAAGGTAGTTGCACGCGGAGTGATGCGTGTCAGCGGGGCAAGGTTATATGAAACAGATCAGTATACGTAGAGGTCGAGGTTCGAGGGCAATCGAGCACTCCCCCACATGTACTGCTGTTGTCATTATGCTCACAAAAGTAAGTAATCTAGCTCTATGTTTTTGTTAGCTGATGGCCGAATTAGAAAAAACCGTGATACGTAATTGCGCTGGTGTTGTAACACTTCTTATGACGTTGTAGATGGCGATCTCGGCAGGGTACGCCACGCGATTCGCAAATTTTATTGCCCATCATGCTTTGCATGCCCTGTAGGGAGTTTCCGATAGACTAGCAGGAAATAATAAAACGTGCTATATAGATGCAAATAACCGTACATTGTAGTATATCTTCCTGTTCATGTTGAGAGACTTCTAGCAGGTGCGTTTTATATACATTAAACGAAGGGCATGTACAACAAAAGGCACATTATCATCAAGGCCTATTTATGACACTCCCTGACTCCAGAAACTGTGTTTTAGAAAACAGTGACGTGTATATCTGTAATAAACTTAATTTAGTCTCCACTTCAAAAAATAGGAGAAAAAATAATTGTATGTCTTACAGTTACATCAATATTCATTTAATATGCGGAATAATAACATTAGTACGTAAATAGGTAGCTACTAGTGGAAATATTGCATCCACTACAAAATTCCATCTCGAGATGCTGGAAATGCGTGTTTTGGGACTCCCTAAATCTATAAAAGCATGTTTGGAAAAAATACATAAATATATTTGGACAGAAAAATACATGCTTATGTGTGTGGGGGTGTGGTGGGTGTGGGTGTGTCTGTGAGTGTGGGGGTGTTTGTGGGAGTGAGGGTGTGGGTGTATGTGAAATGAAATGTGCAGTGTTTAACGCTCGCCTTTACTACATACGGCACCGCAGGCGATGACATTGATGATACATGAGATGAAGATGGAGCACCGGTGGAATGAGATGGCGGGGGAAATCGGAGGTCCCGGAGAAAACCCGCCCCAGCGCCGTGTTGTCCACGACAAATCTCACTTTGCGGTCGCCTGGGATCGAACCCGGGCCACCTTGGTGAGAGCCAAGCGGTCTAACCACTGAGCCTCGGTGCAGCCTGGGTGTGTGTGGGTGTGTCAGTAGGGTCTGGGAATTTGTGTGGGTGTGGGGGTATGTGTGTGGATGTGGTGGTTGTGTGTGGGGGTGTGTATATAGGCGTGTGTGGGTATGGGGGTGGGGTGGGGATGTGTGTCACGTTTTACATTCATATATATTTGTATATCCATTCCTCCACCAACTATTCTTATAAAACTTTGTTTTGTTCAATACAGACTTTAAGTGAAAGGAAATCTTAAGAGCTAGGCGCCATGTTATCGCTCAGAAGTTCTGTTGCCCTTATAAGGCCAAATGATTTTTTTTTTTTTTCAAATCAAATGAGGAACCACCTCTTGAGGAAAGTATAAGTATTTGAATATCCAAACTAATAAAAAGAAATACTTCACAAAATGTTCACAGAACTTTATTCGATATAATTGGAAAGTTATGCTCTGTTGAAATGGTTCAGGTTTATATGGATCACAGTATAGAAGTACAAAATGATGGTGACCAGTATCAAAGTATCCGGTATCATGGAAAATATCATGCATCCATATCGAGTAACGAGACAAATTGATATTGACTCATCTCTATTAAAAATCATTCTTATGAATACGACTTCTAAGATACGTTTGTTTTCCTGAAAAAAATATATACCTACAGTAGATAGTCAACATGAAAAAATTCAATGTCATGGCCGGGATTCGAAACACGGATCTCCTGATTTCCGTATAGTCGCTCTAACCCATTGAGCTACCATGACCAACGTGCCTTCCTGACATTAAATTCTCCATTTGACGCGTATATTTCCCCGGTAGACCACTAGAGGCTCTCGTGTCCGAGATACACCGTTTGTGGCGACTTGCTATTGTAAGTACTTCAGTCCCAGGCGTCATAATTTAACTCTTATTATTATAGTTAATTGATGTAAATTAATCATTTCTTCACACTAGCCATATATAGGCTAAGGTTTTTGATAGATAGAGTCAACATAAAAAATTCAATGCCATTGACGGGATTTGAACCACGTATCTCCTGGTTTCCGTCCAGTCGCTCTAACCCATTGAGTTACCATGGCCAACGTGCCGTCCTGACATTAAATTCTCCGGCAAGTTGGCCATGGTAACTCAATGGATTAGAGTGACTGGATGGAAACCAGGAGATCCATGGTTCAACTCCCGGCAATGACATTGAATTTTTCATGTTGACTCTATCTATCTAAAACCTTAGCCTATATACGGCTAGTGTGAAGAAATGATTAATTTCCATCAATTAACTGTAACACCTACAGTAGTTTCCGAAATTTTTTTCCATTTAAAAGATAGAAGAGAAGGGCTTCCTTGAAAATATTTTAATACCCTTGTTGTTTTTTAGTTATTGTACATGGGCAGACAAACAGATATACAGATGGAATATTTTCGTAAAATGTCGTTTTTGGATAGTTGTGGAGGCCTAAAACATATTTTCGGTGATATCTGGCATTTAATTTTTATGATATACTATATTTTCCCCTATGTAAAGCAAAGCAAAGAAGAGAAAACTATAGATGGTGTATTTTTAGTGTTGCATTGTTTTAAGATAGAATAACAATGTTACACGTCAGGTACTTGTGTCAATATTTGTTCTGAGTATAGAAGTCCCTCCCATTCAGAAAGTAAAACCTGTTGTAGTTCATTTAATTATAAATGGCAAAGCTCAGAGAGAAGCAAGCGTTTCGTTGTACATAATGCAACATGTGCAATCCGTCAAAGAGAGGACAGATACCTGTAAAACCCATTTGTGAGATTGGATTCAGTAGATTTGGAAGTAATCAATTCGAGCTATTCTTTCTGCGGAGTAATTAATGTCACTGCAGTGATTGGACCGTGCTGGCCACATCCTCTCTCTGTTGATACTTTATATTGCTTTCTTTTGACGTTGGGTTTATTTTAATACACAATTTCATTTATTTTATTGACCCTCAGACCAAGCTCTGAGGAATACTAAGGTATACTACGCCAAATTCGCACAGTATTCATGAAGTCTTATGAACTGAATTCATATAATTTTCTCTACGCATTACTGTTAAATTGGTAACTTACATATACTTATTTCCATGGTGCTAAATTAGTCCATATTATTTTATAATATACTGCGATCCATATAAACCTGAACCGTTTCAATGTGCAACTTTGGGAGAATATAATACACAATTGGGAGATTACATTACACTATTTACATCTCAGAGAAAATGTTGGAAGTGTCCTCCACCAGCATCTATATATGTTTGCACTCGTCTCACCATATTCTCTGAAGTTTTACGGAGAGTATCCTCGCCAATGTTACTTATTTCGGTTCTAATGGATTCCTTGAGAACATCAATTGTCCGTGGCCTATTCTTGTACACTCTTTTAGGTACTCCCACAGTAAAAATATCCGGTGAGGTTAGGTAAGGGGATATGGGGGGCCATAGACCTTTTGAGATTATTCGATTATCAGAGAAACTGGTTACAAGTTCCATGGTGTCATTAGATGTATGACATGTTGCTCCATCTTGCTGGAAATAACCTTCTCTCAATTCGTTATCATCTCCCAAAGTTGCACAATGAAATGGTCCACACACACGCACACGTACACGCGCGCACACGCACACACACACACACACACACACACACACACACACACACACACACACACACACACACACACACACACACACACACACACACACACACACACACACACACACACACACGACTGGACATTGAAGATCTGAATGTCAGACCTGGCAGTGGAGTGTTTTGTAAGGAAGGATACTTAGCGGCAGAAGATGACGTTGGAGTTATGTATAAGCCATCTGATGTGTTATTTTATGTGCCTAGAAGCAGTCTCGGGCGTTTGTAGCCCTCTCCAAGAATGGTTCAGGTTTTTATGGATCGCACTATAGTTCTCTATTTTAACAGTAGATGGCAAATGTATTGTTATTCAACTTGAGCACTTCTTTGTGTTCTGGACTTACTGTTGTGGGGGGGAGTTCGGCTAGCAGGTGGTTTGGTTCTGCTGTGGTTAGCCTTTGTGGTTTCCATTTGTTTTGTCTATACATATTATTATCATACATTCAGTTTGGTCGGCCTTTTTTTAATGGATGTCCACCAACGTTGTCATGTCTGATAAATGATACTCAAATAAACCGTTTGGAATTGCCAGAAATTTGTATTTCAGGATAAGAGAAACCCCCGTGAAAACCTCATCCCGGTAACTCATCCTGACCCAGATTTGAACTCGGGACCTCTTGAACGTGAGGTACATACGTTACCATCTACCAAGGTGGGCTTCAGTTTCTACTGTATCATTTGAAAGTGATTATTTAAAAATATTAACGTATTTTTAAAAGTATACTTTGGTTACTTCGCTGGTGATTTACAATCTTATTCTTAAACTTTCATAACTTAACTCCATTCAATAATACTTTTAGTTTGTAGTGTACTTATAGCAGGAAAGTGTCGTTTCTTTCTTTTTGAATAGTTGGCAATAAAATATCAACAGTATATAACTATAATAAAATACTGTAGTACTGTAGTACTGTAACCTCTGCAGAGTATTCTTACGTAAGCAAGTATTCTTACGTAAGCATGTTTTCTAATTTAGTTCATGAAATTCCACACTCTTTTCCATAGCATGGCGAGGAAAAACTGAATAGCGACAGCACTTTGAATAATGACCCAAGTATAGAAAACAAAAACCGATAGCAGGAGATACCTCTGAAATGGTTCATCCAAAGAAAAGTTGTTTGTAATGAGTTTGTTTTAAATAGATCTACATTTTTGTGAAGTAATTTTTTCATCTATCTCTTACGACTTCACCGGCTGTTTCAAGATAAATCAAAATGCACAAATATAAGCGTGTAATGTTTTAATTAAAATTATTTGTGCCACCTTTGAGAAAATAAAAAATAAAAAAGCTTTCCATAATAGAGGTTTTTGGCGTATTTTCCTTAAAATTCTTCCTAAAAAGTCCTTGGAAGATGTTAAACTTAAATATGCAGTGTGATATTTACCCGGCCTATTTGTAAAAATCTTTTCGTTTTTGTCAGGAATTTCAAAGCATGCATTTTCGTGAAATTTCAGTGTCGAATTTTTTGTTGGAATGCAACACTTCCTTTACTCAGCTATGGTAAAAGTAGTTAATCCTAATATGAGGGTATATGTGGAAAGTATACATAACTAGAGAGACTGAGAGAGGAAGGGAGAGAAAAGGAGCATGCCTACTCTCCTTATAGGCGTTTGAGAACGCCTTTTTTTTTAATTTACGTCCGCCCCAACGTTAAGTTATATCGGACGGTGAATGAACTGGATGAAAGATGCTCAAATGAGTCCAGGGTCCTTGGAGCTTAGAGTTACCCGACATTCGTCTTGAAGGATAATGGAAAACCCCGGAAAAACCCTTATCTAGGTAACTCACCCTGACCGAGATTCGAACTCGGGACCTCTTGAACGTGAGGTAGACATGCTACCATCTACGCTACCAAGGAAATACTAGAGGACTTACAGCAAACTTTTTTTCATTTGTTTTCTTTTCTCTACCGCTAAAGTTAGATTTGAATCCAAAATTTTGAAATCGAATCATTAAAAAACCCTCATATAAACTTGTATATTTCATAATATATATGGAAGACGGAAATTTGACACTAATTGTTCCATAAAATAGTCTTTCACACTTTAGAATTATCATAAGTGGTAACTTACTATTCTCTGATTTCCAAGGTTCCAGGTACAAATCCAGAGGAAGGGGTGGGTCTTTTATGATATCATTAAAGCGTCAAATGTTTATTTGATGGTAAAAGAACCTCATTTGTTGAAAAGAAAGCATCTGAACGAAACCTGTCAGCCTTTTCAATCCCATACCATCCTGCTTCTCTGCTATGGCGCCAACTGTGCTTGATAGAGCTAAGTAGTGACTTCAGATATCTATCTAATTATAGGAAACACCACTAGGGTATCCCTATTCGCCAGCAATGTGACAGGAAGCTAAAAAAAACAAATTAACAGAGCTAATCCAGCCCTTTGGAACAAGACAACGGTGATCCCCGAGAGTATAAGCTGCTCAAAATTTGAAAAGTAGCTTCAGGATTTTCTGCAATTATTTTTATGCCACATATCGTAGGCACACTAGTCTAAATATGAATTTTATATGTGGAAAATATATTTTAACTGATGTTTGACGTGTACAATAGCGTAACTTTAAAACAATAGATTATTTTGTATATTTGTGAGTTATCATTATCTGGCTCCAAGGAGCTGAATTCTTATTTCTTATATGTAGAGAGCACACGCCTTATTGCACTTTGCATCTTCTTCTCTTCAGGTGTGACATTGTATGCACTTGTTGCAGCATTAGTTATATATGATGCCTGACACATTTAAACTAATCATCACTTTTTGGTTTATTCTCGTAGATGTATTCACATTTCGCGACATCAGAGAGTAAAACTTCATTATTACAATGAAGCAGTATTTAAAATCTTCTCAGAATGACATAAAATTGATACCCAGTTATTGTGCCCTGGCCAAATTACTTGGTGAGCGTGTTTGCCAATGAGGATAGAGTACGTATATCCAGTAGCGTAAGTAATTGAAATAGGCAGGATCTATTACATGTTGTAATTGCAAATGTGAAAACACTATACACATAGATCCTAAAAATAACGGGAGAGAACTAATTTCACGCCTTGCACACGTCATAAAACGCATATTTTCTCTGTGTTCTCTCTTGCTGCTGGTGTATGTCGTTTTTCAACTTTTTAATAAACGGTGGTGCGTGTAACTGGTTCGGTTTTTGAGAAAGATAAATTAAACTGAAAATCCAGTCAGTGTGACTATGCAAAAGGGGTGCAGTAAAACCTCCCTGCAAGCATGTTATGTCACTGTTTAAGGTTTATCAGCCAAATCGAGTAAATTGTTATATCTTTTAATTAATTCGTAATTTATTTCTGAATACAGTTTAATGTTTACCAGCTATAGGGACATTTGTACAGTTTTGGTGAAGTAGTGACAATGATTATTGTTTTTTGTACTGCATATTGATAGTAAGTAAATGAAGTACTGTATCTACCCAAAAATCCAATACTGCGGTTTCGCCCAAAGTACATGTTTTGGGGCAGCCTAATAATTAAGGAAAAGCTTTAAAAGTATTTTTTAGAAAAAATTCCTGTGTGTCCGACTGTGAACAGCCTATTCCAAAAAACCAAAAGTTATGGTAGACGCAAAATTTAATGGCGGCAGAACGTTGATCACTAGCAGCGAAGCGTGACGTAACCATATGTCAAAGGGCGGGAAGAAGAACTATGTAGTAACAAGACGAAATGAAAACACCTTTTAGGGTATTACTGTAGCTTTCAAGTAAACATGAACAAGCATTTGATTGGATGTTTAGTTAACCGGCGCCTCCTGCCAACCACCATTAAATTGTGTGTCTGCCATAGTTAGAAACCAAACTTGAAATCTCAAGGTTTTACCAAGTATGCCACACAAATCGTATTTAAAAAATTTCCCTACGTCAAACATTCCTGTCCGGAAAAGTGTTCACAATTTATATTTTCTGGAAATTATCTCCAAGGATTTTCATTTAATTGTAAATTTTTTAAAGATATTCTCATCAGAAGTGAAACACGTCTTGATTTTTATGGGTATATCTATGGGAAAGCTTTTCATTTCGATGGCTTTTGCACAATTGCTAAACTGCAGAAATAGACAAAGTATTGCTATACAACAAAATATTTCGTTAAAGCATATAATGTCATCTTTTTCATTCTTTTTGGGAAGTTGGCTATTTTCCAAGATATTTCAGGACACTCATTTGAATATTCCAATAACTTAAACCGAAGATGTATTGTACTCCACCTAAAAATTTGGTTCGAAATCTCACCATAAATACGTATTTTGAGACTTTCGGAGTCCAGAAAAGAACTGTGGGGAGAGATTAGGGTGTGTATCTGTCTATAACTCAAAAGCAATGTCGGATAGCTTCCAAACTTGGTGTTAAATATTTATAACTTTCAATATCGCAGTTCCTACCTCAGACGTTTTTCCAGTAATTTTGATTTCCACAAAAATTTCTGTATAAGATTTTTATTAAAATAAGTTTTGATTAAGATATTTAAATGAAAAATAAATGCACATCTTGTATTTACTGGGCATATCTTATGTGTTCATTAAGAAGGAATTTCGTAGAATTTTATACTTATAACTGGCAAACTATAAGAGACAGACAAAACATACTACGTAAAACTGTAGCTGTATATTTAAAGTGCCAGTATATACCGACTGCTTTAAAAGTATCAATTCTGTTTCCCCTATTCTTCTCAGATTATATATATATATATATATATATTGTGTATATTTCTGCTTAGGTTCATTTCGATTAACAGAAATAGATAGAAAAATAAGGCTTAGAGTAGTTATATGAGCAGAAGTTATATAAAAATAAACAATAATGTGAATATAAGAGCTAAGAGTTTTCTATTTCCGTACATCAGGAATGTAAATAACAGAATGTACATAAAAGATTCGCTGAAAACACTTTTTATGACTTGAGATTTACGAGGTATTTAAAGCGCGCAGGTTGAGGTCTGGTGATAAGGATTTCCTGGCCGAGGGCTAAGGGCAGAAGCAGTTTTATGGGTTAGGGTTAGATAGGCAGGAGTTTCTCCAGTATTTCTCAGAGATACTTGCATAAAATAGCGGTTACTGTGGCTAAACTTTACCGTCGGCTAACGATGATCAATCAGTGTCAAGATTTGCAGCACCTTCCTTCAAGCGATTGATGCCGCAATCTCGTTCTGGAGTGTCTCGCTGGACTTTCATAAGGACATAAAAGTCATTTACAACCTACTCTCTCTAATTTCCAACTTCTAAACTAAGTACTTCGAATTTGTACTTTCGCTATAGCTTACTAAGATGGCTGGATGGCTACACGGTAACACGTGAGGCTCGTTATATTTTCGAAAAAAAAAGTTGTTTTGGAAAACAAATGATACTTAAAAAATTTGCTCCAAAAACTCATATTTTGCAACCCTTTTAAATTAATATACACCCATTGCCCTTACATCTGTGTGTTTATATTTTATAGTGAAAGCTTTATGAAATTTGCATTCCAGATTTTTATATTCACTAAATACATCTCACTTATTAAACTAATTTAATGTTTGAAAAAATGCTGTTGATATGAAATCTTGTAATAAGATTAGAGGTAATAAATTGGAGCCGCTGGTAATGATCGCCAAGATGCGAGTGGAGGTCACAGAAAGCGGACCTTCCTTGCTCGACATGTCCTGCGTAATTAAAGTCACTTGCACACGCCATTCACACATGGCCTGCTATTATCCACCAGCCTTTCTTTCTTAATGGTCCCTCGCCGGAATTGCTGCAGACATTTTCGTCAAGTAAAAAATGCAAAACTTTACCTAAACGCTCCCGACTTGCCCTCATTCAATTTTTCAACGTCACGGCCGCTGAAATTTTTCATGGCCACATCACTGAGTTTGGTATGTGCAAATGCTGCTTTAAAAATAATGCAAAAATATATATGTAAAATAGAAACGTATCGAAAGATCATTGCTGATTTGTACTACTTTCATGGGGAGATTAAAAGGCGTATTGTAATACCAAGATACATCACAAAGCTTCAGAGGCTGGCTCCGTGGCTCAATCGTGCTAGGGGTTCCGGGTTCGATCCCCGGCGGTGGGGTAGAGATTGTTCTCCGACCAAGATAATTCCTCATCTTCCCCAGAGTCTGGAAGTATGAATGAGAGTGTGAATGTGTGCGTGATCTAACGGTTAAAACCCAACGAATACGAGTTAACTACCTTCGATATATTCCAAAGGAGAATGGCCACCGATATGACCATTCTAGTTAAAAGCGGGGTATAAATGGAACAAATAAAAACAGCTTCAGAAAACAACAAATGATAGGGAAGTAAAATGTTTCAAGCAATTTAAGATATACGTGTTAAAGCGTAAATGAAGGCATTCAGAAGCGAGAGTAAATACATAATCCATAAAAAAGAAGAAACAAAAATAAAAAAGAATAAAACTAGAGAAGACATTACTTAGGGTTCTACACAATGTAGAAATCCTAATTTAGAAAAACCTAAAAGGTCCTAGCATATTATTTAAATACTAATACTGAATACTGCAATTTATACTCACTGGTCAAATTTAATTTTTAATAATACAATGTACATCACACTGTCATACACACTTTGGTAGATCATACCTTCAAAATAGCAGTCCAAGATGGAAGAAATGGCACGTACAACTTTAGAAAACGATACTGATCTAGAAAATCTAACAACACCGGAAAATGAAAACCACGCTTTGAATTGAATGAGTAGAGCCAGACTGCAAACTTCAATGTCATAGCCGGGATTTGAACCACGGATATCCCGATCTTCATCCCTGCTCTAACCCACTGAGCTACTATGGCCAACATGCCGACATGACATTAAATTCTCCAACTGACTCGTATTGTAACTTTGTGTGTTCGTGAAATTAAATGTTCAATTGCACAAACTCAAAATGTTCTTTATTTCCAGCGAATTACAGTTGAAACACTTGCCGATTACAGAGAATTACGTAGCGTACACAATTACAATTCACCAGTTCGTCTGTCACAGGTCCACTCTGCACTCGCGATTACGCACAACTCCTCCGATGCACGTACACAGTCTTCCAGTCCGTTTCCTCACTGGGCGCTCCTCACGGCTGCTCGCCAGAGCTGAACTGACTCGCCAACTACAGGCCTTATATAGGGAAGATCGCCGTTTCTGGAAGGTTCGCGGCGCGCACAATTATCCCGAGGTTTCGAGACATCTGGTGAAGGGGGCGGGGAAGAGACGGTACAGGGCTCGCGCCGCCCCCCTAACCATCCCCTCAGTTAGTGACACGAGACAAATGGGTAGGCGTGTTCTGAATGCTTCCCGCCTGGCCCTACTGCCGGCCGGTTCTATAGGGAGTTCCGACGTTCGGGTGAGAGTATGTTTCCCGGTAGACCACTAGGGGTTCTCATATGCTACGAGACACACACCTTTTTGTGGAGACCTACTGTGCTGTAAGTACTTAAGTCCCAGGCTTCATAGTTAAACCATTGGTTAAGGTACTTCAATTGGGGTTAACATTCACTTTTTTATTTTTACATTTCATCATAATGTCATCCCTCCAGATTACAAATACAATCGCTGTTAAAATACCCACTAGAGTACTTCGACCTCGCCACTGCCACTGAGGATGTCTGCCGCAGTCGCAGACGAAACGTCTGGGAAGAAGAAGAAGAAGAAGAAGAAGAACAAGAAAGAGCCCAGTATACCACGGCCTACAAGCCCGGAATATACTTAAAGGAGTACAAATATATAGTTAAAAAGTTCATTGGAGCAATATTTTACACCTAATTTGCTTATTATATAAGTGAGTGTTAAGTTTTTGCCACGCCCCTTTTTGTAAAATTTCAGAAAATCTATCATAACTTCTGTAATACTGAACAGATAATTGTGAACTAAGCCTTGTTTTGTAAGAGATCTTTCAAGCTTTCTGCTGGTACCACTGTAACTCCAATGATGCTAGTTTTTCTTTTGTTTTTGGATGTGTATGTGAACAGTCATTTGTTCTGAATAATATTTTGTACTAGTTATTGGTGGATATATGATATGGGCATTCCAAAAACATTTGGAAAGAAAAGTTTACAGGCAATGGTTTTATTAAAAACAGCAATAAATCTGGAAAATATAAGTACAACAGACAATGAAACCACATGTAATATTGAGGTTAGTAGGCCCAGTTCACACAATACATGTGTTAATCATGATAGTAGTCATATACAGAAATTGATGAGCTGCGAGTTCTGAAAGCAGATAAAATGGTTGAAGAACTGGCCAAGAAGACAAGACAAATGAAGAGCAACTTGAAAAGAACAAGTGAGCATACAGACGGTCAAGACTATGCATCAGGAATGTTCTGACTCATGTGAGAAGTCAGTAATCAATATATAAAGTTGAAAGCTGTTTTTCTCAGTTTCACATTTTTTCAGGTTCCGGTACATTTAAAAAAAATAATCAACCAAAACATATGAATTTTGCGTGTATTAACCAGACTCAATAATAGTAACAGTCTGACTGTACTCATTCAAACCTTAGCCTGCACTTGGCTAGTGTGGATGAAATGATTATTTCCAGGTTTTGAATGTTTAGAATAGCCTGTTGCTGCAAAAATCAAGGAAGCGTTATGGATCTCGGAAAAGCTAAATATGTAATTAATAAATTCTAGTAAATTTAGTTAATTTCTTATTTTTCCATGTCTTACTTTCACTTTAGAGTAATAAATATGGCATGGACTTACCAGAGTCTGTTGCAGTACTTGCAGAGAGGCTCAAGGTTCTTCAATTAAGTCATCATGTAATTACATTGTTGCAAATTTTGGTCACCAAAAACATCTGTACTTAAATAGATCATAAATAGTACTGCTCAAATAGTATTGTTACATTGTGTACATGTAGTTGTAAAGATAATGAGATATTAGACTAAGAACATGTAACAGTTGTGAGGTTTCCTTAACATGTGTATCAGTCTCGGCCGACCCGGGGTGGACTCCCACCTGCGTCATGAAGGCGAGGGAGCTGTCTTACAGATACAGTTCCTCATGAACGAGGGTGCCCTCATCACGGCTACCTCAGATGACATCCTTCACCTGTGGAACTTCCGCCAGAAGAAGCCAGAGGTCGTTCACAGTCTCAAGTTCCAACGTGAGCGGTAAGTACACCAAGATACATTAATCCTGTCTTTTGTTAATCATCAGTTTAGCCTAGGCGGTAGCGTGTCTGTTTTACTTTAAGAGGTCCCGAGTTAACCTGGATAAAGTTCTTCCAAAGTTTTCCCTTATTTTGAAAGATGAATGTCAGGTACCTTAAGATCTACGAACGCAATTCTCATTTGAGTTTTATTTCATCCATCGTGGGATATGACATAACGTTGGAGGACGTAAAATAAAGAAAAAGCGTTTTTCCTACTCCTCCCTCTCTTTTCCTCCCTCTCTTTTCCTCCCTCTCTGTCTCTTTCCCTCTTTCTCCCTCCCTCTCTTTCTCTCTCTCTTTTTCGAAGCCTAAGGGTGATAAAAATGGTGATCTAGATCAAGGGAAGACAGGCAGTGGTGGTGTAACGTCACCTCCGTCAGCACTAACCGCCAAATATGCTCCCGAACGAAAGGTAGGTTAGCGTTAGAAGTCACCACGCTGATTTCTGCTGCCAAAGAGGAAGGAAATAGTTTGGTGTGTTGTGGTTCCTACAGCGTAAGAAAGACAGGAAACGTATCGGGTATTAATAATACGTACAACTTACATCTTGGGTGTTGTAATATTAATGCTGACTGCTTTAATTACACAATTGGTCACACTTTATAAACAATTACATTTTGGCTCTGTGCTGTGAGAAAATATATAAAACTTCAACTCGTAGTTTATCTGAAGGTCAGGCATGTTATGAAGTAAATAAAATAAAATAGAACATAAAGTAATTTTCTCTGCGAATTAAAGGAGACCCACACAGAACAGAATTACGTGGACATTTCCCGACACTTTTTATTTCGTTTTTCTTTAACTAGTTAGGATGTAAATGTTTGGACGTAAGTCTGGGAAATTTGTAACCGAAGCCTGCATGTTATATTCTGATACGACAAGGTACTTCGGGGTTTGGACAACACAAAAAAGTTGTTCGCACACATATGTCGAGCCAGACATACACAATGTCAATGCGGCAAGTGAATATAACCTCGGAAATCTGGTTTGGGGGACTTTCTTGTAAAAATCAGCCAAGTCTTTCTTGTGTGTATACTTCTCCTTCAATTAATCGTCACACTGTAAATTTAACAGTTCCATATGGTACCTGACCGCTACATTGTTGTCATCGAGTGTACTACACCTGACTGAACTGTACTCACAGCGCCATTTATATAGGCAACTTGGTACTACACGGCTCTTGCCTGACGTCACACACAGTGCAGACCTCCCTCCCGACTGAAATACGTCACAATCTCGAAGCTATCATCCTCTAGTCTAGATTCCTTTGCATATCCAAATGTTTACTGGATGTGAATATATCTTCCGCTCATTTTGATACAGCTTCCATAAAGGTAAGCTAGTTGTAAATAGTTTTAAAATAGTATTTCAAATAATGCCACTTTTAAGGCTCTCTCCTTTTTTAAAAACTACAAATACTGTCCACAAGCTTCCCATTATCTCTGAAACTGAACGTAAATTGCTAACATGTTTAGCAACTTTTTTTGTTTAAACTGCGCTGGCAATTGCCATGTCAGCGCTCAAATTTCGTACTTCTTGCCAGTAAACTTACATTGATATATACAAGACCTTTTGATCAGTAGAAGAACACCTAAACAAATGAGCCACGCCGTCCGATTTTATTTTAATTTAAAAAGTGTTATGTGCATGGCATACATAATGAAAACGATTATTTTTAAATATTATTTTAGAAATATTAAAAATTCATAAGCTTTTGGAATTCAATGCCATGGCCGAAATTTGAACCACGGATGTCGTGGTTTCCGTCCAGTCGCTTTTAACCATTGAGTTACCATGGCCAAAGTGCCGTCCTGACATTAAATCTTCCAATTGATTTATATACAGGGTGTTTCAAAAAGACACCGAACGAACATATAGAAGTAGTTGCTCAGTTTCTGTGTGATACACATAGATAGCTTTTACCGTCAATAGAGCCGCATAAAATGCTCCAGAATGAGTGTGCACTAGGCAGTGACAGGAACAACGACGTGTGCCTCACGCTGTCCGATTTCGCAGATATAGGTCACACGCCGTGCTGCCTCCTGTAGCTTTTTGTAAACATACAGGCATACTTCACGGTAGCTTGCTACTATTAAGAATGACTTTACCTTACGAAACCGCAGTTATTGCTTAATTATTACTTATGAGTGTTTAACGTCTTCCAAAATTCCGTTATAACAGTGCATGATGGCAAATAAGCTGATGGACATATGCAACTTATACCTTTTAGAGGGAAGTTAATGATGGTGAAGTTGAAGGTGGAATGATAAACAGCACAGAAAGCATCAAAAAATTGTAGATAAATTAACCAAAACTAAAAGGCTTATAGGAGACGAGCGTTTTATTTCACACCTTTGATAATACTAAATAAAGCATTTGTAACCGAAAAGGAAGCTGTTGATACTTACAGTAAGTGGTTGAAAGTATTGTACAATTAAGATCATAGCGAAATTATCTGAAGTTAAGTCATCATTGATGTGACTATTTTTACAATTCATAATTTTAATGAAACTAAATTAATCGTGGGTTCGTTGAACTCCCTTCAGGTCTTCCATCCATCAAAACCATATCCGTCATTTCAGTGTTTGTATTGTATATCGCTCCATATTGCTTGGATTTGCTGTCTAAGTACGCGCAAAGTCCTCCCTGTTAGGACGGAATGTGTAGTTTTACACTGAAGAGCGACCTTCAACTGTCCGAGTTATTAGTCGACTTTTTCACTAGTAACTGCCCTTTATCCCATTACCTCAAAGGTAGGCTAGGGTCACTGATAAAGAGAAAGGAGTATTGTTTTTGTTTTCGTGCGTCCCAATATCAACTTTCGAAGTTGGCACACGAGTGGTTCCTCCGCTGTCTAATCACAAATTAATATAATAATAATAATGATACCTAACAGAACTCATAAGATGCGACACCGAAATTCGGACTAGTTAAATTATAAACTACGCAACGGCTATATTCGTTTGGTGTCGTTTTGACACAATCTGTATATATTTCCCCGGTAAACCACTAGGGGCTCTCGTATCCGAGACACACCGTTTGTGGCGACTTATCTATTGCAAGTAATTAACTTATTATTTAAATTAATTGTTGGAAATTAATCATTTCTTCACACTAGCCGTATATAGGCTAAGGTTGACTATCTATCCAAAACCTTAGCCTTTATATGGCTAGTGTGAAGAAATGATTAATTTCCAACAATTAATTTAAATTCATAAGCTTGTTTCTAATGTAGAGAATTGTTGTTCTCTGCCAAGCAACTGTAAATATTGCTAAACATGCCTTTGAAATAGATAGTCAACATGTAAAATTCAAAGTCATGGCCGGGATTTGAACCAGGATCTGCTGGATTCGTATATTTCCCCGGTAAACCACTAGGGGCTCTCACATTCGTGATACACCGTTTGTGACGACTTTTGGAAATATTTGTATTTGTATTTATTTCTCATCTTTCTCCTACATACATTTTAATTGATACATAGACATTTATAACATTTCTTTCACACAATAACAAAATGACTTATTCACATTTAACATACCTTCCTACCTGCTTGCCTCAAGTCTCCGTCTCAATACACATAACCCCTGGTTTTCCGTGTATTGATGACCCTCCTCTCCTTTTTATCCCTCGTTCTAGTGTTCCAGCCCTTAATTGTTATTTATTCTTCATCAATCTTAACAATTTCTCTCTAACTTTCCCCAGATATTCACCTATATTTCTTGCATTCTTTTCTCCTTTCACCAATAACATTTATTTATTATTAATACCTCCCCTCATCCCTAAAACTGTCCCACTTTTGTTGCCAAATTTGTTCTCTCCATAGCTTTGTTTGCAATAAAGTATACTATGCCAATCTGTATCCTCTTCTCCACACATTGGGTATTTCCCTGTATCCTTTTCATATCTAATACCTTTCAAATTTCTAACTCCTGCCCATGCCCAGGCAAATCCTTCTCGCCCTAACTTATTCCACACTTCTATGTACTTCTCCCTCCCCCACACTGTCTTTATTTCCCTATACATCCTCAATGATCTTTTCTTCCTTACACTGGTAAATATAACTTGGCTATCTAAATCTTTCAGCCTTAATTCTACCTCTTTCCAAAAAAACCTATAATAATACTCCTTGTTTCTCCAAATATGCCCCATACCTATCTGTTCCATCAGTTCCCTTACTTTTTGCGCCCAAGACTCTCCCCGTCTGCTTCTCATCTGCAAAAGAAAACATTCCTTGATAATATTGCTTTCCTCCAAAATAGCAATGCTGTATAGATATTTCAATGCCCTTGAGACAACTTTAACCCTTGTTGAATGTCTTCCCATTGTGCTGCCCCATTGGGTGAAGCTACCGGTAAGCCTAAAATATATTTACAGAAGGATCTGTTAATAATATCCACCTCTTCCCATGCTTCATCCACTTCCCATATCTCTGCCCCATGCAACATTTTATTTTCCACTATGGCGGTATAGATCCTTTCCAGCCATTTGACATTAATGTCAGGTAATTTCCTTAAACATGCTCTTACAATACTCATGGTCATTTTACCTTTTGCTAGAGTCAATTTTTTCTGTTCAGTCCATTTACCATCACAGCTCAATCTTATCCCCAAATAATCAAATCTCTTTACGACCTCTATTTCTCTTCCATTTATCTCCCATTTCTCATCTCTACGCAATCTATAACCTTTCTTAAAAACCGTTATATTCGTTTTCTTTTCGTTAACTCTCAACCCCCATTTTTGGCAATAACTACTTATTGCTTCAATTGCCCTTCTCAGCCCTCCAACAGATATAGAACCAACTACTAGGTCATCTGCAAATAATGACCCTGGGATTTCTTTGTTGTGAATAACTGGGGAGTGAATCCTATTTTTGGGAATCTCTAGAATACCATCTATAAAAAGGTTAAATAGCACGGGACTGAGTTTACATCCCTGTCTTACACCCACCTTGCTCTCTATACAATCAAGTTACTTTGTTTCCCTGCAGCTTGATGCAGAACTCATTATCGTGATATATTTTGCGCAGTATTTCAATAAATTTACAACTTACCCCTTTGTTATTTAATTTTATCCACAATGCACTTACTATCCTATTATCTTTGTGGTGACTTAGTATCCTAAGTACGTGAATCCCAGGCTTCGTCATTAAACTCTTGTTATTTTAGTTATTGATGGAAATTAATCATTTCTTCACACCAGCCGTATATAATACACGGGAGGGATTTGAACCATGGGTCTTCTGGATCTCCGGCCATGGCATTGAATTTTTCATGTTGACTATCGAAAATCTTAGCCTATATACGGCTAGTGTGAAGAAATGATTAATTTCCATCAATTAACTTAAATACCTTTAAAAGTTTAGCTAAAATCTTAAATAAGTAGTTTGTTAGATAAGGGTCATCAATTAACAGTGATCAGATAGGAATTTCGATTCATCTATATCGTTTAACCAGAGTGAATGAACTGAATTCTTGATATGATGCCCAAATGAGTCCGGCTCTCTGGAGCTTTGTTACCCGACATTGGTCGTCTCAAGATAACAGAAAACCCCGGTAAAAACCTGACTGTCATTTTAACTGGGAACCTTCCGAGTTTGCTTTGCTCGTTAAGCAGATTCATCCATTTTGAATCACTTGCTATCAACGCTTCATCTGAAGCTAGAAGTACATATTTCAGCCGTAAGAGTGCGCTAAATGAATCTAAAAACATGCAAACTGAATTCAAGATTGGATGGAGCAGCAAGTTTTGCCTGAAGACCTGTAAACTAGCGGGGATTGTAATGCGGTAATGAACAAAAAATCGCCTCATTAAATAGAGACAGGGAGTAATAATAATTCATAATTAGGAATATCGCAGAGCACACACATTTTAATTAATGCGGAGCTTAATTTTTAATAAGCTGGGATTCACTTGACGGGAAGTCGTGCATGCCTTCATTCTTTTCATGTAATTAATTTCATTATCCGTTGCTTCAGACGCTAATGAGGCGGAGAGGTATTTTTGTCAGATCCCTGTCTGTTGTAACCTGTTCATTGTTGACGTTTCATCTGCCAGGTCAACTGTCTCATAAACCGTCTGGATTCATTTTAGCAGAGGAATGCCAAATTAATATACTTCGTGTTCCAAACTTAAGCTGGAGTTTTTAGTGAGAATCGCAAAGGAATGGCAGAAAACAAATACGGGATGAGTAAAACTATGAAACAATGCTTGTACATTTGTTTTTATAGTTTTGTAAAGTGATGTTGTTTAGAAAAGCTGTACGATATCAACATGTTTTCATAGTGCTATGATTGTTAATAGGGCGTGACTTTTTTAATGACATGTTTTTTCTTTCTTTTTTTTTTTTTTTGTCCTCGCGTCTGGTGTGTGTGTAGTAAAAGCTCGCGTTAAACACTACGCCTTTCATTTTTTTGAGGAAAAATGGAACAAATACCTAATTTCATACTTAAGTCGGATATTTAAGCATTCAGGCGAATTTCTTCTCAGACTATCCTTTAATGTTCAATAAAGAATGATCATAATTTTCTACGGTCATAATTTTTTGCACTAAAATTCAATCTTATTATATTCTGTTAGCGCAATATGAAACAAACACAACGTAGTAGTTTCATTGTTGGTACTCCTGGTTCCCACCTGTGATAACCAGGGAAGTTCAGACATGTTCAGTATCGCCTACCGCTGCAGTGGATGTAACACGCGAGGAAAAGTATGCGGCTTTGAAATTCTGCTTTGGTCTCAACAAATCTTCAGTTGAGGCCTATACAATGTTACAGGAGGCCTATGGAGAGTCTGTCTTCCCTACAGCACAGCTCAAAGGTGGTTTAAAATGTTTAAAGAGGGGAGAATCAATTTCAAAGGAAAGTGGACCCGGTGCTCCAGTTACTGCTCTTACGGAAGAAAATATCAACACTGCTGCTGCCATTATGAGGGAGGATCGATGAATTAGCTTAAGATCACTTTCTGAAATACTGAACATTTCATTGGGTGCCACCCACACGTTGTTGACAGAAACATTACACATGAGACGTGTTTGTGCGCGATGTGTTCCAAGACTGTTGATTGCCGAACTAAAGGACATTCACATGCAGGTCTGCGTGCAGAGATCCGGAGTTTCTTTCAAAGGTAATCACTGCTGATGAAACTTGGCTACATCATTTTGATCGTGAGAGCAAACCGCAAAGCTCAGTGTGGAGAACTCCTTCATCACCAAACCCCTAAAAAGGAAAAGTGGTTGCTTCTGCTGGGAAAGTTATAGTTCTCATTATTTGATATTCATGGAATGGTTTATCAGCATGTTGTACATGTACACACATCAGTAACTGGACACAATACTACAGGGATGTCCTGAAAACATTGCAAGTCCATATCAGGCGCAAAAGAGCACATTTCCGTGAAGCAGGCTGGTTGCTGCACCACGATAATGCGCGGCTGCATATTGCCAATGTTGTTGCTGAATATCTTGCAAAAATCAACGTGAAGTGCATCCCTCACCCTACCTATAGCCCGGATTTAGTCCCATGTGACTATTTTCTATACCCTAACTTGAAGAAACGCCTTCGTGGGAGGCATTATGCATCATCAGAGGCAGTGGTGATGGCCGCGGAGGTGATTTTGAAGGATCTCTCTAAAAATGGTGTCCAGCATGTCTTTGAAGACTGGCAGAAATGCTGTGACAAGTGTATCGCATTCAGGGGAGACTATTTTGAGAATAATTATCAAAATTATGAGAATGAGTAAAGGTACGTTGCCAAAAAAGTGATCATTCTTTATCTAACAGCCCTCGTATGAAATATTTTGATGT
The DNA here is from genome assembly GCA_030765055.1 of Mantis religiosa. Classification (NCBI taxonomy): domain Eukaryota; kingdom Metazoa; phylum Arthropoda; class Insecta; order Mantodea; family Mantidae; genus Mantis; species Mantis religiosa. The sequence goes on along the minus strand of CM060947.1, from coordinate 14,691,791 downwards.
TTTGTATCTGATCAAAACTCGTTCCAACTTTGTGGACTTATGTTCGTTGTATTTTGGCGCACAGTGTAAGCCTTGATTGTGTGTGTGTGTGTGTGTGTGTGTGTGTGTGTGTGTGTGTGTGTGTGTGTGTGTGTGTGTGTGTGTGTGAGTGTGTTTACTGTTTTATTTAACTCCCTCCAAAGTAAATCATATCGGACGGTGAATTAAATTACTGAAATGATGCTCAAATGAACCCGGGGTCCGTAGAAGTTAAGATATTCATCTATGAAGATAAGGCATAACTCACTCTGAGCAAGATTCGAGCTCGGTATGCGTTGTATGCGAGGTAGACACGCTACTATATACGCTACAAGAGGCGGACATTGTGTGTGATCTCATTTTGATACAGTTTTGTGTGACTGAAGATCATCAGTGTAGGTACAAGCAAAATATCAAACTCCTGCTCCTGAAATTTCTGTGACAAAAGCGATGTAATATTAAGCGTGCACCTCGAAACACTAGCTGCTTCAGATTCTAAATAACTGTTTAGTACTTACACTGACATAGACACAGAAACAAGAGAAATAAAGCCTATCTCTATGTCCTTTGCATTACTCAGAGAGACAAATGAAAGTTTTAATCGCCAGATGTCAGTCAATGTCAGGATATACCCGTGAACACATATATGACCTTAATGCGAGCCACCCGAGGGCTGCGGCAGGATTATTTGAAATTCTCTGAGCGATATTTTAATCTGCTTTGTGTGGCAGTAAAGCCCTAATGTGATGAATAAAAGAGTGGAACGCTATTCAGTTTATGGTATTTGAAAGCCGCCACGTATTTGTACAGCTGCCTGACGGTATTCCATAATTACGGCATAAAGAGGATTCTGTACTGCGTGTATCGAAGTTGAACGATCGACTGAATACAAGAACTGAATCCATTTTGAGGATATGAAAAGAGTTTTCAGAAGTTGGTTCATGCTTGAATAGATCCATCCGCAACTCTTGTGTAGGTACATCATGCATAATGGTGCTTGCTTTCCTTTTGCTATGCAAACTGATATTCAAAACATGAAGCATAATTTACATTGAGAAACGAATAGCATATTCATTACAAACATTTTGAATGAAAATACAACGGAATGTCTTAAAAGCTGCTACTAAGAGACCTAAGAGCCATTGGTTCGTTGAATGAAGCTGTGTATGGTAATTTTAATTCACAAATTGAAGTCGTGCTCTATATAATACTTCCAAAACATGTAGCATCTTTAATGTTATCCAATCAAAGACAACTAACGAAATATAGTTAGTTACTAACACTCCCCACATGGCAACCTTGGCCTTCAGGGTAACCTCACCCCACCAAGTGATGACCGGACCCATTTCTCAGGTGGAGGCACCCAGAGGGCGGTGTCCATTACCTCCGATGATAGGGTGATAGTGAAGATGGCGGTGAGGTGAGAGGACCTACAGTTTTTACCGTGGACTCCGAACCACGTTGGGCATAGGGGATGCTTCACGTGTGCTAGACAGAGGTGAAGGCGTGGATAGGGCCGACTTAAAATCGCCAACCCCAGATCCGGGAATCGAACTCGGGACCCTTAGAACGGGAGCCGCGAACGAAACCACCGCGCTACCCCGGCGCCCACTAACGAAATATTAAATAGGTATATTCATTACCAATATTAGGAGTAGACAATGAAGTAATCAAGAAAGACTCCCATGATGCACATCTTGTCATTTCTTTCGCTACAGAATAAAGCGTGTTAGATGATGTTCAAGAGTTTTTACAGAAAAATGTTCAAGCATTTTACTCCATGTATTTCCACCGAATTACAGTCGGAACACTTGCCGATTACACAGAATTACGTAGCGCACACAATTACAATTCACCAGTTCGTCTGTCACAGGTCCACTCCACACTCGCAATTACGTACAACTCCTCTGAGGCACATACGCAGTTTTCCATTCCGTGGACTAACACTGTGCTCTTCACGGCTGCTCGCCAAGAACTGAACTGGCTCGCCCACTGCAGCCCTTATATAGGAAGAACGCTGTTTCTGGAAGCTTCGCGGCTCGGAACGTCATCCCGATTGTTCCACACGCCAGGAGAGGGGAAAGAGATCGCTAGTGATGCTTTTCCAGCCATCCCCTCAGTGAACGCTACAAGATAAATGGGTAGGCGTGGGCTAAATGCCTCCTGTCGCCCACCCAGCTGCCAGTCGGTCTTGCCTTCCGATAATTGGGTGACAATACCCAAATATTTCATATTAACCTTCACCTGTTTTAATAACAAAATGAATAACATCTTTTTTTTTACAACCGACAGTTTATCACAATAAGTTATAATATGTGCCCGTTATTATTTGGCGATTTTTATTTAAGAACCATTTAAGAACTTTTTAGAAATATAAATAGTATTCCGTAATACCCTCATCTCATCTACATTTAAATTATGAGAACAGCATATTTGATAATATTTGCAATTCTGTGACACAGTTGGTATTTTTTAATTAACGTCCTCCAATGTTAAGTCACTTCGGATGCTGAATGAAATGAGTGAAATGATGCTCAAGTCCAAGGTCTATAGAGATTAGAATTACTGCTCGTTCACTGAAGTATTAGCTAGTGGAATGAGGTGCCCTTCCAAGCAGGTAGGGTTTGAGTTAGTGGTTGGAAGGGAGTGTTTAAATAGTCTGAAGCAAGTGAGGAGTAAGTACGCGTGAAACAGCGAAGAAATCACTGTTGTCGGAAATATTTGTTTATTGATGACAGTATTATATAGTATTCAGTAAGATGTAGAAGTTTACGGGCTTATTGGCCGTGGTCTAGTAGGAGAAACTGAAGATCCTGATGTTTCGCAACCACACAGGGTACTGACAGGCTGTTAACAGCCCGAATTTTTCTGCTGCGTACTCACCCAGGTTCTGGGTTGGTACCTCATGTTGAATATTTTGGTGAATGCAGGATGGGGTGGGATAATTTGAATGAGGAAGTATTGCGAGGTAACTTAATTACTCCTGTTATTTCGATCACGATGCAATACCGTTTTTTACACCCTGGTGTCTGTAGGTTTAAACGTGGGATAATTTTGAAGCCAAACGCTCATTGGATGATTAAAATGGATTTCAGATTTTGCTGCTGCTCGGATTAACTCCAGTGTTACCTCGGGTGTTCGCATGTCATGCGGGGTACCCAGAAATGCCTGAAATCGCGTCTTGTAGGGTCGTAATCTCCTAGAGACCGAATCAGGGCGCTTCTACGAGTTGGTAATTGAGCGTAAAATTTTGCAGCCCGGCGCCTAATTTCATCCTCCACATAAGGAAGAAGAGAGGCTTCGTGAAGCAACCTCACGGGTCGGAGTCCTCTATTCTGTGCACGCTGGAGATATTTGTAACCAGCTGTCTGCGGCCATGCCCCACATCTCACAGGCGTAATGCATGAGTAGAATTACGAGGTGCAGCTTCAAGCGGACAGGCTTCGAGACTGAGCCCAGCATTGCGTACAAGTAGGCAACAGCCCCCTAAACCCGTGCTGAGAGGTCCCGAATGTGTCCGCAAAAAGTAAGGCCTCCATCAAGTGGGGACACCAGAGTACTTCATGGAATTAGTCCACTCTATCCTACGGCCTCTTAAGTGGAAGCTGGGGCAGTCAGCGGGGGTGAGGCGCTTTGTGATTTTTTATTTTTTTAAGTTTAATTTATTTTATTTTATAGGGGCGGCCCCACACCCGCCGCCCCCGGTGACGATCGTCCCCCTGGCGGCTACATCGTCTTCCCATGCACGTGCGGTTAGTAACCTAAGATGCAGCTATGGGAAGGGTGCTGGAAGGTTAATGAACATGCAAAGAGGATTCGTGTGTTATATTCGGGTTCCGCTAAAGCACCCCGGTTAGTAAAAGTTAATTCTACTCATGCTAGCATGGAGACCATGCTAGCCTGTCTGTTGGGTTTACGGGCGGCAGCCATGACATAGCGCGTTGTGAGAAGAATGCTGTGGCTCTTCCAACTCCAACTCGGTACTAATAGGCTGTTAACAGCCAGAAGGTTTTTGCTGCGTACCCACCCAGGTTTTGGGTCTGACCGCAGGTTAAATATTGATAATTACAGGATGAGGTGGGATTATTTTAATGAAGAGATTTTGATGAGGTAGCTTTTTGCTCTTTATTTTGTACAGGATGCCACCCTGGTGTTTTATTTGATTTATTTGATTTAATTTTTGATTGGATTCGCTTGTACGTGCGTCGAGTATTCTCAGAGGACGCGCAGCCAATAGGAGGGAAGTAGGCGGTCTCTCTTCCGCCTATGCGCTTTGCCGGAGCTACTCTAGTTTGCCAAGAGTCCTCTGAGGACACTCGATGCGCGTACGAGCGAAACGTCACGAACTTCAGCTTTTCCTACTAGATCACGGCCAGTAACCTCAAAAACCTCTACATCTTACTGGATTGACGCCGGTCGTGAAAGCCTAAGTTGTTACAGTATTAGTATTGTCATCATCCAACTCCGACTGAAATCTTGCAACACTGTTTTCTGTCTTCCACTGTAGGTGGCACGGCTTCAGCTTGTTGTGTAGGCCTCCCGCCAGTAAGTCACCCCAAATCACTAGCTAAAATGTCAGTGAACGTACAGTATCCGACATTTATCTTCCAGGATAAAGGACAACCCCAGAAAAATCTTATCCGGATAAGTCATCCTGACCGAGATTCGAACTCGGGACTCGAGCTGAGACAGACACGCTAGGCGGACAATTAATATGAAATAAATTATCAAATTCGCTTTCCAGGTATGACACTTCCGCTAAGCTTGGACTGGAATCACGGTTATCACTGCCTGAATGATTAGAGTGGGCGGGTCACCATGTGACACCGCATTATTTACATTTCATTACAAAGTAGACTTATACGTCATGTCGACTGTAATGCTTGCAAATAACGGTCCTGTTTGTTCAGCTTTTTATGTTTAGTAATAAATTTCCAACATAAATATGAAAATAATGCAAAATCATGTGTTATCGTCACATTATTCATGCAAATTGCTGATTTCTGCGTTGCATAATTGTCAAGAGCGCAAACATATGCTGTCGGCAATGCATCAAAGTATCTGCTCATTTGTTATGGCGCACAATTTTCTGTTTCTTAGTCGGCATTCTGATCTGTGCTGTGAACTACATCTTTGTTGTTTTAAAGTTGTTTTATATTTGCCATTGTTAAGGCAGTTATCATTATTAATTATGTACTCATTTTTTTCTGTTTCACAGAATAACATACATTCATCTTCCCCTGCAAAGCAAATGGCTCTACGTGGGAACTGAACGCGGGAACATCCATGTGGTCAACATAGAGTCGTTCGTGCTCTCAGGTTACGTCATCAACTGGAATAAGGCTATAGAAGTGTGAGTACAGTTTTCAATATTCAAATTTAGTCTCTGTTTAAGCCTTGGAGTTAGTGCCCTTGGGAAGTTGTGTCTATTTATTTGGAATAACAATTTCAATTTTTTGTATTTGTTTCACAAAAGCTTGAGTATATGTTGGTTTTGAAATACATATAAATTTCTAGAATCGTCTGCATATTAGTATTCTGTAAAAATGGTTTTGTCCTAGCTGCTATATTTCGTAAGCTTCTGTGCCGGAGAGCTATCGTCGTTGGTGAAATTTTGTTTTCTATTGCTTTGACAAATGACTAACGGAAAAACATGAGACAATTTATAAACTAACTTTGCGACCGTACTTGTTGCAAATGGTAATGATTGATGATGTGGTGATGATTAGTTTCTCACCTTTGATGACGATCTTGTAGAAATCTCGACAGCTCTAGAGCAAGAAATTTACCGTTGGGCGTGGTCGTGGAGTATAGGAAGTTGATACTGCTATTGTTGGCGAATGAAAAACAATTGTTCTGTTTTAAATATTGTGGATTTTATTCGAGCGAAACAATTTTAAATTCTGATACAATTTTAAATGATGTAAATGCTGTATTTTAAAAGCAATGTTGAAAAATAAAAATAACATTCTGAAAAAAAAAATGTATTTATCTTTATTAGGTCGGAAACTTTTCAGACCACCTATGTTGATATTGAGAAAAGAATAATAGATCCAAAATTTCCTAATATGCCTAAAAATCAATTAATTGTTTATATTACTTATAAAGTGATTTACTTTTAAGAAGTTTGATAATTTAACTAATATATACCGTAAATTCCAAGCAGTTTTATAAATTAATTATAGACACAGTATATCACCTTGCGCTAAATGGATATTTTTTAGAAAAATATCCTTTTTCTGTTGGTTACAATTTTTTAATGGTCATAAAGATTTTCTCATCTAGTTTTAGTGCAAAATTTGGTATTCCGCTACGAAAACCCAAACACAAAATAAGAATGTATGGTTCAGTATATATGTAAAATGAAACCTCTCTCCATTGGCATCTAAAAATTGTGTAATTCAAATAGATAAATCATAATATAAAGTAATATTAGAACATTTTAAGTACTCATCTTTACATTTTTTAATTGCACAACATTAAAAACGAAGGTTTAAACGCTCTTTTGTTATTGAATTTTGGAGTATTCCGCTTCCGATATGTGTCGCCGATGTCATCAGCATTTGTTCTAATTAATCCATTTTGCTGATTCATTTCAGCATATTGGGGGACGCGACACTGAGCATCTGTCGTTTTATTTCTGATTCCAAGTTTTTTAAGGATTTCTTGTTGGTTAGTGACGGGTTCCCTGTTGTATAACTGATTTTATGCTACAGAGACATAGAGGAACTATGTAAAGATGTTTCAAAGAGTTACATTTGTATAAAAGAAAGTCTGAACTGCTTTCGTCTTTTGTCAGAAAATGTAAGATCCAATGTTCAGATTTGCATTTGCTGCAAATGTAGCACAGGAATAGAATAATTATTGCATGCTTCATTAAATTGTTGAATAAAAGGGGAGGCCGAAACTTTGCTTACGCTTTGAACAACGTAATGTGTTCATTCAACGTTAATTGTGTGTCTTAAGATAACATATAGGCATATTACTGAACACTCTCTGGTATAATTTCACCTTCAAAGAAAACATAGCGTTCGATAATGCACTTTTCTGTTTGTATTTGCTACTATTTTAGTTTTGTGGTGATCATCTCGATTCTCTAACTCTCAAACTAATCTAGTTGATTAATTACTAAAGTTTAGGAATCCCTTTGCTAAAATCAGTTATAGCATTGGCAAAGTGTGCCAATTAATTGCTGTTGGAAATCGGTGTGGGAAAATCGCCAGTTGGCTTACTCTACGTGCACGAATGGCGTTCTAAACTCCAATGATGAATTAATTCATGTCATTTACCTGGCTCTTCCTGTTCCTCACAGAATTATGTTCAACGTTCTACAACATTTTTATAGTAATTCATCTTGTTTGTCCCTTATTATCTTAATTTGACAGAGCCCATGCTACTACATGCTACATAATTAGGCTGTTCAACAAAGAATAATCACTCATCCTAATAATTTCCATGGTCCTTCTCAAAATAGTCTCCCCTGAATGCGATGCACTTGTCCCAGCATTTCTTCCAGCCTTCAAAGACATGCTGGAAATAATTTTTGAGAGATCCTTCAAAATCGCCTTCGCAGCCTTCACCACTGCTTCTGATGATGGATAATGCCTCCCACGAAGGTGTTTCTTCAACTTAGGGAATAGAAAAAAGTCACATGGGGCTAAATCCGGACTATAGGGAGGGTGAGGGATGCACTTCATGTTGATTTTTGCAAGATATTCAGCAACAACATTGGCAATATGCGACCACGCATTATCGTGGTGCAGCATCCAGCCTGCTTCACGAAAATGTGGTCTTTTGCGCCTGATATGAACTTGCAATGTTTTCAGGACATCCCTGTAGTATTGTCCAGTTACTCATGTGTGTGCAGGTACAACATGCTAAAAAAACCATATCAGAGGTGAATATAAAAGAATGAGATGACCATAACTTTCCCAACAGAAGCAACCACTTTTGCTTTTTGGGGGTTGGTTATGAAGGAAATTCCACACTGAGCTTTGCTGTTTGCTCTCAGGATCAAAATGATGTAGCCAAGTTTCATCAGCAGTGATTACGTTTGAAATAAACTCCGGATCTTCCTCTAACATCAACTCTAACTGCATGTTACTTCCATTGCAGCGGTAGGCGATACTGAACATGTCTGAACTTGCCTGGTTCTTACAGGCGGTAACCAGGAGTACCAACAATGAAACTACTACGGCGTATTTGTTTCATATTAAGCTAACCTTTAGCAAAATTAGGAAAGACAAGAAGAATTGGAATAATAATAGAAAGAATAATAAAATTTTGGTACAGATGTTTGGCCAAAGAAGAAGGGGAAATTATGAAATTTTGCATGATACAGCAAAAAAGATTAGAGAACTAGAGCAGTTGATGGGCAGAGATAGGAGGAATTGTGGAAAAAATAGGAATGGGAGATATATGGAGATTAGAGGAAAGGAATACAAGCGATGTGGGTAAATTAGTAATTTGCAGAATAGAAGATATCGAAAGACAGGAAATATAGGGAAATCTAGAAAATTTGAAATAATTACAATTTTACAAGCAAATAAAAAGAAATTGAGGACGAGAAGCATATGTAGATTACTGCAATAGACAAGAGAGAGAAGGGCTAGCTTGGATGAGAACAGGAACAATATTTTTAAGATGGATAAGAGGTAGGGGAAAGGGAATTTGTGAATTGTGTGGGGGAAAAGAAAGCATAGAACACTATGTAACAGAATGCAAGGAGGTTGCAATGTGGAGAAAGAAGGTTTGAGAAGAAAAATGGGAGAAAGTAGAGAAGAGGATAGTAGCTATAAAAATGTTAACGGGCAGGGAGGAAAAGAAGGTAAGAAGTATTGGTGATTTCTTGCAGAAAATAAAAGAAAAGCGGGCCAAAAATGTAAAGAATATAAGAAAGGAAGATGAGGGGGAAGAAAGGGGCTAATTAAGTAACAAGGAGGCATTGAGGTTAAGAGCTACCTGACAGAGCAGAAGACAAGAGTGTCATGTAAGCCAAGGTAGCAAGAGGGTAAAGACAAATAAATGTAAAGAATATAAGAAAGGAAGATGAGGGGGAAGAAAGGGACTAATTAAGTAACAAGGAGGCATGGAGGTTAAGAGCTGCCTGGCAGAGCAGAAGACAAGAGTGTCGCGTAAGCCAAGGTAGCAAGAAGGTAAAGACAAATAAATGTAAAGAATATAAGAAAGGATGATGAGGGGGAAGAAAGGGACCAATTAAGTAACAAGGAGGCATGGAGGTTAAGAGCTGCCTGGCAGAGCAGAAGACAAGAGTGTCGCGTAAGCCAAGGTAGCAAGAAGGTAAAGACAAATAAATGTAAAGAATATAAGAAAGGAAGATGAGGGGGAAGAAAGGGACTAATTAAGTAATCAAGGAGACATGGAGGTTAAGTGCTACCTGGTAGAGCAGAAGACCAGGGTGTCATGTAAGTCAAGGTAGCAACAAGGTAAAGACAAATAAACGTAGCCTAAAGTTATAAATTGTAATATTTTGGAATATGCACAATAAATGTATCATATTAAGCTAACGGAATATAATAAGATTTAATTTTAGTGCGAAAAATTATGACCGTAAAAAATTATGATCATTCCTTATTGAACAGCCCTCGTAATTTACAAAAAGCCCCCTTGATGTTCAAGCAAACGATGTGAAACAGCAGAATGTTAATCTTTCTCGATATATTTTTTTTAAGTTTTGGAAATTCTGTATATTGTAAAGCTACCTTTGGCGGTGGAACAATCTTCGGTTGGAGTGGTCAAAAGCTTTTTACCTTCTCTATTACGTATAGTTATTTGGATACGAGATATCGAGATTACGCCGCAAATAAAGGGTGCGCACAGCAAGCTCCATAGTTTTGGAGGCTTATACTTAAATACTCAGAGAGGAGAGAAACTTAAAAAATGTACCAATTGAAGGTATAGAACATGTCATTTATTTATCTTGTCTTTAAAATTACAGCTGAAAGATGGCCTCTATTACAGCCCAGGCATTTCTGCAAGCTTTTGGACAATGTAACGTCACTCAAAGGTTTCCTTGGGATTATTAACTCCCCAGTACCTCATTTCCATTTATTAACAGAACAAAATGGATGTGAGCTTCGTCACTAATGACCAACGGTCCCCGAACATCTGGATTTTCCTGTAACATGTTAAGCATAATATTGCAGAAGTTAACTCTTGACGGTCGATCCGCAGGGAGAAGTTTTTGGATCACTTGCATTTTGTATGGCTGCAACTTGTGTTCACGTAATATGCCCCCTAAGTATACCCTCGATTGTTTACGAGCTGAACGACGCGGACTGCGTTCAACAGCTTCTTTCATTCGACCATGTTTAATGTGTAGGGCACTACCACAATCTTATTCAACAATGGCATAATTGGATGAGTAGAGACAGACTGAAAAATTCAATCCCATAGCCGGGATTTGAACGAGGGATGTCCCGCTCTCTGTGCGCTTGCTGTAAATCACTGAGCTACTTTGGCCAACATGCCGACATGACATTAAATTTCCCAACTGACTCGTATGTTTCCCGGTAGACCACTAGGGGTTCTCATATGCTATGAGACACGCACCTTTTGTGGCGACTTGCTATGCTGTAAGTACTTAAGTCCCAGGTTTCATACCTAATCCACTATGACTTAATTTAGCCTTAACCTTAGCCTAGATACAGCTAGTGTGAAAGAAATGATTTTTCCATCAATTTACCTCAAATAAATCATAGTGGTTTAACTGTGAAGCCCGGGACTTAAGTACTTACAGCATAGTAAGTCGCCACAAAAGGTACATGTCTCATAGCATATGAGAACCCCTAGTGGTCTACCGGGAAACATACGAGTCAGTTGGAGAATTTAATGTCATGTCGGCATGTTCGTCATAGTAGCTATGAAGCCTGGGACTTAACTACTTACAGCATAGTAAGTCGCCACAAAAGGTGCGTGTCTCATAGCATACGAGAACCCCTAGTGGTATACCGGGAAACATAAGAGTCAGTTGGAGAATTTAATGTCATGTCGGCATGTTCGTCATAGTAGCTATGAAGTCTGGGACTTTAGTACTTACAGCATAGTAAGTCGCCACAAAAGGCAAGTGTCTCATTGCATACGAGAACCCCTAGTGGTCTACCGGGAAACATACGAGTCAGTTGGAGAATTTAATGTCATGTCGGCACGTTGGCCAAAGTAGCTATGAAGCCTGGGACTTAAGTACTTACAGCATAGTAAGTCGCCACAAAAGGAGCGTGACTCATAGCATATGAGAACCCCTAGTGGTCTACCGGGAAACATACGAGTCAGTTGGAGAATTTAATGTCATGTTGGCATGTTGGCCAAAGTAGCTATGAAGCCTGGGACTTAAGTACTTGCCGCATAGTGAGTCGCCACAAAAGGAGCGTGACTCATAGCATATGAGAACCCCTATTGGTCTTTAGGCTACATTTATTTGTCGTTACCTTGTTGCTACCTTGGCTTACATGACACCCTGGTCTTCTGTTCTGTGAGGTAGCTCTTAACCTCCATGTCTCCTTGTTACTTAATTAGTCCCTTTCCTCCCCCATCTTCCTTTCTTATATTCTTTACATTTCTGGCCCATTTTGGTTTTACTTGCTGTAAGAACTCACCAATACTTCTTACTTTCTTTTCCGCCCTGCCCGTTAACATTTTATAGCTACTATCCTCTTCTCTACTTTCTCCCATTTTTTCCGATAAACCTTTTTTCTCCACATTGCAACCTCCTTGCATTCTGTTTCATAGTTCTCTATGCTTTATTTTCCCCCACACAATTAACAAATTCCCTTTTCCCTACCTCTTATCCCTCTTAGAAATATTGTTCCTGTTCTCATACAAGCTAACCCTTCTCTCTCTTGCCTATTGCAGTAATCAACATATGCTTCTCGTCCCCAATTTCGTTTTATTTGTTTGTAAAATTGTAATGATTTCTGTATAGTTAAAATTTACAGGGGGGAATGATTATCTATCATGCCCTGCGACCAATACAAAGAAAATTGGGAAAAATCTTATTTGAAGGCTATTAAAATATTTAATTTAATATGTAGTTAAAATATTTTAATGTGTGTCATAGCCCACATCTATCAGAAATAATGAGCCTTCAGTGGTAAAATAATTATCCAAATAGATCAACTGGTTTTTAGATGAGTTACACATACATATTACATTCCAGTTCTTACTGTGACATCAGTTTTCATTGTCAGATCAGTTTTCTACGGAACATAGTGGCCATTCCTGTTCTTTCATCAGTTCCATTCGCTGGGTAGTTGAACAACATACTCCCTAATCTCTCTCAGTAACGGAACTCGCTGTACGTCGGAAAACTGACGTTTTGAACTTACTCCGACAGCGCACTCTTTCACTCGTCTCCTCGCTGGCTAATACAGTCATGAATTTTTCACTGCACATTCTAGAATATTCTGGAGGCGGGGAGAAGGGAAAGGTTATCTCTCCAATGCTCTCTTGAACTTTCCGTGCCAATCTCCCAATAAGCTTGGTCCATAGATACTGATTTGCAATAAATATGTACATACAAATTCCCTTTCTGTTTACATAATTAGTGTAGGTAAAGGGAGACCGAAAACACTTTACTATGCAACAACAAACACATTCATGTGTGTAAGTAGGCCACGTTGTCTCCGCCCGCAATTCAATATTCCATAGAGAACTGCAAATAAGAAACTCTAGAACTCCATTTGCATGAGCAGGGATTGATTGCAGATGCGCAAACAATGTGCCAAGTTTTTTACGTGTAATGTCAAAAAGAGAGAAGGCTGTTTTAGGTCAACATTTGCAAAGCGACTACATTCCAATATGTCGGTTCACAAATGGGACGGTTCCACATGATTGAAATTCCCTGAATTATTGTCATGTCCGATCTGGTATGTTGATACAAGCTTCCGGCGACTGTTACATGGACTTCCTGCGAGTTATAAAAGCCGGTTTTCTTTGTAAATAAACTCTGTTTGCAGCTCCATTGAAAGTTTTTTATGTGCTCCCCGTTTGGATTGTTACACGCTGAGAAAGTCCATAATTCTTGTTGATATAGAATGCTGGCGGTTTGTTTGTACCGGTTTGAAATGCCCCCCTCCGTGTTTCCCTACCCAGTTTATTATTTAAACCAAATTTGTAAATAATGGGGGTTTACGAAAGTCATTAATCAGAATCAGGTCTCGACAGTGCTTACAAGTGTTAAATAATTATTTGACGCCTTCTTCTGAACCTCAAATTAAATAGAGTTTGCGTTCTTTAATATGAGGTTTTTGTGGGGAAAATACACTTTCTCTATTACTTATATAGTTGGTAGAGCAAGTGGTATTGCATTCCACACACAAATTCGATGGACATTTCTGAATAAAAGACTGAGTATGATGTATGTGTGTGCTTAACCAAAAAAAGAAATGTTTGAAAAGCTATTGAGACTGAAAAATGTAATGCCATAGCCGGGATTTCAACCACGGATCCCCCGGTCTCCGTCGGGTTGCTCTAACCACTGAGCTACCGTGATAAGTGCCAGCATGAAATTAAATTGTTCAGCTGACTCCCATTTTTTCCGGAAAACCACTAGGAGTTCTCAGATACATGTCAGACAATTACCTTAATGGTGACTTAAAACATGCTTATGTCCCGAGCTTTATATTTCAGGCCTCAATTAGGCCAATTAGTGGAAATTAATTATTCCTTAACACTAGCGTGCGTAGGGCAGATGGTTCGAATCCGGCTACAGCATTGAATTTTTCAGTCTATCTCAATCTTTCCAAACCTTGCCCTACACACGAGTAGTCTCAAAGAGCAATTAATTTCCAACAAAGAAATGTTAGATAAATATGAAATTTGCTTTACAAAGACCCCATACGATTTATGAGAAAAATTTCCCACCTCAAACTAACTTTTACGCGGAAATTGTTTGTCCTTTTTTCTGGAGGCTGACTTTGATTTTGATTAAATCACCGAATGTTTAAGCTATCTGCATAAGAAATTGTGTACCTCGAATTTTCTGTGAACAGCCTCTGATTTCCTCTTTTTGTGGTTTTGTTTTTTTCTTCATAACATACAGACAAAACCTTAATACACAAAAATGTATACCTCGTTAAAAAAATACAGCAGATAACAAATACATATTTGCTATATTATATTTAACCTTTTTATATACCTATTCCCTATTTTTTGCTTTGCATTTTAAAACACATTTTCTTTTCTTAATTGGAAATAAAATTCTTTACGTAGCGACCCACTGTTAAAATACCTAACTTTTCCTTAAAAAGATTAAACTACACGACGAATATAGATTTGTCTCTTGAACACTGCGTCCTCCTTCTCTGTCCACAACGGGTGTCCAAGTTAGGGGGCAGTATAGTAGGTTAAGGACAACTAGAAATGGGGTCTTTGCTGCTAATTTTGTATCAAGCAGCTCCTCAATCATTCTACTCACCTCCCGGGGGGGGGGGAGGGTGAGAGCACTTCGGACTAGCTGACCCAGAGGGAAAGAAGCCTCACACCGTGCCGTTACCGGGAATCTAACCTGAACTTCCCGCTGGGTAAGTTGCTGCACTACCACTGCACTTCCTTTTTAGTTTTATGTCAGGTGAAATGAAAAACACCCTTCCTTAAACGGAAATCTCGTCTTTAACTGAAATTTTCGAGTTTCCCATTCAATTCCATTAAAGACAGGTTTTACTCTATTAATGTAACTTCAGGAATCCAGAAGTAAGATGCACTTTGGCTCTGTATAGCAATTATGCATTGTGGTGCATGTGATCCTTATTCATGCCTTAGTCCACAAAGATATCTTGAGAGGTATTCAGAAGACTGTCATACTCTGGTGCATGGAATTTAATTACTGAGGACGTCCAACTTGGGTAAAGCGAAATCCTGAGTAATGGACTATAACATTCTGTCCTGGGGCTTAGCAACTAAATTTTACAACCATAACTCAACGGCGATGATAAGCTTAATGGAATCCCGGAAGTGTCGGCTCTCCACGTTCCTTATTTCCTGGGTAAAACGCTCAAAATGTTAAGTCTGTTGATGTAACAAATTCTTCACCTTGTGCATAAGAAAATAATATAATATAAATTAAATTTATGTATGCCAAAGTGTTTAGGCGTATTGACCTCCAGTAACACATCGCTGCATTCCCTTGTTATCTTGTTTACTAATAAGAGTTGACACAAAGGGTTTCTGAGTGCCTGTTCTTTCTGTTTGCAACAATATCCAATCACATTATATATGATTTCTCGCCTATCGATGTATGACACGTTGTTGTGACTGCATCTGAACAGAGTACATACATTATCTCGCCGAGTATGTGCGATATTCTTGCGTAAACAACTCCGCTGTATCATATATTTTGCTATACGCTTCCATGCTTTGCCATGGAATATATTTGTTCACAAAAAGATGTCTAAAATTTTACATAAGCTTATTATCATCCTAGTGTTAGTTCATTTTGCTACAGAGCCCGACTCTGTAATGTAGGTGGAGGCGTGTCTATCTCAGTTTCAATAGATCCGACTTCGAATCTCGGTAAGGGTGAGTTATCTGGATAAGGTTCTTGCGGGGTTTCCCTTGTTCCTGAAAGATGACTGTCGGGCAGTGAAACAAACCCACCGTAGTAGTTTCATTGTTGGTACTCTTGGTTCCCGCCTGTGATGACCAGGTTAGTCAGATATGTTCAGTATCGCCTACCGCTGTAATGGATGTAACACGCGAGGAACAATATGCTCCTTTGAAATTCTGCTTTCGTCTCAACAAATCTTCAGTTGAGGCCTATACAATGTTACAGGAGACCTATAGAGAGTCTGTTCTTCCCTACAGCACAGCTCGAAGGTGGTTTAAAATGTTTAAAGAGGGGAGACAATCAATTTCAAAGAAATGTGGACCTGGTGCTCCAGTTATTGCTCTTACGGAAGAAAACATCAACACTGCTGCTGCCATTGTGAAAGAGGATCGACGAATTACTTGAAGACCACTATCTGAAATACTGAACATTTCTTTGGGTGCCACCCACACGTTGGTGACAGAAACATTACACATGGGACGTGTTTGTGCGCGATGGGTTCCAAGACTGTTGATTCCCGAACAAAAGGACATTCGCATGCAGCTCCGCATGCAGTTAAAGTTGATGTTAGAGGAAGATCCGGAGTTTCTTTCAAACGTAATCACTGTTGATGAAACTTGGCTACATCATTTTGATCCTGAGATCAAACAGCAAAGCTCGGTGTGGAAATCTCCTTCATCACCAACCCCCCCAAAAAGCAAAAGTGGTTGCTTCTGCTGGGAAAGTTATGGTCATCTCATTCTTTGATATTCATGGAATGGTTTATCAGCATGTTGTACCTGCACACACATGAGTAACTGGACAATACTACAGGGATGTCCTGAAAACATTGCAAGTCCTCATCAGGTGCAAAAGACCACATTTTCGTGAAGCAGGTTGGATGCTGCACCACGATAATGCGCGGCCGCATATTGCCAATGTTGTTGCTGAATATCTTGCAAAAATCAACGTGAAGTGTATCCCTCACCCTCCCTATAGTCCGGGTTTAACCCCATGTGACTTTTTTCTATTCCCTAACTTGAAGAAACGCCTTCGTGGGAGGCATCATCCATCATCAGAAGCAGTGGTGAAGGCTGCGGAGGCGATTTTGAAGGATCTCTCAAAAAATGGTTTCCAGCATGTCTTTGAAGACTGGCAGAACCTTAATTAAATATAACGAAAATTGGGGAATTATATCTACCAATGCAGACGTGTTCAATCTCTGATTGTATTTATATGCAGTTTCTGCACATCTCGACAGCTATTTGCAGAATGGAATCCCACAATACGGTTCACTTATGTACCAGGAATAATAAATACAAATGGTGAAGCTAAAACATAACACAGAATAGCAACAAGCCTCTCACATTAATTTTTCTAGTTCTAGCATCAAATCCGTGCTCTAGAAATCAGCACGGTAGTTCCCACCTCAGCAACTGACACACTTGTTGATTATAATGATTTAATCGAGAATTTCAGATGTTTTATAACAAATTAAACTTATTTCTCGAATTTTTAAGGAAAGTTTTCTTTGACCCGGTTTATTTTTACGTTATTGGGGTAGACAAAATCTTAGCGATACGAACTTATTTCGTTAAAGGACAGAGTTTATATCAAATTCATTTTCTGGGTTAACTATTTACGAGGTATTTCTTTTATAAGTTTAAATTTTCAACCAGTTAAACTTTTGTAAAATGCGAAGTCGTCATTTTCTTCTTTTTCTCCTTGTCATGCAAATATAAAACGTAATTTGGAAGTCGTCATACAGCAAGTAGGTTTTAGAAAGATTTGACTATAGCTTAAGTCTACAAGTAAACATGCAATAAAGGTATCCTTCAAATGTTTTCGTTTGTTGAAATGAAGCTAAATAATAAGCTTTGTAGGAATAGGTTGTTTACCTATGTGTTGGAACTGTATAATTTGGTACAGAAGGCGCGAGGTATGGAAGATGGTTAATTATTCTCACCTTTTCTGTTGATCTTCTTGTATTGTATGCCTTGGCGCTCTGGAGCAATGAGTCTTCTCTCTCTCGCTCTCTCTCTCTATCTCTCTCACTCACTCACTTACTCTGGCCGTAGTATCGGAGCGAGTATATTTTTTAGAAAATAACAGCTTTTCTCTTCTTTAAAAATATTGAAATTTATTACACAAAAGTCATTAATATATCTAACCATAATGTTAAACTTTGTAAATTATGTACTTTCATTAAAGGATTAACACGGCAGCTTTGCACATGAAGTTTCTGTAGTCTTGCAGATCGGCTGTTCACATATAATACGTCTTTACACGTCGAGGATCTCATGCAAAGTGACTCATCATCCTTTTTCATATTTCTATCTAGACATCTCCCTTCTATCAGGTCCAAGCATCTACTAATTTCATCCCCACTAGGAACTATTTGCCCTTGACAACCAACTATTTCATTGTATTTAAAGTTTGCATTGTCTACTATATTTCTTTATTTATCCTTTTTCTTTTCGATACATTGTTCCATCACTCACTTATCTGTTACATAAATATTTTAACACAAATTTGATCATAATGTTCAATAAACAAATCACATAAAAATCTTACGAAATTAATAATTATTCCTTTCCCTTCTAAGGCCCAAATTCATTACATACAATCAGGTCTAAAATACAGTTCCAATGTAACAAATCTGAATTTTCTTTCGTACTTGAATACGTATATAATCCCCCACCTCCCTTTTAAGTATACTCTGATAGGAAAGCAAGAAGAATTTCGAAGATTTAGGTATCCTATTTGCAGTAGATGTCTTTGACTTGTACAAAGGCAGGAAGAAGAACAATTGATAGTAGTAGAAGGGAGTTAAGCCTATAGCCTTCAGCTAGTAATCGAACTGGAAACTTTCCGGTTAGTAGGAAGCCACATGAACCGTATAAGCTGCCTCTAGGCATCTCCTTCATTACGAGCAACACAAGAGTTTTTGTTGTCTGTGGACCATGAATAACGGAGCCATAGGAAGTTCAAAAACGCCTATACTTGCTTCATGTTAACATCCCTTAGACAATGTTCTTGCTGGTTGTTTGGGCTGGTCATAGTTTACATGAGTTACAACATTCATAATACAGCAGATTTTATTAGTATCTTAATTAAAAGTGAATTTTACTCCTTCGTATGTTTTCCTTTTTTCTTCTTTTTCCTCATTTCTTTTTTCTTTGTTTCTTTTTCTACTACAGTTGTAAGAGAGCAAATATTGCTTTTCATGCAAAAACTTTTCACAAAATTTCATCGAAATATACACTTTCAGGCCCTCTAACACCAGAAAGAAACATCTCCAAACATCCACGCAGATTTAATGCGTGAACAGAATAACTCAAGGAAGCTATAGTGCGATCCATATAAACCTGAACCAATAATAGGACACACGTGTAACTTTGGGAGAATATATAATACACAATTGGGAGATTACATTACAATATTTACATCTCAGATAAAATAACATAACTTCGTCGAAGATACCCAGGACCATGGAGTAAGAAGAAATAAATAAAGAAAATACCTACAAATGTCAAGTAAATATTGAATGTCCAATCAACATGGAGTTTCAACGAAATTTAATGGACTTCAGGATACAAGTTGGGAAGACTTCAGTTACAGGCGCAAAATATTAGAAATAGCTCAGCAGGCTTCAGTCAGTATAATTTATTATTCAGATTAAAATGGTAATTTAGTTACGTAAGCCTTCGACAGGGTAAACCGATGCAAAATGTGGCAAATATTGGAAGAACGAGGATACCCACAACAATTAATAAAAATGATACAATGCTTCTACTTCCAAATAAAAATAAATATGAGAAACAATGGTAAAATTTCTAAAAAAAAAATCTTACTAATCAGGGTGTCAAACAAGGTTGTACTTTATCACCTACACTTTTTAGTATTTATATTGACGACCTAGTGTGCAAATGGAAGCAGCTAGTGAATGTAGGTTTTAAGATTTCAAATAAAAACTTTTTAAATAGTTTATTGTTTGCTGACGACTTAGTTATTATACAAAATAGCAAGTCTGCCCTGCAAAAATCTATTTTAAATTTAGTGAACTTTCTAAGCAATATAACATGAAAATTTCTTTTATAAAATAAAAGGTAATGGCATTCATTGGGAAAGAGCCAATTAGAACAAAAATAGTTATAAATAATCGTTGCGTTGAACAGGTAAGCCATTTCAACTACTTGGGAACTGATGTTAGTTATGACAAGGAATATGTCTACAATAAAATATGCAAATTTCAAAGAGTATGTGGAACAATAAATAGAACATTTAGAAACAAAATACGTAAAGAAACAAAATTAAAGTTCTACAAAGTTACGGCTGTACCTATACTGACATACGGAAGTGAGACTTGGACGTTAACTAAAATGCAACAGAGTAAAATACAGGCATCAGAAATGAAATTCTTGAGAAGTGTGAAAGGATGCACTAAGAGGGACTTAATAAGAAATGAAAATATAAGAGAAGAGCTGCACATTTTTAATATGAATGATAGGTTAAAAGATCTCAAACAAAAATTTAAGGAACATGTTGACAGAATGCCAGATAATAGACTTTCAAAACAAATATTACAGTATCATCCTTGGGCCCAAATGACCTTGTTGTCGACGGGCCCTTAAACACCACACACTCACACTCAGTATCATCCTAAAGGTAGGAGATCGGTGGGCAGACCCAGGAAACGATGGCT